>JAGIQG010000032.1:21783488-22383488 GCA_024679065.1 Sphyrna mokarran
AAAGGCTGTGTAAAATATTGATAGCAAATGTGCAGCAAATATAGACACATTGTTCGGCCACCGTAGGAGAACTTTGACACACGTTGTGAGAGAATATACTGGAACTGTGGTAAAACATGTTGACTGACTGGCCTGATGCCAGGCCTGAGAGTTATAATGAAGCTTTGGAAGCTAGGCCCTCTATTCACCAGGGCAGAGAAGGTTAAGGGGAATCTACTGCAACCTTTCAAAATACTGAAACTTTCTGAGAAGTTAAGTAGCGAAGCGTAACAATGGAATATGGAGGATGTGAACACGCACTTGTTATCAGAATGAGTGGGGCGATTGGCAAAATTTTCTTTTGGAGTGGTTGGAGTTTTCGGTGCAAGTGGCTGTTGAAGATATGTTTGTCACAATGTTTCTGAGGAGATTAGGCAAACGTTATTTCAAGAGTGGAAATAATGAAGGCTCCAGGGAAAGATCACTGAAACAGCGTTAGAACAGAGGCTTGGTGTGTGGATATGATGGAATTCCTCCTGTTTGGTTAAATTGTCTCTTGTGTGGCCTTAAAATGTTTATTGCATTTTATTTTGGTCCATCAGGTATAAAATGTGGCAGTTTTAAGGCGTCTGGAGTTGGAAGTGTTTCTATAACTGATGGGTTTTTAATTGGAGAATTGGTGATAGTTTATTGTTTATCACTTGCTTTCATTTCCAGTTTTAAATAGTGGATTACAGACCGTGACTTTCATTCAGTGCTTTTGTCAAAGGGCCTTCTTGATGATCATTTATGGCAAAAGAATTCCTCTTGGCCAATTCCACTCTATCCAGGTCAATAAGTCACAAGGGGCAGCATGGACAAGATGGGCTGAAAGGCCTGTTTCCATGCTGTAAACCTCTATGACTCTGTTGCTGGAATTTTACCACCTGGCCTGCCCGAGGTTTGTAAGATCCTCCCCAAGGCCAACAGAGAATGCCATCCTGTGAGCCTCACCCGCCCTGCTTCTGGCTGGGCCAGATGGTAAAATATTGACCCATGACTCTAACTGGCTTCCAAAGAGAGGGTTATGTACTCCAGCCACCCGACACATTGTGAGTAAACACTTCCAGCATCAAGGACGCAAAGTTAATTTATACTCTGTGTGCGAGATTGGGGTAATATCCTGCGGCAGAAGTTTTATTACATTGGCATTATTTAACGTTGACTGGCTGATTTTCTTTTTTAAAAAGACTCCCATCTGCAGCCTTGGACGAGGTGAATGATGTTATGAGAAGGAAGGGTGAATTTGCATTTATATAATGCCTTACATGACCCTGGGATGATTCCAAGGTGGTTCACAGCCAATGATGTACTTTCCAATTTACGATTGTAACTTAGGGAACTTGGCGTCCAGTTCACAAATCAACTTCACCAACAGTCATTGAGTCAGTACAGCGCAGAAAGATGCCCTTCAGCCCATCCTGTCTACACTACCCTGTTAGTACTTATCTATTCTCATCCCATTTACCAGGACTTGGCCTGTAGCCTATTTGGAATTGTAATAACCAAGAAAAGCAGTTAGCATAATTAAAGACCGCACGCACTTTGGACATTCTCTCTTCCACCTTCTTCCGTCAGGAAGAAGATAAAAAAAAGTCTGAGATCACATACCAACCGATTCGAGAACATCTTCTTCCCTGCTGCCATCAGAATTTGAATGAACCTACCTTGCATTAAGTTGGTCTTTCTCTCCAGTCTAGCTATGAATGCAGCAGCACGGCGTTTTGCACTCCCTTATTTCATTCTCTATGAGCAGTATGCTTTGTTTGTATAGCGTGCAAGAAACTTTTCACCGTATACTAATACATGTGACAATAAATCAAATCAAAGCCACTTGGTTCAGAGATAAACATTGGCCTGGAGACGGTAAACACGCCCCCTTTGAACACTGGCATGGGATCTGAGAGGGAAGACAAGGTCTTAGTTCAACTTTGCACTGGGGGAAAAGGGCACTTCATTATCCTTCTCTCCTTCAGCTTCTTAAATGGAGTTGATTTTGGTTGTCTTTCCTTGAATATTTCTGTCGGGGGTTGGCTGTGGAATATTGTAAGATGCTTTGGATTTGGGGGCCACACAAACCTAAAATAGATGGTTGACTATTCGTATGTAATTTTAAGATGATGGCAGCAGTGCAGCACTCTTTAATTCTAACCCGGAAGTGTCAGTATGCATTGTGCTCAAATGGGGCATGGGCACACAACCTTGTGATTCAGACGAGAGAGTGGTACTCTCTGAGGCACGGCTAATACAGATGTTTGTAAGATGGAAGAGGAGTGAGCAGAATAGTAACCTGCACCACTTGTGCCAAATTGCACTGAGCGCCCAATGTTGAGTTGACGCTGGGATTGGATAATGATTTGCAGAGGATAGGGCTCAGTGTTTGCCACACTGTGTGTCTGTGTGTGTGTGGCACGGACTGTGTTGCACCCTCCTGCTTGTAAATGGGAGGATCAGATAGAGATTTGAGGAAACGGGAATGAATGAATCGTATGGACATGCACTGTGAAAAGTCCAAGAACCGTATGTGTAAGAGGGGCATCTTGTTTATTTATTCACTAATGTCATAAGTAGACTTACCTTAACACTGCAATGAAGTTACTGTGAAAATTCCCTAGTCAACACACTCTGGTACCTGTTTGGGTACACTGAGGGAGAATTTAGCACTGCCAATGCACCTAACCTGCACAGCTTTCGGACTGTGGGAGGAAATCCAAGCAGACACTGGAAGAATGTGCAAGCTTCAAATAAGACAGTGACTGAAGCTGGGAATCGAACCCAGATCCCTGGTGCTGAGAGGTAGCAGTGCCATCTACTGTGCCACCATGCTGACCTCACTGTTACTTTGCTGGTAGACTTCCTCTGATCACAGTTAATCACAATTGCTGTCTTTCACGATGCAGCATTCCCATGTTGATGTGCACAGATCCCTAAAGGCACAAATCCCTTTCAGCTTGCTCAAAGTGTCTTCACTTTGCAAAATCTAATCCCTGTAATTACCCAGGACTCCGGGACCAATCAGACCTAAATGGTTACTGGAGAAGAAAATTTGAAAGTTGTGTGTTTTTATAAATGAGTGTTCACCGGTCTCTTAATCACTCTCACAGTAAACTTACAGAATAGTAACTATTGATTTGCTGTTGAATAAAATGCCTGGTTGCTAATTGGTTAGTTGCATGCTGATTTTGATAAGTTGCACAATCCTTAAACTGTAATTTGTGTTTTATGAGCATAAGATATGAGTAAATGAATCTTAATTATTACAGCGTATTGACCCTTGCTTTAAATAAGACAGCCAGTAAAGTATGACAAACAGGGAATTCACAGCCATTTCCATTTTCGATGCACTATTTGGAGTCTATTATAATGGCACAGTAAGGAAGTCTCAGAACACCAAGTTCAAGTCCAACAGGTTTACTTGGAATTGCGAGCTTTTGAGCACTGCTCCTTCATCACTTGTGTCAACCTGCTCATGATTCCAAATAAACCAATTGGACTTTAACCTGGTGTTGTGAGACTTCTTACTGTGCCCATCCCAGTCCAACATCAGCAGCAGCACCACATCTTATATTGGCAGCATGGTGTTAGCACTGCTTCCTCATTACTGAGAACCCACCTTCCATTCCAGCCTCGGGTCACTGAGTGGAGTTTGCACGTTCTCCCCAGTTTCCTTCAGGTGCTCCGGTTTCCTCCCACACTCCAAAAATATGTTGGTTAAAAGCATTGGCCATGCTAAATTCTCCCTCAGTGTACCCGACCAGTCAGCGGAGTATGGCGACTAGGGAATTTTCACTTCGTTGCAATGTTAATATAAGCCTATTTGTGATACTAATAAATAAGCTTTAAATATATTGTTACGTATCAGGAGTTATGATCAAGAGTTTAGGAGACTAGTGGCTAACTTGGACCTCGATGTACAGGTGTAATTCAGTCCCCATTTTGATCTTTCTTTCTGTCCTTAGGGCTGTGGGTCAGAGATTGCAGTGCTGGCTATGGTTAGAGTCTAGAGTATTAATATCTGTTTTAGAGATGTTAATACTTGATCTGACATGCTCCAGTGCTTATTATTAAGTAAACTTTGTGATTTCAATCTTGTGTACACACTATCTTGTTGACTTTATTCTCTTGTTCCTCGAGCTGTTATCATTTAGACACTCTTCAGTGATTGGTGATTAATGAGGGATAATTATCTTTTGCTTTCCCCTGTTCCTTTGTACTGCTGGGAGTAAGATGTACTTGGAGTGCCTGCACTGAAAGTCATTGGGATGGGGCAGTGTTTAATGTCTCTGTGCTCAGAGAGATGGTCTAGATGGGAATCCAGATCAGCGTTAGCAGGTAAAGGACAAAGAAAATTACAGCACAGAAACAGGTCCTCTAAGCCTGCACCGACCATGCTGACTGACTGAACTTAAACCCCTTACTCTTCCAGGGACCATATCCTCTATTCCCATCCTATTCGTATATTTTTCAAGACGCCCCTTAAAAGTCACTACTGTATCCGCTTCCACTATCTCCTCTGGTAACAAGATGCAGACACCCATGATTCTGTAAAAAAAAAAAAAATCTGCCTCTCGCATCTTCAACCTATGCCTCCTAGTAATTGACTCTTCCTCTCTTGGAAAAAGCTTCTGACTATCCTCTCATAATCTTGTCGACTTCTGACCTTCTCAGAACTGTTTCTGTATGTTCTGGTAAGCATAGAAAATATTCCCAATTTTTTGGGGTTTTGTTTATTTATTAGTGTCGCAAGTATGTTAACACCGCAATGAAGTTACTGTGAAAATCTTAGTCACCACAGTCCAGTACTTGATTGGTTACAGTGAGGGAAAATTTAGCATGGTCAGTGCACCTAACTAGCACGTCTTTGATCCGAGAGGAGCACCCAGAGGAAACCCATGTAGACACGGGGAGAATGTGCATACTTCGCACAGACAGTGACCCAAACTGGGAATCGAACCCGCGACCCTGGCGCTGTGAGACAGCAGTGCTAACCAATTGTGCCACCGTGGCACTCCATGCAGCAGGATCAGTTGATGGTGTGACTGCTGAGAGCGATGAACTCTGAGCGTTAGAAATCCATCAGATTTCTCCACTGCAGCCTTCGGCAGAAAGAACGCCAGGAATATAGCCTAGAGGTAGCAAAGCTTTGTGTCAGATTGGACAGAAATGATTAATCTCTTAATCCCAACTGATGAGGCAAAGGCTTTTCTTAAGTGTTGGCAGAGAGAGGTGAGAATGTCCATGGGAGCCTATGTAATTGTTTTGAGTTTTCTGTCGTTAAACCAATGCATGGTAGCACAGTGGTTAGCACTGCTGCTTCACAGCTCCAGGGACCTGGGTTCAATTCCCGGCTTGGGTCACTGTCTGTGTGGAGTTTGCACATTCTCCTTGTGTCTGCATGGGTTTCCTCCGGGTGCTCCGGTTTCCTCCAAAAGTGTGCAGGTTAGGTTGATTGGCTGTGGTTGAAAATTGTCTTTGGTGTCCTGAAATGCTTGGGTTAGAGAAATAACTGAGTAAATATGTAGAGTTGTGGGGGGAGGGCCTGGGATCGTGGTGCAGACTCAGTGAGCCGAATGGCCTCTTTCTTCACCTTAGGGTTTCTATGACTCGTTGCTCTCTGTTTCTGGTTCTGTCTATCGTGACTGTAATGTTAGTGTTATCAGTGGAAACAAAGTTCACTGTTGATGTATGATTACAGTAACCCATAGTCTGGAGCACTTGGCTTCTGGCCAGATTGTCTACGAAGAGCAATGGGAAGATGATTTAAAAAGTATAATGGCTTCATTATTTCACTGGTACATTGTAGATGTTACATTGTTTTGCAGGAGAACACAGCAAACAATGAGATTCCTCTTTTTTCTGTTGTTGGTAGACATTGCGAGAGGAATTTTGGCTCGTACAACCGGAGACCTTTCTCCTTCTTTGATATAAACTGGAATGTCCCACTGAATCATTAAAGGGTGGGGCCCCAGTTCAATGTCTCATTCAGATAAACACAAAGTACTTTGGAGGCTGGATTCTGAAACAAAAACTGCAAAGTGCTGGAAAATCTCAGCAGGTCTGACTGCCGCTGTGGAGAGAAAATAGAGCCAAAATTTCCAGTCTAAATGATCCTTCATCAGAGCCTGGATGAAGGGTTATCTACACTCAAAAGATTGGCTCTCTTCTCTCTCTGCAGATACTGTCAGACCCGCTGAGATTTTCCAGCATTTTTCTGTTCTTGTGTCAATGTCTCATTCACAGAGTGATGCCCCCCGGCTAATATTTTCCTCCCAACCAACCTCTCAAAATCAATTATTTGACCATTCCCAGGTAGCCTGTGGGACCTTGCCGTGTGCAAATTGACTGAACAGCAGTTTGGGACATATTGAGGCCGTGAAAGGTGCTATGTCAATGCAAAGGGGAGGTATGGTGGATGATGGCACAATGCCTCACAGTTCCAGGGTCCTGTGTTTGCTTCCCAGCTTGGCGCACTGTCTATGTGGCATTTGCACATTCTCCCCATATCTGCGTGGATTTCCTTCAGCTACTCCCACCGTCCAAAGACGTGCAGGTTAGGTGGATTGGCCGTGCCAAATTCTCCCTCTAGTGTATCCAAACAGGCACTGGAGTGTGACGACCAGGGGATTTTCACAGTCACTTTATTGCACTGTTAATGTAAGCCTACTTGTGATGCTAATAAATGAACTTTCAAATAAATTGTTTTAACTGCGTAAATCTTAACCAGAGCAATGCACCACTGGGATCTGCTGTAAACTGTGCTGGAGCTTAGTACTTGGTGTGTGTGTGGAGGCTGATTGTGCATCGCAGTATCCTCTGCAGCAAGCAAGTTATAAATCATTTCAGTTGATAAGACATCTCCCTTTTAACATCTGACTGCAGAGAATGACCTCCAGAATTTATCAACGGTTGCAGCTACAGAATCTTGGTGTGCTGAGAGCTGTAATATGCACTGCAACAGACAGATAGAAAAATGGGGAATCACCCAGCCTTTAATCTTTCCTGAAGCAAGATCCTTGGGAATTCTGTATTTGTGCAATTAATGAAGCACACCTGTTCCAGCTTGTTCCCATTCCCATAATCCCGTCCATCACTCCTGACCAGTTATAAAACTGCTATACGTGATTTTTTTTTTGGAATTGAGCATTACAACGTTAATAATGCCACCACCTAGACTAACCTTGCATCACCAGCACGTCAAGCTAGTTAAATCCCCGGTCTTTCCTCTGCAGTTGTGCGTGGATGCAAGCGATAGGTTATTTGGCAAAGTTGATTATAACGGTGAGAGTTTCAGTTGGCACAATTCCCGGACAAACACGTTTATTTAAAATCTCCTTTTATTAAGAGCAAAATTGGTCAGTGGCCCCGCTTCTAACGAACACGCTGAAAGAAAAAGTGGTAAACATTCGTGATGGGAACGAGACAGGTCACGACATAAAATGTTGGTAGCGTGACTTCAGTTGTAGAGTTGTCAGGGGAAGCTCCAATATACTGCCCAATCTCACATACTCTGGTTAAAGCTGGTTGTAGTCAATTTGTTACTATTGTTTGTTATTTATTTATTGATTACAAGGCTTACATTAATACTGTAATGAAGTTACTGTGAAATTCCCCTAGTCGCCATACTCTGGTGCCTGTTTGGGTTAATGCACCCTAATCAGCGCTTCTTTCAGACTGTGGGAGAAAACTGGAGGAAACCACACAGACATGGAGAGAATGTGTGAACTCAACACAGATAGTGACCCGAGCCAGGAATCGAACCCATTTCCCTAGCGCTGTGAGGCAGCAATGCTAACCATCATCCGGATCCTGGTGCTTTTTTTTTGTATTTTATTGGTGTTCCACTGCTAAGTTAAAGCTGTAATGAAATCGTTCTGACTACAGACCATTAGGTTTCTTTTTATTCGTTCTTGGGACGTGGCCATAACTGATGAGGCCAGCATTTATTGCCCATCCCTAACTACCCCTTGAAGGGTCAATGGTGAGCCACCTTTTTGAACTGCCCCAGCCCCTTCTTCCCTCCACTCCAGGTTAGATCAAGGGAGGAACTACTGCAGAAGTAACCCTGGGTTAGCACTGCTGTTTCTCAGCGCCGGGGACCTGGGTTCAGTTCCATGCTCAGGTCACTGTCTGTGTGGAGTTTGCATGTTCTTTTGTGAGGCAGCTTATCAAGTGGTGATATTTTCATGTATCTGCCACCCTTGTCCTTCTAAGTGGTGGAGGTTATGGGTTTGGAAGGTGCTGTTGAAGGAGCCTTGGCGAGATGCTGCAGTGCAATGGAAGTGAACTGGAGCTGGTGTGGGCATCTTTGACAAGTGCCTGCCAACACATCAGGTTCAGTAAGTCTCTGGAGTGACGCAGCTTCCAGGCTGAGTCTGGGTTTTTTGAGCATTTTTTGAGGAATGCACATGAAAGCATGTTTACCTAATGTCAACAATCACCCTCCGCCAGCGCGGCCCCCCCCTCTTATTTCTCCCTCATCTGTTTAGTCAATTTTCCTTTGCATAAACTCCTGAAAGTAGAAAGGTGGTTTGAATGGATTAGCAGTGCTGGCACCTATTTGCTTGTCGTTCAGTTTGAATAGTTTGTCTGCTCTCCTGCCCCAACTGTATGTTGTGACTGTCTCCCCTAACGGGTGACTGTTTACATTAGGTAAACGTGCTTTTGTGTGGGTCCCTCACAAAATGCTTGAAAAACTCGAGCTGAGCCTGCAGACAGGGTCACTCCAGAGACTCACTGAACCTGATATGTTGGCGACACAGTGGCTCAGTGGTTAGCACTGCTGCCTCACAGCGCCAGCGACCCGGGTTCAATCCCCAGCTTGGCTCACTATCTGTGCGGAATCTGCATGTTCTCCCCATGTCTGTGTGGGTTTCCTCCAGGTGCTCCGGTTTCGTCCCACAGCCCAAAGATGTGTGGGTTAGGTGGATTGGCCATGCTAAATTGCCCCTTAGTGTCTGGGGGACAACTAATGATAAACGCATGGAGTTATGGGGATAGGGCCTGGATGGGATTGTGGTCAGTGAAGATTCAATGGGCTGAATGGCCTCCTACTGCACTGCGCGATTCTATGAAAACCGTTTGGCAGAAACCAAGCAGCATCTTGCAGGTGACAGCGGTAGTTTTGTCTGGCCTAGGATGATAGGTTCAGTCTACCCTTTTTAATTTATTTGACTAGCGTAAAAAGAGAAAGATCGTAGAAGTCTTGTATTTTTCTGGAACTAATGGCCTGTGGCATTGCTGAGAGCAAGTGCAATTTCTGCCAGTGTTGACCAATTGCAGTCGCTGATTTAGTGACAGATGTTCCTCCAGAGACCCCATTGTAACTGCACAATTTTTATTAGAAGGTGTCACACACACTGTAGGTAAACAGATCACATGTGAATATTTGCTTGACTAACATCTCCCACCATTCAGTAACAAAGGGAGTTCGAAATCTCACCAGGGTCAAGTTACACCGGCGAGTTTTGCTTTTGTCTGAACATATTCAGGTAAACATGGATACGCCATGTCAATATAATTATTGAGTTTGCAGACTCCAATTAGAATGGGTATTTCTGTGTTTTATTTATGAACTGAAAATGTGAGGTCTCGAGGCACAGTTGTATCATTAAGCTCCAGGATCAGGTTCTGCTTCAGGATTTGATGGTCGTTGAAAGTGTGTTTGTAACCTGAGCAAACAGGTTGTTTCAGAACCTGTAAATGCTTCCAATACACAGGATGGCAGGCTGGTAAAGAGTGGAAGAGTTTCCTGAGCAGCAGTACTGCAACGGCAAACTACTGTGGCACTTTGTCAAGCGTCATTTGGATCTATTAGAGGTATATAAGATTATGAGGGGTATAGATAGAGTAAATGGTGGTAAGCTTTTTCCACCATTACAAAAGGATAGAACGAGGGGTCACGGCCTTAGGGTGAGGGGGGCTATATATAAGACGAATATTAGAGGGCAGTTTTTCACACAAAGGGTAGTGGGGGTGTGGAATGCACTGCCGCATAAGGTGGTGGGAGCAGGCACGCTAGGGTTGTTTAAGGGTCTCTTGGACAGCCACATGAGCGGTCTGCAGATAGAGGGATATAGTAGGACTGTTTAAATATCCTATTTGTTTCCACAGGATGTTCGGTCCACCTTGTTGACCAACAAGGGGCATGCATGCGGCAGGTCGTGAGAGAGCTGCTCTTGGATGTTGCTTCAGGAGTGGCCTAGTGCTTCACGTCGTTAGTGTATGCTTAAACTGGACCATCTGATGGGCACCATGACAGCTCAGGGTCTATCGCTGTTGCTGTGCAGACACATGGATTTGGGCCTGTGTCTGCGGGAGTTTGCGCGTTCTCCCCGTGGTTGCGTGGGTTTTCTCCGGGTGCTCCGGTTTCCTCCCACATCCCAAAAATGTGCTCTTAGGCTGATTGGGTAACAAATTGGTCTCTATATGTCATTAAGACGTTAGGACGGCGGCGCGGGCTCGTTGGGCCGAAGGGCCTGTTTCCGGTGCTGTGTTGTTCTTTGTTCTTTGTATCATCACGGACCAATCCACTGGAAGTCGATAGTTGCCATCACCTCTGGGGACATGGCACCCAAGAGAGGAGGAACAATCAAAAATGCAAATTACTGTACCTGAATTCCAAGTGCATCAAGCGTGACTAACAGCATAAATGTGACGCTTGACCCAGCCCCAAGATCTGGGGTCATCCATTCCTGTAAATGATTCTCATTTACACCTCTTCTTATAATCATGGAATCTACAATGCAGAGGGAGGCCATTCGGCCTATCGAGACTGCACCGACAATAATCCTAACCAGGTTCTGTTGTCTCCCTGTAACCCCATGTAGTCTCTGCACGTTGCCAAATTTTGATGAGTTCTTCTCAAATGAACCTTCTGTTTTGGTCAGTCACAAGCCAGGGCGTTACACAGATTCTGGAAGGTTCTAGCAGATTGGAGAATTGCTGTTGTCACCCCTCTATTTGAGAAAACCACAGGCCAATTAACAGAGAACATACTTGAATCCATTACTAAGCTTAGAAAATCATCATAAAATCAGGCAGAGTCAACATGGTTTTGTGAAAGGGAGACCATATTTGACTAACGTATTCAATTTTTTTGAGGAGATAACAAGTAATACGGATAAAGGGGAATCTGCAGATGTGTTGTACTTGGATTTCCAAAGCGCATTTGATGCGGTGCTGTGTCAAGGATACCTCACAAAATGGGGGTTCCTGCTATAGAGAATAGATGGATCGAGGATCAGCTCTTAGAGAGAAGGCAATGGCCTAGTGGTATTAATGCTGGACTCTCAACCCAGAAACTCAGTTAATGTTCTGGGGATCTGAGTACAAATCCCACCACGGCAGATGGTGGAATTTGAATTCAATAAAAAATATTTGGAATTAAGAATATACTAATGACAATGAAACTATTGTCGATTGTTCGAAAAAACCATCTGGGTCACTTGTGTTCGTTAGGGAAGGAAATTTGCCATCTTTACCCGGTCTGGCCTACATGTGACTCCGGTGCCACAGCAATGTGGTTGACTTTCAACTACCCTTCAAGCACCACTGGAGATGAGCAATAGATGTTGGCCAGCCAGTGACACCCATGCCCCACGAATGAACAAAAAAAACCAGGAAGCAAAGAATTGGGATAAATGAGGCAGTTTCAGATTGCCAAGCTAATGGAGTATCAATGGGGAAGACTGCCAGGATTTTGATGATTTACAATCTATATCAATGACTTGATGAAGGGCTGAAGGGATGATTGCTAAATTTGCTGATGACACAAAGATTGGTCGGAAAGTAATTTGTCAAGAGGACGTAGTGTTGACAAAGGAGTTTAGAAGGTGATCAAGAAGACATACAGCATATTTGTTTTCATTGGTCAGGGCATTGAATTTACAAATTGCCAAGTCATGTGCAGCTTTATACAACCTTAGTGAGGCTGCATTTGAAATGTAGTGTTCAATTCTGGTCACCACACTACCAGAAGGATGTGGAGGCTTTGGGGAGGTACAGAAAAGATTTACCAGGATGTGGCCTGGTATGGAGGGCATTAGCTATGAGGAGAGGTTGGAGAGACTTGGTTTGCTCTCACTGGAGTGATGGAAGTTGAGGAGCGACCTGATAGAAGTCTACAAGATTATGAGAGGCATGGACAGAGTGGATAGTCAGAAGCTTTTTCCCAGGGTGGAAGAGTCAATTGTTAAGGTGCAAGGGGCAAGTTTAAAGGAGATGCATGAGGCAAGTTTTTTTACACAGTGTGGTGGATATCTCGAACTTGCTGCCGGGGGAGGTAGTGGAAGCAGATACGATAGTGACTTTTAAGGGACAAATACATGAATAGAATGGGAATGGAGAGATATAATCCCCAGAAGAGTCGGAGAGTTTTAGTTCAGACAGGCAGGCTTGGAGGGCTGAAGGACCTGTTCCTGTACTGTAATCTTTTGTTCTTTATAGATAGATATGTCAGTAAGCAAACATTTGGCCGCTGGAGTATCATGTGATGCCCAGTTTGACAGGATGAATAGGAAAATAGCCTGTTATTTGAATGGATTGAGATTGCAGAGCAGTGAATAGGGATCTGGGTGCCCCTTGTACGTGAAGCACAATAAATTGATGTGGAGGTGCAGCAAGTGATTAGGAAGAAATTGGTATTTATTGCAAGAGGAATCAGGGATAAAAGTCAGAAGTTGTGCTACAAATGTACAGGATATTGACAGGACCACAGTTGGAGTAGTGTACGCAGTTTGGGTTCCGTTATTTAAGGTTGTAATCACAGTAGAAGTTGTTCAGGGAAGGTTTGTTCGACCAATATCTGGAATCAAAGGGTTGCCTTTTGAGGAAAAGTTGAGCAGATTAGACCTTTATCCACTGGGAGTTTAGAAGAATGGGAGATAATCTTACTGAAATGTATGGGATCTGAGTGGAGTCGATAGGGTGGTTGCTCAGAATGCAAATTCCCTTGTGAGGTGGGTGGAGGGGAGTCTGAAAAACAGAGAAACACAATTTAAAATCTAAAGATATCCCATTTAAAACTGAGGTGAGGAGAAATATTTCTTTTTTCCGAAGGTCACTAATCTGTGTGGTTCTCTTCCCGGGAGAACGCTGGAGGCTGAGTTGGATTTACAATCAGCGGGAGAGTCAGAAGGACAGGACAGGAAGATGGAATTGAGGCCACAATCTGACCAGTTAGCTACAGTCTTAGCGCACCGCCCTACTGCTGCCTCTAATTCTTGTAATTTTCATATGGAAGGCAAGGCCAGCACCAGGAACCCGCGTTCAATTCCAGTGTTGGGTCACTGTCTGTGTGGAATTTGCAAATTCTCCCTGTGGGTTTCCCCTGGGTGCTCCGGTTTCCTCCCACAGCCCAAAGATGTGCGGGTTAGATTGATTGGCTGTGCTAAATTGATTCCAGTGTCACGGGGATTAGCAGTATAAATGTGTGAGGTTACAGGAGTAGGGGCCAGGGGGGATTGTGGTCAGTGCAGACTCGATGGACTGAATGGCCGCCTTCTGCACTGTAGGGATTCTATGATTCTGTGTCCCCCATGAAGGCGGCAGAGAGTAATGTTTAACAGGATGTCAGAGCATTACCAGTGAAATCCCTCCTGACCCTGGGATTGTTTCTGGTCCTGACTAGGGGAGGGGGGATAGCAGCTGGAAACATTCTGCCATCTCTCCCTCTTGCTGCTGTATTTCTGATCCCCCAGCACTGCACCAGGATCTTCTCCTCCTCCTCCGCCGCCTTCCTCTTCAGCACTTTGCCGGCTTAGTGACTCCTTCTCTTCTGCTTCCTCGCCTGTCGATTCTGTGCACGAACCACGGGCAAAGTGGCAGACTCAGCAGATCATAGCGAGCGAGAGGTGGTGTCAGCTAGAGCTTGCACATTCTGCTCACGTAGATCCCTCTCCTCTCGGGGGAGCCGGGATTCCGAGCTAGTGCTTTTCCCTCTACTTAACATTCATCAGCAGCGCACAGAGCAGAGGGAATAACTGGCTTCTTCAGAGCATTCCGCCTCTAGCCGTGTAACATTCTCAAGGCTGCCTGCAGTAACCTTGGCTGCGATCAGAGCAGCTGCTGTGTAACTGTGCAGCAATGTATATCAAAAGCAGTGTGCGCTTCACTTTAGTCTGCAGTCCTTTTGTGGATTGTTGAATAATGAGCTCTTACCTTCTCTGTCTCTTATCTTCCCTGTATGTTGGATTTAACTCCATTAATGTCTGCAGCTGTATTCAAATCTATTTGAAAAGTACATCACAGATTCTCTCCTGAAAGATTCAGTTTAGTGAGACATCACACCCCCAAAACTGGATGGAATTCTCTCCTCCCTAATTCCCCTCCCATCCAGTAACTGCAAATGCAACCCTGCTTACCTCTCTTAACTCGAGTCCATTACCTATTCATAACCCACCCCAAAAGCCCAGCACCCCTCGATGTCTTACTGTTTTCAAGGTGCTGTGTAAGTACGTGTCTCTGATGGATGACAAAAGCGTGGAGATTCCGAGCACGCTCCTATCTAATGGTGTTTGGTGCTTGTGTGTAACAACAGGACGCACCTCGTGTTAATGTGCCCGTGTGCTTTCTCTCAAAAGGCGTGATTACGATCAAACAGTAATGAATCATTGCAGACAGAGCCATTTTTCATTTTTGGCAGTTGTTATAAAAAGACATTAAATGAATCCAGCAGATTGATCGAATCAAAACTCGTTGTTGGGTGGGTGGAATGACAGGTTATGGCCTGGGCATTCCGACTTTACACTTCATGTGTTTAACCCATTGTTGGATAAAAGTTTATTTATTAGTCACAAGTCGGCTTACATTAACACCACAATGAAGTTATTGCAGAAAATCCCTTAGTCGCCAAACTTTGGGTACACTGAGGGAGAATTTAGCATGGCCTGTGTGCCTAACCAGCATGTCTTTTGGACTGTGGGAGGAAACTGGAGCGCCCAGAGGAAGCCCACGCAGACACGGGGACAATGTGCAAACTCCACACAGACAGTGACCTGAGCAGGGAATCCGACCCGTGTCTCTGGCGCTGTGAGGCAGCAGTGCTAAACCACTGTGCCACCCCGTAGGATAGAGATTTAAGGGAATAGCTAAGTGTTGATGCAGTGGGAGGATTAGGGCAGCACAGTGGGTTTTTTTTAACTAATGAAGTTGAACAGGCCCTACGTCTAATCAGAAATAAAGCAAACTTCTGCACACAATGAAATGAATTTGGATGGAGCACCTCTTAGAACTTTGATACTGGAACAAGCCTTTAGCTCCCAGCATGGAAGTTATCTCAAATTAGTTTTATTTGGTTTGTCACAGTTGCTGAGAGCAAAACAAAGTGCAATCAGGATTTAGCCTTGGTTTTTCACAAAACTGCTCTTGAGAGGACAACATGTTCAATACAGGCAGATCTCTTCCATTCTCATTTCCACTAATCTCTCTCTCTCCAAGGCTGTGTTGTTTCATACGACAGATTGGTGAAATGGGAGGTTAGAAATTGTGTTCACATGTATCTGGTCCTTGGGACTCATGGGAAACTCTCATATTCCAGGCTTGGTGAACATGGATGTCATGCTAGCCTTGTCTAGCTTTTTCTGTGGTGGGGGGGGAGACAAAAACTGATCCAGAGGTCCTTCCACAACAGTAGACCAACCAGCTGAACCAATCTGGTGGTCGCACATGGAGAAACATGATATGACAAGTTCCTAGTGCGGGAGAAGGTGTGGGTGTGCAAAGGGAGCAAAGGTGAAGCTCCCTCAGACCCAGCAGGCGGATCAGTCCAGGCAGGAAATGGTTAAGTAGATTGGATTTGGAGATTTCTTCTGGCTTTAGCTGATGTTGCAATCCTTGCATTATAAACGTGAGCAGTTGAGCTGCCTTCTGTCCAGCATGCTGTGTGGGACATGCCCTGCCTTCATCACTTATGGTGTTAGGTCTGCATTGCAGTACAGAAAAGCTTAATTACTGTGTGCGGGGTGCTATAACACAGTCTGTGCACCAAGCCTATACTGCAGGATTATTGCAACACTTGTATTTCACATCTTTGTGATACTTGTTTGGATTCATGAGATTAATTTTAATGCAGGTCTGTACCAAAATATCCCACCTTAAACCTTGAGTGGGAGGACACAACAGAGCATGCTGCAGGGTGATATCTCCCCTATTTGTCATCACTTTTGAAAACATTTATACTTCGAACAACCTACCACTTCCAGGGAGTGTGTGCTTTGAACCTTGTTTGATTGGCCTCCCTGAAGTATAGTGTGTGAACTTGACTCTGTGCATCCCTCTCAGTACTAAAGCAGCAACCCAGATAATGATTTGATTTATTATTGTCACAAATATACAGTGAAAACTATTGTTCCTTGTGTGCTGTACAAGACAAAGCATAACGTTCATAGAGAAGGAAAGAGAGAGTGCAGAATATAGTACTACAGTTATAGCTAGGGTGTAGAGAAAGATCAATATAGTATATAGTAATATATCAAAAGTCTGGCAGCAGGGAAGATGTTGTTCTTGAAGCTGCATTGACAGTGTCAATGCATGGGAGGCTGGTTTGAGTGATGGACTATGGTCACGGCCCTTTGGGCAGAGCAGGAACCATACCAAGCTGTGATTCAACCAGAAAGAATGTTTTCTATGGTGCGTCTGTAAAAGATGGTGAGAACTATATCGGACATGCCAAATTTCCTTAGTCTCCTGAGAAAGTAGAGGCGTTGTGCTCTAATCTTGGAATAAAGCTAAAACCCACAGCCTTCAGACCCAACGGAAAAGCACTATTAACTGCGGCAAGCTTGACACTTATCCAGGAAAATACTGAGCACTGGCTGGGAAGTAGTTCTGCTCGTGCTCAGTGAGCCAATACTTCAATCTGCATGTTTATATTGCGTCAAACTCAAATTTCTCTGGTGTGGAGCGTTAACACAGAGGAAGAGACGGACATAAGGAACATAGAAGCAGGAGTCTCAATCTGTCTGGAGTTTGCATGTTCTCCCCATGTCTGCGTGGATTACCTCCGGATGCTCCGGTTTTCTTCACAGTCCAAAAGATGTGCTGGTTAGATGCACTGTCCGTGCTAAATTCTCCCTCAATGTACCTGAACATTGCCAGAGTGTGGCAACTAGGAGATTTTCACAGTAATTTCATTGCAGTGTTAATGTAAATCTACTTGTGACACTAGTCCAGAAATTTTCAAATTTTAAATATGGTCATCTGGTTCTAAGTCCTGCACTCTCCCCACTGTTTGAGTAAAGAAGTTTCTTCTGAACTCCTGACTGGATTTCTTCCATTGATGGCCCTTAATTCTGGGCTCGCGCACAACTAAATGAAAGGTCATTGATCTGGAACCGTTATCCCATTCGCCGCCTTTCCTCCTGGACCCTTATCCTCACTCTGCTGAAGGTTCCCAGGATCAATGGCATGTGTCACCGCTCATTCAACCGATAGAGCAAGATTTTGAATTAGTGATTTTCTTTATCATCGAATGCAGAATGGACTCGATCCAAGAGAAATGAGCTTAAGGCAGAGGGTTACCTCTGTTTGAGCTTCTCAGCTGTAATTCAATGAAGGAGGCACGTGTTCAGCTTCTTCATAAACCACCTGTATTTCTGTGATCCAACCCCACATACAATCTCTATCAACCCCCACAGTGCCATTTATGGCCCCTTTTATATATTTTGATTTGATTTATTATTGTCATATGTATTAGCGTATATAAAGTATTGTTTCTTTCGTGCTATTACAAAGCATACCATTTATAGAGAATGAAAAGAGAGAGTACAGAGTGTAGTGTTACAGTCATAACTAGGGTGTAGAGAAAGATCAACTTAATGCGAGGTAAGTCCAATCAAAAGTGTGATGGCAAGTAGGGAAGAAGCTGTTCTTGAGTTGATTGGTGAGTGACCTCAGATTTTGTACCTTTTTCCCCAAAGAGAGAATATCGGAGGTGTGTGGAGTGCTTAATTATGCTGGCTGCTTTGTCAAGGCAGCAGGAAGTGTAGACAGAGTCAATGGATGGGAGGCTGCTTTACATGATTGGGCTACATTCACAGCTCTTTGTGGTTTCTCCTGTCAGTGACTTCTATTGAATAATTGGCATCAAATTAGAACTTAATTGGAAAGTCTGTTAATCCATTCTTAACAACCTCTGGGGCTCTTGACTCCTCATGATAAAAGATCAAGAAGCTCGGGAAGGATGGGGGCGATGGGACCTTGAATGCAGTTAAACTGAGACAGCTTTCTTAAGTGTTTGACTGTCCAATTCACATCCTTTTGAACATGTTGGTTCACAGGCAGTTTAGAACTCTCCGTTGGAGTGTGTGACCTGCAAGATGCTGCATTTTTACAATTTGATATCTTGGTTGATGATTTGAGATTTTGGCTTCTACAAACATTCACAAGATCGATCAAAGCAGAGAAAAGGATTCGCTTTCACCAAATTGTGCCACTCATATTTATTTCAAACCCCCTCGCTATTCATTCTTTGCAGCCTATTGTTAATTGAAAGGTTCTCATATATCTGCTGTATAGTTCAGAGAATTGGAACAACAGTGAACATCTAAAGTTACTGGGGTTTACAGCCCGACGCTTGGTAATTGGAGCTTATTAGTTGAACTTTAGTGACGCTTCTTTGTTAATGGAGACACAGACGGAGTTGTCAGTAATGAGGGGGACTGTCCCTAGAGACTCTCTGCACATCCTGTGACGAGGAGCAGTTGCATAACGTCCCCACTGGAGCATAGCTTAATAAAACTCAATCTTGCTCCTCTGCCATCTGTTGTACGATATGAAACGCACCATGAACTGTGGTATCTGTAAGATTGCAAAGTGCCTAAAAATTTGAGGGGTGGTGTGTTGTGTGATCTTGCTAACTTTGCCTGCTCCTGTGATAGAGATGACAACTCTGGTTGGAGTTATTCCTCCATCACATGATTACCAACCACCCACACTCAAGCCACTGACTGTCCATCAACTCTGTCCTCACCCTGCTCACCTTCCCAAGCTGATACCTGACCCTCTCCGATACGTTTTGATCTTAAAATCGATGGAAATTAAGAGGTGCCAGTTTATTTTGATGATCTTTCTCCTGGGTTTTCCTCATGGCGGAATCACCTGTAATTCCTGAGAGGAATCCCGGCCTGTCTTGTGAATTAGATACACTGGACGTTTACCACACTCGCTGCATTTACCATCCATTCTGCCTCCCCACAATAGGGTAAAGCTACCTGGCAGAGGAGACGTCCAGAGGAGAAGCATGGTGACTCAAAGAAGGTCTGTGCTCGTTGGACTGTATTGACTCCTGATTGGCCAATACCACTTTATTAAAACAAATAAATTTCCATTTGTGTTCAAATCCCCCTGTGGCCTCGCTCCTTCCCAGTCTCTTGTTCCGACCTCCAACATTTCTACGCTTTTCCAATTCTAACTTCCCTCACACCCTTCATCCCACCACTGTACCTTCAACTGCCAAAGCCCTTAGTGCTGGAACTCCCTCCCTGAAATCCTTCTTGCTCTCTACCTCTCTCTTTTGTCCTTCAAGATGTCCCTTCTAAACCTACTTTGATCCCCACCATAGCGTATTCTTCACGTTGAACCCCATTTTCTTTGATTTTATTCATATTTAATGACCTGGGATGATTTTCTACAATAAAGGGGCAAGAGATTTAGCAGGGATTTGCGGGAAATCTTTTCCATCTAATAAGTGGTTAGAATCTGGAATTCACTGTCTGAAAGAATGTTTGCGGTAGGAAACCTCACAGCATTTAAGAAGCATTTAGATGAGTGCTTGAGATACTATAGCACTCAGTGGTACAGACCAAATGCTGGAAAATGGGATTGGAATAGATAGAGACTTGATAGCCAGCATAGACATGATGAGCCAAAGGACTTGTTTCTGTGCTGCACCGTGGTAGAGTGGTTAGCACTGCTGCCTCTCAGCACTAGGGACCTGGGTTCAATCCCCAGCTTGGGTCACTGCCTGTGTGGAGTCTGCACGTTCTCCCTGTGTCTGCATGGGTTTCTTCTGGTACTCTGGTTTCCTCCCACAGTCCAAAAATGTGCAGGTTCAATAGATTGGTCATGTTAAATTGCCCCTAGTGTCCGTAGATGTGTAGGTTAAGAGGATTGGCCGTGCTAAATTGCCCCTTAGGGGGGGATTACCAGGGCAGTGGGGTTATGGGGATAGGAGTTGGGTCGGATTGAAAAGGTGATTCAGTGCAGACGTGATGGGCCAAAGGGCCTGCCTCTCTGCTGTAAAGCTCATTGATTCTAAAGGCACGATATATATGCAGGCTTTGCCTTGTGAAGTATAACATGTTGAGGGAGTGTGGCACCCAGTGGATTTACCACAGTTATACGATCAGCATGAACTTGTCTGAATGGGGCCATTCACAGCAGAAAGTTTGTTTTTTAAAGTTCAGAAAAGCCTTTTTCAACATGTTCCTTTTGCAGTGTGTGGTTTTCAGAGGGCTTGCTCCTGGCAGGATTTTTCCATTGAATTCTGTTGCTGGATAAAGCTTCCCCTTTCAGTCACACCGTTCCTCTGCGATGAATCACTGGGGTTCCCTGGTGGCAGTTAAGCTGCCGACCGATTAACAGTGACTATATTTGGCTGGCGTATCCTAGCAACATGCTAAATTCTGCACTCTGGTCTAAGGCGTGTGTACATAGTTGGAGCTGAATGGGACCTTGTCCCAGGCCACGCCTTGCGGCAGATATTCAGGAACTGGTTAAACCAGCATGGTGCCAGACTTGGGGAGTTTACAGACACCACAGTTATTACAACATGGTGGCACATGGTTAGCACTGCTGCCTGACAGTGCCAGGGACCCAAGTTCAATTCCGAGATTGTCAGTGCAGAGCCTGCACATTCTGCCCGTGTCTGTGTGGGTTTCCTCTGGGTGCTCCTGGTTTCTTCCCACAGTCCAAAAGATGTGCTAGTTAGGCTGTGCTAAATTCTTCCTCGGTGTACCCAAACAGGCGCCGGACTGTGGCAACTAGGGGATTTTCACAGTAACTTTATTGCAGTGTTAGTGTAAGGCTACTTGTGACTAATAAATGAACTTTACCTTACTAATTCCTGGCCCCTATCACAACATAACAAAGGCGGGGGGCGGTGAGGAGGAACCGTATACCCATTTTTGTCATTATGTACTTGAGCAAGAACCTTGTGCGACTGTACCTTGTACAGAGAACCTGTACAGACAGTCCCCACCTCTCTGACTGACAAATCAGCGCATGTCTCCATTGAGAAAGAAGTGCACACAGTTCAGCTAATGAGCTCCAATTATCAAATCTCAGACTGAAAAGCCTAGTAGCCTCGTGTGTCCTCCATGGCGCCAATTGTCTGCACTAGGCAACTGCTACAAGATAATCTCTGCAGAGAATGAATGGCAAAGTGGTTTGAAGTAAATATAAGCAGCTGAATGGTGACGGGAGAACTTTTGCCTCGGTGAAAGGGAATTCTTTTCTCAGCATTGTTGGATCTCAACCCTTTTGAGTGTTTGTTGACCAGCGTATCCTTGTTGCTAACACCCCCATTTGTTCTTTTGAGAGGTTGTAACTGAAGCTGTTAGTTTGTGATGTTTGAACTATAAGTTCCCTATAGTGCAGAAGGAGGCCATTCAGCCCATCGAGTCTGCACTGACCACAATCCCACCCAGACCCTATCTCCATAACCCCATGTGTTTACCCTAGCTAGACCACCCGTTTAAGGGCAACTTAGCATAGCCGGTCCACCTAACCTGCGTATCTTTGGACTGTGTGAGGAAACCGGGGCACCCGGACAAAACCCACACGGACAAGGGGGTTTCCTCCCGTAGCACAAAGGTGTGCAGGTTAGATGGAACTGCCATGCTTAGTGTCATGGGTGATTGGCTGTCGTGGATACATGGGGTTATGGAGATGGGGCCTGGGCGAGATTGTGGTCAGTGCAGGCTCAATGGCCCGAATGGCCTCCTTCTGCACTGTAGGGATTCTATGAACACCCAAACTGACTGGGAGAAATGAAGAAAGTACATGGAAGAGGTAGACAATTTTTATTCTAACTTCAAATGATCTTCTACTCATGACTAATGACTGGGGTGGGTGGGGGAGGGGAACTGTGGGGAGAACTTCCAGTTGCAATTACTGTTGGCCTTTGATTAATTCACCTCATTCGCTGGTTAGAATTAACGAGGCAAACACCAGCTTATGGAGGGAGCAAAATCCGGATGATTGGTTCAGTTTGCAAGATAAGAGGAAGGAAACAGCAAACATTTATATAGCACCTTACATAGCCACAAGGTGCCTCCAATTCATGACTTCCCTGTCATGTTGGTCTATAGAGTGGACAGTCTGTGCACAGCAAGATCCCACAATAGGATTGGCCAATCAGGATTGACTGCAGGAGCTGCTCTCTTCCCCCCCACCCCCCTCTTCCATGTCCTCGCAAATGATGCTGTTGAATTTAAACGCTTAGCGGGGGTTTTTGCTTTTAACAACTCTTAGATAATGAGAACCTATTGTTGATGAACAAAAAAAGGTCAATAATAAAAGATATAGGTTTTTGATTTGATTTATTATTGTCACATGTATCAGCATACAGTGAAAAGTATTGTTTCTTGCGCACGATACATACCATTCGTAGAGAAGCAAAGGAGAGAATTAACTTACAGTCATAGCTAGGGTGTAGAGAAAGATCAACTTTTTGCAAGGTAAGTCCATTCAATTTGCAACCCTGTACCTCAGTGCTCTCCATAGCTACATTTCCAGCACTCTGCGTGAATACCGAAGAGAAATATTTATTCAGTGCCTCACCAATCTCTTCAGGCTCCACGCACAACTTCCCACTGCTGTCTATGACTGGCCCTAATCTTGCCCTAACCAATCTTCTATTCTTAACATATCGAAAGAAAGCTTTAGGATTCTCCTTAATCCTATCAGCCAACATCTTCTCGTGTCCCCTCTTAGCTCTCCTCAATTCACTTTTTACCTCCTTCCTGGCTAATCTATAGCTATCCATTGCACTATCTGAGCCTTCAAGCCTCATCCTGACATAAGCCTCCTTTTTCTTCTTAACCAGCAAATCAACTTTTTTCGTACACCAAGGCTCTCTTACTCGTCCATTTCCTCCCTGCCTGACAGGGACATACTTATCAAGGACTCGCAGCAGCTGCTCCTTGAATAAGCACCACATTCCAGATGTTCCCAGTCCCTGTAGTTCCCTAGTCCAATCTATGCACCCTAATTCTCTCCTGATGGCCTCATAATTACCCTTCCCCCAGCTATAACTACAGCCCCCAGCTTCATCAAATGAATTGATTGGGGATAGTCAGCATGGTTTCGTGAAGGGTAGGTCATGCCTTACTAACCTCATTGAGTTTTTTGAGAAAGTGACCAGAGAGGTGGATGGGGGTAAGGCGGTTGATGTAGTATATATGGACTTTAGTAAGGCGTTTGATAAGGTGGCCCATGGAAGACTTCTACAGAAAATGCAGATGTGTGGAATAGAGGGTGATTTAGCTAATTGGATTAGGAATTGGCTGGCAGATAGAAGACAGAGGGTGGTGGTTGATGGGAGATATTCATCGTGGAGTTCGGTGACAAGTGGTGTGCCTCAGGGGTCTGTTTTGGGGCCCCTGCTGTTTGTAATTTTTATAAATGATCTGGATGAGGGTATTGAGGGATGGATCAGTAAATTTGCAGATGATACTAAAGTTGGTGGTGTGGTAGATAGTGAAGAGGGGTGTTTTAGTTTACAGAGTGACTTGGACAAGTTGCAGAGCTGGGCCGAGAGGTGGCAAATGGAGTTTAATGTGGAAAAGTGTGAGGTAATGCACTTTGGCAGGAACAATAAATGTGTAGAGTATAGGGCTAATGGTAGGGCTCTTAATAGTGTTGAGGAACAGAAGGATCTTGGTGTATGTGTCAATAGATCCCTGAAAGTAGGCAGTCAAGTGGATAAAGTTGTTAAGAAGGCATATGGAGTCTTAGCTTTTATTGGTAGGGGGATTGAATTTAGGAGCCGCAACATCATGTTGCAACTGTACAAAACTCTAGTGCGGCCGCACTTGGAGTATTGTGTGCAGTTCTGGTCCCCACATTATAAGAAAGATGTGGAGGCATTGGAGAGGGTACAGAGGAGGTTTACCAGGATGTTGCCTGGTATGGAGGGCAGGTCCTATGAAGAGAGGTTGAAGGATTTGAGGTTGTTTTCGTTAGAAAGGAGGCGGCTAAGAGGGGATCTTATTGAAGCATATAAGATGATTAGAGGTTTAGATAGGGTGGACAGTGATAGCCTTTTTCCTAGGATGGAGAAAGCTAGCACGAGGGGACACAGCTTTAAATTAAGGGGTATGAGTTATAGGACGGATATCAGAGGTAGGTTCTTTACTCAAAGAGTGATTAGGGAGTGGAATGCCCTGCCTGCAGCTGTTGTAGATGCGCCAAGTTTGGTGGCGTTTAAGAGGTTAATTGATAAGTATATGGAAGAGAAGGGAATGGTTTAGTTTGGAGGGGCATTGCTTTTTATTTTGGTCGGCACAACATCAAAGGCCGAAGGGCCTGTTCTGTGCTGTATTGTTCTATGTTCTATGTTCAAAATGATTGATGTAAGGACTAGAGCAGAGTTTGGGGTTTTGGGATGTCCTGAAATGTTACAGAAATGCAAGCCCCTCTTTCTTTAAATGCTATGAAGTAATTGCGCAAGGTTTAAATGACCATAAGGTCATAAAGCTATGGCCCCAGGTGGTCTGTGTGTAGTGTCTTTCCCTTAATAGCGATGACCCAAATGTCTGATAGTCCTAGAGAGGAGAACCACCAACTAATTCCTAAGTGGGGAAGGGACTGAAACAAATCATCTTCCGACCTCTGAGGAGCTGAGGGAACTTTCTGGAACAATATGCAATAAATCTCAGAAGTGCTTGAACTTAAGCAGCCGTGTTAAATGGAGCATGGGTTTCACATTCAGCACTGTCAGCAGAACCTTGCACTCAAGGACCACCGTGAAATGTATTCTTTGAAGCACTGGGGTGGCACAATGGCATAGTGGTTAACACTGCTGCCTCCACAGTTCCGTGGACCCAAGCTCGATTCCTGGCTTGGGTCACTGTCTATATGGAGTCTGCACGTTCTCCCTCTGTCTATGTGGGTTTCCTCCCACAGTTCAAAGATGTGTGGATTGCGTGCACTGGCCATGCTAAATTGCCCCTTAGTGTCCCAGGATGCGTAGATTAAAAAATGGCTAGTGGGGTAAATATGTGGGTTATGGGTAGGGCCTAAGTGGGATTGTTGTCAATGCAGACTCGATGGGCCGAATGGCCTCCTTCTGTAGAGTTTCTACTTTTTTCTTTCTATTTCCCCCTTGGATGATTGAAGAGGCAACTGAAGACAATGATGAGAGGATTTCCAGATCTTTCTAGATGATTTGAGCTGCTTAAGTCCAAAACTCTGGATTTCACTTCCCGAAACTCTTCACCTCCTCAAAAAAGATTCCTTAAAACTCACCCTCTGACCAAACCTTTGCTCTCTTGTCCTAATGTTTTGTGTTGTTTTGTTTGTGACGCTTCTGTGAAGCACCTTGGGATGTTTTACTGTGTTTAAGGTGCTGTGTAAGTGCAAGTTATTGTCGTAGCCTTCTGTAAGGATTGTGACAAACCTTGCGCAGTTACTTCATAGCATCTAAAGAAAGAAGGGCTTGTGTTTCTGTGCCATCTTAGGACATCCCAAACCTCTACAATACAGAAGGAAGCCATTCGGCCCATTGAGTCCACATGGACAACAATCCTATCTAGGCCTTACCTCCGTAACCTCACTTATTTACCCCACTGACCTTGCATCCGGAGGCACTAAGGGACAATTTAACATGGCCAATGTATCTAATCTTTGGACTGTGGGAGGAAACAGGAGCACCCAGAGGAAACCCACACAGACACGGGGAGAATGTACAAACTTCACACTGACAGTGACCCAAGCCGGGAATCAAACCCAGGTCCCTGGAGCTGTGAGGCAGCAATGCTAGCCACTGTACCACCATGCCACCGTTACAGCTAACAAAGTACTTTTTGAGGTATTGGCACTGTTGCGATGTAGGAAGTGCAGCAGCTAATTTGTGCACAGCAAACTCTCACAAGCAATATTGTGAAAATCACCTTAATAGTGTTTTTTTTTTGAGATGTTGATTGAGGGACAGCCTGGGACCCCGGGGGGGGGGGCTCCCTTATTCCTCTTTGAAACGGATGTTGACCTGAGAGAGCAGAAGGGGATGTTGGTTTAATGTCTCAAAACCTGAGGTGATCTTCCAACATTATAATCTGAAGACATTGAAAATTCTGAACCAGTTTATCTCACAGACATTTGCCTGATTCATACGCAAGATGCCTTTGAACTTGGCTGCTCTCAGTTGGTTATTGATGAGATATCCCAATGCTGATTTAGCCTGACATTATTCTCCTGCACAGGTGCCAAGGATTGCTGCCAGCTGCCAGACTGAGTGTCAGAATAAATTTCAGGATTTGCTGCTTGATGCCATAATTGCATAATTCCTATTGGAACATTCTGGAAGCTTCAGCGTGTTATTATTCTGGAGTACAAAGCAAGTGTCTTGACCTTTTGGAGGCAAGAGGATTCTAGCTGTTTGTTTCCTGGAAGGCCAACTTATTAGCACTTGGCCCATGTAGGATGTAATGTGATCTTCATTGCTAGAGGAGTTAAAGTCTTAGTGAGCTAGTCCCCGATAGATTACTGCAAACAGCAATACAGTCTGCTGAGAGACATAACAGAGCTGGTTACTAGGGATCAGGCACCTGAGCTACAAGATATTAAAGACAGCAGGAAGAACAGAAGCCACAAGGGTTCTGTGGAAATACCGTTTCCAAATTTTAAATAATTTAAGGAGTACAAGTTACATTAATGTAGCACCTTTAATGCAGTGAAATATCCCACCGAAACATGAACAGACAAAAATTGTCACCAACCCACGTTTAGCTACGCGACATAGATCACAAGAAGCCTTTCAAAGATTAGGTTTTAAGGAGGCACTTGGGGTAAAGAGGGACGGATGGGTTTAAGGAAAGAATTTGGGAGTTTCAGGCCCGAGTAACTGAAGCGACAGCCTCTCTAGTGGAATAAAAGTACTTGAGAATGAGCAAGAGGTTGGAGGGATCGAGGAGGAGGAGGAGATCGCGGAGATAACATAAACCCTAAAACATCGCTTAACGTAACAAGAACTGTAAACAGATGGTGAAGAAATTGGAGGAGAGATGGTGTGGAATCAACCGCTTAAATGTTGCATCTCCAGGCAGTAGTTGATAAATGTTGTCCAGGAATTGTGTGGAGGGGGGGAGTGGGGAGAAAGGGGAAGGTAGTTGGGTGAAAGGAGGAAATTAGTGGTAACAAAGAAAATTACAGCACAGGAACAGGCCGTTCAGCCCTCCGAGCCTGCGTCGACTGAACTGAAACCCCTTCCCCTTCGGGGACTATATCCCATCCCATTCACATATTTGTCAAGATGCTCCTTAAAAGCATCGTATCTGCTTCCACTATCTCCACTGTGAAGGAACTGCAGGCACTCACCACCCTCTGTGTAAAATAAAAACTGCCTCGTACAACACCTTTAAACCTGTGTCCCCCAGTAACTGACTGTTCCACCCTGGGGGAAAAGCTTCTGACTATCCACTCTGTCTGTGCCCCCATAATCTTGTCGACTTCTATCAGGTCTCTCCTCAACCTCTGTCATTCTAGTGAAAACAAAGCAAATTTCTCCAACCTCTCCTCATAGCTAATGCCCTCCATACCAGGCAATATCGGGGTAAATCTGTGGGATGAGGGGAGGGGGGAGGACAGCTGGGTGGGGAGAGGGGGGGAATACAGCAGGGTGGGGAGGGTGGGGGAAGACAGTGGGATGGGAGTAGAGGGGTGTCTCAAGATATTTTTGAAATTTGGAACTGTTCAGATGATTTTCAATCTTGCACAATGCACTGTAACAGAGCACTCGGGGCTGTTCCAGAAATAAGGATGCAAAACTCATTTCCTGGAGAGAGTGAGAGAGAATGATGAGCTCGTGAAGGGGCGATTTGTCTGCCTCGATACATATTGTGTAGGGGAATGATCAATGTTCCTTCCTCAGTTCTGATTCCATTCTCTCTGGGGACACGCCGAGCTGTGTGTGCTCCGATTGAGGAAACATGATCCAGAATAGTTTGACAAGGAGCTGGGCATTTCCATATTTGGAAGTGAGAAGCACAAATTAGCTTGAATATTCTTGGTACTGGTTGGAAGTTGGAAAAGCAGCTGCTGTACAAACAAGAATTCAAAAATAAACCACAGTATTCCGCAGCTAACTGATGGGAACAGCGTGCTTTGAGGTCGAGTTTCCTTCTGAAATTACAAGTCTTGAAATTTTAATTGTTGTTGTTGTTGTCTTGGTGATGGTGGAAAACAGTCTGCAGGCATTCTGGTTTCATTGTGTCCTTGTGAAAGATGTCTTATTCTGAGTGTGGGTCATTTTTTTTTCTCAAAAAGTATTAACTTAATCTCAGAATGTGGGTGTTGGTGGCAAGCGGAGGTGATGGCCCAGTGGTAATATTGCTAGACTATCGACCCAGAAACTCAGCCAATGTTCCGGGGACCCAGGTTCGAATCCTGCCACGGGCAAATGGTGGAATTTGTATTCAATATTTAAAAAGAAATCTGGAATTAAGCATCTGCAGGGGACCGTGAAACCATTGTCGATTGTTGGAAAAACTCTATCTGGCTCACTCATGTCCTTTAGGGAAGGAAATCTGCCCTCCTTACCCGATCTGGCCTACATGTGACTCCAGACCCCGCAGTAATGTGGTTGACTCTCAGCTGTCCTCTGGCAACTATGGATGAGCAATAAATGCTGCCCAGCCAGTGAGTCCTGTGTTCCATGAAGGAATTTAAAAAAAAAAAGCCCAGCTTTGATCACCATTCTCTAAGTGGCCTCAAGTTGGTGGTGATAAACCACCACTTTTCTTGAACTGTCAATATGAGGAAGGTACCCCCACCCCAGGCTGGTGGACGTATTGGGACGGTCCCTCTTAACTGTGGATTCCAGGCATGTTCTTATTTACTATCGTCACGTTCTGGCACTTGTTTGACACTTATTTATTACTACAGCATATTTCAGAGTGGGCATGCTGTTCCTTAACGTGGTTTAGCAACCCCATCTCTCTCTCTTTCATTCATCTTAATACTGATATCAGTGATACATCATCATCCAGGTCATATATTAGCATATCCAATCTGTTAATCCTTTGTATATGTCAGTAGGTAGGTCTTTGACCTAGTGACCATGAAGAGACAGAGATTCTTTCACAAATCAGGGTGCTGTGGGATATTAGATCATAAGACCATTAGATATAGCAGTAAAATTAGGCCACTCAGTCCATCAAGTCTGCTCCAAAATTTGATCATGGCTGATGTTTCTCAACCCCACTCTCCTGTCTTTTCTCCATAATCTTTGATCCCCTTGTTAATCAAGAATGTATTTATCTCTGCCTTCAATGACCCAGCCTCCTCTGTGACAATGAATGCCACAGATTTGCCACCCTCTGGCTGAAGAAATTCCTCCTCATCTCAGTTCTAAAGAAGTGTCCCTTCACTCTGAGGCTGTGCCCTCGGATCCTTGTCTCTGCTACTAGTGGAAACGTCCTCTCCACATCTGTTCTATTCAGGCCTAGAGAATCCTGTAAGTTTCAACGAGATCCCCTCATTCTTCTAAACTCCAACGAGTGCAGACCCAGGGGTCTCAACTGGTCCTCGTATGACAAGCCCTTCATTCCGGGGATCATTCTTGTGAACCTTCTCTAGACCGTCTTCAAGGCCAGCACGTACTTCCTTAAATTGCTCACAGTACGCCAAATGGAGTCTGACCAGAGCCTTAGCCTTAGCAGTACACCCCTGGCTTTTGTAATCTATTGATGGAGCAAGAGCATTTTGCGTGATTTTGGGAGGTGCCAGTGATGTCGGGGGTTCAGCCTTGCAGAAGATGCAGAGCACAGTCGCCAGGATAGGAGGAGGATGGAGTTATCAGCAAAGACTGGTAAAACATGGACCTTTCAGCCAGGGTGAGACAGAGGAGTAATGAGACAGCCATAGCGTAACCTCCACGTGGTATTGACCAGGTAGATGAGGAAGATTATTTCATATTAAACTGACAGGAAAAGAAGATCTGATTCAAATTAATCCCAAGACTTGATTGAGATTGATGTCAGGAAGTTCTTGCACAGTGGATATGTGATTCTTCCTTATCTAACTTGTGAGATTGCCCAATAAAGATGCACCCATGTGTGATCTACTCTGTCTATAATGGTAATTGGGGTCGGAATGATATATTTTACAAGATGATTCAGTCCCACTGGTTGGAGCAATTGGAATTAAAAGTGATTCCTCTGGGTTGGTTTTGTCTGTCTCAGTTCCAGCACAGATGGAGGGTGTGCCCAGTTTCCTTTGCTTGGCAGGTAGACCTTGTGAATCTTTGGCATTGAACCTATTGGACCCTGTTTTGATTTGGTTTGTAGTCCAAATAAGCAGTTTTTAAGAAAAAGATTGCAGCACAACACTCAACTCACACAAGCTGTGTGTGCATGACGTGTAAGGGGAGCTAGCATGTGTGCATACTAGTTGCATGAAATCTGCCACATAGGTCTGTTTCTGTGTTTGTGTTTATGTCAGGGATCTGTTCCCATCCCTCTTCATCTCCTTATTTGTTTATCCAGTTTTCACTTTAAATGTATCTATGAAATTCCCTTCAACTACTCTCCATGGTAGCCAGTCTCACCACGTTCTCCAGAGAAAAGGTATCTCCTAAATTCCCTACAGGGTTTTATTGGACCTTTTGTATTTATTACCTCCTTAGAAGAGTGAGAGGGAACCTCACAGAAACTTACAAAATTCTAACAGGGTTAGACAGGGGAGCCTTGGGCCCCATATGAATCTGCTCTGCCATTCAATCATGGCTGATACTTTTCTCATTTCCTTTCTCCTGCCTTTTCCCCATAACCCCTGATCTCCTTATTAATCAAGAACCTATCTATCTGTCTGAAAGACACTCAATGATCTGACTTCCCCAGCCCTCTGTGGCAAAGAGTTCCGCAGATTGCCCACTCTCTGGCTGAAGGAATTCCTTCTCATTTCTGTTTGAAAGGAGCGTCCCTTTAGCCTGAGGTTATGCCTCTGGGTCTAGTTTTTTCTAATAGTGGAAACATCCTCTCCACATCCACTCTATCCAAATCTCGCAGTATGTTGTAAATTTCAATAAGATTCTCCTCCACCCCCCCCCCCCCCCCCCAACCTTCTAAGCACAGACCCAGACTCCTCAACCGTTCCTTATATGACAAGCTCTTCGTTCCGGGGATCATTCTTGTGAACCTCCTCTGGACCCTTTCCAAGACCAGCACATCCTTCCTTAGATATGGGGCCTAAAACTGCTCCCAATACTCCAAATGGGGTCTGACTGGAACATGGTTTTCAATCTAACCCAAGAAGAAATGATGGAGCTGGAAGTGCCCTCAGAAAGTGCTGCTGTTAGGCAGACAGAACATTGATTTTTGATTTTTTTTTTTTTAATACCTGAAATTTCTGAAATAGAAACAGGAGATTGAGTTTAATTGATCTCCAGCGGTGTACATGTTTCATGTGAGCCTCTTCCCACATCCCTTCATCTTTTCTCGAGTACATACTCGGTCTCTCTGCCTTAACCTTTGGTTTCCTGCGATCCTTTGAAGATGTTTTCGGACTCCCATTCCAACCAACACAGATTAATTTCTCTCTGGTGACTATTCGGGAACCTTGAATGTAATTATTATTCGAATCCATTCCCTATAGAATGCAGATTCACGGTACCAAACACCAGATTATTGCGAATGAGTTGGTTTTCACACTATATTGGTGTTGGGTTATTTAATATTTCAAGACAACTCTTGGAGCGATTAAAATTACCTGATCAAATATTAATGCACGCTACAGCTGCTGTTGTTTTCTAAATTCCTTTTCTATTTTTTTTCAGTCTCTCACTCCCTTTCCCACGCTCGGTGCTCTCGCACACGCACCTCCGCTTCCAGCCCAACTTCTGTCTATCTGTCTGCCTCCCCATCTCACCCCGCTCTCCTGATCTCTCTTTAAAGAATTCATCTCCCTTGAAGACTGTCCCATTCCCCTGCTGAGCTGACTCTTCTGCATTTTAAGTCGTCTTCCAGTCCAAATGGTAATGTTGGCAAGAATCTCATTTAGTCTGTCATGATTATTTAATGCCTCCTTATCTTTCCCAAGGGAGAGAAGAATCCAGGCTCATTACAATCTACTTAGTTCAGAGGCATGAATATTTTCCAGCCTCATTCCATTAATGATGTGACTATTTATCGCTGACAAAGTGGGAGTACCCAGGAATGGCACAGTGGGTTAGCACTGCTGCCTCACAGCACCAGAGACACAGGTTCAATTCCCAGCTTGGGTCACTCTCTGTGCAGAATCTGCACGTTCTCTGCACGTCTGCGTGGGTTTCCTCTGGGTGCTCTGGTTTCCTCCCAGAATCTGAAAGACGTGCTGGTTCGGTGCATTTGCCGAGCTAAATTCTCCCTCAGTGTACCTGAACAGGCGCCAGTGTGTGGTGGCTCGGAGATTTTCACGGTAACTTCATTACTGTATTAACGTAAGCCTACTTGTAACCGATAAATAAACTTGATGTAACTTTGTACATGTAGAGTTAGGGCCTGCATCAGAGAGTTGGTGCAGACTTTGATGGGCCAAATGGCTTGCTTCTGCACTGAAGGGATTCTATAAATGAGGTGGGGAAACACAGTGAGGCAACCCAGAGCTATTGCTGCACCCAGTAAAACTGGATTTGCATCCACCAGAAACGGGGGGAAGGCCATTTGGCCCTCGTGAGATGTTTCTTTCTCACTATCTACTGTATCTCCCTCCCAGAGCATCACAGCTGTTCCTTAAATAAGTCCAGGTTTTTTTTTAACCACCTGCGTCGCAGGAAACAATTCCCATCTGTCTGCACCATTCCGGATTTCAGCAGCAGACAGCCTGTGGTCCCTCAATCTCCTGTCACAGTTGATTTTTAAGTAATTTTCTGAACACATGCTTCTCTCCTGTCTTTATATTCTAATCATTCTGCGCACTTGTCAGCAACTGCACAAAATACAACACACTGTGCAGATGCTGGAAGTGTAGAAATGAACACACACAGCTCTGGCAGTGTCTTTGGAGAGAGAAGCAGAGTTGATGTTTCAGGTCAGTGGTTTTCTATCAGCACCCCGAATATCTGAGCAAACAATCCTTGCAGAGCTGTGACGCGTGGGCACCCCCTGGCAGAGAGTGATGGGCGGGTTGGTTAAAGGAGACCTGCTGACGGACCTTTGCAATGGGGACACTGCTGTCAATGGAGTGAATTGTGGTGGAGCTGCCCGCTGGTAACATCTCGCCACCCATTGGCCCCTGTGAGACTGGAAGAACTAAGTTGAAACAAGATGTGTGAGATGTACGTGAGCCTCGGGTTTAGAGTTTGATTGTTTTTATGCTGTGTTTTTCAAGTGGGTCTGCTGGCCACATGGAGACTTGTGTTTGATGTTTATGGACACCACTTATTTCATGGCCAAATTTGAGGATATTCCTCCAAGAACCCGGCACTTCCTCAGCATTGCCCCTCCGATGGCGTGACACTCCCTAGTACTGCTCTTCCAACAGTGTGGCACTCTCTCAGCACTGCCCTTCCGATGCGGCATTCCCTCAGCACCATCGCTTTGACATGGCATTTCCACAGCCTTGCCCTTCCAACAGGTAGCAGCCCCTCTGCGCTGTCCCCCTCAGTGATGCCCCCCCCCCCCCACATTGGCACTGCCCTCCTCAGCAATGCCCCGCTGGGGGGCACCCCTTCAGCGATTACCTTCTGACAGAGTGGCACCCCCCTCAGCAATGCTCCTCCAACAGGGAAATGCAACCTTAGCAAAGCCCTCCCTGACAGGGTGATGCCTCCTCAGCGATGCCCCTCTGTCAGAATGGTACCCCCTCAGCAATGCCTCTCTAACGGGGCAATGTTCCCTCAGCAATGGCCCTCTGATGGGGACAACGCCCCCACAGTAAATGTCCCTCCGGGGCGGCGGCGGCGGCGTCCCCCTCAGCTGTCCGGCTGTTCTGGGTTGGAAGTGAGTTGGGACCTACAGCCTTGGACTCTGGCAGTGGGGCAAAGCTTGGAGCTGAGTTGATGTTACGTCACCCTGCAGCAGGCAGTCAGGGCCCCAGTGACTCTCTCTCTAATACAGGGCTGGTAGTGGACCACCATTAATTTGAGATAAAAACAAGAATTTTCCCCCCGTCATTGACACATGTTTGAATTTGATAACGTGCGATTGTAGTCAATGGCTGAGCTCCGTGCTGCACGTTCTGTGCAGAGCTCGTTAACCCCGCACTCTGCCTCAGGCTCTGATTTGCTGCGTTCCATTGCTAATCGATGTGCACGATCAGCACTATTCACAGCAGCTTAATGACGTTTGAAGAAATAATGACCGAGGGAAAACTCAAACTCCACAGATGTTGAGCTCACTCCCCTCTCAAGCTGCAAGAGTGTTAATTGCTCAGAATCCTTCATCAGGTCCAAAACCATTGCTGCATAATTAAAAAGAACACCTCTCTGCTTCCTCCTCTATAAACTCTCCTCCTTCCTTTTTATCTTGTTGAAACATCTCAGATTCTGTGGTGGAATGGGAGGGATGTGTCTTGACAGGGTAGGGGCCCTGTCAAGATGTTCCTCAAGTTGATTTGATTTATTATTGTCAGATGTATTGGGCAACAGGGTGACACAGTGGGTTAGCACTGCTGCCCCATGGTGCCACGGGCCAGGTTCGATTCCGGCCTCGGGTCACTGGCTGTGTGGAGTTCGCACATTCTTCCCATGTCTGTGTGGGTTTCCTCCAGGAGCTCCAGTTTCCTCCCACTGTCCAAAGATGTGCTGGTTAGGTTGATTGGCCATGCTAAATTGACCCTTAGTGTTGTGGTATTAGGTAGGGTAAATGTATGGGATAATGGGGTATAGGGCCTGGGTGAAATTGTAGTCGGTGCAGTCTTGATGGGCTGAATGGCCTCCTCCCCCCTCACCATAGGGATTTTATGATTCTATTGGGATACAGTGAATAGTATTGTTTGTTGCGTACTGTACAGATAATGCATATTGTTCATAGAGGAGAAAGAAAGGAGAGTGTGCAGAATGTAGCGTTATAGTTACAGAGAGGATGAAGAGAAAGATCAGCTTAATGAATGAAGGTCCGCACAAAAGAAATTTTCCAGCATTTTCTGTTTTTGTGTTCAGTAGATTTTTTGATTGATTTTGAGGGAGTCTGGGAATCTGAGGAAGGGATAGGCAGGACTTAAAACCGCAATTGGATAAGGTGAGAGCAAGCTCGATGGGCTGAATGGCCTGCTCTTATTTCCTGCGTTTTTTGTATTTCCCGCGAAACAATCAGAGCGTGAATTTAAATTTCTGACATCGCACTCTGAAAGGAGACCAAGCCCTGGAGAGCTGGCAGCCCTACTCTACGTGTTGGTAATGACGTGAAGATCTGGGATTCTCTAGCACTTTGCCAGTGTTGCCGGGAGGCCTGTTGCCATGGGCCAAGGAAGTTTGAAAGTGGCGTAAATCCGTTGTTCATTCATACAGTGGTCTCTTAGGGCTGGATATTATGAGGATGGTGGGATTATCATGTGTAATGCCACTCGCACTAAAACCTTCTTCCTTTGCTTGACAGGTTTGCCAGAAATTTCCAGTATGGCACAGTCAGCGAGTGTTGTACTGCTCCAGCAGCTTAGCAAGCTCTAACGGTGAGTAATGCAAAAACGTCCTGTGTCCTGGCCTCTAAGCCTGTTCCTCACAGAGCCTCAATCAATTGTTTTGTGTGATTCAGATACACGCTCAACTGAGCAAAGCCACCTAATACTTCAGCTGCTGGGACACCAACAAAAGCAATGATTCATGTTTGTACAGCAAAGTTCGGATACTTCGAAGCACTTTACAGTGAGTGTAGTCCAGGAATACACCACACAAGAGCAGGTGTACATCACTAGAAGCAGCACAGTGGTTAGCACTGCTGCCTCTCAGCGCCAGGGATCCAGGTTAATTCTCGCCTCAGGTCATTGCCTATGCGAAGTCTGCATGTTCTCCCCTTGTCTGTGTGGGTTTCCTCTGCCTGCCCACACTCCAAAGATATGCAGGTTTGATACATTGGCCATGACAAGGGATTAGCAGGGTAAATGTTGGTGCGAGAGTTATCAGGAGCAGGAGTAGATCATCGGAGCAGTACAGTGGCACAGTGGGTTAGCACTGTTGCCTCTCAGTGCCAGGGACCCGGGTTCGATTCCCAGCTTGGGTCACTGTCTGTGTAGAGTTTGCACATTCTCCCCATGTGTGCGTGGGTTTCCTCCGGGTGCTCCAATTTTCTCCCACTGTCCAAAAAACGTGCAGGTTAGATACAAAATTCTCCCTCAGTGTGCATGAAATGTGGCAACCAGCAGATCTTCACAGTAACTTCATTGCAGAGTGAATGTAAACCTATTTGTGACACTAATAAATAAACTTTAAATATGTGCGGTTTTGGAGATTGGGCCTAGTTGGGATTGTTGTTGATACAAGCGTGATGGGCCGAAGGGCCTCCTCCTGCACTGTAGGGATTCTATGATTCTATGCAGCTGGTTGAGTCTATTCCACCATTGAATATGATAATTTCCTTCCCACAAAGACAATGAATAGGATGGAAATAGAGGGATTTGGTCCCTGGAAGGATAGGGGATTATAGTTCAGTCGAGAAGCATGGTCGGTACAGACTTGGAGGGCTGAAGGGCCTGTTCCTGTGCTGTAATTTTCTTTATAATTCGATCATGGTAAATCTTAAGCCTCAACTCCACTTTCCCACCCAGTCTCCATTTCCCCGAGAAGTCAAAAACCTGTCTATCCCGTCTTGAAATATATTGCACGGTGGAGCCACCATCACTCTCTGGGGAAGAGAATTCCAAAGAACCATGACCCTTTGAATGGAATAACCTCTCCACTTCTCAGTCCAAAATGGTTGCTCCCTCATCCTGATACTGTCCCTCTTCGCTGTGTTTTAAATTCCCCTCAACTTAGTGCGAGGTGGGTCCATTCAAAAGTCTGACAGCAGCAGGGAAGAAGCTGTTCTTGAGTCGGTTGATACGTGACCTCAGACTTCTGTACCTTTTTCCTGATGGAAGAAGGTGGAAGGGAGAATGTCCAGGGTGCGTGGGGTCCTTAATTATGCTGGTTGCTTTTCCGAGGCTGCAGGAACTGTTGACAGAGTGAGTTGATGGAGACCTGAGGAAATCCATGCAGCTCAACACAGACGAAAATACGGCTCTGTAATGGGACACTGAAAGAGAGTCTGCTTTTCGGATAATCCCTCATCCATCCACAGGAATGTGAGATGTCTGAGCTTCTTCCGATATTTCACCCACTGCTGTCGGTAAACTGTCTGAACTGAGAAGTCGGTCAGGAAGATAGATTGACCTCTGCTCCGGTTGCCATGGCGCCTCTGATTTGTGTGTAGTCTGAGAGGCAGGCAATTGATTTTTCCGTTTAATTATTATAGACCGCCTGAAGTATTCTGATGATTTCACCTCTCTTACAACAGCCAGCACTTTGAATAATCTCAACTGGAGAACAGCAGGACCATTCCTTCTACTTTATAATGTAAAAGAATTTGAAATATACAGCCCAGAATGCAGTAATTCTGCACTGAACCGCAATGTCCTGGATTCAAAATTCAAACACCTCTTCAGAGTCCTGAGGGCAGAATCCAGGCTGACTGCACAGGTACTGAAGGAGTGCTGCACTGTCAATGGTGCCACCTTTTAAGATGATATGTTAGAATAATCCCAGGCTGCCTGCCCCCCATAAATGGACCTAAAAGATCTCATCTCACTGTTTTCCAGGAAGTACAAGGGAGTTCTTTCCTGATGTCCAGGCCAATGCTTATCTGGATGTCCAGACCAATGCTTACAGCTTCACCGGAATTACAGTCCCTTTAACCTAACATCAGGAGCAGGGAAAATGCCAGCGTCCGTTATTAAGGATGTGCACAGTAAGTAATCTCATTAACACCACATCAAAGTCCTACAAGTTTATTTGGTAGCACAAGCTTTTGGAGTGCTGTCCCGTCGTCACTCACCTGATGAAGGAGCAGCGCTCTGAAAGCTTGCGCTACCAAATAAACCTGTTGGACCTGGTGTTGAGAGGTTACTTACTGTGCCTGCCCCAATCCAATGCCGGAATCATAAATGATGTGGTAACAGGATACTTAGAAAGTATCAACAGGATGAGATAAAGTCAACATGGATTTGAGAATGCAAAATCATATTTGACAAACCTACTAGACTCTTTTTTTGAAGACACAACCAGTACAATAGATAAGGGTGAACCAGTGGATTTGGATTTTCAGAATAAAGTCCCATGTAAGAGCAAGGTGTGCAGAGTTAAATTCATGGGTTTGGGGGTAATATATTGGCATGGATTGAAAATTGGTTAGCAGACAGGAAGCAGAGAGTAGGAATTAATGGGCCTTTTGCAAAGTGGCAGGCAGTCACTAGTCACTGGGATCAGTACCTGGGGCCCGTTATTCACAGTACACATCAGTGCTGACGACATGAAAATTGGTGGGAACGTGAGTGGTGAGGAAGGTATTGAGAGGCTTCAAAGTGATTTAAATGGTGAATAAGTGTGGCATCAAGGAACCCTGGCAAAATTGGAATCGGGGGAAAAATGTTCCGCTGGTCGAGTGATACCTGCCACAAAGGAAGATGATTATGGTAGTTGGAGGTCAGTCCCACAACTGCAGGTGTTCCTCAGGGGAGTGTCCTTGGCCCAAACACCTTTCAGCTATTTCATTAATGACCTTCCTTCCATCATAAATGAGGATGTTCGTTGATTGCACCACGTTCAATATCATTCTTGACTCCTCAGCTACTGAAGCAGTTCCTGTTCAAATGCAGCAAGACCTGAACAATATCCAGGCTTGAGTTGACAAGTGGCAAGTAACATTCATGCCATGTAAATGCCAAGCAATGACCATCTCCAACAAAGAAGGATCTAACTATTGTCCTTTGAAACTCAATGACATTATTATTTAATCCCCCATCATCAATATCCTGGGAGTTACCATTGACCAGAAACTGGAGTTGTCTAGCCATGGAAATACTATGGCTACCAGAGCAGATCAAAGGCTAGGAATCCTACAGTGAGGAACTTACTTCCTGATTCCCCAAATCCTATCCACACAAGTCAGGAGTGTGAGGGAATACTGCCTGGGTGGGTGCAGCTCTAACAACAGTCAAGAAGTTTGATACCATTCCAGACAAAGCAGTCCCGCTTGATTGCCATCCCTTCCACAGACATTCAATCCCTCCACCCCTAACAAACAGTGGCAGTTGTGTGTATTCGTTGGAGCGTACAGTGGCTGCACAGTGAAAGATTTATATTAATGCAGGATGTTAGGAGTTCCTTGTCAGCCTGACTGAGCCCGAGCTCAGGCTGGGTCAATTCACTGCTCATTGCTGCAATTTTCTCTTTGAAATCTGGCTGTTCATCTCACATCTGTCAAAAACCTTGCAGTTCAGCATCTCTTGGACCATGCTTGAGGATTCTAGCCTGAGTTGGGTCTCACAAGGTTAGATGCGGTCTTGACTGCTTGACAAGTGCTCCGCAGTTTCTCAAACAGCACGACAAGATTCACTGCAACAACTCACCAAGGTTCCTTAGGCAGGAAACCCACAATACTACTACCTAGAAAGACAAGAGCAGCAGATACCTGGGAATACCACCACCTATTCCTCCAAGCTACTCACGATCCTGACTCGGGAATATATTACCGTTCCTTCACTGTTGCTGGGTAAAAATTCTGGAATGGGTACTACACCCCAGGGTCTACAGTAGTTCAAGAAGGCAGTTCACCATCACCTTCTCATGGGCAATAAATGCTGGCCTAGCCAGTGATACCCGCATCCTGTTTAAAAATTAGTTTTAAATTGAGTGAATGGCAGATGCAGAATAACATGGAAAATTACAAAGTTTATCCACTTCAGGTAAAACCGAATGGCAGTGTATTATTTAAACGGTGATGGATTGGGAAATTTTAACATACAATGGGACCTGGGTGTCCTAGTACACCAGTCACTGAAAATAAACATGCAGGTACAGCAAACAGTTAGGAGCTGTTATGGTTCTGATCGGAAATTCTGCGATGTTTTATCGAGCCTGCTTAGATCACAAGTTTTGCCCCTTGAATTCAGCTAGGATAAGCATGTTATGTTTCACTTCAGGTGTGATTCAAATGATCCATTAGGGAGCTTTTATCAAATAAAGTTTATTTAAGAATATAGTTAACATGTATGGAAAGAAAACTTGCAATAACTTTTATCAATTACAAATAAAAACCAAACAATTGCAGTAACGTATAGCGCTTAATATATCTAAAATGTTCCAAACAAACCAAAACTTCCTTAGGACAAAACCCTTTCCACAGATTTAACACAGCAAAGACTAATGAGAAAAAGGCTAATGCTCATGAGATGCTGGAATTGTGTCCTTTGGTTGAACGCTGCAGTTCTCTTGAAATACTTACAACAATTAGAATTCAGAACAGCTTCACAGAACACCAGGGAGAGACACTCTGGTCGAGCCACCAACAGCAGATTTTCTGCTGAAAACAGCAGGCTTTCAGCTAACTAGCAAAACTTCCCAGAACCAGGGAGAGAGAGAGAGAGAGAGAGAGACATTGCTTTCAGTCTGATGTCCACTTCCTTCTAAACTAAAAATGGAAGTGCTCCCATAACCTGACCCGTAAACGTTCTTCCTCCCCACAATGCAGATTCAGAAAACTAATTCCCAAATAAACAGCCCCAATTTCAACCACTGAAGGAGCAATAAAATAAATCATCAAAAACAACTCAGCTGATCAACCAAATAAGACTGTGAGCATGATTTCAAAAAAGCATCTTTTAAATGTGTCTAACATCACAGAAGATGAATGGTACATTGGCCTTCATTGCAAGAGGACTTGAGTACAGGAGCTGCTGTACAGGGTCTTGGTGAGGTTATTCCTGGAGTATTATGTGCAGTTTTGTTTTCTTTACCTAAGAAAGGATTTATTCACCATGGAGGGGAGAGCAGCAAAGGTTCACCAGATGGATTGTCAGATGATTTGATTTGATTTATTATTGTCACACGTATCAACATACAGTGAAAAGTATTGTTTCTTGCGTGCTATACAGACAAAACATACCTTTCATAGAGAAAGAAATAAGAGAGTGCAGAATGCAGTGTTATAGTCATAGCTAGGGTGTAGAGAAAGATCAACTTAAGTCCATTCAAAAGTCTGACAGCAGCAGGGCAGAAGCTGTTCTTGAGTTGGTTGGTACGTGACTTCAGATTTTTGTATCTTTTTCCTAATGAAAGAAGGTGGAAGAGAGAATGTCCGGAGTGTGTGAGGTCCTTAATTATGTTGGCTGTTTTGCCGAGGCAATGGGAAGTGGAGGCAGAGTTAATGGTTGGGAGACTGGCTTGTGTGATGGATTGGGCTACATTCACGACCTTTTGTAGTTACTTGTGGTTTTGGGCAGAGCAGGAGCCCATACCAAGCTGTGATACAACCAGAAAGAATGCTTTCTATGATGCATCTGTAAAAGTTGGTGAGAATCATAGCTGACATGCCAAATTTCCTTAGTCTTCTGAGAAAGTAGAGGCATTGGTGGGTTTTCTTAACTATAGTGTTAGTATGAGGGGATCAGAACAGGTTGTTGATGATCTGGACACCTAATAACTTGGAGCTCTCGACCCTTTCTACTTCATTCCCATTGTTGTTCACAATGTGTAGACGTGTTCTCCTTTACACTTCCTGAAGTCGATGACAATCTCCTTCATTTTGTTGACATTGAGAGAGAGATTATTGTTCCCGCCACATTCATTACAGTTCAGTTCTTCAACAAACTGTGTACATCCATCACATTTCACAGTGTACCATTTTTACAGAATTGTACAAGTTAAGCAGTTTGAGGGTTTTTTACAGTTACTGGCCCCTCGGTCTGTCTTGGCTGAAAGGCTTTAAACAGTGGCCTTTCCCCATTGTGCCTTTGCAGTGGCTGCCCCAAGCTTGACAGTGTCCCTCAGCATGTAGTCCTGGACCTTGGAATGTACCACTCTGCAACACTCAGTCGATGACAAATCTTCACACTGGAAGATCAGCAAGGTTCAGGTGGACTAAAGTGGGTCCTTTACCGAGTTGATGACTCTCAGCAGCAGTTGACATTTGTCTTGGTGTGCGTCCCTGGGAACAGCCTGTAGAGCACAGAGTCCTGCGTCCCTGGGAACAGCCTGTAGAGCACAGAGTCCTGCGTCCCTGGGAACAGCCCAGAGAGCATAGAGTCCTGCATCATCCAGCTGCTTGGGATGAACCTTGACAAATAACACTGCATCTCACTCCAGACCTCCTTTGTAAAAGCACATTCCACAAGGAGGTGTATCTGATTCGAGGACAGCATGCAGTGATGTTGAGACCTCAGACATACATGAAGGAGCTGACAGGAAGTGCCCCTTCTCACCATCAACCAAGCCAGTTCCTTATGCTTAATTGTAAGTTCTGGTGACGAGGCATTCTGCCAGTCTGCTCAGGGAGCAGCCACCACCACCACCAGCCCCCGCCCCCCGGCTCTCTTACTGCATCAGTTGGTGAAATTCATTGCCAAATTCAGAGATTGAAGAATATTTCATTTCGGCCTTCCTAAACATTTTGAAGTGCTCTTCAAAGTGATGTTTACGCAGGTACTGGAGCCAGTTCATTTCTCAAGTTTATTTGGTCACAATATCTGGAATTTATTGCAAATATTGCTGGCATGTTTATGTTGAGGCTTAGCTGGTTTGTTTCATCTCTCTGCCAACAATTTCTCCCTGGCCAGAGCTGGAAAGCACGAAGGCGAAAGGCACTCGCAAGTTTCTTTTTAAATTTCTTTCACAGGGTGCCAGGCATCTCTGGCTAAGCCGGCATTTATTGCTCATCCCTAATTGTCCTTGAGAAGGTGGTGGCGAGCTGCCTTCTTGAATGCACTGCAGTCCATGTGGTGCAGGTACACCCACAGTGCTGTTAGGGAGGAGCTCTAGGATTTTAATCCAGTGACAGTGAAGGAAGGGTGATATATTTCCAAGTCAGGATGCTGCGTGACTTGGAGGGGAGTTTGTAGCCGGTGGTGCATCTACTGCCCTTCTCTCTTCTTGGTGGTGGAAATCACGGATTTGAAAGGTTGTGTCGAAAGAGTTTTGGTGAGTTGCTGCAGTGCGTCTTGTAGATGACACACACAGTGATGGCAGTGGAGGGAATGAATGTGTAATGTGGTGGATGGGGTGTCAATCAAGTGGGCTGCTTTGCCCAGGATGGTATCAAGTGTTGTTGGAGCTGCGCTCTTCCAGGCAAGTGGAGAATGTTCCATCTGACTTGCACCTTGTGAAAAACCCATACTGCTCACTAATGTCCTTTAGGGAAAGAAATCTGCCTTCCTCATTTGGTCTGGCCTACATGTGCCTCCAGAGTTACAGCAATATGGTTGACTGAGGACATGTACCAATTGACTCAAGCAGCTCCTTCCCTGCTGCCATCAAACTTTTGAATGGACCTACCTCACATTGAGTTGATCTGTCTCTAGGTCCTAGTTATGACTCTAACGCTGCATTCTGCATTCTTTCCTTCTCTCTGAAAGCACAAGTTAAAGAGTTGTGTATTGTCTCCAGCCAAGACAGTTAGTGAGATTTTGCAAGCCCAGGCAAGTCATGGGAAACAAGACCTCTTTAACCTGTGTTTAACCCTGTCTCCACTCACATTGTTTGTACCTTTTAAGACTTGATTACCTGTAAAGACTCACAATCCAACCATTATCTTGTAAATTGAGTTTGTGTCTTTATTTGCCCTGTTTGTGAACTGAACTAATCATGATGTAGAGATGCTGGCGTTGGACTGGGGTAAACTCAGTAAAGTTTGACAACACCAATTTTAAATCCAACTGATTTATTTGATAGTAAATCCACGAGCTTTTGGCCTTTGTTGCCTTCGTCAGGCAAATGCAGTGTTCTGGTCTGCAATAGCACACGCATCAGCACAGACAGTTACAGATTGCTGATTAGAATGCGAATCCTTACACCTAACCTGCTATTCAAGAGGTTGACCCGAGTGGGTTTGTGATCGGTTGGATTTAAAATTGGTGTTGTCAAACTTTACTGAGTTTACCCCAGTCCAACGCCGGCATCTTTACATCATGACTACTATCGACACCGCATACTGCCGGATCCAAGTGGAGAGGATCTCCAAGAGGATTGCACATATCGACACAGACATCAAGTTTCTACAGAGATGCAAAAAAGCAGACAGGATACCAAAGGGACTACAGATCACAAACCCACTCGGGTCAACCTCTTGAATAGCAGGTTAGGTGTAAGGATTCGCATTCTAATCAGCAATCTGTAACTGTCTGTGCTGATATGTGTGCTTTTGGAGACCAGAACACCTCATTCGCCTGACGAAGGCTACAAAGGCCGAAAGCTCGTGGATTTACTATCAAATAAATCGGTTGGATTTAAAATTGGTGTTGTCAAACTTTACTGTGAACTGAATTCCCATTCACCTGATGAAGGGACAGCGCTCCGAAAGTTTGTACTACCAAATAAACCCGTTGGACTTTAACCTGGTGTTGCAATAAATGCTGGCCAGCCAGTCTTGCCCACTTCCCACAAATGAACTTTAAAAAAAAAGTCCCACAGTTTATTTGCATCATAGACAACAGACTGTGCTAATGGGGGTGTGAGTGGTGGTTCTGTGGCATGAACAACTGTTTAGCTGTCGCTCATGACCACCTTTGCACCCCGTGGTTCTGATCTCTCCACTCTGTTCAGTAACACCACCAGCTGGAAGCAGGGACTGGCCTTCACACCGCTGCCTATGGCAGCGGGGGAGAAGTGTATTACACATAGTTAAATGATACAAAAATTCATCAGCTGCTGTCAGCTTCTTATGTGTCCTGCACTTGGAATGAGGCACAGAGTACAGAGATGCCAAATGACTGTCAGAAGGACCGAGGTTTTGCTAAGGGCCTGTGACAGGGAGGCTGTCAAAGCTGCATATTCATACTGGAGTGTTGGGGGGGAGGGGGCCTGTCCTCAGGAGATGGCTTGGAACAGGTTGGGCATTTTTTTTTTAATCTGCATGATTGGCCTGAGCTGGTGAGCTGCCATCTGTGCAAAGCGCAAACCTCCAGGTTTCGAAACTCCAGACTGCCTGCTGGAGTTTTTATTTATTGTTTAAGTTCTGGGAGGTGCCGACATTTGCTGAGGGGTAATTAGGGATGGGCGATAAATAGTAGCCAAGCCAGCGATGCCCATATACCCTGAATCAATCAATATTTAACAAAAACACTTATCCCTCTCTCCAGAAGGTGGTGGTAGTGAGCTGCCTCCTTGACACACTGCAGGGGCTCCATTGAATGTGGGCGTACCCACAGCATTAGCAGTTTAAGACCAGAAGAAATTGCAGGCCGTTCGGCCCCTCGAGCCTGCTCTACCATTCTACAGGATCACCGCTGATCCAACACTCCTCACTTTCCTGCCCTTTTCCTCATAACCCTCGATTTTCTTACTGATCAAAAACCCATCTCAGCCTCAAATGTACACAAGGACTCTGTCCCCTCAGCTCCCTGTGGCGAGGAGTTCAAAAGAGACAGAGGAAATTCTTCCTCATCTCCATCTTAAATTGTTGCCCTTTATTCTGAGACGAGGGCTGGAATTCTGCCACCTCTTCGTGACAGAATCGGAGCGAGGATGCGACAGCAGAAATCTCTGTTGACCTCGGGTGGGAATTATGTCCTCTGGTCCGAGACGCTCCCATGAGGGGAGCGTTCTTAACCTGTGAAACCCCTCAAGAATCCTTTATGTTGATTCAACTTGGCCATTTCAGAGGGGAATTGAGAATCACCCACATTGCTGTGGCTCTGGAGCCACATATAGGCCAGACCAGGTAAGGACGGCAGATTTCCTTCCCTAAAGGGCATTTGTGAACCAGTTGGGTTTTTCTGACGATTGATGATGGTTTCATGGTTACCATTACTGATACAAGCTTAGTTATTCCAGATATTATTAATTGGCTGAGGGAAAACTCAAGGACGCAAGACAGTCCAAAGATGCCCGGATTAGGTAACAGCTGTTGACAGCTCAAAGGAACACAAGAAACAGAAACAAGAAGGGGAGGCGATGGCCTAGTGGTATTAGCACTGGACTAATAACCCAGAAACTCTGCCAATGTTCTGGGGACCTAAGTTCAAATCTCGCCACTGTAGATAGTGGAATTTGAATTCAACTAAAAAAAAAAATCTGGAATTAAAAATCTACTGATGATCATGAAACCATTGTTGGAAAAATCCATCTGATTCATTAATTTCCTTTAGGGAAGGAAATCTGCTGTTCTTACCTGGTCTGGCCTACGTGTGACTCCAGGGTTACAGCAATGTGGTCAATCTCAACTGCTTTCTGAAATAGCCTTGCAAGCCACACAGTTGTATCAACCCCAGGGACAACTAGGGATGGGCAATAAATGCTGGCCAGCCAGTGACACCCACATCCCACGAATGAATAAAAAAAAACTTCATTTACGTAGCTGTTTTAACGTAAAAAGAAGGCACTTTGTGAGTGTCTTTGGGGCAGGTCGATTCATCCGAGGAGGGAGATTTTTAATTTCATTTTAAAAGTAGAGATAAGGAGAGATGTGTTGTTCTCCAATGGTGGCGTGATTAAAATTGGAATGTGCAAGAATCTAGAATTGGGAAGATAAAGGCAGAAGGTTTTAGGAGAACTGGAGCAGATGAGAGGGATGGGAAAGGGGGTTGTGGGAAGATGGTTGAATTGGTGTCTTTGAGAGAAGATGACCCTCAGCACAGTACAACCCGCCCACTCCCCTTGGACTGAATCAATCTTCACTTGGTGTTCATTCTCTCTCCCTAGGTGTAACTGTCGTTTATCAGAACGGATTACCGGTGCTGTCTGTGAATCTACCGTCACGGAGCGAACGTTGCCAGTTCACCCTGCGGCCGATCTCCGACTCTGTAGGTGTCTTCCTGAAGCAGCTACAGGCAGAGGATAAGGGCATCGATAGAGTTGCCATCTACACCCCAGGTACGGCTCATGGACTGGGTGGAGTGGGGGGCAGCCCGATTCAATATGGGGGCAAAAATAGTCATGCACGGCATGCTGGCGCTGCTGCCTCACAGCGCCAGAGACCCAGGTTCAATTCCCAGCTTGGGTCACTGTGTGGAGTTTGCACATTCCCTCTGTGTCTGCGTGGGTTTCCTCCATTGACCATGCTAAATTCTCCCTCCATGTACCCGAATAGGTGCCAGAGAGTGGCGAATAGGGGATTTTACTGTAACTTTATTGCAATGTTAATGTAAATCTACTTGTGACACTAACAAATAAATGTTAAAACAGTCCAAAAAAGGTACTGGTTAGAGTGCATTGGCCGTGCTAAATTCTCCCTCAGAGTACCCAAACGGAGTGTAGCAACTAGGGGATTTCCACAGTAACTTCACTGCAGTGTTAATGTAAGCCTTCTCGTGACACTAATAAATAAACATGTTATTGGATCTTTGTTCAAACTCAAGTTAGAATTGAAAAAGCTTCACAGAAACACAGACATTCACAGACCCTGCAAGGAAAATCTAACCCAAGGCGGAAGCTAAATTTCATGATGAAGAATTAGAGTCAGGTTTCAAATGCAGGGCAGCAGCTCAGTGAGTGCGGAATCTGGCCAGTAATTAGCAATTTAATGGAGAGAGAATTGGGAATTTAAAACCGAGAACACACACAGCCTTTCTGTTCCCATCGCTCATTGCTTTGTGGCATTTCTTGTGGGCTGTGAGTGATGTGAAAAGTGAAACTGTGTATTTTCTAAAAAGATTCCTGAGCACGTTCAAACAAATTACAAAGACTGACCAAAGACTTGGGAAGGCAAAAATAACTCGCCTGCAAACTTGGGTTTCCAATTCTCACAGAAATTATTCCTAAAATGGGATTAAGATTGAAATAAGGCTGCAGGAATGAAAAATCTCTTCTTCTGCCAGATTTAGTGGTTCATAGGATCCTTACAGTGCAGAAGGAGCCGATTTGGCCCATCAAGTCTGCGCCGACCACAATCCCAACCACGCCCCATCTCTGTAACACCACATATTTACTCTGGTCCTCCTGACACGAACGGACAATTTAGCACAGCCAATCAATCTAACCCATGCATCTTTGGACTGTGGGAGGAAACCCACGCAGATACGGGGAGAACATGCAAACTCCACACAGACAGTGACCCAAGGCTAGGAATCGAACCTGGATCTCTGGCACTGAGAGACAGCAGAGCTAATCACTGTGCCACATAAACCAATAGATTGATATTCCGTTTGAAACTCATTCGCTAAATTCTGTCATTAAGGCACGGCTGAAAATGTCAGGGAAATTTGACCGCAGTATCTCAGAGGAGATTTATAGCTAATCAGATGAATTTATAGATCTGAATTCTGATGCTCCTTGCTGTTTCCTGTTGGGTCCTGTTGGCACACTATTCCCATGTTGTTCTGCTAAATCTGGTCATTGAATATCTCTTATGGAATTGGAACAGGAGTGGACTATTGAACCTCTTAGAGATTCCTCCACCATTTAACCTGATAATGGCTCATCCAAAAATGTGAAGATTAGGTGGATTGTCCACGCTAAACTCCCCTTAGTATTCCTAGATGTGTGGGTTAGGTGGATTGGCCATGTTAAATTGTCCCTTCGTGTCCAAAGATGTGCAGGTTAGGGGAATTGGTCATGCTAAACTGTCCCTTAGTGTCCCAAGATATGCGGGTTAGAGGAATTAGCAGGGTAAATACGTGGGGTTACAGATACAGGGCAAGCGATGGGCCTGGGTCAGATGCTCTTTTGAAAAGTCATTGCAGACTCAATGGGCCGAATGACCTCCTCCTACACTGTCGGCATTCTCTGATTCTGCAACAACTCAACTTGGCTGCCCGCTCCCCTGGATTGCCTGAGAGACCAAAATTCTGTCTCCTGTGGTCTTGAATACACTCAGCAGTGGAGTCTCCATACCCCTCTGGGGTGGATAATTCCAGAGATCTCCATGAAGAAATTTCTCTTCATCTCTGTCCTAAATAATTGAACCTGTAACCCTGAGATAATCCTAAGATTGTGACCTCTCTCCACCAACCCCCCGAACCACGTCTTCCCTACCAATAGAAATGACCTGTGTCCACCCTTATCAAACCCCTTCAGAACATTTTATGATTCAATCAGATCACCTCTCATTCTTCTTTAAATCCAGGGAGTAAAGTCTTGACTAGTTAAGCAGAGATTAACTCACACCCGCCTCTGTCCTCCCCCTCCCCATGGAGATTGGTGGTGTTGGGTGAGTGGCAGATGGTTAATGGGCAAGTGGTGAGATTGGCATTGTAAGTGAGGGCGGAAGGGTCTACTTTCATTGTCAATTGTTCTACCACCGGTGCCTGTTCATTCTATTTACTCCATATCTGTTTCTCCACCCCACATCCTCTCCCCACCATCCCACCCCCTTCACCTTCCCTTCTCCCCTTCACCCCGCCCCCGCAGATGGAATTCGAATAGCGGCATCAACGGGAATTGACATTCTGCTTCTAGATGACTTCAAATTGGTGATAAATGATGTAACTCACTATGTACAACCACCAAAGAGAGGTATAGTAACTTGAGTCCTTACATCCTGCCTCTGCCACGAAAGTGTGGTCAACCCTACATCCATCGACAGTAATTCCCACTGCCTTCCTTGTGTTGCTTTCATCCTAACTTGTTCTCCCCTCCCCACCCCTTCATCCTCCTTCAAGCCCCCCTCTTTAACCAAGCTTTTGGTCACCTGTGCTCATGTCTCCGATTCAGCTCCGTGTTACATTTTGCATGTTAACATTACTGTGAAGCAGCTTCAAGACGTTTTGCTAGCTTAAGGGCGCTACATAAAGGCAGTTGGTTATTGCTGTCTTACCTTTGGGTTTAGAAAACAACAACTTGCCTTTGATTTTAGTTTGATTTGATTTATTATTGTCACATGTATTAGCTTACAGTGAAAAGCATTGCTTTTTGCGCACTGTACAGAAAAAGCATACCATTCATAGAGAAGGAAAGGAGAGGGTGCAGAATGTAGTGCCCCATGGGCAGTTGGGAGTCAACCACATTGCTGTGGCTCTGGAGTCACATGTAGGCCAGACTGGGTAAGGATGGCAGATTTCCTTCCCTAAAGGACATTAGTGAACTTGATGGGTTTTTTTTTTAACAGCAATCGGCAATGGTTTCATGATCATCAGTAGATTCTTAATTCCAGAGTTTTTTATTGAATTTAGTCATAGATAGAGGAAGATTAACTTCACGAGGTAGGTTCATTCAGAAGTATGATGACAGCGGGGATGAAGCTGTTCTTGAGTCGGTTGGTACGTGATCTCAGACTTTTTTTTTTTAATTGTTTTCCCAATGGAAGAAGGTGGAAGAGAGAATGCCCGGGATGCGTGGGATCCTTAACTATGCCGGCTGCTTTTCTGGGGCAGCAGCAAGTGTAGACAGAATCAATGGTTGGGAACCTGGTTTGTGTGATGGATTGGGCTATATTCATGACCTTTTGTAGTTCCTTCCAGAGCAGGAGCCCACACCAAACTGTGATACAACCAGAAAGAATGCTCTCTATGGAGTAATCTGTAAAAGTTGGAGAGAGTCGTAGCTGACATGCCAAATTTCCTTAGACTTCTGAGAAAGTAGAGACGTTGGTGGGCTTTCTTAACTATAGCATCCGTGTGGAGAAACCAGGACAGGTTGCTGGTGATCTCGACGCTGAGAAACTTAAAACCTTGTGTGCCTTGAAAGATTTAGAATCTTAAGGCAGAGATGTTGAGTGATTTTTGCCTCTCTGCCGACGAAAGCAGTACCTCACAGGGATTTATGTGTTGGTCGACTGGTGCGTGAGGGCAAGTCGTGCAGGGAAACCTCCAGTTTTACAGTTGGCAATCCTGGCGAGGGAATTAGGGAATGCTGTGCTGACTTAAGCTGCTGCGGTTCTTACAATCCTACAAGAACGCGCGATTTCCTGTTAAGGGAAATGCTCCACAGCCGGAGCTGGTTATAAAATATCTGTGACTCGGTGCTGAATGAGCGCGATTGATGCTGACCCCCTTCCACCCCCTCTCAGCCCGTGCAGTGAGGCAAACACCTCACCGGGGGAAATCCAGGATTAGGTTAATTGCAATTGTACCTAATGGAGCCAGCTACCCCCGGTACCTGTGCACTGGGATTCTGTCTGTGCACATTTCTCGATGGTCAATTAACCTAATTAATGATGATAGGAGCTTGTTAACGTTGCACCATGCATCTGCTTGATTATTCATGAGGGCAAAATGATCGAGTCCGCCCTTTCTGTAAAAGCAGGGGAGCGTATTCCAGGAACAATCGGATTGAAAGAAACACTTGTATTTATCTAGCTTGTTATTGCCCCTCTCAAAGTTAATTTCAACTGTCTTGCAACCAATTAATTGGAAATGCAGTGACTGCTTCTTAGACAGATGAACAACTATATTAAACAGAAATATGTCGCAGTCAGTTCACATCTAATCTTTTAATTGGTTTTTAACACAGAAACTAGAAACAGAAGGAGGCCATTCAGCCCTTCGAGTCTTGATGCTGGCTGATTATCAAAGTAAAAGTTAAAGTTTATTTGTTAGTTGCAAGTAAGGCTGACGTTAACACTGCAATAAAGTTACTGTGAAATTCCCTTAGTCGCCATACTCTGGCGCCTAACTGGGTCAATGCACCCTAACCAGAATATGGGAGGAAACCCACGCAGACATGGGGAGAACATGCAGACTCCACACAGACAGTGACCAAAGCCAGGAATCGAACCCAGGTCCTGGTGCTGTGAGGCAGCAGTGCTAACCACTGCGCCACCGTGCTGCCTATTCAATATCCTGACCCCACCTTCTCCCCATATTCCTTGATCCCTTTAGCCCCAACAGCTATATCTAATGTTCTCTTGAAATCGCGCAACACTTTGGCCTCAACTACTTTCTGTGGGAGTGAATTCCACACAGTCACCACCCTGTGGGTTGAAGAAATTTCTCCTCACCTCAGTTCTAAAAGGTTTACGCCTTATCCTCAAACTATGATCCCTCGACCTGGATTACTTCACCATTGGGAGTAAAAGCAAATTACTGCGGATGCCAAAAATTACTGCTGAAACCAAAAGAGAAAATGTTGGAAAATCTCAGCAGGTCTGGCAGCATCTGTAAGGAGAGAAAAAGAGCTGGTGTTTTGAGTCCAGCTGACCCTTTGTCAAAGGCAAAGAGGGAGATATTTATGCTGCAGGGGGAGGGAACGAAAGATGAATCATAGCCGCAGAAACCAGGGGAAAGGCTGCTAATGGCAGCCCATAGAGAGAATAGAAGGTGTGAATGGCCAAACGGCAGAGAAACTGAAATTGGAGGGTAAACCGGGACAGATGGAGATGTGGGGAGAGAGAGGGTATAGGTGGGAGAGAGATAAAATTGAGGGAAAGGGGAATGAAATGGGGGAAAATGATGATTAATTCTATCCCATCTCAACCATTTTGTTTTCATTTTATTTAATTTTTTTATTGTCTTTGTCCCACCCCTCTCATTCTTCCCCAATTTGAACTGGAACAGCGAGTAGGGGCTCAGGGGAAAAAGGCAGAGGAATGGCACTCAGTCATAGTGCTTGTCTGGTACAGACACGATGGGTGGAATGGCCTCCTGCTGCGCTCTGACAATTCTCACAGAAAGGCAAAATACTGCAGATGCTGGAAATCTGGAACAAAAACTTTGGGAGAGAGGGAGGCACGGAGTTAAATGTTTCAGTCCATTCTGCACTACCAGTGCCCTGGTGTCCGAACAGATCTCTGCCACTCTGTGCGGAAGGTGCAAATCAACTTGTGATTTCCTCCTCCTGTCTGGAGAGAAGCTTTGTGAGGATGAGACACAACGTTAAAACCCAGCCGGTGGCTAAAACTTGACAATCATGTTGGGAGCAAAACCTTCCCAATGCTGCTCTGCTGTCACCTAGTGGTGGCCAGCACACGGTGCAAGTAGCTATCAGAAAATGCTCATTGCCCCCTGTAGCACTCACCCCAGCCTGCTCCCCCTTAAACGTTACATCCATTCATAATCACAACGCAAAAGGAGAATGCTTTTTCCATTTTCTTTTTGTGCGTGTTCCGGGCAGTGAGGCACCATTTATACAATTGTTCACGCTGTTGTGTGATCTTTCAGGGATCTTGCTGTGTAGAAGACAGTGTTTCATTGCAGGCAGAGGCATTTTTGAGAGATGTGAAGGAGGAACCGTATTATAAACCTTCCTCTGTTACTCCACGCTCTCTCAGACAGAAGTTTATCCCTTCCTAAGACCATTTGATTTGACTTGATTTGATTTATTATTGTCACATGTATTGGGATATGATAGAAAGTATTGTTTCTTGCACACTACAGACATAGAGAAGGACAGTGTGCAGAATGTAGTGTTACAGTCACAGGTAGGCTGTGGAGAAAGATCAACTTATTTTAATGTAGACAACTTTTACAGATGCACCATAGAAAGCATTCTTTCTGGTTGTATCACAGCTCACTGTGGCTCCTGCTCTGCCCAAGACCAAAAGAAGCTACAAAAGGTCATGAATGTAGCCCAATCCGTCACACAAACCAGCCTCCCATCCATTGATTCTGTCTACACTTCCCACTGCCTTGGCAAAGCAGCCAGCTTAATTAAGGACCCGGAAATTCCCTTTTCCACTTTCTTCCTTCTGGAAGAAGGTACAAAAGTCTGAGGTCACATACCAACCGACTGAAGAACAGCTTCTTCCCTGCTGCTGTCAGACTTTTGAATGGAATTGCCTCACATTAAGTTGATTTTTCTCTACACTCTAGTTATGACTGTAACACTACCGCCTGCACACTCTCCATTCCTTCTCTGTGAATGGTATGCTTTGTACACTGCACAAGAAACAATCCTTTTCACTGTGTATCAATACATGTGACAATAATAAATCAAATCAAATCAAAGAAAATGTCTCACGACGCCAGGTTACAGTCCGACAAGTTTATCTGGAATTGAGAGATTTCAGGGCACTGCTCCTTCTCCACTCACCTGATGAAGGGGCAGTGCTCCCAAAGCTCGTGATTCCGGATAAATCTATTGGACTTTAACTCGGGTGCTGTGAGACTTCTTACTGTGCCCGTCCCATCCGACACCAGTATCCCCACATCATAATCTAAGCTAGGTCCATTCAAAAATCTGATGGCAGCAGGGAAGAAGTTGTCCTTCAGTCGGTTGGGACACAGTGAGTCAATCTCGGAATCGGACACTGTGGGTGGCAGTCGAACAGAGCGTCTGAAGGAATGTCCGCGGGCGGGTTGCTGAATGATGTGCGCTGGGAATTTCCAGAAGGTTCCACCAATTCCCCTGCCCCCTGCCCCAGCAAGCTGCTGGTTATCTGTAAATGTTCTTTTCCTTTATAATTTGAACAGAGAGCTTGACTCACGAAGACGCGGAGACGATGAATGACATCAAGACCCTTGTCCAGAAGCTCTTTACCACTTTACACATCGAGGAGCACCAGCTTCACAAGGAGCGCGAGCTACAGCGACGGGTGGAGGAACTCAATGCTCAGATTGAACCACTGGAGAAAGTAGGTGCAGTTACAGATATCGTGTTCCCACTGGCCTAGGGCGCACCCCCGGCGTGTCCCTCCGCGGGGCGCACCCCCGGCGTGTCCCTCCGCGGGGCGCACCCCCGGCGTGTCCCTCCGCGGGGCGCACCCCCGGCGTGTCCCTCCGCGGGAATGGCCAATTCACCCCATATAAGAAAGAGAATTGGGCCTTTCAGCCCTTTGAGCCTGTTCCATGCTGTCCCCCTCAATACCATTCCTATCCAAAAATATATCAGCCTCTGTCTTGAGTAAACTCAACAACTAACCATCCAAAACTCTTTGAGATTATTCCAAAGATTTCAGGAAAGAAATTTCTCCTGTGGCCCATTATGTTATAATGGTAACCTCATGTTCTAGGTTCCCCCAACCCCAGAGAGAAACAATCTGTCAGTACCCGATTCTGTCAAGCCTCTTTAAGAAATGTGAAAAGTAGTGTTTCTTGTGCAGACAAAACATACCATTGAGAGAAAAAGAACGGAGAGAGTGCACAATGTAATGTTACATGTTTTAATTGGATCATATCTCAGCTTTCTAAAGAAAGGTTTAACCGATTGACTCACCCACCCATTGGTCAAGCACTTTTTGGCCTGGTGAGTATTTGTTGCACCTCCTCGTGGAAGTTTCCATGGTGACACAGTGGTTAGCACTGCTGCCTCACAGCACCAGGGACCTCAGTTCAATTCTGGCCTTGGGTGACTGTGTGGATGTTCTCCCTGTGTCAGAGTGGGTTTCCTCCCACACTCCAAAGGTGTGCACGTTAGGTGGATTGGCCGTGCTGAATTCTCCCTTGATGTCCCAGTATGTGTAGATTAGGAGGGATAGCATGGGATTACGGGGAAGTGGTCTGGTTGGGATGCTCTTTCGGAGAGTCAGTGCAGCCTTGATGGGCCGAATAGCCTGCACTGTAGGGGGTCTATGATTCTAAGTGTATCCTTTCTTAGATGAAGGAACTAAAAATTGCACACACTACTACACAAAAGCAAACACTGCCAAGGCTGGAATCTGAAACCAAAAGAGGAAATGCTGGAAAATCTCTGCAGGTCTGGCGCTATCTGTAAGAAGAGAAAAGAGCTGACATTTCAAATCCAGATGACCCTTTGTCAAAGCTGACCAAGCTGTCAAAGGGCTTTGATAAAGGGTCATCTGGATTTGAAATGTCAGCTCTTTTCTCTTCTTACAGATAGCGCCAGACCTGCTGAGATTTTCCAGCATTTTCTCCTTGAGTTGCCTGTGCTGCTGCTCCAGCTACGGTCTCACCCTGTGTAATTCTAGTGTGACTTCTCTACGCTCATACTCCAATCACCTCGTGACAAGAGCTAGCATATCCCTTCTTTTCCTAACCCCCTGCTGTACCTGCACGTTACCGAGAGTATTCATCCTGCTGGTTTTTAATGCTGGAGTTCTTGGCTCTCACTGAAGATTCTCTTCCTCCTTTTGCGAAGGTCAAGGTGGAATTAGCCAGGCAAGCGGAGAAGAGGTCGAGCTGGGTGCTATGGGGAGGAATGGCGTTCATGGCGACGCAGTTTGGAATCCTGGCTCGGCTGACCTGGTGGGAATATTCCTGGGATATAATGGAGCCGGTCACCTATTTTATCACTTACGGCAGTGCGATGGCCATGTACGCCTATTTTGTAATCACACGGCAGGTAGGCACAGGCGTAATGTTATTATTCATTCCCCGCAGGATTGGAAATTGCTTTGTGTTTTTTTTAAATAATACATTCCCGTATCGTTCTGAAACTCAGCATAGACTGTTACAGCACTGACACAAGCCATTCAGCCCACCTACCCCAGGTTGGTATTCACTCTCCATACGAACCTGATTAACCCCTATCTAATCAGAGATTTTGCGTACATCCTTTGAAGACAGGGGAGGCGTGGGGGGAGTGTGAAAACTATTAGCCGCCTGTTCTTTTTTTTTATTCATTCTTTCGTGGGACGTGGGTGTCACTGACAAGTCCAGCGTTTATTGTCCATTGCTTCTCAGCCTTTTGGCTAAGATCGGGTGTAGTTTTACTGTCCGGCACTTGACAGAGGTCAGTGAGGTTACACCGAGGCTTCGTTTGAAGCGATTCTTTAAAACCGCATCTCGGCCTTCTGGCGAATGAGATCAAGCAGCTGGAGAAGGTGCAACGCCTGCTCCAATCAGCCTGGATCGTGTGGATCAAGCTCAGGACAGGAAGTGGCCGGGTTACCTTCTCACTGTGGATCGGGAATGTCTCGCTGGTTGAAATTTTGAATTGGACTTTGATTGAATTGAATTGGATAGAACAAAAATAAAAGCATTGCCCATCTCTAATTGCCCTTGAATTGAGTGGCTCCCTAGCCCATCTCAGGGAGGCAGTTACGAGCCAATCACATGGCTGTGAGCCGGGAGTCACGTGTAGGCCAGACCGGGTAAGGATGGCAAATTTCCATCCCTAAAGGACATTAATGAACCAGATTCTCTTTTAGTGATAATGGTTTCATGGTCATCTCACTGAGACTAAATTCCAGATTATTTATTGAATTTAAATCCCACCTTGGGATTTGAATCTTTGTCCCCAGAACTGGGTTACTAGTCGAGTGACCATGTCACCGGATTCCCCGAGGATTTGGTTTGCTCGTCCTTACTTTATGTGGCTATCAGAGCAGGTCAAAAGCTAGCAATCCCCGCAGCGAGTAACTTACCTCCTGACTCCCCAAGCCTGTCCGCACAAGTCAGGAGTGCGATGGAATAGTCTCCCCTTGCCTGGATGGGTGCAGCTCCAACAACACTGAAGAAGTTCGACACCATCCAGGACAAAGCAGCCCACTTGATTTCTATCCCTTCCACAAATATTCACTCTCTCCATCCCCGACGCACAGTGACAGGCGTGTGTACCGTCAACAAGATGCACTGCAGTGACTCACCGAGGCTCCTTAGGCAGCACCTTCCAAACCCACAATCACGAGAAGGACAAGAACAGCAGATACCTGGGAACACCAGAATCTGGAGGTTCCTCTCCAAGTCGCTCACCTCCCTGACTTGGAAATATCTCGCCTTTCCTTCACTGTTGCTGGGTCAAAATCCTGGTACTCGCTCCCTAACAGCACTGAGTATACCTCCACCTCAAACACTGCAGCAGTTCAGCTCCCCACCGCCTTCCCAAGGTCAACTAGGGATGGGCAATAAATGCTGGCCTCGCCAGCGACACCCACACCCCATAAATTAATTTGAAAATAAGTCCCAATGTGATCAGGAAGCGTGGAACTGGTTCACTAGGGACGGCACTGTTGCCTCTCAGCGCCAGGAACCTGGGTTCGATTCCCGGCTCGGGTCACTGTCTGTAGTGGAGCCTGCACGTTCTCCCCGCATCTGTGTGGGTTTCACCCAGGTGCTCTGGTTTCCTCCCACAGTCTAAAGATATGCGGGTTAGGTGGATTGGCCATGCTAAATTGCCCCTTAGGGGGACTAGTTAGGGTTTATGGGGTTAGGGTGTGGGTAGGATTGTAGTCAATGCAGACTCAATGAGTCAAATTGCCTCCTCCTGCACTGTAGGAATTCTATGGTTTAATGTATCCGAGAGATAGCTGGATGTAGCACTTGGGGATCAAAGGTTATGGGGAGAAAGCAGGATTAGGCTATTGAGTTGGACAATGCGCCATGATTGTGATGAACGGGCTTAGGGTGAGGGGGGTAAGGTACAATTTGGATGCTAGAGGGAGTTTTTTCACACAAAGGGTGGTGGGGATATGGAATGTGCTGCCAAATAAAGTGGTGGAGGCAGGTACTCTGGAGTTATTTAAGAAATACTTAGATGGGCACATGAACAGAATGGGAATGGAGGGGTATAGAAAACTGATTTAAAATAGGGATCATGAGCCTTGGGAGTCCCTGGGAAGTGTGTAAATAGATGATGATATTGATGTACTTGTTTTTATCCTACAGGTGCTTTAGTCCACCTTGTTGTCTAACAAGGGGCATACACGCGATGGGTCGTGAGAGGGCTGCTCTTGGATTTTTTTTGAGAGTATCCTAGTGCTTCACGTCGTTAGTGTACACTTGACCTGGACCATTTGATGGGCAACACGACAGCTCAGTGACTATCGCTGTGCTGTGCAGATACATGGATTTGGGCCTGTGTCTGTGGGAGTTTGTGCATTCTCCCCGTGCTTGTGTGGGTTTTCTCCGGGAGCTCCGGTTTCCTCCCGCATCCCAAAGATGCGCTGTTAGACTAATTGGCAAAACAAATTCTCCCTAAATTGTCTCAAATTTGGTTTTTAATCCATAGATCTATAAATATGGACAGGGATCACAGGTAGAGATGGGAATATCGGGGTGGTGGCGCAGGCTCGTTGGGCCGAAGGGCCTGTTTCCCGTGCTGTTTTGTTCTTTGTTCTTTGAATGGTGGAGCAGGCTCGAAGGGCTGAATGGCCTCCTGCTCCTATCCTCTATGTTTGTCTTCTTTTCTTAAAGATTTCCTCATCTCATTTCTAAACGCCGATCACATTAAGTCTGTATTCTCTGATTACTGACTCCCTGTAATGTGATCTTGCTGACGTGCTCTCCGTTCTGTCCCCTACAGGAGTACATCTACCCTGATGCCAAAGACAGGCAATATCTGCATTTCCTCCACCGAGGAGCCCAAAAGACCAAATTTGATATCAAAAAATACAATCAGCTCAAGGATGCACTTGCTCAGGTAAAAGCAGGAACCGGGGCAACTCGGGATTGGCCGTCCGTTCTGGGATTGGGATTCGTTTCCTGCTCGATTGTGAACTGAGCAGACATGGTGACCTGGTGCCACCCATGAGACGTGGGTGTCGCTGGCTGGCCAGCATTTATCGCCCACCCCTCGTTGCCCTTTGCGGCGGCACAGCGGGTCAGTACTGCTTCCTCGCAGCGCCGGGAGACTGGGTTTGATTCCCGGCTTGGGTCACTGTCTGTGTGGAATTTGCACATTCTCTCCATGTCTGTGTGGGTTTCCTCCAGGCACTCCTGTTTCCTCCCACAGTCCAAAAGATGTGCAGGTTAGGTGGATTTAGCCATGCTGAACTGCCCCTTTGTGTCCCAGAATACGTAGGTTAGGTGGATTGACCACACTAAATTGCCCCTTAGTGTCCTGAATAGGTTAGAGGGATTATTGGGCTAAATATGAGGCGTGATGGGATTAGGGCTTGGATGGGATTGTTGTTGGTACAGACTCAATGGGCCGAATGGCCTCCTTCTGCACTGTAGGGATTCTATGATGTGTCACTCAAAAGCAAGTTCTTCAATGGAATTCAATTGATTTGAGAGGCTGAAAACAGGGGGAGGGTGGGGAGGGGTGGTGTAGTTTGCTCGATGGGATTGTTTCTGACCCGGAGATTTTGGGATCCCTGTAATGTTCGGTAACTTTCCATTTCAGGCCGAGTTGGACTTGAAACGACTCCGGGATCCTCTCCAACTCCACCTGCCCATCCGGCCAATCAGTGACCAGGAGTGAGGAACCGTGTGAAGAGGACCATGCCCTGTTATCCCACAACAGCACCCTCCTCCTCCTCCTCCGCCTCCTCCTCCGCCTCCTCCTCCGCCTCCTCCCTCCTCCTCCTCCCGCCTCCGCTCCCCCTCCTCTCCCTCCCTCCGCCTCCCCTCCTCCTCCTCCCTCCCCTCTCCCCCCGCCCCTCCCCCCCCCCCCCCCCTCCTCCTCTCCGCCTCCTCCTCCGCCTCCTCCGCCGCTCCTCCCCTCCCTTCCTTCCCTTCCTCCTCCTCCCTCCTCCTCCTCTCTCCCTCCTCCTCCTCCTCCTCCCTCTCTTCCTCCTCCTCTCCTCCTCCCTCTCTCCTCCTCCTCCTTCTCTCCCTCCTCCTCCTCTTCCTCTCTCCCTCCTCCCTTCTTCTTCCCCCACTCTCTCCTCCTCCTCCTCTCTTCCTCCCTCCCCTTCCCTCTCTCCCTCCTCCTCCCCTTCCCTCTCTCCCTCCTCTCCCTTTCCCTCTCTCCCTCCTCTTCCTCTCCTTCCCTCCCTCCTCCTCTTCCTCCTCCTCCTCCCTCCTCCTCCTCCCCCCCTCCTCCTCCCTCCTCCTCCCCCCTCCCCCTCCTCCCTCCTCCCTCCCTCCTCCTCCCTCCCTCCCTCCCTCCTCCTCCCTCCCCCCCTCCTCCTCCTTCCTCCTTCCTCCCTTCCTCCTCCCTCCTCCTCCCCTCTCCTCCCTCCCTTCCCTCCTCCCTCCTCCCTCCCTTCCTCCTCCTCTCCCTCCCCTTCTCCCTCTCCTCCTCCCTCCCTTTCCTCTCCCCTCCCTCCCTTCCTCCCCCTCCTCCCCGTCCCCCCCATCCCCCTTCACCCTCCCCATTTCCACCACCCTACCAGCCCACACTTCCACTCCCACCTGCCAACCCATGGAATGCCTGGCGAAGATGAGACCCCTGCCCGTCCTCCTCCTCCTCCCCTTCTCCCCCCCTACCTTGGGGGGTGCCTTTACTCATTGAAACCAAATGCTTGTGCGTTCTGAAGATTGGCCGCGAGGGGTTTACTGAGAAGTTCGTGGAGAGAGATGTCAGGTGCCTTGCAGACGCCAGTAACGCAGACGGAACAGGCGCCGCCTTGCGAAGTGACGGCGCGCGGGCAGACGGGGGGATTGCACGTATCTGCTGTGGGAGTTTTTTTTTAAAAAGACAAAATATTAACAAATTTATTTCCATGCATTATTTTATTTTATGGTTTTATCTTGTTTTGTGTGCAGACTTTACAAACTGTGGATTCATCTAACATTGCTGCAGTCCTTTAAAAGATAAATTATTAAAAAAAAATTCAAGTAAAAAGGTATCATTTGTGAAAAAAAAATTGTATAAAAGAGCACTGTTAATCTGACAATAAATGACTTTCACGACTGTTTTGGAGCTAAACTGGGTGTTGCATTTGCTCGCTGGATATCTACCCCTGGTTTGTGTGTCTCAGGTTTACTGCAGAAGGCGGAAATCATCTCCCTGCTGCCTCTCTCAGTCTCAGCCTTCAGTGACGGTTCTTCACTGGAGAAAGTCAGAATCATTTTGCTGCTTCATCCGAGCAAGGTCCTTCTGAAGTGCAGGGTAGAACTCCATCTGTCAGTCTGTCCCTAGTAAGAAGTCTCACAACACCCCCTGGTTAAAGTCCAACAGGTTTATTTGGTATCATGAGCTTTTGGAATGCTGCCCCTTCATCTTGCGAGTAGCAGCAACGCCCCCAAAGCTCGTGATACCAAATAAACCTGTTGGACTTTAACCGGGTTTGTTGTGAAGCTTCTTACTGTCCCACCCCAGTCCAACACCGGCATCTCCACATCACATCCATCCTAAATACAGAAGATAGGAGCAAATGGAGGCCATTCAGCCCTTCAAGCCTGCTCCGCCATTCATCACAATCATGGCTGATTGTCCAACTCAATAACCCAATCCTGCTTTCTCTCCTTTGATCCCATTCGCTCTAAGTGCTATATCCAGCCGCCTCTTGGATACATTAAATGTTTTGGCATCAATTACTCCCTGTGGTAACGAATTCCACAGGCTCACTGCTCTCTGGGTAAAAAAAAATGTCTCCTCATCTCCGTCCGAAATGGTCTATCCCGAATCCTCAGACTGTGACCCCTGGTTCTGGGTTCCCCCGCACCATCAGGAACACCCTCCCTGCATCTACTGACAGTTAAGAGAAAGTGGTTGCTCCAGTCTGTGGTTTAGCTCCTGGAATTATCTCACATTCCACTGCCACTGCCACCATTGCTAAATTTGCAACTTTCGGGTAATTATTCTCCTCCTCGACCAAGCTTGTAACTTGTGTCTCGGGGTGGGGGAGGGGGCTCGCTGAATCCTTTTGCACTCAACTGAGATATTTGAATTATTTTGGAGCCTGTGTACTCGCCATGGGTTGTCCGTTTGTAACTCTATGCCTGAGGGCGTGGCGCAGGGGCAAATATTCACATTGCAGCCAGATTTACAGCCTGGTGAGTGATGATTGGATATACACCACTGCAAGGAACACACAACAATCAATTTAAGCAGCGGCCTTCAGCCCAAACAGTCTAAATGAAACGTGTTTGTTTAAACTAATAACGGTATGACCAGAATCCAATAAAAGGTATTTGTCTGCCAACTTATTTTTTTTCCCTATGTTGAGGATTCTTTTCCCCTTGCAATGTTTGTCGTGCAGTAATTAATATCAATTTGCATTCGGAGCTACTTTTGAAGAATTAACAAACATGCTCGCGTATTCAACTGGGAGCCAGATCTAGGTTATTATTGCACCTTAGGGTATGATGGGGAGATGCTGGCGTTGGACTGAGGTAAACACATTAAGAAGTCTCACAACACCAGGTTAAAATCCAACAGCTTTATTTGGAATCACGAGCTTTCGGAGCATTGCTCCTTCATCAGGTGAGTGGAGAGGTAGGTTTCATAAACACGGCGTGTATAGACAAAGACACGATCGCAAGATAATGATTGGAATGCGGGTCTTTACAGGTACAAACAGTGCCTACACTCTCCACTCACTGATGAAGGAACAGTGCTCCGAAAGCTCGTGATTCCAAATAAACCTGTTGGACTTTAACTCGGTGTTATGAGACTTCTGACAACTTCAGGTAGGTGAAGCAGTAACAGAAAATGCTGGAAAATCTTGGCGTGTTTTAACAGCATGTGTGGAAAGAGCATACAGCCAACATTTCAAGTCTGGATGCTCCAGTTGCCTCCCGTAGTTGAAAGATGTATGAGTTAGGTGGATTGGCCAGGCTAAATTGCCCCTCAGTGTACAAAAGTGTGCAGGTTAGATGGATTGGCCATGGTACGTGAGTATGGTGTTATGGAGATAGGGGAAGGGAGAGGGCCTGGGTAAGATAATCAGTCAAGAGAGTCGGCGCAGACTCAATGGGCCGAATATCCTCTTCCACACAGCATGGATTCTATGAAATTAGCAGCAATGTCAGAGGGGTTTGTATACCATGTTATTGTGCATCTCAGGATTGTGTCCACTGGCAATGGGGTGGTGATTAAATTATTTGAATACAGCTAACATTTCGCCATCCAGGCTCAGTGTGTTGGCTCTATCTGCTTTCCACAGAGGCTGTTAGACCCACTGAGATATTCTGTTTTTATTTCTGATTCGAGCATCCACAGTATTTTGCTTTTAACTAAATTTTTTGGCTTGGCTCCTATGGAAGTAGCACAAATGTCAGCCAGATTACGTGGACGGAACGTGCTTTTACAGACTTGTTAGAAGTACAACTAATTTTGTACAATGAGGGTGCCTTTAGTTCCTAACTCTTGAACTCTAAACAAGGGTTAGAGACTGAAAGGTTTTTTTTAATGATGCATCATTGATATGAAGGTGATGGTTTTGTGTCCAGTGTGGCTTTGTCCCAGTTTGAGCGAGTCACTGTGGGTGAACATATCTGTGCCATTACTGTAATACAGCACTAGCTCAGACGGGAGAAACCTCAGCCTCCACTCTGTGGACTATCCTGTGCACGCACAAATGTCTTCAGGAGTTAAATCCAGTGACAGAGACCCTGTGCCTTGGTTTCACCACTTATCCGAAGGAACCCCAAGAGACTGTGATGTATAAACTGTGCTGAGCGCATGAATCAAAATCCACAAGATATACGAGCAGAATTAGGCCATTCAGCCCACATGGTGGCACAGCGTTTAGCACTGCTATCTCACAGCACCAAGGACCCAGTCCAATTCCCAGCCTTGGGTCACTATCTGTGTGCAGTTTGTACATTCTGCCTGTGTCTGCGAGGTTTCATCCGAATGCTCTGGTTTTCTCCCACAGTCCGAAAGATGTGCCGATTAGGTGCATCAGCAATGATAAATTCTCCCTCAATGCCTGAACAGGTGCCGGAGTGTGGTGACTAGGGGATCTTCACAATAACTTCATTGCAGTGTTTATGGAAGTCTTACCTGTGACTAATAAATAAACTTTAATAAACTCTAATCTGCTCTGCCATTCAATCATGCCTCACAGCACCAGGGACCTGCGTTCAATTCTAGCCTGGGTTACTGTGTGTGGAGTATGCACTTTCTCCCTGTGTCTGCATGGGTTTCCTCCAGAGACTTCAGTTTCTTCACACAGTCCAAAGATGTGCGGGTTAGATGGATTGGCCGTGCTAAATTGGCCATAGTTGTCAAGCGATTAGCAGGGTAAATACATGGAGTTACAGGAATAGGGCCTGGGTGGGATTGTGGTTGGTGCAGACTTAATGGGCTGAATGGCCTCCTTCAGCGCTGTAGAGATTCTGTGGCTAATACATTCCTCAATCCCATTCTCCTGCCTTTTCCCTATAACCTTTGATTCCCTTACCAATCAAAAATCTATTTCTAAAGGCAAAATACTGCGGATGCTGAAACAAAAACAGAAAATGCAGGAAAATCTCAGCAGGTTTGACAGCCTCTGTGCCTAGAGAATAGAGCCAAGGTTTCGAGTCAGAATGATTCTGGGATTTTCCAGCAATTTCTGTTTTTTTGTACCTACCTACTCCTGTCTTAAATACACTCAATGACTTGGCTTCCTCACAGAATTCCACAGATTCACCTCCCTCTGGCTGAAGAAATTCCTCCTCATCTCGGTTCTAACACTCATAAGTAACGTGCAGGAGGACAAAATCCTTTTGAGAGTTTGGTGAGTTTAGTAAAAGCTGCACACACTCCTGGGCTCCCTGCTGTTTCTCTAATGAGCGCAGTAGAAAAGTGAGTGTAATGCACCACAGGATTTGGTTTAAAGTGGTTATTTTTAAATGTGTGTATATTTATATATATATATAAAATACATATCGGGGATAATAACTGCAATGTACCAGTGCAGTTGTAATGTTTTATTTGGGATATCCGTGAAGTGTGGACACCATGTGTGGCAGGCAATGAAATAGTTGGATATATGCCCTTCCTGGTCATGGCTGGTGCTGTGCAGGCCCATCCTGCTGATACAGAAAATGCCTTTCCTCCGCCAAGCCACAGGAAACCGCAGCAGAATGTTCCTGATCCCGATCCCACTCATGAATTTCCAGTTCCCTTCCTGGGTTTAAGTCGATCCCACTTCAGGGATCATTTTTTCTTTTCTGCTGTATAACGTACACCAAAGTTCTCTTATGTGTAATTTTCTGATGTTGAATATTACAATGCAGGATTGGAAGAATGTACCAAGCCACAGACCCCTTTGACTGACGCTATTTGTTGAATAAATGGCACCAACAAACCAAACCGCACTCAACTTTGCATTGTTTCTTTGGGAGGGTTTGTTACCTGTAGCTCAAGTGATCATAGCACAGCTAAGATTGCCAGGGACTTGGAGATAAATTTCCCACATTGCTGCCAGAAATCCAGGGGAACAATCACTGTAATGTGAATTTTTTTTTGAAGCTATTTTGTTTGAACACTTTTTGGGTGAAACTGTTGGAGGTGGGCAGTAAATGTAATGCAACTTCCATAAAACAGTTCAGCCCAACTCATTAAGTCTGGTACAGCACAGTTGTCAAATTCTTGATAAGTTCCCATGTTGCCAGAGAGTTATACTCGATTATTCCTGCAGCTCTGTGCCTTCAGAAACAGAGGCCACTTCAGATATACCTTCCAATGCTCCTCATTTTCCAAGTTTTGGAGAAATTTCACTGTGCCAGGAACCCAGGTTCAATTCCAGCCTTGGGTGCCTCTCATGTGTGAAGTTTGCGTATTCTCCCTGTGTGGGTTTTTTTTCCAGGTGCTCCGATTTCCTCCCACAGTCCAAAGATGTGCCAATTAGGTGGATTGGCCATGACTGTTATAGTGTCCCAGGATGTGTAGGTGAGGGAGATTCGTGGGATTAGGGAGCTAGGACCTGGGTAAATGCTCTGTTGAAGAGTTGTTGCAGACTCTGGGCTGAATGGCACCTTTCTGTACTGTAGGGATCCTATGAAGGGGTGGGGGGAGACCCACAGTCCAATTTAACTCAACTCTGGGGTTTCCCTTAGATAATCTGAGTTTTGGGAGGCCACAAATTCTTCTGAACCCAACCGCCCCACAAATTACTCTCTCAAAATGAAAATCCCCACTCTCTCTTTCATCAAACAGTGGGGAAATCATACTCGCCACAGATCCCACAAACAGAATTACTTCCTAAACTCGACAAATCTCTGTGTTTTGACACAACTTGTTGCCTCAATGCAGTCCATCCAAATGCACAAACTCTAATCCCTTCATTCAAAACTCTCGAGTCACATCCTCTCTAACTCTCTGTTTAACAAGAATAACCTTAGCCCTCTGAGTTATCGTGATAACCAAGTCTCCCAATTTATTTTCAGTTGCTCTCTGTAACCTCTACCCCACCCCATCTCTGTTCCTTTAAAGGCACCTCTACCACCTTTACAAGGCTTTTAGTATCTTAAAGCAGGACCTACTTTAACATCATCTTACATACCTTCTTGTTGAATTTTATTTGATAATTCCTATCAAGCATCTGTCCACTGAAAGCACAATAGAAATACAAAGCTGACAAAATCTGAATACACTCATTCCAAACAGCAATAGTGTGTCACTATAACGTTCTTAATTTTATATTCGTAGAATCTCTACTACAGAAGGAGGCCATTCAGCCCATTGAATCTGCACCGACTACAATCCCACCCAGCCCCTTTTCCTTTGACCTGATGTATTTACTCTCTTAATCCCCCTGACACTATAGAGGAGAGGTCAATTTAGCATGACCAATCAACCTAACCCACACATCTTTGGACGATGGGAAGAGACCACAGCATCTGGATGAAACCCATGCAGACACAGGGGGAACATGCAAACTCCACGCAGACATTGACCTAAGGCCAGAATTGAACCCAGATCCCCAACAAGATTCAGATTCCTTTGGGAGAAATAGTTTCTTCTCAACTCTATTTTAAATTTGTGACCAGATTTGCCAACAATACTAAACTAAGTTGTATATTGTCGACCATCGCTACTTGACTGGATGAGTGCAGTTCCATACAGACTGCAGTGGTTCAAGAAGGCAGCTTACCATCACCACCTCAGGGGGCACTTAGGGATGGGCAACAAATACTGACCCAGTCAGTGATATTTACATCCAATCCATGAATAAAAGGAAATATAGAATAAGTGGGTATGAATATAAGGTCAACTGGAAGCAAATTAGAATAGAAAGCAAAATAAACATTCATTTTATGTTGAGGTTGTGGGACGTACCACAAGAGTTAGTGATTGTTGCTGAGGTCATGTCAGGTTATAGTTCATGGAATAAAAGGAACGGCAGTAACATGGATACAATAATAGGAAGTGGAGAGTGATTGTCAATGGATATTTTTCAGGCTGGAGGATGGTTTGTAATGATCCGGGGGTCAGTATTGGGGCCGTTGCTTTTCTCCAATACATTCCAGATCTAGATGTACTGGAGACAATTTCAAAGTTTGGGGATAACACAAAACTTGCAAGTATTGTAAACTGCGAGGAGAACAGTGTAGAATTCTGCAAAGACATAGACAAGTTGATGGAGTGAGCAGATGAAGTTCATTAAGGAAAAGTATGAGGTGATGCATTTTGTTAGGAAGAACATGGGGAGACAATATAAAATAAATAGTAAAATTCTAAAGGGTGTGCAGGAGCAGAGGGAGTTGGGTGTACATGTTCATAGATCATTTAAGTTGGACCTCAGCTGGAGTATTATGTACAGTTCTGGGCACCACAGTATAGGATGAAGAGTCATCTGGATTTGGAACATCAGCTCTTTTCTCTCCTTACAGATGCTGCCAGACGTGCTGAGATTTTCCAGCATTTTCTCTTTTGGTTATACTACAGGAAGGATATAAATGCATTGGAGATGGTGCAGACAAGGTTTGTAAGAATGGTTCCAGGAATGAGAAACTTCAGTCATGAGGATAGATTGGGAGAGAAGAAGGCTAAAAGGAGATTTGATAGCAATGTTCAAAACCATGTGAAGAGTGAACAGAGTAGACAGGGAGAAGCTGATACTGCTTGTAAAAGGTTTGAGAATGGCAGAATACAGATTTAAAGTGATTTGCAAAAGAAGCAAGTGTGAGGGAACTTTTTCACCCAGTGAGTGGTTGGGGTCTGGAATGTGCTGTCTGAAAGGATGGTGGAGGCAAGTTCAGTCAAGGCTTTCGAGAGGGCATTAGATAATTATTTGAATAGAAACAATGCCCAGGGGTAAGGGGAAAAGGCAGGGGAATGGTATCAAGCCATAAGGTTCATTTGGCAAGCCAGTGTAAATATGAAGGGCCAAATGGCCTCCTTCTACACCGTAATAATTCTGTGATCATATTGCATAGGTGGAAAAGGAAATTGAAATAATTCTCTCAGTGCGGAATGTAATTCTTTTCCCATTTTCCCCCCAAGCAATTACTGCACTCCAGAAATTTAGCAAACTAGCTGGGAGATACTTTAAAATATCTTGAAGTTGTGAAAGACAAGGAAATGGAAGTTTTTAACCTATATTTAGAGAAAGGAAGAAACACAAATTGTGACTCTTTCCAGCAACATTGAGATTCAAATTGCTCTGAAAATTGTTCCATTAATTTGAAATGAAGTTAACCTGTCATTGTGTGACATTACAGCTACTTCCCCTGAGGATATTCCTGTCTCTGTCACGTTCTGTGCGCACTCTGAGCATCTTAATCGCTCGCAATAATGAAACATCAAAACAGGAGCCTGAAAAACAACTTTATAAAGAGAATGCAAGATAACATTCTGGATGAACACTCCTCCCAGTGGCAGTGTGCCTTATCCATGTTTACATAGGTCACGACCTGTGCTAAATGGGGACAAGCTGTCTGCATAGATGTGTCCAGATGTCACGTGATATTTTCTGCATAGACCATCCGGTCATTGAGAGAAAACAGGAAATTAGTTGACCATAACTGAGTTGAGAAACAGGAACGGGGAGACGGCCGTGGCCTGCTATCGTATTCTCTGCTTTAAGAGATAACCCATGATTTAAGAGCGAAAGGAAAAGACAATGGGAGGATGGGTGAAAATAGCATCTCTATCAGAGGAGGCTCATTATTCCATCTTCTTGCAAGCAACGCAGGCCAAGGGACATCCAGTCCCTCCTTCCTCTGCCCAGATAACGAAACCATCCAAGGGATAAAACACCCAGGGGAGATTTTGGAAGGAACAGTCACTAAGGGAATCCGGAGAGAGAAAGGAATTGTAATCTTCCTGTGTGTCGGAGCTGAGGAACATGTTATCCTTCGTTCTGCTAAGCTTGGCTCTCTGTGCTGAGTTTCAAACCTCAGTTTCCTTTGGTAAGTTACAACAAAGACGTTGCCACTGCTTTGAAAGCTGAAACGTAACGATATTTAAAGCAGCAAAGGGTAAAGTATCATTGGGATTGGATCTGGATTCAGTGCAGTGGCTGATCCCGCTGATGTTGATGTGGAAATGCTGGTGTTGGACTGGGGTGGGCACAGTAAGAAGTCTCACAACACCAGCAGCGATCCAAAAGCTCGTGCTGCCAAATAAACCTGTTGGACTTTAACCTGGTGTTGTGAGACTTCTCACCGTGTCTGCTGATGTGGTTTGAGTTACTCCCTTGACACAAAGAGGCCAGGATTTTTTTACGTTGCAAGCTACAGGCTGTATCTAGTTGCAGCAAAACTCAAGGACTCTGTATCCAAGAAATTGGTACTTATCCAATCACCTTCACATTCTTAAAAATTTGAAAATGTCTATTTATAAGTCAAGGTAAGGTTGACATTAACACTGCAATGAAGTTGCTGTGAAAATCCCCTAGTCGCCACACTCCGGCGCCTGTCCAGGTCAACGCACCCTAACCGGCACGTCTTTCAAAATGTGGGAGGAAACCCACGCAGACATGGGGGGAACGAGCAAACTCCGCACAGACAGTAATTCGAGCTGGGAATTGAACTCAGCTCCCTGGTGCTGTGAGGCAGTAGTGTTAACCAGTGCACTGATAATTTAGTTTCTCAATGGCCCAAGTGACTCCTCACTTACTTTTCACACTATTCCAAAAGATTTTTGGTATTTGATCTAAAGGTATTTTCCCTAATGCCAATTTAAAATTGACTCCTCTAAATTGACTATTTTTTAATTTAAAATGGCTTTCTTTGCCTCCTTTTTGAAAAAAAAAATGACCTAGTCTAGGGTGTCACAGTGGTTAGCACTACTGCCTTAGCTCCAGGGACCCAGGTTCAATTCCCAGCTTGGATCACTGTCTGTGTGGAGTTTGCACGTTCTCCCCATATCTGTGTGGGTTTCCTCTGGGTGCTCCGGTTTCCTCCCACTGTCTGAAAGACGTGTGGGTTAGTTGCATTGGCCGTGCTAAATTCTCCCTCAGTTTACCCTGAACAGTCGCCAGAGTGTAGCAACTAGTGAATTTTCACAGTAACTTCATTACACTGTTAATGTGTAAGCCTACTTGTGACACCAATATAAAAAATACTTTTTAGAGGAAGGTGCTCTCTATCCTGGCCAATGTGTGCATTTGGTTGATTGGCCATGCTGAATTGCCCCTTAATGTCCCGGGATGTGTAGGTTAGAATGATTAGCGGTGCAAATATCTGGAGTTGTGGGGATAGAGGCTGGGTGGGATTGTTGTCGGTGTAGACTCGATGGGCCGAATGGCCTCTCCTGCACTGTAGGATTTCTAGGAATCATTTTTGCTGAGGTTTCCCTTGCCCTCATCCCCCACATCTCCTTCCTGGGAACTTTCAATCTCCCTCCTCTTCCTGCACAACACTTGTGGAAAGCTGTGAGCAATTTCTTATTCCAATCAACTATATTAGAACCAATGTGCTTTCTTAATACCACCTTATCCTGCACTGTGCCACTGTGCCTTAACCTGGCATGGTGGCACAATGGTTAGCACTGCTGCCTCTGTCTGGAGACAATACACAATCCCTTTAACCTATGCTTGGTCCCCTCTTCATTCTCATTGTCTGTACCTTTTAAGACTTGATTACCTGTAAAGACTCTCATTCCAACCATTATCTTGTAAATTGAGTTTGTGTTTGTAATTGCCCTGTTTGTGAACACAACTCCCACTCAGCTGAAGAAGGAAGCTTGAGACTGAAAGCTCGTGCTGCCAAATAAACCTGTTGGACTTTAACTTGGTGTTGTGACGCTTCTTATCGTGCCTCACAGCGCCAGGGACCCGGATTCAATTCCAGTCTCGGGTGACTGTCTGTGTAGTGTTTGTGATGTAAAGATGCCGGCGTTGGATTGGGGTGGTAAGAACTCAGTAAGAATTTAGCAACACCAATTTTTAATCCAACCGATTTATTTGATAGTAAAAAAGCGAGCTTTCGACACTGTGTCTTCCTCAGGCAAATGCAGTGTTCTGGTCTGCAATAGCACACATCAGCACAGACAGTCACAGATTGCTGATTAGAATGCGAATCCTTACATCTAACCTGCTATTCAAGTGATAAAGTGGCTAACAATGTGTGTGAAGGGAATCCTGAGCATTGTTGGAGAATTGTGTATTTTCTCCAGACAGCACAGTAAGTGAGGTTTTTTGCTAACCCAGGCAAGTTACGGGGGTTACAGATAGTGTGTCATGAAGCCAAGATCCCTGTTAAGACCGTCCTCATGTGTGCGGAGCTTGGCTATCAGTCTCTGCTCAGCGACTCTGCGCTGTCGTGTATCACGAAAGCCCCCTTGAAGAACATTTACCCTCAGGTCAGAGGCCGAATGCCCATGACTGCTGAAGTGTTCGCCCACAGGAAGGGAACTGTTTTGCCTGGTGATTGCTGAGCGATGCTCATTCATCCGCTATCGTAGTGTCTGCATGGTCTCCCCAATATACCATGCTTCGGGACATCCTTTCTTGCAACGTATTAGGTAGACAACGTTGGCCGAGTTGCAAGTGTATGTACTGTGTACCTGGTGAATGGTATCCTCACGTTTGATGATGTCGTCCATGTCTATGATCCGGCATGTCTTGCAGAGGTTGCTGTGGCAGGGTTGTGTGGTATTGTGGTCACTGTTCTCCTGAAGGTTGGGTAGTTTGCTGCGAACAATGATCTGTTTGAGGTTGTGCGGTTGTCTGAAAGCAAGAAGTGGGGGGGTGGGGATGGCCCTAGCAAGATGTTCATCGTCATCAATGATATGTTGAAGACTCCAGAGAAGATGTCGTAGCTTCTCCGCTCCGGAGGTGTTTGCACATTCTCCTCATGCCTGTGTGGGTTTTCTCCCACAATCCCAAGATGTACAGGTTCCACCAGAATTCAAATATAGTAGCACCCAGAATGATTCCTGTTGCTGGTCTTGTGTAAATGTTCCACAATAAACTACCCTTCTGGACGAAGGGTCATCCAAACTTGAAATGCTGGCTTGATAGATGCTGAAGTTTTCCAGCATTTTCTGTTTTTGTTTCAGAATCCAGCATCCGTAGTATCATAAAATCCCTACAATGCAGAAGGAGACCATTTGACCCATCGAGTCTATACTGACCCAAGCCCACCGTCCGCCCTATTCCTCTTAATCCCAAGCATTTACCTCGCTAAATCTACCAACCTACACATCTTGGGACACTCGGGGCAATTTAGCACGGCCAAGCCACCTAACCTGCTCATCTTTGTGCGTACGGGGAGAACATGCAGACTCCACATAGAGAGTCACTCGAGGCTAGAAATTGAACCTTGGTCCCTGGCGCTGAGGCAGCAGTGCTACCCACTGTGCCACTGTGTCACCCCATTTGGCCTTATCCTTGCATGACGGAGCTGTGTCAAAATGAGATGCTCTCTTGGATGGCACTGTAACTTCCTGGCTTTGCATTCTCACTACTTACCACTTAGGATGGCACAGTGGTTAGCACTGTTGCCTCACAGCACCAGGGGCCCTGGTTTGGTTCCTGGCTTGGGACACTGTCTGTGTGGAGTTTGTATATTCTCCCTGTGTCTGTGCGGGTTTCTTCTGAGTGCTCCGGTTTTCCCCTACAGTCTGCAAGATGTGATGGTTAGGTGCATTGACCTGAACAGAGCATGGTGGCTAGGGAACTTTTACAGTAACTTCATTGCAGTGTTAATGTTAGCCTTAGTTGTGATTAATACATAAATAATCTCTCTTCCTCCTCAGTCTTCCAGGGCTTCACTTCCCGCTTTCACTCTCTCTCACACATTCCACTTTCTCCTGATGTCAAGACTCCTCTTACCTGCCGTTCCTCTGGTCATTGCTCCTGTTTCCCTATTCTTCCCTGCCATTCTCCTGCTCCTTCTCCTGTCTCCGGCTTTCTGTGGGCAGTGACACATATCATTGAGGAATTTATTGAACATTGACTGGGAAACTGGTTTGTTCCGGATAGTCCGGCTGAACGGTGGGTGAAACAACCCCGCGTAGTTCTTGATATTTCCAGTGTTGTTTGCGTGTGCGTTGTGTGTCTCAGGAGTCACGTGGAATGAAGTTGTGTTTTGTTTTTGACAGGGGTGGACCCCTGTTCAGCCTACATCAGCTTGAATGAGCCTTGGCGGAACACAGAGCATCATGTTAACACCTCGCACGGGACGCCCATGTGTGACAACCACATGGATGGAGAGTGGTACCGCTTCACCGGCTTGGCGGGGGACGCCATGCCCACGTTCTGCATCCAGGAGAACCTCTGCGGCACTCACGCACCCATCTGGCTGAACGGCAGCCACCCCATGCTGCCCGATGGCATTGTGTCGGTGCAGGCCTGTGCCAGCTTCAATGAGAACTGCTGCCTGTGGAGTGCCACTGTGAAGGTGAAGGCTTGTCCGGGAGGTTACTACGTCTACCAGCTCCCTAGGCCTAGTGTCTGCTTCCATGCCTACTGTGGACGTAAGTACACCCCCCCCCCTTTCTCTCCGCCTCTCCCCACTTCTCTCTCCCTCTGCCTCCCCCCACTTCTCTCTCCCTCTGCCTCCCCCCACTTCTCTCTCCCTCTGCCTCCCCCCACTTCTCTCTCCCTCCGCCTCCCCCACTTTGTTGACCTTTGCCTGGGTGCAGTTGCCCTGGGTGCAGTTGCCCTGGGTGCAGTTGCCCTGGGTGCAGTTGCCCTGAGCTTTCTCACTACTGCATCAGTTCTGCCAATGAAACTCTTCTGAACGTTTTGTCCTCAACTGCAGCATCGACCGTTCCCAATTCCTGATCTCTTTATTGTGTCAATCTCACAATTCTAACTTCTACACCGAGTGGACTTTCCTAAGTGAAATGACAAATTTCGTAGAATCGTAGAATCCCGAGAGTGCAGAAGATGGCCATTCAGCCCATCAAGTCTGCATTGACCACAATTCCACGAAGGCTCTATCCCTGTAACCCCACATATTTGCCCTGCTAATACACCTAACCCACACATCTCTGGACTGAGGGAGAAACCCAAGCAGACACGGACAAAACGTGCAAACTCCACACAGGTAACTTCCAGGAGGGATGGGGAGGAGAAATAAAAGGGGAGCAGAGAATAGAGGAGTGAGAGTGATTAAAAAAAAACAAGGAATATTGTAAAGAAAAACATTTGGGAACTCGAGGCTGGAATTGAACCAAGGCTCCTGGCATTGTGCCATCATGCCACCAATTAATGCCAATGAGTGAGACAATCTGGACAATGACCACATGTGTTGGTCACTCTGAATCCATTCTAAAGAGGATATTCATAATGAGAGAGAGGAATCTTTCACCCAATCAATTTGGTCTAAATTCGATTCCTGTCTTCAGCTGACTGTCCACAGCTGCTAACCAGAATTTAAAATTACTGTTAGAATTGATCAGTGTCTCACCTTTCCTGAGCAGTTGATCTGACCTGTCCATTTTGTTAGCTATATTTTCCAGCGAATTCCCATCCAGTTCCCAAATGTTTTTGTTCACAATACTCCTTGTTTTCTATTGACTCTGTCTATGCTTCCCGCTGCCTCAGCAAAGCAGTGAGCGTAACCAAGGACCCAACGCACCCCGGACATTCCCTCTTCCACCTTCTTCTGTCGGGAAAAAGATACAAAAGTCTGAAGTCACATAACAACCGACTCAAGAACAGCTTCTTCCCTGCTGCTGTCAGACTTTTGAATGGACTTATCTCATGTTAAGTTGATCTTTCTCTACACCCTAGCTATGACTGCAACATTACATTCTGGACCCTCTCCTTTTCTTCTCCACGAACGGTATGCTTTGTCCGTATAGTGCACAAGAAACAATACTTTTCACTGTATGTTAATACATATGACAACAATAAATCAAGTTAAATCAAATCAATTTTTAAAAAATCATTCTTATTTCCTTATTCTCTGATCCCTTTCTATTCCTTTGCAAAATTCTCCGGCCCTTGACCCTCCTGGAAGTTGTTGACCTTTGCCCAGGGGGCACTTGCCCTGCGCTTTCTCAATGCTGCATCATAGAAACTAGAAGCAGGAGTAGGCTATTCGGCCCTTCTTGCCTGCTATGCCGTCCATTCTGATCATCTCTGATGGTGGGTGCCAGCGGCCTATTTCGCTGCAAAAGCACTGCAGCTCAGTCTCTACATTCACAACCTTATAGCAGGATAGCAGGAACTTTGGTCAGTTATTTCTCTCCCTCCCACACCACTCACTGTGCCTACCCCCATGACCCGACCACCTCAAGCTAGACAGGGGGCAGCAGAATGGAGTGACATCTTAACACAGTGCCATCGGTGGATATACGTTGGAGTTGTCTTGGGCTGTGTGACTCATTAACTCACTGTCTTGGCACTGTGGGTTAGCACTGTTGCCTCACAGCGCGAGGGACCTAGATTCGCTTCCCAGCCTGGGTCACTGTCTGTGCGGAGTCTGCGTGTTCTCCCGATTGTCTGCATGCGTTTTCTCCAGGTGCTCCTGTTTCCTCCCAACATCCGAAAGACATGCTGATTAGGTACATTAGCCGTGCTAAATTCTCCCTCAGTGTACCCAAACAGGTGCCAAAGTGTGACAACTAGGGGATTTTCACAGTAACTTCATTGCAGTGTTAATATAAGCCTACTGGTGACTAATAAATAAACATTACTTATTTTACTTTATGTATATATGAAATATATATTGAAATGTATTTCAGCAGCAGCAATATGGGAATGGTGCATTGGTTTGTAATTATAATGTAGTTTTGATTCAACATTACCCTTTTACTAACATACTGTTCTTCTCCTTGTTATCGAATGAGTTTGCTTGTCTATTTTTATAACTACAGGATTGTTACATGTTTGCATATTTTTCATCTAATTATCTAGTCTATTTTTTCCATGCAAGTTACATTACAATTCTGCCTTTGATCCGCAAACATATTTCTTGAATAAAATACCGTTATTATTATTGTGAAGCCTCCAGGATATCTCCACAATCCTGTTCTTCTGTGCTGTTTGATATGATATAGAGTTTGACGCACAGGAATAGACCATTGGCCCAACAGATTCGTGCTGGAATTTATTTTATTCATTCATGTGACGTGGGCATCTCTGGCTGTCTAGTATTTATTGCCCATCCCAAGTTGCCAATGTTGAGACTCACAGATTATTTATAGAATCCTACAGTGCAGAAGGAGGCCATTCAGCCCATTGAATCTGCACTGACCATAATCCCACCCAGGCTCTATCCCCATAACTCCATGTATTTAACCTAGTTAGCCCTCTTGACACTAAAGTTCAATTTAACATTGCCAAATCACCTAATCCACATGGACTGTGGGAGGAAACCAGAGCACCCGGAGGAAACCCATGCAAACACAGGGAGAACGCGCAAACTCCAGTGACCCAAGTCAGGAATTGAACCTGGGTCCCTGGCACTGTGAAGCAGCGGTGCTAATCACTGTGCTACCATTACTGTCAACAACATTGCTGTGGCTCTGGAGTTACATGTAGATTGGGTAAGGATGGCAGATTTCCTTCCCTAAAGACATCAGTGAACTGGATCAGTTTTCCCAACAATTGACAATGGTTTCACGGTCACCAGTCATTCTTAATTCCAGATATGTTTTATTGAATTCAAACTTCAGCAGATGTCATGGTGGGATTTGAACCCAGGTCACCAGGGCATTAACTTGGGTCTGGATTACTGCAGCAACATTACCACTACGCCACGGCTCCCCATAAATTTAATAGATAGAAAATTGGCAAGATGCCGAGCAGCTCATGGCAAACCCCACAAACCATTTAGTGGCAGTATCTTCATTGGCCTCTACTGCAAACAGGTGAGTTAAGCTTAGCAGGCGATGGATAACTGAAGCTGTGTGTAATTCCATCCCCATTTCAGAATCACATGTCTTATCATTATTTTCAGATTTCCATTCTGTGCATCTGCAAACACGTTTGTAGAAGGAGTAGTTTATGTAAACATGTCACACTGCAATTATGCCCTCCCACCTATAATGGTGCTGCAGCTTGTCCCAGGTCTTTCATGCACCAAAATATTACTGCATCTTTTACATGTGCTGTACCCTCTGACTGAGCCAGCGTTTTGTCTCGCACAGATTTCTATGACATATGCGATGTGGAGGATTGTGTGGGCCATTGTGCTAGTGAAGAGGAGTGTCACTGTCCTGCCGGAACTGTCCTAGGCCCTGACTCCCAGACGTGTCTAGGTAAGGAGTTTGAAAGAACTGCGTACACACAAGGAAGAGATGGGGGAATGATGATTAAAGAAGGAAGACAATGAGGATAAAATATTCTTTAATGCACTTAGAATCTACGTAAAGATCGACTGATTGGTCAAAAATTCTTTTGTGACATTATTCGAAGCAAATATTGACCCTGACATTCAGAGTTAGTAGTCTCACAACACCAGGTTAAAATCCAACAGGTTTATTTGGCAACACAATGTGACTCATCTGAAGACCAAACAGCACTCCAAAAGATTGTGCTACCAAATAAACCTGTTGAACTTTAACCTGGTGTTGTGAAACTACTTACTGATATTCAGAGGGTATTATGCATGGTTAGCACCACTGCCTCACAGAGCCAGGCTCCTGGATTTGATTCCCACCTTGGGTGACTCTCTGTGTGGAGTCTGCACTTTCTCCCCATATCTGCGTGGGTTTCCTCTGGGTGCTCTGGTTTCCTCCCACACTCCAAAGATGTGTAGGTTAGTTTGATTGGCTATATTAAATTGTTTCTTAGTGTCCAGGAGATTAGGAGGTAAATATACGGGGATAGGGCCTGGATAGGATTGTGGTCAGTGCAGACACAATGGGCTGAATGGCCTCGTTCTGCACTGTAGGGATTCTATGAATGCACAATAAGATGATGTTAGGTTTGTACAGTTTGCAAAGCTACGTCGAGTCCAAGCATAGAAACACACCCGTTGTCTCAACCACATGTTCATAAACTAGACTCAAATAGCACGAGGGGTCATGGGCTTAGGGTGAGGGGGGTAAGGTATAATTTGGATGCTAGAGGGAGTTTTTTACACAGAGGGTGGTGGGGGTATGAAATGCGCTGCCAAGTAAAGTGGTGGAGGCAGGTACTCTGGAGTTATTTAAGAAATACTTAGATGGGCACATGAACAGAATGGGAATGGAGGGGTATAGAAAACTGATTTAAAATAGGGATCATGAGCCTTGGGAGTCCCTGGGAAGTGTGTAAATAGATGATGATATTGATGTACTTGTTTTTATCCTACAGGTGCTTTGGTCCACCTTGTTGTCTAACGAGGGGCATACACGCGATGGGTCGTGAGAGGGCTGCTCTTGGATTTTTTTTCAAGAGTATCCTAGTGCTTCACGTCGTTAGTGTACGCTTGACCTGGACCATTTGATGGGCAACACGACAGCTCAGTGACTATCGCTGTGCTGTGCAGATACATGGATTTGGGCCTGTGTCTGTGGGAGTTTGCGCATTCTCCCCGTGCTTGCGTGGGTTTTCTCCGGGTGCTCCGGTTTCCTCCCACATCCCAAAGATGTGCTCTTAAGCTAATTGGCAAAACAAATTCTCCCTAAATTGTCTCAAATTTGGTTTTTAATCCATAGATTTATAAACATAGACAGGGGTCACGGGTAGAGGTGGGAACATCGGGGTGGCGGCACGGGCTCATTGGGCCGAAGGGCCTGTTTCCCGTGCTGTTTTGTTCTTTGTTCTTTGAACTGCTCCATCTTTCTCTTAAATGCATCTGGTCATTATCTCAATGGTGTGTGTGGGATCTTGCTATGTACAGCTTGGTTGCTGCGTCCCCTACATTACTTCAATGGAACACGTAGCCAGAACCTGTGAACGGCATGAGAATTGTGTGCACGTCCTTCTTTCGTAATCTACATAAAATGTACAGACATCATCATCTTATCATCATTTAAATGGTATAGAAACCACAGGGATTTAGCTCAAATGGTAGAGCACACGCTTTGCATGTGAGAGGTAGTGGGATCGATGCCCACGTTCTCCACATAATTTTGGGTGGTGCAGTGGCTAGCGCTGCTGCCTCACAGCGCCAGGGACCCATGTTCGTGACCTGGGTGCAAATCCCAGCTGTCTGCATGGAGCTGTATGTTCTTCTGGTGTCTGCGAGGGTTTCCTCCGGGTGCTCCGGTTTCCTCCCACAGTCCAAAGATGTGCTGATTAAGTGGATCGGCCATGCTAAATTGCTCCTTAGTGTCAAGAGGACTAGCTGGGATGAATGCATGGGGTTACGGGGATAGACCCTGGGTGGGACTGTGGTCTGTGCAGACTCAATGGACTGAATGGCCTCCCTCTGCACTTCAGAGATTCTGTGATATGGAAAGATGAGCTGGATGGGTTGAATAGATTTCCTGAGTCGTATCATTTAAAAGATGGGTTTGCAGTTGTAATAAAAGTTACAAACTGAGTGCCAATCATAGGTTTATCAATACCGGAAATGTTTGTGGTGCAGTGGCTAGTGTCCTTGCCTCTGAATCAGAAGCTCCGGGTTCAAGTCTCACCTCAGGACTTAATGAGCAACTTACGACCAAGATCATAACATGGACCAACAAGTGTAGTACCAACCTACAAATCCTTCCAACACGCACCAAGGGTGGGCAGTGAGAGATTCCTGATCCACCAGGGGATGGAAAGGACATTGGAACTATCGCCATCTATAGTTCCAGCCTACAATATGCATGTAAAAGTGTATGTTGCCGTAGCAACAAGGCCTCCTTGAGTGAACTGTGACACACCAATTTCAGATTAGGTCCTTTATGTTATCAGGATTCAAAGTTTAACAGTGTGAGATATGGCATTGGGCTCTTCTTAAATCTGGTTTCCATCTTAATTCAATTAGTTGTTCTGACTTCCATATTTGGTAGCCGCTGTGAGATAAATTGTAGGCTAATTTATAGTGACTCAGATGGATTGCAGTAATCTCTGACATTTGTCGCAAGTGTTGCTAATAAATAATGTAATAAATACAGTTGGATGGTCAATGATACATGTTCTCAGATTGTAAAGCTCTCATGTTTAACCCTTGATTTCCCCTTGCCCTCTCACCTATACAGATGTCAATGAATGTGGGGTCGATAATGGGGGCTGTAGTGAGATCTGCGTTAATCTGCAGGGCTCCTTTCGCTGTGAGTGTGGGATTGGAAGGTCACTGGGCAGCAACACTGTGACATGTGAAGGTGAGTGCTGGCTCCTGACTTAGAAAACATCTCTGATCAGTGGGGATTCTGACTTAGCTTGGTCCTTCGGGAATTGTCTGAGGTTGCAGGATTGATTCTAGAGGACTACATCAAGCTGGAGCTTGTTGAGGGGGTGGGGGGGGGAGGGTGGTGGGATCCTGCTCAAACCCAGAGGGTAGAGACGATCTTCATACCATCCATTTGAAGGTAAGCCGTAAGACGTAGGAGCAGAATTAAGCCACTCGGCCCATCGAGTCTGCTCTGCCATTCAATCATGGCTGATATTTTCCTCATCCCCATTCTCCTACCTTTTCCCCATAACCCCTGATCCCTTTATTAATCAAGAACCTATCTATTTCTGCCTTAAAGACACTTAATGACCTGGCCTCCACAGCCTTCTGCCACAAATTCACCACTCTCCGGCTGAAGAAATTCCTCCTCATCTCTGTTTTAAAGGATTGTCCCTTTAGCCTGAGGTTGTGCCCTTTGGTTCTAGATTTTCCTAATAGCGGAAACATCCTCTCCACGTCCACTCTATCCTGTAAGTTTCCATAAGATCCCCCACCTCATCCTTCTAAACTCCAACGAGTACAGACACAGAGTTCTCAACTGTTCCTCACACGACAAGCTCCTCATTCCAGGGATCGTTCTTGAACCTCCTCTGGACCCTTTCCAAGGCCAACACATCCTTCCTTAGATACAGGGTCCAAAACTGCTCATAATATTCCAAATGCGGTCTGAATGTTTATACAGCCTCAGAAATACATCCCTGTATTTGTATTCTAGCCCTCTCGACATGAATGCTAACATTGCACTTAAACCTTGTTTACAGAAATTCTGAACTGAACTCGGATTTATGTCGGAATGGCTTGGGTGACTTCTATTCAAACATTCTCAGATGTCATTGGCAGGGTTATCTCTCTATCACATCATTGAGTGATGTTCAAATCATTGATCCATTCTTTGACTGATTAAAGTTTATTTTTTAAAGTGAGAAGTTTTAAAGTTTATTTATTAGTGCCACAAGTTAACACTGCAATGAAGTTATTGTGAAAATCCCCTAGTTGCTACGCGTCACCTGTCTAAGCACAGAGGGAGAATTTAGCATGGCCAATGCATCTAACCAGCATATCTTTCAGAGTGTGGGAGATTTTTAACCCTTCCACCCATAGGAATGGTTCTCCTTATCTACACTGTCCAAACCCCTCACGATTTTGAACATCTCTATCAAATCTTCTCTCAATGTTCTCGAAAGAGAAGAAACCCCCACTTCACTTATCTTTCCTTGTTGCTGAAGTCTCTCATTCCTGGAACTGTTAACCGATTAGATGGACAGAATCGCACTCTGCACATTGGTGTTTGTTTTGTCATTCTCATTCCCGGAGAGAGGGGCAGTGCCTTTTAATGAAGAGAGTAATTCAGCAAAATACAAGCAATTTGTTGAAATTTATTTTAGAATGTCAGTGAAACTGCAGTGAAGAGTTTTGGATGAAACAGGTGTGATGCTTCCAGTAGCTTCACACGTGAGGAAATTGCCTGTGAGAAGCAATGGTTAATTTCATTGATTAACGCAATTTAGTTCTTCCCCCACTCGATAAAGTGTTATGTTTGATCCTGCAGATATTGAAGGCTGTGCCAACAGTAATGGAGGTTGCAGCCACAACTGCGTGTTGCTGGATGGAGGATATCAGTGCGAGTGTCCCCGTGGGTTAATATTATCGGAGGACAATCATACCTGTCAAGGTAAATCCAGCCACCCATTCTTACATTGCGTATAGCCATGTTAAGGGGAGGCGATGGCCTAGTGGTATTATCACCTGACTCTTAATCCAGAAATTCAACTCATCTTCTGGGGACCCGGGTTCGAATCCCACCATGGCAGATGGTGGAATTTGAATTCAATAAAAAAAAATCTGGAATTAAGAATCTACTGATGAACCATGAAACCGTTGTCGAGAAAAATCCATCTGGTTCGTTAAAGTCCTTTAGGGAGGGAAATCTGCCATCCTTATGGGGTCTGGCCTACAACAGACTCCAGAGCCACATCAATATGGTTGACTCTTAACTGCCCTCAGGCAATTAGGGATGGGCAATCAATGCTGCCTAGCCAGCAAAGGCCATGTCCAATGAATGAATTTAAAAAAGTAAGGATTTCCTTGACTGAGCTCATTTGCTTTGTCTCAGTCCTTCCTGGCCATTTCTCAACCCAAGGGTTCCCAAAATGTGGGTTGCCACCTCCAGTGGGTGGGATTTTGGGATTACAAGCACAGCCCTTTGGCCCTTCCGATAATGTGGCAACTAGAATTGTGCACTGTACTCTAAATCTGGCTTCACCAAAGTTGTATGCAACTCCAACATGACTTCCCTGCTTTTGTATCCCTTTAATCTTGCATATTCCTGTGCTTATCTAGAAGTTCCTTAAACACCCCCATCATATCTGTCTCCACCACCACCTTTGGCAGAATGTTCCAGACAAGAACCACCATGTAAAAAACTTGCCCCTCACATCTCCTTCAAACTTTCCCCCTCTCACCTTAACACATGCCTCCTCGTGTTAGACATTTCTGGGGAAAAGATTCTGCTGTCAGCCCCATCTATGCTTAATAAAAGCAAATTACTGCAGAAGCTGGAATCTGTAACCAACACAGAAAATGCTGGAAAATCTCAGCAGGTCTGGCAGCATCTGTAAGGAGAGAAAAAAAGTTGATGTTTCGAGTCCAGATGACTCTTTGTCACAGCCGCTTTGACAAAAGTTCAGCTGGACTTGAAACATCAGCTCTTTTCTCTCCTTACAGATGCTGCCAGATCTGCTAAGATTTTCCGGCATTTTCTCTTTTGGTTCCATCTATATTTAATCATCTGTATACTTGCAGATGCAAACACAGCCTACATAAAAAAATTGGAGGGTCATTGCTTTTCTTGGGGTTAACTCAGCAGTTTTTTAAAAAAAACCTAACTCTGTTGGTCAACTGCTCACCTCTCTTCCCGCTAACCAGCCCAACCCCACTCAACAATTTCCCCTGCGCCCCACTCGACTCTCTGATTCTCCCTTCATCTCGTCTAGGAAGTCTGAGGCATTGAAGTGAGGTCAGACTCGGGAAAAGGTTTGGGAAGTGCTGACTTATCCTAACACCATGACCTTATTTCTGGTTTCTCTCTTTCTGTCACCAGTGCCTGTGCAGTGTAAATCAGAGTCCATTGAAGTGGCTGTTCCCAAAGATTTGGTAGGCGGTTTGGAATTGTATCTGCTGAATACATCGTGTAAAGCCCTCTCCAATGGGACTCACGCCAACATCAACTTTAATCTCAAAACCTGCGGCACAGCCATTGAGGTAACAATGGGAGACGGTGGCGTAGTGGTAATATCACTGGACTAATAATCTGGAGGCCTGAGCCAATGCCCTGAGGATGTGGGTTCAAATCCCAGAAGTAGAATTTGAATTCAGTTAATAAATCTGGAATATAAAGGCAGATTTGGTCATGGCAACTACATGGCAAAAACCATCTGGTTCACTAATGTCCTTTAGGGAAGGAAGTTTGTCATCTATAGAATCTATAGATAGTGCAGAAGGAGACCATCTGGCTCATTGAGTCTGCACTGACCACAGTCCCATCCAAGCCCTACTCCTGTAACTCCACATGTACTCCACATAACCCCACAGTGCTAATCCCCTGGCACTAGAGTCAATTTAGCATGGCCAATCCACCTATCCCACCTAGTTGTAGCCCAAACTAGTATCTCTTTCAATGTGACAGTTTTCCTTTCTGAGTTTATCGTGACTCAGTTCTTAATGTTTAAGAAATGAGCTCTCTTGTTGACATCATTGCTTCAATAAAGCAGCACAAGATATTAATTAGAGGGTCAAAGGGTTTCAGTTTGTTTGCAAAAGATCCATTCAGAAATCTGCCTCGTGGAACCCATTGATCGATAAGTTCCCTTTCATTTCACCAATCCCAAATTCTACTCACTTAATTTGGATAACATTGAATTAAACAGACAAGGATGGTGAAGTCAAGGCACAGACAGACAACAAGAGAGACTGCATAAAGTGCAAGAGCACTTAGTGCAAGGAAGAGGAATAGTGAGTGAGTGAGTGCATCTTACCCGGGGTTAGCCTACAGGTGATTCCAGACCCTCGGCAATGTGGGTTGACTCTTAAATGCCCTCTGCAATGACCCAGCAAGCCACTTAGTGCCAGGGTAATTACGGATGGACAACAAATATTAATGATGCTCAAATCTCATGAAGGAATAAAACTGAAGCGTCTTTGATTTTTTTTCAAGGTTTTGAAAATCCCAGCCCCATTGCTCATATTTCCTGTCATTTACCAGCTCAACCTCACACAACAATCTCTCCTGCACCCCACTCAACACTTTAACACTCCCACCATCCCATTCAAGTTTCAAACTAAATAAATTGCAAAGGGAATGTTCTGGAATGAACATATCTATTCAATATATATAAATCCACCATAGGGTCAATGTGTACGTATCCTCCTGCTATTCCCTCTTCCTCTTTTTCCTTACAGTTCTACATTGGTTAACCTATCATTAAACAGCACAATCTAGTTTCCAAATCCCAAACTACTTCTGGACAATGCCATGGACAATCAGCTTAGATTGTACAATTTTATTTAGGGAAGTGATTTAGGCTTGAAGCACAGTGGGACAATAACTAGTACTGCCGCCTCACAGCGTCAGGGACCCAGGTTCAACTCCTAGTCTGGGTCACTGTCTGTGTGGAGTTTGCATATTCTCCCTGCGTCTGTGTGAATTTCCTCCGGATACTCCAGTTTTCCCCACAATTGAAAAGATGTGCTGGTTAGATGCATTGGCCATGCTAAATTCTCCCTCACTGTCCCCAAACAGGCATCAGAGTGTGGCGACTAGGGGATTTTCACAGTAACTTCACTGCAGTGTGAATGTAAGCCTTATTTGTGACCAATAAATAAACTTTAAACTGATATGTTTGAATAAATTGTATAAGGTAATTTTTCTTAATATTAACCTTGCAACTTTACAATATTAAAACTTAAAAATAAAGATTTTTTTTTGTCTTGTCATGAAGGTACAGTTAACAATATTCCCATGAGGTGCTTAGAAGAGTTGCAGAGACAGGAAAGTATCCCTTGTTCTTATGGTTTATGCTTGTAACCCTTTCCTCTAGGTCATTGGCGATAAGATAATTGCGAGAAACACGCTGACCGGTATTCCTAAACAGACTCCAGGCAGTAACGGGGATGTTATCATCCGGACCAGCAAGTTAGTGATCCCAATCACCTGTGAGTTCCCCCGGCAGTACACTGTGTCAGAAGGTTATGTACCCAACCCTGCCAATTCTCCACTGCAGATTATGGGTAGAAACCATGGGCTCTTCCCCTTTGCCCTGGAGATCTTTAAATCCAAAGCTTTTGATGAGATTTACAGAGAGACGCCACCAGTTCTCAAACTCCGAGATTCGCTCTATTTTGGGATCGAACCCCTCATGCATGTGGATGGCCTCGAAGCGCTAGTAGAGAATTGCTTCGCCACGCCTTCGGCCAACAGTGATGATGTCTTGAGGTATTACCTCATCAAGGATGGGTAAGTCCCAGACCATTACTGGAAATGATCTTAACTGTTTGCTGAAGCTTCCAATAATCACCTACTACTCTTTCCATCAGAATAACAGATAAGGTAATGGGATTAAATGGCTTTCTATTTCACCGAGACAGCACAGGCAAAATGAACCAAACGGCCTCCCTTTTGGAGAATTGTGAGCAGTTTTGGGCCCCGTATCTAAGGAAGGATGTGCTGGCCTTGGAAAGGGTCCAGAGGAGGTTCACAAGAATGTTCCCTGGAATAAAGAGCTTGTTGTATGAGGAACGGTTGAGGACTCTGAGTCTGTACTCATTGGAGTTTAGAAGGATGAGGGGGGATCTTATTGAAACTTACAGGATACTGCGAGGCCTGGATAGAGTGGACATGGAGAGAATGTTTCCACTAGTAGGAAAAACTAGAACTAGAGGGCACAATCTCAGGCTAAAGGAACAATCCTTTAAAACAGAGAAGAGGAGGAATTTCTTCAGCCAGAGAGTGATGAAGCTGTGGAGACCAGGTCATTGAGTGTCTTTAAGACGGAGATAGATAGGTTCTTGATTAATAAGGGGGTCAGGGGTTATAAGGAAAAGGCAGGAGAATGGGGAATGAGAAAAATATCAGTCATGATTGAATGGTAAAGCAGACTCAATGTGGGCCGAGTGGCCTAATTCTGCTCCAATATCTTATGGCCTCTTCTTTGTTACAAAATTCATTCCTCCTAAGCTGAACGAGTTCTTATAATTGGTCAACACATTCTGGATCTTCACACTGAAGGGAAAATGAGAAATATTCCAAATAATGAAGTAAAAAACTACTTGCATTTTTCTTTGACAGTATCTACGCAGAAAGAATAGAGCCAATGTTTCAAGTCTGGATGGCCCTGTGTCAGAGCTGTGACAATGGATCATCCAGACTTGAAATGTTGGCTGTCAGACCTGCTGAGATTTTCCAGCATTTTCTGTTTTTGTTTCAGATACCGGCATCTGCAGTATTTTGCTTTTATCTTTGTATTTTTCTTTAAAGCACGCAGCATCCTAATAGACAAGAAGAGAAGAAGGGGAAAAGGGGCTTAGAAATAAGAAGAATTGAGGGAAATGCCAAAAGCGTGAAGAAGCAGCTTTGAGGAATTCTTGACAAGAGGAAAGGAATGAACCAGATGAGGGGATTCAGGGAGGTGGGGAGCTGTCAGAGACTGAAGCACAGACAGCTGATGGCTTTACCAATCATAGTCAGGCTGGTGGGGTGTGGGGGATAGTTGCAGATGGAACACAAAGGCTGAAGCTGGGATTGTGTGAGCTGGAGGAACTAGCAGAGAGTGAGGAAGAGCGTGGATAGACTTGTATATATGGGTAAGGAATTCAGTTCAACGTACTGTGGAACAGGAGGCAATGAAAGTTGGTGAAAGCAAGGTGGATGGTGAACAGGACAGGATGGAGACAGAGGAGATTTGAATAAGTTAAGACTTTATCTGGGCTGGAGTTTATGAAGGCAGCATTGGAGTTCAACCAAGGGTGGCACAATGGTTAGCACTGCTGTTTCATAGAGTCAAGGATCCTGATTCATTTCCAATCTCATCTGACTGTTTGTGTGGTGTCTGCACATTCTCCCCATGTCTGCATGGGTTTCTTCCAGGTGCTCTGGTTTCCTCCCACAGTCCAAAGATGCGTAGGTTAAGTTGATTGGTGAAGCTAAGTTGTCCCTTAGTATCAGTTTACAGGGTAAATATATGGGGTTATGGGAATAGGATCTGAGTAAGATTGAGATCAATGTAGGCTTGATGGGCTGAATGGCCTCCTTCTGCACTGTAGGGATTCTATGAATCTATGACATGAGAAATAACATAGATAAGATTGGAGTTAAACAGATGGAGGTGAGTTCATAGTAAGATAGATTTTGCATGAATTACAGAAGAGGTTGGTAGATCAATTTAGAGGTTGCCCATATCATTATGGGACAGATACATAAATGATATTATATTTGTGGGGAATTGTACATCTATCATCTGTAGAAGTTACAAGCGTCCTCATTGGGGTGAAATTTGACATTTTGCTGACTCTAAATTGAGCAATGTTTGTTCTGATTGGCTATATAACTTTGTCCTTATTAACTCAGCTACTTGGCAATGGAAGGAATATTCTTCCATGCCCAAATAGCAAATATTTCAGACAATGATATTCTCCATTACAAACTATATCTGTACAGAATCTATCAGCTCATGGAAGGTCAATCTACAAACTCACCCACCAATCTCCAAATTAATCCGACTTTACACGCCAATCCTGAGGACACGTTCTATACATCAAGCTGCTATGCTCAAATTCCCAAAGATGAACTAGATTCACTTCCAGTGAAACTTGTTAACCTGAATCTAGCAACTGAAGACAGTTGGATAATTTCTTTTTTAACAATACCAAAGTTCTGGGTCATCCTATTATAGAAAGGATATTATTAAACTAGAAAGAGTGCAGAAAAGATTTACTAAGATGCTATCGGGACTTGATGGATTGAGTTATAAGAAGACGCTGTATAGATTGGGACATTGTTCCCTGGAACATGGGAGACTTAGGGATGATCTTATAGAGGTTTATAAAATAATGAGGGGCACAGATAAGGTAGATAGTCAACTGCTTTTCCCAAAGGTAGTGGAATCTAAAACTAGAGGATATAGGTTTAAGAGGGGAGAGATACAAAAAGGTCCAGAGGGGCAACTTTTTTCATACAGGGGGTTGTGAGTGTTTGGAACAATCTGTCTGAGGTAATTTTAGAGGCAGACACAATTTTGTCTTTTAAAAAACATTTAGACAGTTACATGGGTAAGATAGGTATAGAGGGATATGGGCAAATGGACTTGGTTAATAGTTAAAAACTGGGCAGCATGGACAAGTTGGGCTGAAGGGCCTATTACCATGCTGTAAACCTCTATGACTCTGATAACTAGGGTAAACAAATGCTGTGTTCTTGCCTCCATAGCTGTATCAATGATGATACCGTCAAACAGGAGACATCCACAGATCATCTAGTGAAACATTTCTATGTTCCTGTCTTCAAGTTTGTGGGAAGAGACAATAAGGTAAGAATTTTCCTTGCAAGCAATGTGAAAGTTGAAGATGGTAAATTGTCCCTTAGCACAGGGAGATCAGTGGGGTAAATATGTGGAGATAGGGCTTGGGTAGGAATGTCGTTAGTGCAAGCTTGATTGGGCAAATTGTCTCTTTCTGCATCACAGGGATTCGATGATTCTATGACCCCCTAGAGTTTAAACTGATGATGGATAATTAATCTGCTGTTCCATCAGAAGAACGCAGAACCTGTGACATTCTGTCACACTCACTTGGTCACAGAGGACAGAGTGTGGAATCTGGGTACGCTCCTGTCCTGTTATCCCTTTGTCTTTCTGTCTTTGAATGAAGCAGGGCAGGAATTGCAATATCAGTGAGGGTGTGGATTGTGATTTTGACAGTGATGTGATTCAAGTCGAGTTTGGGGCCTGTACAGCATTGCTACTTCTGATTGGGATTATAAGCTAGGTTGTGGTTAGCAATATGTGCCTCACAGCAAATTGGATAGACCTAAAACAGACACCATGGCCTCCTTCTGTGCTGTATTGTTTTATGATCCTACAAATTCAGGCACTCACTGAGAGATGGCACTGCTGCCTCACAGCGTCATGGACCTGGCTTCAATTCCAGCCTTGGGTTACTGTGTGGAGTTTGCATGCTCTGTGTGGATTTCCTCTGGGTACTCCAGTTTCTTCCCACAGTCCAAAGGTGTGCCCCTTAGTGTCAGGGGGAGTTGCAGGGTGGATAGGATGTGGGGGGGGATCGTGGTCGGTGGGCTTACTTCTGACTCACTGAGTGCCATGGGATGGGAGAAAGTGAGGGGGGGGGCGGAGAGGTAGGGAGGAGGGCAGGGGGGAGGAGGAAGTTTACCAGGATGCTGCCTGGTGTGGAAGGTCTGAGTTACGAGGAGAGGTTAGGCAAATTGGGAATGTTTTCCTTAGAAAGACGTAGACTTAGAGGAGATCTAATAGAGGTGTACAAGATTATGAGTATAGATAGAGTAAACAGGATTAAGCTTTTTCCTAGGATGGACTCAAATAGCACGAGGGGTCACGGGCTTATAGGGGGGTAAGGTATAATTTGGATGCTAGAGGGAGTTTTTTCACACAGAGGGTGGTGGGGATATGGAATGCGCTGCCAAGTAAAGTGGTGGAGGCAGGCACTCTGGAGTTATTTAAGAAATACTTAGATGGGCACATGAACAGAATGGGAATGGAGGGGTATAGAAAACTGATTTAAAATAGGGATCATGAGCCTTGGGAGTCCCTGGGAAGTGTGTAAATAGATGATGATATTGATGTACTGTTTTTATCCTACAGGTGCTTTGGTCCACCTTGTTGTCTAAATGAGGGGCATACACGCGATGGGTCGTGAGAGGGCTGCTCTTGGATTTTTTTTTCAAGAGTATCCTAGTGCTTCACGTCGTTAGTGTATGCTTGACCTGGACCATTTGATGGGCAACACGACAGCTCAGTGACTATCGCTGTGCTGTGCAGATACATGGATTTGGGCCTGTGTCTGTGGGAGTTTGCGCATTCTCCCCGTGCTTGCGTGGGTTTTCTCCGGGTGCTCCGGTTTCCTCCCACATCCCAAAGATGTGCTCTTAGGCTAATTGGCAAAACAAATTCTCCCTAAATTGTCTCAAATTTGGTTTTTAATCCATAGATCTATAAACATAGACAGGGATCGTGGGTAGAAGTGGGAACATCGGGGTGGCGGCGTGGGCTCGTTGGGCCGAAGGGCCTGTTTTGGGGGGGGGTGGTGGGGGGTGGGGGGTGGGGGGGGGGTAGGTGGGGGGGGTAGTGGGGGGTGGGGGGGGTAGGTGGGGGGGGTGGGGGAGGGGGGTAGGGTGGCAGGGCGGGGGTTTAGGTGGGGGTAAGGGGGAATATCTGCTCCTAGCATTGAGTTTGGGAGATGAGATTGTGACGACCCCGATCATTCTCTCGGTAAGAAAGTGTACCTGCACTGCAGTGTCCGGTGTGTGAGAGCTTGACGAACTCGCGATGCTCGCAGGGCTGCCGCAGGCGGATGCGCAGATCCACCGCGAGGGAGGAGAGCACTCACCTGATGGACCATCTCCTTAGTGGAGGGCCAATCATAATCAACACTGAATAATGGAAGTTGGAGCATCTGGAACATCCCGTTTGAAGAGCTTTTAACTTGTGCGTAATACATAAGCAGCCAAAAAAAAGGAATCATTGCTTTTTGGGTTGTGAAACATATCCAGTTTGTTTTCTGGTATTATTGAAAAATAACTTTCTTGTAATACCTTCAAGACACTAAATGAATTCATATCAGACTGCAATATAATGTTTAAGTACATTTTGAATAGTCATGAGTAATTTTACCACTTTAATAAAGTCACTTTAAACTGTATTTAGATTCTAATTCATTGTCAACAATGTTTACCACCCAAATCCCATTCCTGCTCCCTTAGGCCCTCAAGAATGTATCATTAGTCTCCCTCCTATACCTGATCCACTTGCTTCCTTCCCGGTGATGCCATTCCCAGACATGACACCAGTTTTTCCATCTGTGTTAATGGCACCCAGCCCAACGTTACCACTGCCTCTCTCAACCATTCTGTCCAACACTCAATCCTGGCGATGTCTTCCAAAAGAAGACTAAATGAGTACCTCTGGTCACTTCCACAAACTCCCATCTCCCCATCTATCAATTCCAGCTCCCTCCATTACTGCCACAAGGGTCAAATCAGACTATTTGTAACCTCAGTAAGTTGAGCTTCAACCCCATATTCTCCCCATCATCAAGACAAACGTGATTATACACACCTTGCTTGAGTGGGCTCTTTCTCCTTTTGGATGTTGGCAGTGTTGGAACAGCAATTGGGGGGGAAGGTAGAACGTCAATATTTCACAAGGGATGCAGCAAACAGTTTAAATGCTGTACAACAACTGGCTAAACATTTTTTTGTTGGTGTGTGTCAGTGGAACTGCAGCCACTGTGTGACTGATCCTTCAATCTATCATCTCCATCATGCTGCGACTCCAAGGGATGGGAGACAGCACCAGAATCAATAGCTTGTGGTAAATTCCATTGATTGTCCAGGCCCAGAGCTCTGGAATTCCCTCCCTAAATTTCTCCAACTCTCTTTCCCTATAAGAGAGTACTTAAATTCCAATTCTTTGACCAAGCTTTTGGTTCAAGTGTACTGATATTCCCTTAATGTCAAATTTTCTTGGAGAGTGCTCCTATGCAACAGATTAATTTTGTTAAAGAGATTAAGCAAATCTGCTATTATTCTAATGCCCTGTGGGAGAGGACTGGGCGGGGAGGGGAGGGAGGGTGTGACCGGATGTGGTCCCATGAGATGAATGAGTCAATGTGAACTTGTACCCATCTTCCTCAGACACCATTCCCCAGCCGTAGAACTGGGACGGATTTGACTGGCAGTCATTTCCAGGATAACCTTAGATACTTGGATACTGGTCACTGCCAATTGGGTACAGATTGCACCCACACTCTGGGTTAGGGGCAGAAATAAGGGGAAGAGGGAAAAAGGGGAGAAAATGTGAAATATTGAATATTCTTCCCTGGTCACCAAAAACTGTTCCGAAACACGTGGCAGGAGGGAATGAATTGACATGAAATTATTCTAATATAAATCTGCCACCCACATGATGGACTGAATGGCCTCCTTCTGTACTTCATCATTCTATGAAAAGACCATGAAATAAATAATTTACATTGCCAGATAGTTCCAGTGTTGTGTGTGTACAGGTGAGCCGAGTTACAACGTGTACACGGAAAGTCATGTAAAAAAAAGACGTTGTCACAAAGAGGGAGGTATGTACAGGCATACACAAACGGCAGTCTTTATCTTCAAAGCTCGTCCCTTTCCTCCTCATTGCACACGCATGCTGACCTCTGACTGTTCATGAAAGGCTTGCAGCCCAGGGTCCAGACTGCGTTGAACATGGTATCTGCCACCGATTCACAAGCTAAAAGAAAGAATTTGCATTTAATTGGTGCCTATCTCATGGCATCCCATAGCATCTTATAGCCAATGAAGAACATTTGTATGTTGTCGCTGTCATAATGTTGGGAACAGGACAACCAATTGCTGATGACCAGTTTTTTTTTAATTAACTCATGGGACATGGGCATCGCTGGCTGGCCAGCATTTTTTGCCCGAGGACAGTGAAGAGTCAACCACATTACTGCAGTTCTGGAGTCATGTGTAGGCCAGATCAGGTAAGGATGGCAGATTTCCTTCCCTAATGGGGAAAAATGCAGGCAAATGGAACTAGCTTAGAGATTAAAAACTGGACAAGTTGGGCTGAAAGGCTCGTTCCATTCTATAATTCTAGTGATTCTATGATTCTAGTGAACCAGATGGGTTTTTACAACAACTGACTATGGTTTCATATTCATTCTTAATTCCAGATTGTTTTTTTAAATTGAATTCAAATTCCCCCATTGCGGGATTCGAACCCATGTCCCCAGCACATGACCTGAGTTTCTGGATTAACAGTCTAGCGATAATACCACTAGGCCATCACCTCATTTTCTTAATGATATTGGCCAGGGGAACTCCCCAGCTTTTCTTCAAATAGTCTTCTCTTAGATCCACCTAAGAAGGCTGGTGGGGCCTCGGTTTACCATCTCAGCCAAAAGATGGCACCTCCAATAGTGCAACATGTCTCCAGCACCGCCCTGGCATGTCAGCCTGGATTGTGTGCCAATGCGCTAGGCCTTGAACCCATGACCTTTTGAGCATGCTATCTACAGAGCTATGACTAGAAACAGAACAAGAGACGCAGAAAACTGCAAACATTAGGATTCTGGATTGTAAACAAACAAAGATTTTAGTCTACATTCAAACATTTTCTCATCAGATACTGAGGGGCCTGTTGATTGTGTACCATTTTTGTTCCAAATACCATCCATTTTCTACCCCTCTGATCTTCAGGATCCAATACTTCCCATTAACATGTTTGTGTCGCTAACACACATCTCTGCAATAACATGATCTTGTTGCCATCTTTCCAATTGAAATACTGACTGACCTTCAACCTTTGACACAAAGCCCAAACTTTTCTTGAGGTCGGAGCAGATTCCGTAGAGGCACCAGCGGAACTTGGCATCGCACCGGTACTTGTTGGCCCCGCAAGTATCGTAGCAAATGTCGAGCTGGTTACAGCACTTGGTCATGGCTGGGATCCCCAAATCAAGCTGCAGAAAACAGAAGGGAAATAATTACAGAGTCAGGTCAAAGAGTTTGGAGGGAAAATTCTGCTTGGATTTGCAGTGAAATGCCAGTGAAAATCAACATCTAATAGAATGCTACATTATAGAAGGAGGCCCATCATGCCTTCACCAAGAACAATCCCACTCAGGCCCTATCTCCATAACCCCACTTATTTACCCTGCTAATCTCCCTAAGAGGCAATTTAACATGGCCAATTGATCTAACCCACACACTTTGGAACGTGGGAGGAAACCAGAACATATGGAGGAAACCCACACAGATATGCGGAAAATATGCAGACTCCACACAGACAGTGAACTCAGGCCCCTGGCATTGTAAGATAGCAGTGCTAATCACTGTGCCACGCTTTCTTGTCCTTCAGCACTGATATGTTGTTAAGTCACATCACTGTCGGCTGTTTTTAGTACATCATAGCCAATCACGGTGTTAAGGATCTCCATGGGTGGTAGAGATCCTTAACTCTGTGATTGGCCATGCTGATAGAGATACATGTATCCATAGAACTCCTCGTATCTTAAGCAGATTGACCACCAGCATACAACACCAACAGGCAAGAAACACTGACCCATCAAATCTTTCCAACGCTCATAAAGCTCAAACCATCATAAGTAAATGCTACTTCCCAGCTCAAAAGCTCACTAAGTCCCACCAGCATGACTGCTGTCATGTAATCTCTTATCAATCTAGTGGAGATAATTATCTCAATCCATAGTCGATCAATCCCTACTCATTGATGTAGGCAACACCCATTTTGGATGAAAGATCATCGACCTGAAACATTAACAATTTCTCTCTCCTCAGACGTGGCCAGACCTGCTGAGGATTTCCAACATTTTCTGTTTCCAACGACATGTTTATTTTGTACCTGTCCTTTACGGCAGTATTCAAATGGAAATATGCCCTTGAGACTAGGCGGGTGCCTTGGACAGGAAAATATTGAAAATTATGCCTCCACCACCAATGTGTCATGAGGAGTTTGTAAACTCTGCCTCCTAGTGCCCTAGAGCAGATTCAAGTTGGAGGAATCCTCTACATCAGTGTAAGGATAACGAGATACCTCCAGTCAAAGGTATGGGGACCATAGCTGTTGTTAGAAGAATGCTTAGTCCATAATTCACAGCTTTGTGACCATACTAACCCTAGTTTCTGATGAGTTCCACTCAACCTGAGGGACCTGAGTGGCTTTGGCCTCAATACCAACTTTCTTTGAAGGGGAAATCCTGAACCAAGGGGACAGTAATGCCATCCAGCAAGGAAAGCAGGAAACACTGTTTTATATATAAAATCAATGTAAAATACTAGAGATCTGAAATAAAAGCAGAACGTGCTGGAAACACTCATCAGGTCAGGCAGCACCTATGGAGTGAGACAAACAGAGTTAATGTTTCCAACATGACCTTCCTTTGGATCTTGGTACTTTTTCACACAAAGGATGGTGAAACTCTGGAACTGTCTGCTACAAAAATGCTGGATCAATTGAATCTTTAAAGACTGAATCATAGAGCACAGAAGAGGCTCTTCAACCTATTGAGTCTGTGAGAAACACCTAATCTCTCACCCATATCCCATTTGCCAGCACATGTCCCATTTCCCTGGATGTTATGACGTGTTAAGTACTCAGCCAGGTATTTTTTAAAGAATGCGAGGCATCCTGCCTCCACCACCCTCCCAGGCTGCTCATTCCAGACTGTCATCACTCTCCGATTGAAAAAGTTTAGCCTCACATCCCCTCCTCACCTTGAACATATAAATCCAACAAATTTTAATGAAGTTAGGGCATTGAGGGATTGTTTATGGAAAAAGGTTCGATGCAGTTGAGGTGTAGATCATGCTTGGTCTAACTGCGTGGCAGAGCAGGTTTAAGTCAATGAACGGTCTCCTTTCGCTCGTGTGCAACTATTAAACCCACCAGAATTTAACTGAGGAAATCCAAAATGGCTGATTGGAGTCATACTGGCAATGTAACGCCAATCAGAAAACCTTCATAGTTAATCAATCACACAACAGAACCTGCTTATCCCATTGAAAAACCCAGGAGCATGTACCGTGACCCAAACTACACAGTATCAGTTTAGAATGGGTCTGCACCTAACATATCCTTTGATATTTGTATGGGACTGGTGTATATAGTGTCTGGGTTGCTGTATACAATGACCACACTTGTATGGGCTGCACGTACTGATCCCTGTCTGGGGTTGGTGGATACAATGAAAACAGAAACAAACACACACACACACTCCCACCTACATGGACACACGGACACACACACACACACACACACACACTCCCACCTACATGGACACACGGACACACACACACACACACACACACCCCTGTGGAATTCACTGCCCAGTGAAGCAGTTGAGGCTATCTCATTGAACATTTTGAAGGCAAGGATAGATAGATTCTTGAACAGTAAAGGAATTAAGGGCGGGCGGGTAAGTAGAGCTGAGTCCATGAAAAGATCAGCCACGATCTTATTGAATGGTGGAGCAGGCTCGAGGGGCCAGATGGCCGACTCCTGCTCCAGTTCCTATATTCACATGCACACATACATACGTACATACACACTTGCACTCGCACGCGCAACACGCACACATCTAGCCCATCCCTAGTTGCCTGAAGGCAGCTGAGAGTCAACCGCATTGCTGTGGCTCTGGAGTCACACATTTCCTTCCCTAAAGCACATTAATGAACCAGATGGGTTTTTCCGACAATCGACAAAGGTTTCATGGTCATCAGTAGATTCTTAATTAGAGATATTTTTGTAATCAGATCATGATGGATGTGATGTATAATTCTAACCCCATTTTCCCACCTTATCCCCACAACCCTCGCTTCCCTTACAGATTAAACATTTGTCTGCCTCAGCCTTGAACATGCTTAACGACCCAGCCTCTACAACCCTCTGTGATAAAGGATTCCACAAATTCACCACCCTCTGACAGAAGAAATTCCTCCCCATCTCTGTGTTAAATGGGCAACCCATTACTCTGAGATACCTCTGGTCCCAGACTCTCCCACAAGGCGAAACAATTTCTCAGTGTCTAACAACATTAAGTGACCAACGATTTTGTCGTCATGATTTATTGTCTGAGGGTTAAATATAAGCCCAGGCTCAGGATCCAACCTCTCTACTTTGAAGAAGGCCAAAGGGATCCACTTCATTTACCTGAGTTATGTAGATGGAGCCTTGATTTAACATCTCACCTCATGGGCGGCATGGTAACACAGTGGTTAGCACTGCTGCCGCACACCTCCAGGGACCTGGGTTCCATTCCCAGCTTCGGTCACCTCTGTGTAGAGTTTGCACATTCTCCCTGTATCAGGGTGGGTTTTGCCTAGGTGGGATTGTTGTTAGTGCAGACTCAATGGGCCGAATGGCCTTTTTCTGCACTGTTGGGATTTTATGAACTCCCCAAGTGTTGACACCAGATTATACAACAGAATAAATTTATGATTAATAATATCAAGAAAAAATGGAAGCTGTGCTTGTAGTACATACAGTGTCTGGTACCTTGAGTCCAAGGAAAGAGGAGCTACAGCCATTTGGTTCGGGGGATTTATATTCCGGTCTTGGTAAAGGTGCTTTCCCTAGACAGAGAAAGAACAGAGTGAAAGGTAACAGTTTATATACAACAGTGAAATCATCTCACCAGATCAAAATCATCTAAGATCCATTTTGTCTTCCTCCTCCTCAATAACAAGTTGGGGTGGCACAGTGGTTAGCACTGCTGCCTCACAGCGTCAGGGACCCGGATTCAATTCTTGGCTTGGGTCACTGTCAGTGTGGAGTCTGCATGTTCTCCCCATGTCTGTGCGGGTTTTCTCTGGGTGCTCTGGTTTCCTCCCACAGTCCGAAAGGTGCGCTGATTAGGTGCATTGACTGTGCTAAATTCTCCCACACTGAACCCAAAGAGGCGCCAGAATGTGGCAACCAGGGGATTTTCACTGTAACTTCATTGCAGTGTCAATTTAAAGTATACTTGTAACTCAAACAAAATAAACTTAAACTTTAAGTTGCATTTATATAACACCTTTAACATAGCGAAATGCCTCAAGGCACTTCATGGATGCATCAGCAAACAAAAAATAACAGTGAGTTCCATAAGGAAATACTCAGACTAATGACCAAAAGCTTGGTCAGAGAGATAGCTCTTTGAAGAGGAGAGTGGTTGGGGGGGGTGGTTGGTGGGCGATAGAGAGGATTCCAAAGTGAATTCCAGACCTTAAGGCTCCTTTGAAAGTAGGGAACCAGGGTTGGAGCAAAATGAATGATGCACAAGTGCTTAAAATGGGAGGAGTGCAGAGTTCTCCAAGGGTTATAGGAGGTGATTACAGAGGTAGAGAGGAGAGGCAATTAAGGGATTTGAAAACAAGAAAGAGAATTTTAAAATCAAAATGTTGTCAGACTGGGAGTTGATGTTGGTTAGTGTGCACAGGGGCGATGAATGAATGGGACTTGAAAAAAGTTAGGAGTTGAGCTGCAGATTTTGGGATGAGTTCAGGTTCGGAGACTTCCCATCTACAGAATAGCAAAGAAATGAAGAAAGACTTCCATTTATGTTTTCTGTACAGTGTGTACAAAACAATACTTTTCATTGTATACTAATACATGACAATAATAATCACAACATTAACAAATGCTGGCAGAAGATACTGTGACTGTTGTTGAATGCGTAAAACCAGTATTGAAATGGGTAATGCCATTATCCATTAATAATGAGGAAGGAATGTTGGCCAGGGTGTCGGGAAAGTAGATTGCCATGGGATCTTTAACATCCACCTGGATCACTGGCGAAGGCAGATAGAACCTCGCTTTAAGTGATGGACAGTGCTTCTTAAAGCACTCTCACAAGTGCTGCAGAGTTCCTGTTGATATACACACGCAAAATAGTCAGATATATACAGTCAGCGCACTCACACAATTACAAACTCGGATTTATACACAAGTACTAAACTAATTTAACATGTTACTCGTGAATCTATTCATCTATAGATAAATATTCATACACATGCACACACATACATATCCTCACATACATATATCACATACACAGACACACAGACAAATACAGACTCAGTTCCTAGTACTATTATTGCACTTTTCAAGTGATTTCTTGCTTAATCACTTTTTATTAGTAATTTGTAACATTTTCCGACTGTTATCTCACTCTTGGGTTCTTTAACCCTTTTCTGAAGGGTTAATGATTAATCAAACAATCACAAAATGAACGAGAAATCCCAAAACAGAGAATGCCTGTGGAGATCATAAGACCATGACATGTAGGAGCAGAATTAGGCCACTCAACCCATTGAATAGCAGAGCAGACTCAATCATGGCTGATATTTTTCTCATCCCCATTCTCCTGCCTTTCCCCTATAACGTCTGATCCCCTTATTAAGGCAGAGATGCATTTCTTTGAGTTTTCTACTGAATTTTCCTTCTCTAAAACACAGTAAATCTCAGTACAGATCAATTTCCCTTTCTTGTTGGTTGTTAACCTTCTGTGTCACCCCACTGTTTTATTTGGGTAGGTCTCACTTCCCCAGTTCTGTGTTTGGCTTTCTATTACTTATGTTCTCAAAACCCAATTTCATTTACCTTCCCCACACTTTCTCACCTGTAGCTACATCCCAGAGCACCCGATTCCTCTGCCCCATACTTACCATACCGGCACTTGTACTGGCACACACCATTCCGGCCTCCAAGCAGCTCCAGGAATGAGTCAAAGTATCCGTTTATGGTCTCAAAGCTGTCTCGGATAGATCCGATGCCCCAGTCCGAGTTGCTGGAGTCATCCTGGTCTGCAGTGGTGGCGTTGTTGACCTCCTCAGCTTGCGCCACGCTGAGTGCCAGGCACAGGACAACTGCAGCTCCTCCTCTCATAGTTAACAAAGCTGGTCAAACAAAGAGGGGGGAGAAGATTGAGGTAAAGTGCACGCAAAGCCCAGAACAAGCCACGTACTTTCCACACCACAGCACAAACTCTTTCTAACCACTCTCCAACCTGGACTTTTAACCTTCACCTTTTTATCTGGAATGAGCTCACTGCTATAAGAGTCTAAAGGTCGCTCTGAGTGGAGATTTATTTGGAGTTTGGTCTCAGCTCAGACACCTTGGCTTCTTTATCATGGCCTGTGTACTTTAAACACCTATCACTATTTTATCTCATCATGCGTCCAAATTTCTAAATATTAATCATCTTACGTGTTGCAATATAAGGGCAAAGTTACTTCAAAATTCCAAACTGAGAACATTTTGTTATTTGTTCAAGGGATATCAGCATTACTAGCTAGCCCTTCATTTATTGCCCGTCCCAAATTGCGCTCGAGAAGTTGGCAGCGAGTTGCCCTCATGACCCACTGCAGTCCTTGCAGAGTGGCTACACCAACAGTAGCAGTTTGATACAATCATGGAGTGACACAGTGGTTGGCCCTGCTGCCTCATAGTGCCAGGGACCTGGGTTTGATTCCTGGCTTGGGTCACTATCTGTGTGGAGTTTGCACATTCTTCCTAAATCTGCATGGGTTTCCTCCGGGTGCTCTGGTTTCCTCCCACAGTCCAAAAATGTTTGGGTTAGATGGACTGGCCACGCTAAATTGCCCATTTGTGTCAGGGGAACTAGCTAGGATAAATGCATGGGGTTATGGGGATAGGGCCTGGATGGGACTGTGGTCAATGTAGACTTGATGGGCTGAATGGCCTCCTTCTGCACTGTAGGAATTCTGAGTTGCATAACTGTGGGTCTGGAGTCACATATAGGTCAGATCAGATAACAGTGGCAGATTTCCATCCATTATGCACATTAATGAACCGCATGAGATTTTTAAGTTAAAAGCTAATGTTTATTTATTAGTCAGTCACAAGTGAGGCTTACATTAACACTGCAATGAAGTGAAATTCTCTGAGTCAACACAGTTGACCACCTGTTTGGGTCAATGCACCTAACCAAATCACATATGATGATTTTACTATCATCCAGTAATCATGAGACTCGTTTTATTATTCCAGTTTTATGGATGAATTCAAGTTCCCTTCCAACAGCCATGGGATTTGAGCTCAGAGTTTCACAGGTATAATCCTTACAGGAGGAGGTTGCATCAAGGGGTGTTTAAGTTTGACTGTCCGGTTGTGTGACATGCAAGGAAACATTAACCAAGCTGATGCCTCCAAACCACATACACAGAGATTTTCTGTTTCATATCATCCCAGAACATGCCAGTACGGGCTGATAAGTAGCCAAGTGTGGTTCCATAAAGCAATGCCAAAGTCAACGATTGCAACTATTTCAGTTATCGATCCACAAATACCTGAAATGGGAAATGTTCAAGTGACTCATCATCTTTGGCTCACCACCCTGCAGATCAGCATCTCAATCAATCCTGGTCGACTGCCAATTTCTGGATATGCCAATGAGCAATAAACTAGCATTATCGAAGCATTTCCCTGGAGCCAAGGTCCACATAAGATCAAGCAAGCGGTCTGAAAAGTGCACAGTTAAAATATTAAATTGCTGCAGCAGTGTGGACATTTCTGTGACAGCGTCAGTATTTGTAAATTGAGTCTCCAGATCTTTAACGAAGGAAGTTTGTCAAGCAACGATAGACATTCCACAATCGCATTGTTAAAGGCTCCTTCTGTGTGGCCACACCCCAAGTGATTGCATTGCCGTGAACGGTTGATTTTAATATCACAGAGTTTCTTGGGCTGAGATTCAGAGGATGGTACTGACAGGACAAGTAAAGTGCAAAGGTATGGTTAAGGCCATAGTCTGAAAGCAAAATGAATCAGCACCTGTTTCATTCAAGGAGGCCTTGAATGAATAGATTTCAGGCTCTGGTTGGGAAAGACTAATATCATCACCATCTGCCTTGAACACCTTGACTTTGTTATGATCCCAGCTACTGGGCAAGTAAGACCCCAGAGTGCAACTTGGTAGATCTTAACATTTTGTTTCAAAATTGTGGAAGAAAGTTAACAAAAATCTGCTGATGAACTTTTAATGCAAAGAATAATATATTTGGGTAGCACGGTGGCACAGTGGTTAGCACTGCTGCCTCACAGCGACAGGGACCCTAGTTCGATACAGGTGACTGTCTGCGTGGAGCTGCATGGATTTCCAGTATTTTTCTTTTGGTTTCAATTCCTTTTAACCTATTTCTTTAATTTCAGAGGTCGTAATACCTCATTAAAAATATATATTTTTACAAACAAACCCAATAGACCTGAAGCTTTTTAGCTACAGTCTGTGAGGCGTCACAAACAAAACCTAAAGGAATCAAATCACTTTTACATTTCTAAACACATAAATATATAGTCAGCTTAAAATTACACATTGTTTATAACTTGAAAGCCACTTGAATTCTCTCCTCCCATGCAGCCTAACTGATGTGGCCAGAGTTGGAATTTGCTTTATTACCTTTCTCTCCTGTTATTAACTGACGTTGGGTTCTAACTATTGATATGATGATCATTGTGCACGTTTTCATGTCTGGAATCTGTATTGATATCTTTCCAGCATTACCTTATTGTTGTTTTTTTAACTGGGTGGAAGATGCTTTGAGACTGGCTTGGCATTACCCATCTCCTAAGTACTTCAACATTAGTTGGCCAGCACAGTGGTTAGCACTGCTGCCTCACAGCACCAGGGACCCAGGTTCCATTCCAGTCTCTGGTGATTTCCTGGTGTGGAGTTTGTATGTTCTCCCCATGTCTGCAAGAGATTCCTTCGGGTGCTCTGGTTTCCTCCCACAGTCCAGAGATATGCGGGTTAGGTGGATTGGCCGTGCTAAATTGTCCCTGCTAAATTGTCCCTTAATGTCCCAAGAAATGCAAGTTAGTTGGATTGTCTTTACTAAAATGCCCCTTAGAGTCCAAAGGTGCGTAGGTTAAATGTTTGGCAAGGTAAATGCATTCATTATGGGGAAAGGGCACGTTAAGTCTGAGTAAGATGTTCCTTTGGAGACTCAGTGCAGACTCGATGGACCAAATGGCCTCCTTCTGCAGCAGAGGGATTCTATGGTTCTACGGGACATCCCCTGCTACTGTCTTTATGTATTTTATATCTAACGTACACCTTGGTACCTGCTGCACGAACAGTATCACCTGATAAGTACAGTTCTAAAAGGTAAGACACTCAGTCAGCACTTTTAAACAAAAGAGTAATGGAACTTGCACACTGCTGTTTTCCCATTTTACAGAAATGCCCTAACACAGCGATCACAAATGTCGTTAAGATAAAATCAACAGCAACTTTGGAACCGAACAGAGGTTTAATCCTGATCACCAGGCAGAGGAATAGCTTAGTTGCTGTACAAACAAAATAGACAAAGATAAGATACAAATTGAATTCTGGTATTTATATCAATGCTATTTGACAATTTTGCACACTCTGCATTAGAGAGGATATTGGAACTACACAAAGTGTGTAACTCAGTTTAACTCCAATGATACTTGATAATATTCGGGTCAGTATGAGATATTTAAGAACGGCTGATTGTAACCATTGGATTAGAACAACTGGAGCTGAGGCAATTTCGGAGAATTGTCAATGAGACCAATTACAAGGGCAGCACAATGATTAGCACTGCTGCTTCACAGTGCCAGGGACCCGGGTTCAATTCCCAGGTCACTGTCTGTGCAGGGTCTGCACATTCTCCCTGTGTCTGTGTGAGGTTTCTTCCGGGTGCTCCGGTTTCCTCCCACAGTCCAAAAGATGTGCTAGTAAGATGCATTGGCTGTGCTTAAATTTTCTCTCAGTGTACCCAAACAAGCGCTGGAGTCTAGCAACTAGCAGATTTTCACAATAACTTCATTGCAGTGTTAATGTGAGCTTACTTGTGACAATAATAAACTTTAAAACTTAAGAGAAGTGTTCAAAAGTATAAAGTTTAACTAAGCTGAGAATTAGCATGAGGATTTCAAAGTGGGGGTAGTAGAAGATTCTTTTCCCCATACTGAAATGTTAGAATATCGAAAGAATACATCTGACATTGAAACTGAATCAATTGGAAAAGTTCCCTATTCTTTGCTACAGTACCATGTATCACACCGCGTTATGCCCGTTATGTGAGAATTATATATTGACAGTTACTGCATTCCAATAACATTATTTTCCTGGCAATATGCCCACTATTATTCAATAACCTCGCAGGAATTACGACACAATTGTTGACTCTTCAGTTTTGTTGGTGTTGTGCATTATTAGAATGGAGAAATCACCAATAGCATGCTCAACATTTAACCCTTTGACAATCCTTAGACTGGAAATGGGTCAACGTTCTGTTACGACAGCAAGAAGTCACATTGACCTGGTAAGATGTCTCATGCAGTAGTGACACAAGGACAGCTTTGTACACGTGACCATCCTTCCTATTGTTTGTCGCAGCAGTGACTTCTATCAACAAATAAACTACTTTCCAACTGAGGTAGTAGTATTAACTGTCGTCAACCATAGATATGATCGTAGTGGGTCAGATCTCAAACAAGGTCGAGACAGAGTACAGGAATGAGATAGAGAATCTGGTAAACTGGTACAGCGATAATAATCTCTCCCTCAGTGTCAACAAAACAAAGGAGACTGTCATCGGCTTCAGGAAGCACAAAGGAGAACATGCCCCTGTCTACATCAACGGACTGAAGTAGAAAAGGTCTGGAGGATCACGTTTTTAGGTGTCTAGATCACCAAACACTTGTCGTAGATCCCCCATGCCGATACTATAGCTAAGAAAGCCCACCAACGCCTCTATTTTCTCAGGAGGCTAAGGAAATTTGGCACGACAGCTATGACTCTCACAATTTTTACAGATGTACTCTATAGAAAGTATTATTTCTGGTTGTATTACAGCTTGGTATGGCTCCTGCTCTGCCCAAGACCGCAAGGAACTACAAAAGGTCGTGAACGTAGCCCAATCCATCACGCAAACCAGTCTCCCATCCATTGACTCTGTCTACACTTTCCAATTCTTCGGCAAAGCAGCCAGCATAATTAAGGACCCCACGCATCCCAGACATTCTCTCTTCCACCTTCTTCCATTGGGAAAAAGATATAAATGTCATGTTCCAACCAACTCAAGAACAGCTTCTTCCCTGATGCCATCAGTATTTTGAATGAACTTACTTTGCATTGAGCTGATTTTTCTCTACACCGTAGCTATGATTGTAACACTACATTCTGCACTCTCTCCTTTCCTTCGCTATGAGTAGTATGCTTTGCCTGTGTAGTATGCAAGAAATAATACTTTTCACTGTATGTTAATACATGTGACAATGATAAATCAAATCAAATCAAAAAGATTGTATTGCTCTTATTATCAAATCAGGAGAGATCCTAAGGCAGTTATTTGAATGTGTGTTTTGGATGACAGTTTATAATAAGTAGCGATCTTCTTGGCGCTCCTCCAATTCTGACCTCACGTGCATTCCCAATATTCATTACTCCATCATTAGAAGCAATGCTTTCACTTGCATAAATCCTGAGCTCTGAACTTCTTATAAATCTCTCTGCCTCTATCTCCTCTGTTAATATTCTGCTCAAAACCTTTCTGGTTTTTGGTCACCAGCCTCAATATCTTGCATGTCAATTTCTGTTTGAGAACACTCAATGTGAAAACCACATTGTTAAGAGTAGGCATCAGCAGCTGGCCAGGAATTAGCACTGTCTGCTCTCTCTGGACTGTGTACCGAGATCATTGGGATTTGCCTGAGGTGGATCAAGACACTTGGTCTAATGACGCAAACCAAATTTCTCATTAACGTCACCATTTGGCTGTTTTGGGTTTCCATTGTCCACCGGATCTGGTGGTGGGGACACAACACACAACCTTTTCACACGAAACATCAAAGAGGAATCTAGCTGACATCAGATGGAGACTGATAAAATTGGCATTTTGCAGAGATGTTTTAAAATAAACAAAAGCCAACATATATCAAATGGAAATGGTGAAAAGTCATGGATTGGACATTATCTCTGTCTCACTTCACAGGTACTGCCTGACCTGCCGAGTATTTCCAGCATTTTGTTTCCAGTCAAACAAACTTCTCTCTCTAATTTTTCTAGGAGTATGTAGGTAAGTGATGTATACAGGTCCTTTAATTTTCTTTGCACAGCCCGTGCTTGCATGATAACTTTAAAGCATAGAGGTTTGACTGGGTGACATGGACAAGTTGGGCCGAAGGGCCTGTTTTCCATGCTATAAGTCTCTATGATTCTACAACCTTTGGGATTTGAGCTTGAATCAAGCCCGGACTGATGGATATCTTCCTTTGTCAAAGCTTTGATGAAAGGTCATCTGGACTCAAAACATCAGCTCTTTTTCCTCTCCTTACAGATGTTGCCAGATCTGAGATTTTCCAGCATTTTTCATTTTGGTTTCAGATTCCAGCATCTGCAATAATTGGCTTTTAATTTATGATGGATATCTTCCCTTGGTCTATTAACTGTAAGGGATCCCACATAATTGGGGTTGCACAGTGGTTAGCTCCCACAACCAGGGAACTTGGTTCAATTCTGGCCTTGGGTGACTACGCGTGTCGAGTTTGCATGTTCTCCCCATGTCTGCTTGGGTTTGTTCAGGTGCTCCAGTTTCCTCCCACAGTGCAGAAGTGCGCAGATTAGGTGGACTGGCCATGCTAAATTGCCCCATAGTATCCTAAGATATGTAGGTAGGGGGATTAGCGTGGCAAAGGCAGAGGGTTACAGAGATAGGAGATGGCATGTGAGGGATAGGGTTGGTACAGACTCAATAGACCAAATGGCCTCCTTCTGCACTGTAGGGGTTCCATGAAAAGAGGCTTGTGATAAATCCAGGAGAGTTCCAAATCTAAAATAACAAGGACAACATTCCCTTTGTGACTTGAGGTTTCAGTGTGGATGTTATTTAGACAAGATGAAATGTGGCTGCACCCGATTAAAATGATCCTTTGACAGGCACAACCACGTTAGCAAAATTCAATTTGCAGTGACAGCAATTAAGATAACGAGGACTCCAACTAACTTTAACTCATCTCTCACGAGTGCTCCTTGTCTCCACTTGATGGCAGAGTTGAGGTTGGAATTTCACTGAATACAGGCTGAAATGGATGGTGGCACAGCGCCAGGAACCCGGGTTCATTCCTCGACTGGGTCCTCCCAGAAAGACCAAAGCTTATTTATTAGTCACACATAAGGCTTACTGCAGTGAAGTTCTTGTGAAATTCCCCTTGTTACCACACGCTAGCGTCTATTCAACTCAATGCACCTAACCCCGACCTCCTGCAGACTGTGGGAGGAACCCGGAGCACCCAGAGGAAACCTGCACAGATATGGGGAGGCTCTAAACAGTGATGCAAGTCAGGAATCGAATCCAGGTCCCTGGTGCTGTGAGACAGCAGTGCTAACCATTGTGCCGCCCCGACGTGCTGGTTAGGTGCATTAGCAATGCTAAATTCTCTCTCAGTGTACTCGAACAGGTGCCGGAGTGTGGCGACTAGGGGAATTTCACAGTAACTTAATTGCAGTGTTAATGTAAGCCTACTTATGGCACTAATAAATAAAGATTAAGTGTCATCATCTTGCAAAGTTTCCCATGTTACTTTAACCAAGTAATTTATTAGCTATGAAAGCTCAGGTTGTCAGGAAACCATATAAATTTTTTAAATGATTTAAAACAAAATTTTCAGTAAATTGCCAGAGACCATTAAAATTGTAAGTCATTGATTGACGTTTATGTATAATACTCTAAGGTGCTTTGGGCATCAAGGAAGAGTCAGCAGAGGGGCTGGGAAATTGGTGACGAGAGCATTGGGAAGGGCAAACTTTGAGGAATTGTCACAGGCAAAAAGCACTGGAATGAGATGTTCATGCGGACATCAGATCTCATCATTAATGTTAGGTAGATAGAGATGGAGAAAACATACCGAGGTTGGAGGGAGAATCTTTTTCCAGACTAGGACTGGGATGTTGGAATCAGTTCAGAGAAGATCATGAGGGGACATTGCCGGAGAAAGAGGGTGAGATCTTGAACTTGCGCAGGCTCCATGGGCAATTTTCCATTCCTCCACTTTAAAATGGAGGGCAAACCATGTGCTGGACAGCACAGCAGGGAAAGTATTACCTGGGACTTTGATAAAGAACAAAGAGCAATACAGGAACAGGCTCTTTGGTCCATGAAACCAATAGCAGTTTCTATTCCTCTGTTCATTTCCCTTTCATGTGTTTATCAAGATACACCTGGAAAGTTGCTATCATGCCTGCTTCCGCCACCTCCACTGGCAGTGCATTCCAGGCACCCACTACCCTCTGTGTGAATAACTTGCCCCGCACATTTCTCCCAAACCTACACCTCTCACCTTGAACTTGTGCCCTCTTGTAGTCGATCCTTCCATCTTGAGAAAAAGCCTCTATTAACTTGATCTATGCCCGTATTACTTAACCTGCACTAGACTTTTGAGGAAATGAGAGGGGAAAGAGTTTATTTCACCGTCCCAAATGGCGTGAAGAATTTTGCAATGAATTAATTTGAGAATTAATATTTCAATTTTTTTTCTCATTTCCTTTTCAATTCTTCCCCCTCTCTTTTCATCCTGTTAGGTTTTTTTTAACATTATTACTGATTTCCCTGATTGGCTTGACTTAATTGGTGGCATTTTCTTTAGCCTTCACATCAGGTTGTTAGTTCAAACTATCATGATTTCGAACCATAGAACATTACAGCACAGAAACAGGCTTTTTGGCCCTTCTTGTCTGTGCTGAACCATTTTTTTGCCAAGTCCCTGTGACTTGCAACTGGACCATATCCCTGCACACCCCTCTCATTCTGTCCAAGTTTTTCTTAAATGTTGAAAGTGAGCCCACTTTCACCAATTCATCTGGCAGCTCATTCCACATTCCCACCACTCTCTGTGTGAAGAACCACCTCTCCAATATTCCCATTAAACTTTCCCCCTTCACCCTTAACCCACATTCTCTAGTTTTTTTTCTCCCCTATCCTCAGTGGAAAAAGCCTGCTTCTATTCACTCTATCTTTACCCATGATAATTTTATGCACTTATATCAAATCTCGCCTCATTCTTACACGATCCAGGGAATAAAGTCCTAGCCTATTCAACTTTTCTCTGTAACTCAGTTTCTCAAGTCCTGGCAACAACCTTGTCAACCTTCTCTGCACGCTTTCAACCTTATTAATATTCTTCCTATAATTAGGTGATCAAAACTGCACACAATGCTTTAAATTCGGCCTTACCCATGTCTTATACAACTTCACCATAACATTCCAATTCTTATATGCAATACTTTGATTTATAAAGGCCGGTGTTCCAAAAGCACTCTTTACGACTTATTTGATTATGTTCATAATGTTTATTCATTAACGTCACAAGTAGGCTTACATTAACACTGCAATGAAGTTACTGTGAAAATCCCCCAGTCGCCATAATCTGGCACCTGTGCGGGTACGCTGAGGGAGAATTTAGCATAGCCAAAGCACAGAGAGAATTCTAGAATGGTCAAACTGTCAATAAAGCAAACCTTGCAAGTGCCAACAGCCTATTACAACTGTGCAGAATTGCCCTGTCCCATCAATTTAATCCAGGCTCCTTGCTGGGTTTTGAGAACACCTGTGTCCTGCTCTGTCTGTCTCCGGCCAATGAACAGGAGCCATGGGAGATTGGACTCCCAAGTTGTTTTCCTAACTGTATTCCTTCCCTTCTCTGAAATACTGTTGAACGCTTATGGGGAAAAAAAATTCTCAGTTTGTATGATCTGAAAAGTAGATGCCTGGTTCCTTTCTTCGTGTTAGAGTACTAACCAAGTGCTGCTCCTGCACATCTAGATTCAGCATCAGGTCTCATCTGTTATTCTTCCTTTCTGTTACACTTCAACAAGGGGAGACGGGTGATTAGCACTGCTGCCTCACAGCGCCAGGTACCTGGGTTCGATTCCTGACTTGGGTCACTATCTATGTGGAGTTTGCATGTTCTCCCCATGTCTGTGTGGATTTTCACTGGGTGCTCCGGTTTCCTCCTCTGTCTAAAGATGTGCAATTAGGTGGATTGGCCATACTAAATTGCTAAATTGTGTAGTTTAGAAGATTAGTAGGGTAAATATGTGGGATTACAAGGATAGGGCCTGGGAGGTATTGTTGACAGTACAGACTGAATGGACCGAATGGGCTCCTTCAGCATTGTATGGATTCTATGATTTCTAAGATTCTCAGTAAAGTCCCACAGCAATAGTGACATTTCCCCTATAGTCTTGTGGTTATACTTTTTATTGACCCTTGAGCAATATTGAGCTTTCGCTTTTGTCAAATAGATTTTTCAGTTTGCATTTTGAACTCGAGGGGAAGCCATAAATTACTTTAAATTGCAGATGTTGCAAAAAAATGCCAACAAGTTTGTAGCTGCTGGGTTTTACATTCCAGGGAATTTGAAATTGATCGTTTGGACAAGTAGCGTGCAGATAGGGACTGTGTATCAAGGAATGAATCATTGATAAAACATCTACTCTGATTTTAACCAGATTATTTTGCTTCAACTTTAATGAAGTGTGTACTGGCATAAAATGGAGATGGCCCACTCGAATCGTAGAATCCAAGAAAGAAACCATTTGGTCCATTGAGTCTACACCAACTCTCTAACAGAGCATCTTACCCAGGCCCTCTCCCCATAGCCCTATTTGTTTACCTTACTCCTCCTCCTAATGTACATATTTTAGATTCATAAATCCCTACAGTGCAGAAAGAGGCCATTCAGCCCATCGAAGCTGTACCGGCAACAATCCCACCCAGGTCCTACTCCTGTAGCCCCACATATTTACCCTGCTAATCCCCTCACATTAAGGGGCAACTTAGTATAGCCAATCAACCTAACCCACACATCTTTGGAGTGGGGAGAAAGCCGGAGCATCTGGAGGAACCTCACACAGACACGGCAAGACGTGCAAACTCTACACAGTCAATCATCCAAGGCTAGAATTGAACCTGGATCCCTGGCGCTGAGACAACAGCACTAACCACTGTGCTGCCCATGAAAGCAGCAGCTCCCAATTTTCTTTCTAAATTTTTATGTAATTATCTTGCGATTGATACTAACCTCCATCAGAAGGGGCGTCCTCACTCTGAGGTATTTCCATGAGTGGCATCCATGACACTCCTCACTCGTGACTGATGTTGCGCGGTTACAGCTTGCACATTAAGAGTTGATGGGATGTCTGCTTCGCCCAACCTGGAATCAACTGCAAGGAAATTAATTTGGCTACTGTTACAGAAATTCTTGCCCCCTCTCTGCATGGAAGAGTGGATAGTCAGAATCTTTTTCCAGGGTGGAAGATTCAACTACTAGGGGCGTAGGTTTAAGGTACGATGGGCAAGGTTTAAAGGAGATGTATGAGGCAAGTTTTTTTTTTACACAGAGGATGGTGCCTGGAACTTGTTGCGGGGGCTGAAAAACCTGTCATTGTGCTGTAATTTTCTTTGTTACATGTAGATTGGGGGGATTAGCTGACAATGGGGTAGAGTCTGGGTGGGTTGCTCTGTCGGAGAGTTGGTGCAGACTCAATGGGCCCAATGGTCTCCTCCTACACTATAGAAATCCAATAAAATAGGTGAGATAGTAATTTGTAATAAAGACATCAGCAATTTGCAAATGGATATTGATAGGTTAGGTAAGGGGCCCAAAACTTGGCAACTAAGCGAGAGATTATCCATTTTGGTCACAAAAATAGAAAGGCAACTCATTTAAATGAAGAAAAACTTCAGGCTGTTTCAGTGCAGAGGGGTTTAGGTGTCCTCTTGCATTAATCACAGAAAATCGGTATGCAAGTACAGTAGGCAATAAAGAAAGCAAATGGAATTTTGGCATTTCTTGCTAAAGAATAAGGCATAAAAATAGAGAAGTGCTGCAGCAACTGTACAAAACATTAATGAGACCTCACCAGAAGTATTATGCACAGTTTTGGCCCCCTTACTTGAAGAGGGATGTAGTTTCATTGGATGAGGCTCACTACATTGATTCCAAAGATGAGAGGTTTGTCTTATGAAGAGGGTTTGAGGAGTTTAGGCCTATACTCTCTGGAGTTTAGAAGAATCAGAAGAGATTTAATTGACGTATACAAGATGCTAAACGGGGATTGGCAAGGTAGAGATAGAGAGGATGTTTCCTCTTGTGGGGCAATCTAGAATGAGAGATAATGTTTTATTTTAGGGTGAGGGGTAACTTCTCTCAAAGGGTTGTGAATCTATGGAATTCACTACCTTAAGAGTGCGATGGATATCAGGACATTGAGTAAATTGGAGGAGAAAGGCTGTTTTTTAATTAGCAATGGGTTGAAAGGTTATAGAAAACAGGCAGGCTAGTGGAGACTGAGATAAGATCAAGCATGATCATTTTGAATGACGGAGCAGGTTCAAGGGGCTGAATTGCCCACTCCTGTTCAACTCTAATGTCCTAAACCACTTGGGAACACCATAATCAAGTCCAGAGGTGGCTTGAATAAGGAGGAAAAAGTATTTGGTTCCAAAAGGAACCGCTTGTTGGGATAAAAATAGGAGCGAGTGGAGAGTTGGGTTCACAACTTGGGTTCACGACTTGATTACCTTTAAAGACTTGTATTCCAACCCTTATCTTGCAACCGAGTTTGTGTCTATATACGGCGTGTTTGTGAACCCAATTCTCCACTCACCTGATGAAGCAGCAGGGCTTGGAAAGCTTGTGCTACCAAATAAACCTGTTGGACTTTAATCTGGTTGTGAAGCTGTGAGACTTCAGCATGTGTTCCGATCCCTGGATAAATCCAGTAGCTTTCTCCTTTCACCCTGTCGACCTGGCAGGTTTGGTCCCATCAGGCTTGGACCAATCAGCTCTGGACTGTGTTGCATTCCTGAGGTAGAGGTTTGTGTGATGTACTGAGTTGGAAATTACCAAGTACAAAATAGAGAGAGACTCAAGAAGATGGTATTTTAAGAAAACAGAGATAAGGGCTGGTTTTATTTTTAAAATAAAAGATACATAAATACACATTTCTCCAATTGGCAATACAGAATAAACACTTTTGAAAAAAATTCACACGGAAATTTGATTGTTCCATCGATGCTATTCCGTCAGACTGTTCTTCTCCCTCCACCAACAACCAACCCTTCGTAAACTTTTCACAGTTTAAAAGTTCTCACTTCCATCATTTTTCACACTTATCTATTGAAAAAGTTTACCCAGTGTCTGTTCCTTTTATAATGACATGATTTTCTAGGTAAACTAGGAAAGGTAGAAAGGAGCAATGATGCTTGTGAAATATATATTTAAAAAAACACACACACGGGATGAGAGAGACAGTTCCAAGTAACAATCCAGTCTTCCTTGTAGGTACACAGTGATTACATTTTTTTTTGCCAAACCATGTTTAAAATAAGGGGCACACTTTTGTGGAGGACCCAACTGGTTCTCACTGCTGGAATAATGAGTTGATGTTGTCACAGGATACAGATCACATGTTTCAATGGGATAAGCTGGAGGTGGCGGTGAACAGTTAGAAAGAGCAGCAATAAATGAGAATGAGAGAAGAGTGCAAATGTTAGGAGTGATGTTGAAATTCTGTGCAAAACTGCATCAAGTTTCGCAGAAGGCAGTGGAGGCCAGGTCTTTAAGGCAGAGATTGATAGGTTCTTGATTAATGATCAGAGGTTAAAGGCAGGAGAATGGGGATAAGAAAAATATCAGCCATTTGGGCAGCATGGTAGCACATGGAGCACCGTGCTGCCTCACAGTGCCAGGGACTCAGGTTCGATTCCAGCCTTGGGTCACTGTCTGTGTGGAGTTTGCACATTCCCTCTGTGTCTTCATGGGTTTCCTACAGGTGCTCTAGTTTCCTCCCACACTCCAAAAATGTGAGGGTTAGGTTGATTGGCCATGCCAAATAGACCCTAATGTCAGGGGGATTAGCAGGATAAATGCTTGAGGTTACGGAAATAGGGCCAGAATGGGATTATGGTGGATACAGACTCGATGGGCCGAATGGCCTAATTCTCCTCATATGTCTTATGATCTAAATCTTGCATTTGGAGTACACTACACATGTATAGAGCAACACAGCAGGAATTATTATTAGTATGCACAAACACATATAGTGGAATGCAGCACAAAAACTACCACCTTATTGAAATAAACCATTTTATAGCCACCTCTTTGTAAAGGTGAAACTGAAAATCTCTTGGCAACACAATTTTTTTTTTGAAATGGTTTGAAATCAATGATTCACTGGCGTGCTCACCAAGTTTTTGGAAAAGCTTCAAGGGTCAAATGATTTTCTTACATTAAAGCAAGAAATAATGTACTGCTAAAGTCAACACTAGCGCATTTGAGTGAACTACCTGTCCACATCATTATACGCACACTAATCTGGCAAACACTGCGAAAGGAAGCCACGTTTGGGAAATACCTAGTTAATCAGGTGAGGTAAGAAGCCCTACCATTTCGCTGCTGCATTCCATGAGGGGCAGATCAAAATATGAGAAGCAGTTTCAAACAAAATGATTGCTGAAAGCCACATAGATGCAACAAGTGCCCAAAGAGAGTATACTTTCAAAGGGATGACAGCACAATCTTTGCTCCCAGCAAGAATAGCATGCCCACTGAACGTGCAGCTCACACTAGAACCTCAGGATTGCGAAATCACTCCTTAGTAATCTGTTTGGTGAAAAGAATTGGGCATCTTTCTAGCAAAAACAAAAATACTCTAAAAATGAGGAGAAATGTAGTGTTAGTGGAAGATTTAATGATTGCAGAAAAAAAAAACAAACAATTTCCAGTCTTGTAACCAGCCCTGTCTGCTTCAGTCAAACCTGTCAACGGAAAGGATTACAAAACATGAACCTTTCTGCTCAGGTCTTTGTGTAATTGTCAACCGGAAAGTCTTCAAGTCAGGCAGACTCTTGGAGTGGGTGGTGGGGCAAAGACAGTGAATGATGTTTGAGTCTAAACAATAATTGCGCTGTAGTGTAAGTGGTGTGGGCAGAGGGAGGATAATTCACACACATGGTTAGGGTGTATCAGTCAAACTCCGACAAGTTACATCTTCTTCGGAATTCTTGCCCACGTTCGTGGATCCATTTATTCGACACTGAAAAACAGCCAAATGGGCACAAGGTGTGAGTAAAAGTACTGCTGGCTCCCACTGCTCCAGCAGGCTGGACCCATCCTCATGGGATAAACCATCCCTGTCCATCCCACCATTATATATGTACATGACGCTACAACATCCTTGATAAATAAAGGTTTAACGTGGAGTCCGTTGCTCCACATGCTGAGGCCTCTTTAAATAAAAATACAAAGCACAAAATTCAAAATGCAGTCTTGTTAAACTTAGAGCCCACCCGATTTTTCTAAAGCATTTATTCATTCACAAGATGTAGACAAACCCAACATTTTACCACATTCCCAGACAACCTTGTTATCTTGGTGTAGAGACCAATATATCTCTGTTGCCCGACGGTTCATTCACGCATAGTGGAATTTTTAAAGAAAACCTCAGGCGTAGACAAAAATTCCACCACATATTTGATTGTTTAATCCTTTTCAACTTTCCATCCATGAATAGATAGTATGAAGATTCATCAGGGTAGTAGAAAATACCGAACATGACTTGAGAAAGTGTTTCACAATTACCCAGGAATAAGTCGCTGGACTGTTCTCACTCTCCAAGTGGCAAATTTATGTAAGGAAGGAGACCTGGGTTCAATTCTAGCCTTGAGTGTCTGGATGGAGTTTGCACATTTTCCCCGTATCTGCGTGGGTCTCCTCTAGGTGCTCCAGTTTCCTCTCACACGCAAAAGATGTGTAGGTTAAGTGGATTGGCCAAGCCAAATTGCAACTTAGTACACAAAGAGGTTAGGTTAGGTGGATTGGCTAAACTAAATTGCACTTTATGTACAAAGAGGTATAGGTTAGGAGGATTACTGGGTAAATCAGTGTGGTTATGGGGATATGTCACTGGATGAGCCTGGGTAGGATATTTTGAGAGAGAGTCAGTGCAGACTACATGGGACGAATAGCCCTCTTCTGTATCATAGGGATTTTATGACTGAGGAATGGTTATAGCAGGGATGTATTTTTGCCTCATATTAATCTAAGAAACAAAACATTGCGTTAAAAAACAAGTAATATTGCTGTAATTTATTTGAAGAATTTTATCTCGGTGGTTAGGAGGGCTGAAGGGTATTAGAACAAGGTACGCCCTACTGAAAATTGCAGTGGAACCAAATTCTATTAAAGCTCTTCAAAGTTCTGTGGCTAAACTTTTGAAAAAAGAAAAATATAAAAGGACACAGGAAGAGGGCTGGTAATGCAGCCAATATGCTTAGTTCTTCCAAAGATCCAGCACACGCATAATGGACCAAATGGCCTTCTTATTGCAGAATTCAATGAATTGCATGGGGGTGGCCCTGGGAATAATCATTGTAAAAAGTACAATTTTTTGGAGCTGGAAGAATGGAACTCAAGAGGATCAGTTAGTACCTCTTGGCCATTTTTACCATTCACAATGTCACAATGTATTACCCCAATGTAAATGCAAGATTTTGCATGGTTCTAGGAAAAAGATTGCCTGGGATATGTGGCCTTTGACAAGAAAGTTGTTAACAGTGTTGTTTCACGTCCTCTAAAGGGAATGACTGTGGTGTACATTCTGTGCAGTGCTTCACAGCTCCTCTTGAGTTTCTGCTATAGATTATAAGTGTACAGTAAAACCTTGAATTAACAAGAAGAACATTGACAATCATGCAGCATGTGGCTAACACACATCCACGGTCCCTCCAAAACTGCCTTGAAGCATTATCTGTACTCACCCCATTTGTTTCCTACTAATACTGGACAAGCTGCATGCCGAGTGCTGTAATCACCCTCTCCACTGGGAAAAAGGTTGTACCAAAAGACTGCTGAGCCCTGCAAGTTAAGCACCCAGAAGTGTCTCAACATTACAAGCTAATAAACTGATTAACACACGCTGTGAGCACAATAAGGCCAACAAGCTTCTGCTGAATACCTCTGTGAAGGATAGCTGACCAATTCGTTAAATGAGCTTGAAATCGTGATGAAATTATCCCCAGCTAGACTTCACACTTGTGCATTTTTGATAAAAATTACATCCATTTTTGAGCCAAGTTAGTGCATTAAGAGGTGGTGATAGGGTACAACATTTAAAAAACATTTGGACAGGTATGTGGATAGGAAAGATTTAGAGGAATTTGGGCCAAACATAGGCAAATGGGACTAGTTCGGTTTAGGAAATCTGGTCAGCAGGGCCGAAGGGTTTGTGTCCATGCTGTAAATCTCTATGAATCGATTAAGCAGACTGATTTGAATATAGCTCATATTTTTCACCCATCAAAGAAAAAAAAAATCAGCAGCACCAGGGCTACAAAAGAAACCAAAGAATTTCTCGACGAACTGCAGTATCGGTGTCACAGCTTAATGATCTGCGAATGCTGGTCTGTTCTTTTACATCACGAAGTAGGACTGACTAAGGTGGGAACACCTCCACTACAAACAAACTGCATCAGTTATATCTGGGCACACACTTGCAGACACCTGGGAGGGAATGTCCCATTGATGGAGGTTTGAGTAAGACGCCAAATCAGATCTGCTGCAGTGGATGAAATGAATGTTAAAAAGATTTGACATTGCCAGTTAGAGAGTTTCCTGGCATCTCTCTCAACAAACATCACTGGCAGCTGCATGAACTAGCCATTCATTCCACTGCTGTTTGCAAACTGCCTCCAATTCTTGCTGCATTAATAGTAGCTACATTTCAGATTGGCTCTTTCCAGGCAAATTCCTTTGAAAAGTGGGAGATGGTTGAAGCCTCAAATGCAAGTCTTTCTTTTCTTTTGATGTCTAAATGTCCTAAATATGACTAAACGTATTTGGCATGTCAGCTATGACTCTCACCAATATTTACAGATGCACCACAGAAAGCATTCTTTCTGGTTGTATCATAGCTTGGTTTGGCTCCTGCTGTGCCCAAGACTGCAAGGAACTACAAAAGATCATGAGTGCAGCCCAATCTATCTCAGAAACCAGCCTCCCATCCACTGCCTTCCCATTGTATTAGAAAAGCAGCCAGCATAATTAAGGAGTCCACGCACACTGGACAGGAAAAAGATATAAAAGTCTGAGGTCACGTACCAACCCTCACGAACAGCTTTTTCTCTGCTGCTGTCAGATTTTTGAATGGACCTACCTTGCATTAAGTTGCTCTTTCTCTACACTCTAGCTACGACTGTAACACTACATTCTGCACTCTCTCATTTCCTTCTCTATGAATGATATGTTTTGTCTGTATAGCAGACAAGAAACAATGCGTATCACTGTACTTTAATATATGTGACAATAATACATTAAATCAAAGATCTAGCAAATACACTGGATACTTAAAAAACTAAAAACCCCCAAATTGTTAGGAAGGAATTATTTAAGAGCAAGAAGTGCAGTTCCAACTGACATTGAATGTGCTAATTAAAATCCTGCATCGCATTAATAGTTGTGTATTCAAAGCTTCCTTGAACGTTCCTCACTCTTCTTTCCATATCTTATGAACGTATGAACTAGGAGCAGAAGTAGGCCCTTTACGCCTATTCTGTCATTCAGTAAGATTATGACTGATCAGTTTGTGTTTCAAATTCCACATTCCCACCTACTCTCAAAAACCTTCGATCCTCTTGCCCACCTAAAAATATTCAATGACCTTACCGTCTGAAGCTCAGAGCTCCAACAACTTAAAGTTGCACAAATTAAACATTTTCTGCTCATCTCTTGTCCTTTAAGGATAACCCTAATTTTATAACAGCGTCCCCTCATTTTGGACTCATCCACAAGAGGAAACATTCTTCCAAGTCCACCTTGCTGAGACTGTTCAGGATCTTATGTACTCCAACCAAGTTAGCTCTCACTCTTCCAAACTCTTGTGGAAACAACCTTTTCTTATAAGACAATTAATGAACACATTCCAGGGATCACTTCCTCTGACGTTATCCCTTTACTTAAGGAATAATAAATCTACATTTACATAGCAGCTTTCACATCCTCAGGATACCCCAAAGCCAATAAATTACTTTTCAAGCATGGCCACTATTGTACTCTAGGTGAATGCAACAACCAGTGTGCATGAGGCAAGGTTTCACAAAGAACAGTGAGGCACAGGACCAGATTATCTGTTTGAGTGGATGTTGGTTGAGATTTAATTGTTAACCAAGGCTAACAAGGGGACAACTCCCCTGCTTCTTCCTCTTTGAGTAGGCTTTGCAATCACCAGGCCAGACAGGTGGGTACTGGTTAAATAGCTCAACTGAAAGACAATGCTTCTGATAATACTGCATCCCTCACTGCTGCCTCCATTATGTGCTCAAGTTCTGATCTGGAATGAGAAATCAACCTGTTGACTCAAGAAATGAGACCGCTATCTCACAGCATCCTTAGAGTGCAGGAGGCCAGTCGGCCTATTGAGCCTGCAGAGACCACAATCCCACTCAGGTCCTTTTCTACTACATATTTACCCTGTTAATCCCCAATTTCCCTGTTAATCCTCAATTTAGCACGTCCAATCAACCTAATCTGTACATCGGTGCTACAAGAATTGTAGTCCAAACTAGTACCTCTTTCCTTTCTGAGCTTTTGTGACTGCATTAGTTCTTAATGTTTATGAAATGAGATTTATTGTTTCAATAAAGCAGCATAAGATATTAATTAGAAGGTCAAAAGGCCTCAGTTTGTTTGCAAAAGGTCCATTTAGAAATCTGTCTTGTGGAAACTGCTATCGATAGGTTCCCTTTCATTGCACCAACCCAATCACCTAATTTGGATAACATTGAGATAAACAGACAAGGAAGCAAGGCACAGACAGACAAGTGCAAGGAAGAAGAACAGCGTCCAAGTGAGTGAGCGCACACGCAAGAGACAGAGTGCAGCTGCAAGACTGCAAGCACTGCAGTGTGGAAGGAGAGATAGAAATCAATGCCAGTACCTTCTGTGGCCACACTGCTGCTCCTACTTCAGGGAAAACTGTGGCTCCTCCGGCTGCTACATCACTCATCTAGCAGAATAAAATTAAAATGAAGAACATAAGGACGATGGAAAATATCTCCTGAACTGCAGCAAATTCAATGAAAGATATGCAACATTTTATGATTAGTGCCATTCCACAAATAAGATTCAATAAACTGTCACACTATCTTTGTCTCAGATGTCTAATGTTCCTTAAAGTAGCAGAATGTATCTTATTAAATAGCAAAATAATTACAGAATGAGGACTGAAATATATCTCTGTCTGATTCCACTGTCCAATGCCTCCCCAACTCTAATCCCATTCACTATGGGCTCAATGCTATATATTGTTACCACATTACCTATTTTCCTCTTTCCCTGCCCATCCCTTTCACACACACAAAAAAATGAAAGGAACGAGTAAGGTATGATGCTGTGTGCTTGTACCGCTTTTGATGACAGGGCTTTTCACATCCTATCAGTACTCGTTCTCAACTACTGCTCAAAATGAGCTTTACTGCCAATCACTGAAATTAAATTAACTGACCTTGCAGGATTCACAGTGATTTTGGCCTACGGGGCTTGGCATGTTTACTGCTTTGAAGTCGAAAGGACGTTGCCAAAATGTGCACGTCACAGGTTACTGTGCATCAAAGTGTACATTCCTGCTATCTATATATTGCCTTTTGAAAAACACTAGTCATTAAGCAGCTAGTCCCAGAGGCTAGATTAAAATGACTCCGACATTGATGGATCTCAAATTGGTGAATCCTCTTTTCAGTTCTAGAGTATGTTCTCCTGTACTTTCACAGAAAGATCAAAGTTACATCTACATCGCTCCTTTCAAGTCCTGCGTAGATGACAAATTGTTTCACAGCAGTGAACTGCTCTGATATAGACAAAACACAAAGAACAAAACAGCACGAGAAACAGGCCCTTCAGCCCAACAAGCCCGCGCCGCCACCTTGATGTTCCCACTTCCACCCACGATCCCTATCCATCTTTATAGATCTATGGATTAAAAACCAAATTTGAGACAATTTAGGGAGAATTTGTTTTGCCAATTAGCCTAAGAGCACATCTTTGGGATGTGGGAGGAAACCGGAGCACCCGGAGAAAACCCACGCAAGCACGGGGAGAATGCGCAAACTCCCACAGACACAGGCCCAAATCCATGTATCTGCACAGCACAGCGATAGTCACTGAGCTGTCGTGTTGCCCATCAGATGGTCCAGGTCAAGCGTACACTAACGATGTGAAGCACTAGGATACTCTCGAAAAAAATCCAAGAGCAGTCCTCTCACAACCCATCGCGTGTATGCCCCTCGTTAGACAACAAGGTGGACCAAAGCACCTGTAGGATAAAAACAAGTACATCAATATCATTATCTATTTACACACTTCACAGGGACTCCCAAGGCTCATGATCCCTATTTTAAATCAGTTTTCTATACCCCTCCATTCCCATTCTGTTCATGTGCCCATCTAAGTATTTCTTAAATAACTCCAGAGTACCTGCCTCCACCACTTTACTTGGCAGCGCATTCCATACCCCCACCACCCTCTGTGTGAAAAAACTCCCTCTAGCATCCAAATTATACCTTACCCCCCTCACCCTAAGCCCGTGACCCCTCGTGCTATTTGAGTCCATCCTAGGAAAAAGCTTAACCCTGTTTACTCTATCTATACCCTTCATAATCTTGTACACCTCTATTAGATCTCCTCTAAGTCTACGTCTTTCTAAGGAAAACAGTCTCAATTTGCCTAACCTCTCCTCGTAACTCAGACCTTCCATACCAGGCAGCATCCTGGTAAACCTCCTCTGCACTCTCTCCAGAGTCTCCACGTCCTTCCGGTAGTAAGGCAACCAGAACTGGACGCAGTATTCCAAATGAGGTCTAACCAGCGTTTTGTACAACTGCAACATTAAAGGCCAGCTCTTGTACTCTATACCCCTTCCTATAAAGGCTAGCATACTATATGCTTTCTTCACAACCTTCTCCACTTGCTCTGCCACCTTCAGAGACTTGTTCACCTGCACCCCCAGGTCCCTCTGCGTTTCTATACTCTTAATAGGTCTACCCTTTATCATATACCTCCCCCCTACATTTTTTCTCCCGAAATGCATCACCTCACATTTATCAGGATTGAATTCCATGTGCCATCTGTCTGCCCAAGCTATCAGCCTATCTATGTCCTGCTGCATCGCCTGACAATGCTCCTCATTATCCGCAAGTCCAGCCAATATGCTCAGAAGCTGGTAACTCCAATGAACGATCAGTTAAGTTGTCCCCCTGTCCACCTACACAGGGTGGGTTGATGGCTAAATGTTGGCAAGGGCATCAGGAGAATTCTTTCAAATAATGCCACAGTCTTTTCATCACCAACTCAAATAGAAAGATGGGACTTTGGTTTGATATTTACTACCAAAGATGGAACCAGTTACCACTGAGTGAAAGCTGCAACAATCCCTGACCAAGAGAGCAGTCATTTAACCTTTCACACAATTCCAAGGAGCGCATTGCAGGCTGATAATTCTGCCAGTGCTCTTTGGGAAATACGCTTTTACAGTGTGCTCCCTCCGCTTATTCTACCTTACCTATTTAATCTCTTCTGGCCCTACCTCCCAGTGTGCGCGTTCTCCTAACTTGGATCTCGTTATTGCCAGTCACCATGTCGCTTCACTCGAATTCTCTTCACGTCCTTATTTGCCAGTATGCCCGCTTTCTATCCATTTTCAAAAAAAAGCAACTCGTCAAGTACCTCTGGTCAATTGCCCAACTCCTCTTACCAAACTCTGGCATGGCATTGGGATCTTTTTCCTGAAATCCATCATGAGATAAAAAGATATCATAGAAATACAAACTGTAGAAAATTAAGGTGCAATTTGTGTTCACATTCTGAAGCAGCAATGTTCTGCATTCCACTGACCCATCCCAACATCTTTACTGTACTTCCTCAGAAGATTAAGGAAATTTGGCACGTCAGCTATGACTCTCACCAACTTTTACAGATGAATCATAGAAAGATATACCAAACTTGGTACGTCTCCTGCTCTGCCCAAAACTGTAAGGAACTACAAAAGATCGTGAATGTAACCCAATCCATCACACAAATCAGCCTCCCATCCATTGACTGTCCACACCTCCCACGGCCTTGGCAAAGCAGCCAGCATAATTAAGGCCCAATGCACCTTCAATATTCTCTCTTCCACCTTCTTCCGTCAGGAAAGAGATACAAAAGTCTAAGGTCATGTACCAACCAACTCAAGAACAGCCTCTATCTTGCTGCCATTAGATTTTGAATGGACCTACTTTGCACTAAGATCACCTTTCCCTACACCTCAGCTATGACTGTAACACTACATTTTGCACTCTCTTGTTTCCTTTTCTATGAATGGTACACTCTCTCTGTATAGCACGCAAGAAATAATACTTTTCATTTTATGCTAATAAATCAAATCAAAAGAAACTAGCAGCATTTGTTGAAACATAAAAGCACTTAGACAGCTTCTGACCTCAGCAGTACCTCTGCAGAGTGGTGCAACAGGCACTAGGTGAGATGGGGGGTTGCCAGGGGAAAAGGAGCAGGAGAAGGAGAAGAAAAAATGATCAATCCTCTTCCATAGCTGGTTAAAATACTTAAACATTTTTTTATAAATGCAGAAACAGAACACACACCAGCTGTTTTGCTAGAAAACAAACATTGCTTGAAACAAGGACAGCTTATTCACAATTTTCAATCTTGCAACTCTAAACCCATAAGCACTGAATCATAGAAACTAGATCTCTAAATTAATTGTTCCAGTTTAAAATCAAGCAAGTGTTGAAATGAATTCTACTCACGTAAAATAACCAGGTAGCAATCCTGTTCCCAGTTCCCAACTCTTTGAATGCATCAGGTTCATCTTTCTATTCAAAAGAAAGAACACTGCAGTTGATGCAATGTCAGTAACGGAAGTCACAAAATTTTACTGTGCCGATACTAATGGTGACAATGATGTATTTATGTACAATTCCTTTCTCTGCTATTTTAACAGAAGCACTAACCCGTAAATGCTTTGACAAACGGATTCACCTCTTCTATATAACAGCAGACAAAGTAATTCTATAAACATAGTAGACGTTTGCAGATTAAATTTTTTGCAGACCTCGATTTGAGGATCATTGCGTTTCTTCCCAGTAGCACATAGCAGAGCAAGCTGAATCAAGCCATGCGTTCCATCTGGAAATGTCTCCCAAGTGACATTCAGTACCAAATTAAAGTGGGGTTTGGTTATGCCTCTGCATTCTACCTACCTCAGACAGATAAGCCCCGTCCTGACTCCAACCCAAGTACTTTAACATCCATTCCTCTTGCAATTAGCGTGCATTGTTTAAATAGTACTATTTTTTTCTTGAATGCTTCTCAAAGTGAACTTTCCCCTTAGGCTACGATCTTCCAGGTGTTACAGGAACTCCATTTCAATCCAAAAGTGGCCAGTTTCAATAATGACAATAGTCTTCTGGCTTTGGTATCCAAAAGTCACTATCTTGGAGACATGCGGAGAAGCTTCCCCTTAAGATAGCCAGTATAAGTCTGGAGCCCATAACAGGTGATCAGCAGAACCAAGCATGGAGGGCTACACATAGCTTCAGCCTCTTACAAGCATTTACATGTCAACAGCCTTCTCAAACAAAGAACAAAGAAAATTACAACACAGGAACAGACCCTTCAGCCCTCCAAGCCAGCACCAACCATGCTGCCCGAGTTAACTAAAATCCCCTACCTTCCGGGGACCACGTCCCTCTAATTCCATTCTATTCACGTACTTGAAAAATGCCCCTGAAAAGTCACTATCATATCTATTTCCACTACCACCCCCGGCAACAAGTTCCAGGCACTCACTATTCTCTGTGTAGAAAATCTGCCTCATACACCTCCTTTAAACCTTGCCCCCGGTACTTTAAATCTATGCCCTCAACAATTGATTCTTCACCCTGCAAAAAGCTTCTGACTATCACTCTGTCTATCCCTCTCATAATCTTGTAGACTTCTATCAGGTTGCCCCTCAACCTCTGTCGTTCCATAGCTAATGCCCTCCATACTAGGCAACATCCTGGTAAATCTTTTCTATATCCTCTCCAAAGCTCCCACATTGTTCTGGTAGTGTGGCGACCAGAATTGAACACTATATTCCAAGTGTGGCCTAACTAACGTTCTATAAAGCTGCAACATGACTTGCCCATTTTTAAACTCAATGCCCTGGCCAATGAAGGCAAGCATGCTGTATGCCTTCTTGATGTTCCTCTTTGGAAACATTTCAGCAGCATTTTCACAACTGACACTTTCAATTTGCAATATGAATTTCCTGCCCACACTTGCTATCTCATTTGCATTCTATTTAAAAGAAATTCAGTTACTCCATATAATTCTGAAATTTTCCTTAAAATATATTTAATCTTTTCTTTGCATCACAAATGATACAAAAGGTCAACTAAGTACTTTTATTAAATGCTTGTCCTAACACCCAGAATACAACTTCCTTCAATCCAATGCAGACATTTGCCTCCAGCAGAACTTATTCACAGCCATTCAGTAGAATAATGTCTATATTAAAAACAATAAGCTGTCAATCTTTACTCTCTATGGATATTATGGTCAATAAATCTTCAACTGAACATATTAAAACAGTGCATCCAGTGCACCTGAGATCTACTCAAAATGTCACAGAATACCTACAGCGCAGAAAGAGGCCATTCAGCCCATTGAGTCTGCATGCACTCTTATCTAGACTTATCACATAACCCCACATATCTATCCCACTAATTTCCTAACCTAAAAAATCAAAAAACACTAAGGGGAAATTTAGCATGGCCAATTCACCTAATCTGCACATGGGTAGAGGAAACCAGAGCATCCCGAGGTGACTCAAGCAGTCTCAGGGAGAATGCGCAAACTCCACACAGACAGTGACCTAAGGCCAGAATTGAACCCAGGATCCTGAAGCTGTGAGGCAGCAGTGCTAACCAGTGTGCCACCCTTGTCAAGTCTGCAGAACAAGTCATCAAAATTTCTAATCTGCAGCTGAAACACACACACCTTTTCACAGTACAGGCTTGGGCAAAGAACCTGTAACTAATGTACTCTTGTATTGTGCTGAAGTTTTACGGAATATTGTCTCAGTCATACACATCCAAAGCAAGACGAATATTGACCCAAAGAGAGAAAGATGATAGGAATCGTAGAACGAATGCCTGATTGTAGCCAAGTTTACTGAAACAAGGTATTAATCATGCTTGTGAGCATTGTTAAATGATGGATATATTGATCAATATAAAGATCTATCACTGAGCCTTCTCAAATACCTCATTAGAAAACTGAAGCTGAACATAACTAGGAAAATCTGTAGATAAATGAATAATGCAACAGATTGCAGGGGTCAAATAATATATGGATCTAATTTTTTGGTCAGACTGCATTGGGCTTCACTTGTCAAAGGGCTTCTTGAGAAATTTTACATCTCCTACACATCTGCTGGTCACTAAAGAGAGTGGAATGTCAATGACTTATCTTCAGTACTACTCTAATCAGAAGTTTGATGTGTCAGGATTGACATTAATGCACAATACTCTCATTAAACTAGAGCTATTGCAACTTCATGGCTAGTAATAAATTCCAACTTTGAGGCATTCACACTTCACTGCCGCAAAAGAAAATCCCAATAATCTATACACTTTCCTGCTCCATAACTTGTCGCAACTCACCAAAGTACCTTGTGCATATTAAACTAATTCTTGAATTTGGTGATGGGTAAAGCCATCACCTAACATTCAGTAATTACAAAGAAATAAACAATTATATATTGATCAATCCGTATGATTTTCCCCACGAGATGCTATCTTATCATGCAACTAGGAGTAGCCTATTCACGCAATCCCATGAGAAAAGCAGAATGTTTTGGAATAGTTGTAACTTGCCCGAGCAAAATCATGGTGGGGCTCATACTGCCCTCCCACGCCATAATTAGCCACCTGAAAAAAAGAAACAGACGGAGGAAAAAGAGCTGAAGAAGAAACAGTGACACACTTACCCGTCCAAAGTCAAAGTGAGGCTCGTACTGGCCCCCAACCCCATAATTGGCCACCTATAGCAGAACGAGAAGTCAGACAGATCTGGTCAAATGCTCAGCATTTCACAAGCACCGAGTCTTATTCAGAAGGTTAGTGCACAGTGAAAAGGAAGCATATAGGCAATAATGACCCATCTTCAAACTGAAATCGAAATTTATATTTTGTATTGTGTTTTAATTCCATTAAGATATTAGGTTAGACAACTTTATAAACATAATCCAAAAATGGCATTAAACGGAGTAGAGGACATTATACGTGCACTGGGTTATATATAATGGCAGCAACTGTTTCCTAACATGGCTTGCTTTTGTGTCAACAAAAAAAAAAAATCAGGGGACAGGATTAAAGACATTGATTTCTGTTAAGTGATCCCAAAGAAATTGCAAAGAAGGAACTGAAATTCTGTCAGAAAATATAGAATGTTTTAAATCTTGGTTAGCTCAATAATGGATATGGACTTGAGGTGAAATAAATTGACAAGAGGTGAGTTCTTGCTGTCTCATGTTTGAAATGATTGTATAATCTCATTCTCCCTATGTATTTCAAACAGTTTAAGACTGATTGGAAAATCTTAATCCACAGCATCAATGCACCAAAATCCTTACTTTTGTGTTGGCTGTTAATGAAAAAATACATCCTCTTTCCATCCTTTCAAACACAGCATTGCTACTAGCTGTTATCTAGCTCCTCTAGCTAATGATATTTCTCTGAAAACTCATCTTGCAACTTCAGCCCTAGCTGCTGTTGCTAACTTTGAATTTTCTTGTACCCATCTTGTTTGGCTGTTCCTAATTTTAAAACGATCAGCAGATACTGGGGCTAGAGAGGGGCATTGCTGGATAAACAGGGAAGGAACAAGTATAGAAAGGTGTTTTCAGGTATTATTGTTGACCCATCCACTTTACAGAAGCTCTGCTAGAACGGAAACCAGAGTAAGCTATGCTCCTTGTACAAGGCAACCACAGGGATTAACAGAAAGCATCTGCACACTCAGGGAACTAAAATGGACTACAATCTAGCAAAATAAGTCTTTCCTTCTTATCCATAGTCTGGGGTTGGACACAATAGGATGCTTATAATGTTTGGTATCACTAGTAAAAGCCTGACTAAATGCTATGAGTGTACGATCGGATGTTTAGGTTTGCAAGAGACTGTCATGAAAAATACAAATTTCTGGCAATTCAGCTTAAGACACTATTAGTTTATAAGCTGAATGTCTTGGACTGAACTTTTGTGTGTTAACATGAGGAACATGTTTTTCCTTTGGTAACTCCATGTTAGCAATACTGTACACTTCATGGACTGATTACTTATTTCTGAGTAGATGAGAGATGTCAGTGGAGATGTTGCCTCTAGTTAATGTTGCTATTAACACTTCATAGAATCCCTAAATTGCAGGAGGAGGGCATTTGACCCATTGAGTCTGCACTGACCACAATCCCACACAGACCCTATCCCTATAACTCCATGCATTTATCCTAATCTAGCCAATCCACCCAACCCACACATCTTTGGAGCGTGGGAAGAAACTGGAGCACCCGGAGGAAACCTATGCAGATACAGGGAGAAATGTGCAGATTTGGCTCCACCATTGCTGATATGCTCCTCATCCCCATTTTCTTGCTTTCTCCCTGTAACTTTAACCCACTACCAATTAAAAACCTGTCTAACTCCTCCTTAAATTGACTCACTGTTGCAGCATCCATCGCACTTTGGGGTAGCGAGTTCCACAGATTTACAACCCTTTGGGAGAAATAGTTTCTCCTCAACTCAGTTTTAAATTTGCTACCCCTTATCTTAAGACTATGGCCTCTTGACCTAGAATGCCCCACAAGAGGATATATCGACTCCAAGTCTACTTTATCCATATTTTTTATCATCTTATATACCTCCATTTGATTTCCCTTCTAAATTTCAGAGAGTATAGGCCTAACTGTTCAATCTCTCTTCATACAACAAATCTCTCATTTCTGGAATCCATCTAGTGAACCTCCTCTGAACTACCACCACATGCAGGTTCCTGCCTTTATCGTGTTTACCCGGAATCGTCACAGCTCCAAAAATGCAGTGACTCTTTCAGGACTCAATTGGCATACTTCGATCAACCAATGTAAATATAGTACTACAGATAACAAAATTAATTTCAAATCTATTCAAAAGACAAATTACTTTCTATCAGGCTTACACAAAATTTTAAGATTCAGTTAAAAGGAATATTCAGTTAAAATGAAAAGTTTAATTAACCATCTCTTCTGAAAGCTCTCTGCTATGTCAAGTGTGCTTTTTGCACAAATGATTTTGATTTAGTGAACAATGAAATTTCTGCTTCATACAGAATCCAATAGCGTGTGTTTTATGGTAGCAATTTGCAGAAGAATAAAATCTGGTCTGAACAGAACTTCTATCCCTCCTAATGATCACCTCATTCCTGCTAAAACATGTTTATAGAATCTTTACCATACAGAAGGAGGCTATTCAGCTGATTTAGCCTGCACTGACAACAATCCCACCCAGGCCTTAACCCTATAACCCCTTATATTTATGCTACTAGTCCCTCTGACACTTAAGGAGCAATTTAGCATGGCCAACCAACCTAATGCACACATCTTTGGATTTTGGGAGGAAACTGGAACACTTAGATGAAACCCACGCAAGCACAGGGAGAACATGCAAACTCCAGTGTCACCCAAGGTTAGAATTGAACCTGGGTTCCTGGCACTGAGAGGCAGCAGTGCTAACCACTGTGCCACCGTGCTGCCCAGGTGAGGTTTGAACCTGGGTCTCTGGATTACTAGTTCAGTGACAATACCATTATGCCATTGCTTCCCCCACTGTTCAGACATTTCCTTTTTAAAAAAGCTCACAAGTAACAGGTTGTAGAATCCATCATTTTTCCCAGCTGATATTAGAAAACATGGCTCCCCTTGAATGGTTGCATTAAAAATGTGTTGTGTTTAACTTCTTGAGCCATGAGCTTCTTCACCAACTTTTGTTCCTAATCTCAGCTATCAGTGTGGTTGGCAACATACTGCATAAAAACAAGGGACAGACTCACCTATGGACAGTGCAAGACCTGTTGGAATAAAGGTGTAGAGTAATAAAGGAACTCTCCAAGCACTGAGGGAGAAAAATATTGCTTGATGAAACTCTATGAAAATAGCAGACTACACCATACAGCTTAAAAGGACAAATGAGAAACCTAACTCCTCACCTAGCATTTTGGCTACTAGAGTTGCGTGTGTGTGTGTGTGTGTGTGTGTGTATATATGTGTATAGAGGGGGGATGGTGGAGGAGGAGGAGAAGCAGGAGGAGGGAGGGATGGAGGGAGGGGGGCCTTTGACCCTTCACCTTGATTATTAAAGAGGAGGTGGAGAAGGTGGGAAAATACTACATAAAATCTTCACATTGTTGTATTTGTCAGAAGGGAGAATGTTTGCAACATTAGCCAAAATCTTAGCTATTGAATTAACAGAAGATGGTGGAAATACTCAGCAGACCAGGCATTAATCAGTGGGGAAAGAAGCAATTAATATTTCAGATCAATGCCTTTTTGTCAGGCTGGTTTAATACAAGGGCAGCCATTGAATCGCTAATTTTGTTCTCACATAGCAGCTGTGGTAGCACGTATGTAGAATCTCTACCATTTTTTTTTATTGATTCCAATTTTTCAGCTTCTGCCGTATTTTGTTTCATGTAGTAACTAAAGTCAGGGGACCTCTAGCCCGTTCCTTAATTTCATTATTCTCATAGATAAAAGACTCTGCCACATTTTCCAAATCAGATGTTGCTCTATTATAGAAAATTGAGATTTAAAAAACACTCACATCCCACACGTAATAGTCATTTTGATTTGGGGTAAATACTCACCTCTCTCTTCACTGGCGTCCAATTCCATTTACCCAAAACCCATTTTGCAAACACCCACCTGCAGTTCCTCTGCTGTGGAAACATCAAGGCCTGTGAGATCTTGTATCCTCTGGTTAATGCTACTTATCACAGGGTCTTCATATCCTGACAGCCACGCACTGAACGGAGGAAATAAATATATAGTTTGTCTGAGTTTGTACATTATGTAAATTCAGCTGATGCTCTTGCTATATCAGCCACATACACACGCTCATGTCTTATCTAGAGCAAAAGTTTAAAGCTATCCATGAATATTTGTACTTCATAGGTTCAATATGCACTCATCCTAAATGTACAACAGCACACAACTTTATCAGATGGAGTTGTTTTATAAAATTGTATCAGTACAAGTATAACTAACAACTTAAAGGATTTCTGCAATACATTTTTTCTTCACTGGACACTGTCCAGCCTAGAGAGCGGTTTGTCTACAGAACGAATGGAGCTACCAGCAACTCCCCTGCCCCCCCGACCATTAAGGACATGGATTCTTGAGAAAAGCCAGGAATCAAACACTCATGCCTCTCTAGAATAACAATGATGCTTCTTTCTTAGCTTGTTGCAACCACAGATAAGAGTCAGCCAATATTCCAAGAATAACTGGTAATGTTGCAACGTTAGCCATCCATTATAGGACGGATGTCAGAGGTAGGTTCTTTACCCAGAGGGTGGTAAGGGTATGGAATGCCCTGCCTGCTGCAGTTGTAGATGCGCCAAGTTTGGCAGAGTTTAAGAGGTTAGTGGATAAGTTTATGGATGAAGAGGGAATGGTTTAGGTTAGAGGGTCATTGCTTTTTCTTAATTGGTCGGTGCAACATCGAAAGCCGAAGGGCCTGTTCTGCACTGTAATGTTCTATGTTCTATCAATCCTCTGATGTTCCGTTGCCCCCAACTAAAAGGATTTTTCAAATAATTACAATTCCTGGTCAATGGAAGAGTTAATTGTTCTTTGTGAATATTGCTCAGCGATGAAGTTGCTGCATCTCTGCTTCCTAGTCAATTTTATAGAATTTCAATCAAATGGATAACACTCATTGTCTGGCCATGTGCAATAATAATGGAACCAGCTTAAAATGAATTTCAATTACAGTTTTTTAAAGATTACGTGTGAAATACTTACCTATAACTACAATCCAGGTGTAACTAAATTACTCTCCACTTCTGTGCAATTGGCTGTTAGCTCAATTTATAAGATTATAACTTAGGCGTCAACCTTGGCATAGAGATAGAATTCCTGCCTCTGAGTCATAACTGTATGGCTTCAAGCCCACAACAGAGACTTCAGCAATAATAATCTAATCACAGCATTGAGGAAATGCTGTGATGTTGAATCAAGGTCCTTTCTACCCTTAGAGATAGTCATAAAAGATCCTAAAGCATTATCCTTGTCTCTTGGTCAATATTTATCCTTAAAACCAACAGATTTGCTGTTCATTTATTTCACTGCTGGGCAACAGACTTTGCTGTGGGGAAATTGTGATTCCTAAAATACAATAGTGGCTGCATTCTAACAGTACTTTAAAGTTAGGGATATTTATTAGTCACAAGTAGGCTCACATTACCACTGCAATTAAGTTACTGTGAAAATCTCCTAGTCACCACATTCTGATGTCAGTTTGGGTACACGGAGGGAAAATTTAGCACAATCAATTCATCTAGCCCACAAATCTTTGGAGTGTGTGAAGAAACCAGAGCACCTGGAGAAACCCACGCAGACACAGGGAAAACGTGCAGACTCCACACAGACAGTGGGAAGCTGGGAATCAAATCCAGGTCCCTGGAACTCTGAGGCAGCATTGCTAACCACTGTGCCATGGTGCTCCCGACTTGTTTGACTGAGAAGTATTTCGAGACATCCTGAGATGGAAGAACATGCAAGTTCCTTCCTTTACACATCAACAGAAACTAACACGTCAGCTGATATAAAACCTTTACTGGCATAATGATCAAGCCCTTAGACTAGTGGTTCCTAACCTTCTCAATGTCATGAGACACCTCTACATTATTAAAAAAAGGAATTAAGGAACTCTTCTTCATTGTCTGTCTTCTTCCCTTATTGGGAACTTAGAACTCCCCCCATCTCTCTTGCTTCTCCCAGGGTTTTTGCATCCTTTTTGAGTTTTTGCTTTTTGTGGGGCTGCATGGGGACCTTTACCTTCAGTTTTAAGTCCTGTTGGTCATACGCATGAGCCTGTCCTAGATAAAAAAAAAACTTAAACCGCACCCGTGCGGCTCTTTCCCAGCCTACACACGCACACAGAAAGCCCCAGATTCGTTGGGTCTTCAAGCTGTCAACTGCAGAATTGAAGACAAAGGTTAGTTTTAAATTTAATTACATGAATTTTTAATCATTTTGAATCTTTTCATGGCACTCCTGGGGGGTTCTTCATGGCACATTGAAACCACTGCCATAGACATTAATGGCTGGATTTAATTCTGCTGCTGCAGCAGGAACCATGGCTGGGCCCTCAAGAGAGATCCCGAATCAGTTCCCAGTACAAGAGAAACCCATCATTAAGTTGGGAAAGCAGAAAAATCTGACATGGGGTTCCCAGTCACCAGCGTTGATATCTGTTAGGCTATTTAGTAAGCCAACTGATACCCACTATACCTGAGTACAACTGGGATTAAATGAGGCCTTCTCTGGTTTTTCCAAACCCTCAGAAAGCTGTCCAGCAAACAGTATTGGGTAGCCAGTGACATCCTGGGATGGGGATGAGGCCCTCATACATTCTGTGTATGATTGTGGGACCTGCCATTGATTCTCTTGCCCCTACTCCCATTTTCATCCTGCATGATCCATCCTACCTTCACTTGCCTTTGGTCTGGGGTCCCTCTACAATCATAAGAATTAGAAGCAGGAGTGGGCAATTCAGACCCTCAAACCTGCTCCTCATTCAAAATGAGCATGGATGACCTCATCTTGCCCTCAACTCCACTTACCTGCTTGTTCACTGTTGTCCTTAAAATGTTTACTAATTTACTTAAATTTACTCAAAGCCCCGTCATCCACCATACTCTGGGGTAGTGAATTTCACAGACTCTTTGAGAAAAGTAATTTCCCCTCATCTCTGCTTTAAATCTGCCACCCCTTATCCTAAAACTATGACATCTTGTTCGAGATTGCCCTACAACAGGAAAGATCCTCTCCACATCTATAATGTCAATCCCACTTATTATCTTGTACACCTCAATCAAATCCTCTCTTATTCTTCTAAACTCAAGGGAATTATAGGCCTATGATTATAGGCAGTAGTTATGAGGAGAGGTTGGAGAAACTTAGTGTGTTCTCATAGGAACGAAGGAAGTTGAGGGTGATGGGTGCCAGAGAAGGTAGTGGAATTAGATATGGAAGTGGCTTTTAAGGGCGTCTTGACAAATACATGAATAGGATGGGAATAGAGGGATATGGTTCGCGGAATGGTAGAGGACTTTACTTCAATCATGGTCAGTGCCAGCTTGGAGAGCCAAAGAGCCTGCTCCTGTGCTGTAATTTTCTTTGTTTTTCATTCTTTGATGCCTAATTCTCTTCATAAGACAGATCCTTTATTTTTGGAATCAATCTAGTAAACCTCCTCTGAACCACCTCCAATGTAACTAAATCCGTCTTCAGGAAAGGGGACCAAAACTGTCCACAGTATTCGAAGTGCAGTCTTGCTAATGCTTTGTACAGTATCAGCAACACTTCATTACATTTACAATTTATTCCTTTAGCAATAAATGCCAAGATTCAATCTGGCTTCCTTATTATCTGCTGTACCTGCATACTCATACACAGCATGAGGAGCTATAGGCCTCACTGACTAGCAACAGTCTGCAGAAAGGGGTTCCCTGCTAGTTTTCTCAGGTGGTAGACAAGATTTCCATCAGCTTATCAAAATGCCTGTCTGTTCTTTAAATATATAAAAGACATGTTCATTTTACATGAGCACTTTGCTTTGCTGACAACGAAACAGAACTGTAGCTCCCAGGTTCTATTACTTGTAGAATAAAACGGAAGACAGACAGCATGACATATATAGATTATATTCAGAAATTATCTCATCTGAAAAGATACTTTTGAAGGGAATTTCAGAAGTACCAGGTGCTAGCTGTCTTATTAAAACCACTGGACAGCTGAGGATAAAACATTCAAAGACAACCATCAAAAATGCCTGGATTCTGTACAGTAAAACGGGCCAATATAAATACATAGTTATTTCATCACAGTTTGAATTGACCTTGTAACTTAAGTATAGTGAAATTCTGGAGTTTGGATCGAAGAGGAGGTATCATGGAGGGAGTGGTATCAGAGGTCGGGTGAACAGAAATTCTTTGCATAAATATTTTGGCAAGAGGAATTGCACTGCAAGATTTTCTCAACGTCAAACTTTGCTTTATTTAAAATATCTGACTGGCAATAGCAAGGAATGAGTAATGTTACAGGATTATTTGCTACAGTAGAAAGGATAACTAAGAGGTCAATCACCATTAATGTCCCAAAACTATGTTTCTATGAAATTAGCTTGCTACTTTAATTGAAAAAGATGTTAACTCATGGATCTCTCCATTAATTAACCATTAAATACTTGTGTGTCCAGGCTGTGTAAGAGATTATTACCATAGAATCACAGAATCCCAACAGTGCAGAAGGAGGCCATTTGGCCCATTGAGTCTGTACTGACCATAATTCTGCCCAGATTCCATTCCTGCAACCATGCAGATTTACCCAGCTAATCCCCCTAACATTAGGGTCCATTTAGAATGACCAATCAATTAACCCACATATCTTTGGATGCTTGGCAATTTAAGATACAAAAACTAGAATATCCTTGTCAGCTCCAATTTAAATTCATTTTTATTTCTTGCTCACTTGGCAAAGATCTATTCCCTTATTGATAGACAAACATATATCAGGACTTCCTTATATATGTGGGGAAGTGAGGGGACATGGACTTGAGCATCGTGAACAGCTTACATCAAAAGGCAGAAGTAAATGTGGCACACAAATAAATTTAAAACTGTATTGGGAGGACCAGGAAAAACACGCAAAGTTCACATGACCAGAGGGCACGAAATGCACATCACAGGTTTTTTCTTACAACGATGTTTACAAGGAAAGCTACCTATAGACTTAAACGATAAATAATAGTTGAAGGGAGAAGGAAGGTTTAGAGATATCACAGGCTATTCAAGTGCACTCAGAGATTGTCTATTTAATTTACGTTTGCAAGAAGACAAGAACTGAAATTTGCGTCTTCAATTAGTTATTAGTCAGGTCTCTCCATCTGGCCAGTCCAAAGACTTAGTCTAGAGACTGACTAGTTCAGTTGGCTAGTGATCAGGAAGATTAGCAGGATGTTGCAGGAATGGGGCCTTGGTGGAATTGTGGTCAGTGCAGACTCGATGGGCCAAATGGCCTCCTTCTATACTGCAGGGATTCTATGATAATAGTGTCACTCACAGCTTGGGCACACAAATATCATTTTGATAGTTATGTCAAAGTACCTTTCTCTTTTACAATTAAAGTAACAAACTATTTAATAGAAAAATAGTTTTGGGACACTAATGATGGTAGTGTAAGATAATGCCAACAGTGTAGATTCAACTCCTGTAGATACTTCTTGGGGTTTTTCTCGTAACCTTGTTCCAAAGTAATAAAATGGGTTGAATCATGATTCTTATGTAAAGAGAGAAAGAGAAAGATGCAGGTCCCCCTGGTTACTGTGGAGCTTGTGTGTGGGATTTTGCAATCTGTAAAGGTGAACTGGGTGAACAGCTGTTGCATTTCTTACGCCTGCACTGATCCTGAACTGCCTATATGTAGCAGAGTACAAAAAAACAATAAAATGAACTTCTGTTCAAATCCATCTGTGCCAAGTACAGTGCACAATACTGCACTACAAACTAAATTACAGTTTAGTAATTAGGCAATTCATACGAACCATACTGAAAACATATTCATACAATCACTGCAAAGAAATTAGACAACAGCCCATAAGACCTAGACAAACAGATTTGATTGCATGCGACTACTTAAGTAGGAGGACAGGACGAAACAAGTCAAGCAATCTGTATTTAAATCAATCATAAAAAAAAAAGACTCTACTAATAATCTGCTACCAGATAATGGTCACAATCGAACTGTAGCAACTCTCTGCTATTTCAAAGCAGGCCATTCATTAACAGTTAAGAGGAGGAATCTAAACTCATGTGTTACTAGGTAAATGTGGTTGGGGGAAGAACAGCCCGGACTTCTCAGTTCCTGGGTTCATTCAGGAGCTAGTGCATTACTGAGAATTAGCATGCCCAATGAGATGAAATGCAACGTCAACGTTTAGTCATTCATGAGCCTGACAGCAGTGTGCTCTCTTACTAAAGAGCAATGGGTGATGTATTATTAATCATTCAGGGGGCCTGCTGTGGCAACATGTAAATTGAACATTGGGATTATGGATAACAATAGCAGAGGCTCCAATTTTCTTTCCATTAAGATGTGCAGGTTGGATTGATTGATCATGCTAGATGATTCACATGGTTGACTCCTAAAGCGGAATTCTACTGTCCAGCCTGCCATGAGAATCAGAGCGGGCAAGGGGCAGACAATGGGAAGGTCTGTTGTAATATATGTAAGTGATTTAGAGGAAAATGTAACTGGATTGACAAGTAAGTTTGTAAATGACACAAAGGTTGATAGATTTGCGGATAGCGATGAGGACCATCAGAAGATACAGCAGGATATAGATCAGTCGGAGACTTGAGCAGAGAGATGCAGATGCAGTTTAATCAAGACAAATGTGAGGTAATGCATTTTGAAAGGTCTAATACAGATAGGAAATATTCAGTAAATGGCAGAACCCTTGAGAGTATTGATTGCAAAGGATCTGGGTGTACAGGTACACAGGTCACTGAAAGTGGCAATGCAGATGGAGAAGGGAGTCAAGAAGGCATATGGCATGCTTGCCTTCATTGGCAGGGATACTGAATTTAAAAATTGGCAAGTCATGTCGACGCTTTATAGAACCTTAAGTGAGGTCGCACTTGGAATATAGTATTCAATTCTGGTCGCCAAACTACCAGAGAGATGTGGAGGCTTTGGAAAAGGTACAGAAAAGATTTACTAGAATGTTACCTGGTATGGAGAGCATTAACTACGAGAAATGTTGGAGAAACTTGGTTTGTTCTCACTGGAACAACGGAGGTTGAGGGAAGACCTGATAGAATTTTACAAGATTATGAGAAGCATGGACAGAGTGGATAGTCAGAAGCATTTTCTCAGGGTGGAAGAGTCAATTACTAGGGGGCACAGGTTTAGGTATGAGGGGCAAGTTTTAAAAAGTATGTACGAGGCAGATTTTTTTTTTTACACAGAGAATGGTGGGTGCCTGGAATTTGTTGCCAGGAGAGGTGTTGGAAGCAGATGTGATAGTGACTTTTAAGGGGCGTCTTGACAAGTACATGAATGAGATGGGAATAGGGAGATATGGTCCCGGAAGTTTAGGGGGTTTTAGTTCAGTCAAGCAGCATGGTCAGCGCAGGCTTGGAGGACCATAGGGCCTGTTTCTGTGCTGTAATTTTCTTTGTTCTTTATGTGTTGACCTTGGGTGGTATTTTCCCATCTTGGATCGAGCAAGGCCATAAATTCCCACCACAAGATTCTTGACTGTCTGCCATCAACGTGTGCTGGAAGGGCTTGCAGACTGATAAGTCAATCGTGTTACACCTTCCTTGAACAGAGTCCTGAGGTGGGACTTGAACTCAGAGCTTCTGACTCAGAGGCAAGGAACATTACGCACAGCATCACAAGACATCTCTGGATAGTGGGCAACTGGGTCTAAGTACAAAGCAGCATTCTAATCAAAGGGTCTCAAACTGAGACTGCAACTTAAACAATTTATAATCAACTGAATGGGGATGTTCTCCTTGAATGAGTAGTTTGTTACATTTTGAGTTTTACACAGTAATTTGACAGATAGATTGATTGTGGGATCTGATGCTGAAGGTAGTGGTGGGTGAATTTTGTGATTTCTGTCACACTAAAGTACTGATGAATGACTTCAAATTTAGATAAAGTTTATTTTTTGACATGGACTCCCAGAACAACTGCTTGGCAACAGATGCACAACACACCATTTTACCATCTTAAATGATGAATTAAGCAAATTTTGTTTTTTTTTGGTAAAATTACATATAATTCACTGATTTTAAATGGAGTTTTTGGGTATTACAGTCAGGGGTTTTTGGCCTTTTCACGAGAAATACAAAACCAGTGGTTTGATATCTGTCCCAAGTACTTTTCCTTTCTTTATCTTCTAGTACTGGTAGTAAGTGAATGCTGATCTGTTCTAATTTCCTCTCATAGCAGCATGGTGACACAGTGACTAGCACTGCTGCCTCACAATACAAAGGGTTCAATTCCGGGCTTGGGTGGCTGTGTGGAGTTTGCACATTCTCCCCATGTCTGCATGGGTTTCCTCTGAGCGCTCCAGTTTCCTCCCACACTCCAAAGACGTGCAGGTTAGGTGGATTAGCCATGCTAAATCGCTGCTTAGTGTCCAAAGGCGTTAAGATAAGACAGATTAGCAGGATGTGGGGTTGGGTTAGTGCAGACTCGATAGGCTGAATGGACTCCTTCTGCACTGTAAGGATTCTATGAATATAAAATAAACTTCTGATTTTTAAAACTCAAATTAAACAGACCGCCCCAACCTTGGAAAATATTATGAGGAAAGCACTTGATCGAGTCCCTTTGAGGCTGTTTTCATGGTGTCAGTTTGGCTGGGACAAAGCTTGCCTGTACATTATAACAAAGAGGAAGCAGCTGGTTCTGTCTGGTACTACCTTTTCACTGCCCTGTTCAAAATAGTTCCATGTGTGGGATAGAATTGGCAATATGTGCATAACACAGTGTTTTGCCATATTAAATAGCATCTGCTATTTATAAGTGCACTGACTGAGTTTCTTTAAATCAGCTCGAAGCTCTTAATCTGCTCCTTACTGCCAGCCTTTGCAGACACTTGCATATTGTTTGAAAGTTTAACAATGGCATTATTAATGAAAGTAATTAAAAGTAAAGACTAAGGGCACAGAAACCTGCATTAAAAAAATAAATAAATCTAAAGGCCATGGATTGAATTTAATTATGTCTTTTTGTATCGAGTTGGCTTGTCATTACAGCTTATCTTAAAACCCATCCTCATGTTAACGGACAATTTGCATTTATATAAAAGTGCCTTTGATGTAGTGTAACATGCCAAGGATTTTCACAACAGTGTATAAAACCAAATTACAGCAGACACTGGAATCTGAAACCAGAAGAGGAAATGCTGGAAAAACTCAGTGGGTCTGACAGCATCTGTAAAGGAGAGAAAAGAGCTGACGTTTCGAGTCCAGGTGACCCTTTGTCGTAAGTGTAATCAAACAAAACTTGACTCTGAGATACCTAAGGAGTTAGCAGCACAGATGAACAAAAGATTGTCAAAGAGATAGATTTTAAGCTGCATTTTACAGCAAGACAGACAGGGAGAATGACAGAGATTTGGGAAGTGCAAGCTAATGGTGTGATTAAAATTGGGTTTGTACAAGAGGGCAGAATGAACTTTCTCAGATGGTTGTAGTTCCAGAGGAGGTTGCAAAGATAAGGAGGTGGGAACCAAAGAAATTTGAAAATGATGATCAGAATTTAAGAACTTAAGTATTACCAGACCAAGAAACATGTAGGTAACAATATTAAAAGCTGGGGTGCAGATTGACCGTGATCTTACTGAATGGTGAAGAGATTAGAATCATAGAATCATTACAGTGCAGAAGAGGCTATTCAGCCTATCAAACCCGCACTGGCCACAATCCCACCCAGGCCCTATTCCCATAACCCCTCATATCTATCCTGCTAATCTCCTTGACATGAGGGTTAATTTAGCATGCCCAATCAACATGACCTGCACACAACCCCAGTTATAGCTGGGGGAATGGTAATTATGAGGCCAGAAGGAGGGAATTAGGGTGCATAGGTTGGACTAGGAAACTACAGGGACTGGGAACATCTGAAACATGGAGCTTATTCAAGGAGCAGCTACTGCGAGTCCTTGATAAGTATGTCCCTGTCAGGCAAGGAGGAAATGGTCGAGTAAGGGAACCGTGGTGTACTAAAAAAGTTAATTCGCTGTTAAAAGGAAAAAGGAGGCTTATGTCAGGATGAGGCTTGAAGGCTCAGTTAGTGCAATGTATAGCTATAGATTAGCCAGGAGGGAGCTAAAGAGTGAATTGAGGAGAGCTAAGAGAGGACACGAGAAGACTTTAGCTGATAGGATTAAGGAGAATCCTAAAGCTTTCTTTAGATATGTTAAGAATAGAAGATTGGTTAGGGCTAGATTAGGGCCAGTCATGGACAGCAGTGGGAAGTTGTGCGTGGAGCCTGAAGAGATTGGAGAGGCACTGAACAAATATTTCTCTTCGGTATTCACGCAGGGAGATGTAAATGTAGTTGTGGAGAACACTTGGATACAGGGTTGCAAACTGGAAAGTATTGAAGTAGATAAGGAGGATGTGCTAGATATTCTTGAGGGTTTGAAGTTAGATAAGTCCCCTGGGCCGGACGGGATTTACCCTAGGATTCTCTGGGAGGCGAGAGAGGAGATTGCAGAGCCTCTGGCGCTGATCTTCAGGTCGTCGTTGGTTACGGGTGTGGTTCCGGAGGACTGGAGGATAGCGAATGTGGTCCCGTTGTTCAAGAAGGGGAAGAGAGACCTTCCAGGGAATTATAGGCCAGTGAGTCTTACTTCTGTTGTGGGCAAAGTATTGGAGAGAATTATTAGGGATAGGATTTATAGTTATTTAGAGGGAAATGAATTGATTGGGGATAGTCAGCATGGTTTTGTGAAGGGTAGGTCGTGCCTTACTAACCTCATTGAGTTTTTTGAAAAAGTGACTAAAGAGGTGGATGGGTGTAAGGCGGTTGATGTGGTATATATGGACTTTAGTAAGGCGTTTGATAAGGTGGCCCATGGAAGACTTCTGCAGAAATTGCAGATGTATGGGATAGAGGGTGATTTAGCTAATTGGGTTAGGAATTGGCTAGCAGATAGAAGGCAGAGGGTGGTGGTTGATGGGAGATATTCATCGTGGAGTTCGGTGACAAGTGGTGTACCTCAGGGATCTGTTTTGGGGCCCCTGCTGTTTGTAATTTTTATAAATATCTGGATGAGGGTATTGAAGGATGGATTAGTAAATTTGCGGATGACACCAAAGTCGGAGGAGTGGTAGATAGTGAAGAGGGGTGTTCTAGTTTGCAGAGAGACTTGGACAAGTTGCAGCGCTGGGCCGAGAGGTGGCAAATGGAGTTTAATGTGGAAAAGTGTGAGGTAATTCACTTTGGCAGGAATAACAAATGTGTAAGAGTATAGGGCTAATGGTAGGACTCTTAATAGTGTTGATGAACAGAAGGATCTTGGTGTATATGTGCATAGATCCCTGAAAGTTGGCAATCAAGTCGATAAGGTTGTTAAGAAGGCATATGGAGTCTTAGCTTTTATTGGTAGGGGGATTGAATTTCGGAGCCGCAACATCACGTTGCAACTGTACAAAACTCTAGTGCGGCCGCACTTGGAGTATTGTGTGCAGTTCTGGTCCCCACATTATAAGAAAGATGTGGAGGCATTTGAGAGGGTACAGAGGAGGTTTACCAGGATGTTGCCTGGTATGGAGGGCAGGTCTTATGAGGAGAGGCTGAGGGATGTGAGGTTGTTTTCGTTAGAAAGGAGGCGGCTAAGAGGGGACCTAATCGAAACATATAAGATGATTAAAAGTTTAGATAGGGTGGACAGTGATAGCCTTTTTCCTAGGATGGAGAAAGCTAGCACGAGGGGACATAGCTTTAAATTAAAGGGTGGTGGTTATAGGACGGATGTCAGAGGTAAGTTCTTTACCCAGAGGGTGGTAAGGGTATGGAATGCCCTGCCTGCGTCAGTTGTAGATGCGCCAAGTTTGGTGGCGTTTAAGAGGTTAGTAGATAAGTTTATGGATGAAATGGGAATGGTTTAGATTAGAGGATCATTGCTTTTTCCTAGTTGGTCGGCGCAACATCGAAGGCCGAAGGGCCTGTTCTGCGCTGTAATGTTCTATGTTCTATCTTTGGACTGTGGGAGGAAAGAGAGGATAAATGGTCACGCCATGTTTCTGTATTCTATGGGCGAATGGGACTTAGCAAGAGTTCAGAAGCAGTCAGAGTTTAGTGTGAGCTCAAAGTTACTTCTCATCTGTTCAGATTCACCATGTTGCATCCATCATTGTAGTGGGCATATTGCAAAGTAATTCATTGTCTACAAAGTGCTTTGGGATGGCCACATCGCAAAGGGTGCTGTAAAAATTCAAACTTCTTCTTTCTCGACAAATGGAGTTGACTTGTTTTGACAAAAGCCCAGACTTGAAAAGAGACCAAGAAAGAATGCAGTGTAAATGAATGACCAATGTGGGCATTCTGGGAATGTGGAACCACTTCTTGTACACACTTCTCTCAAAACTGACAGCCTCGGAACAGAGGCTGTGCCAGTCTGGGTTATGTCAAGGGTCACTTAGAGTATAGGAATAGACTGATGTGCAAGTGGCAAAGGGGATAACAAGTCCAACAGCAAGCAGTCCATTTTAATTGAGTAAAATATGAAAAAATAAAAGCACATGCTCTAAAAACATTTGGTTTTCAAATTTCTCTGGTTTTTAGATAGCCAGCGAGAGAAGGCACCTGACATTAAGCTACATGTCAAGTCACTGGACACCAGTAAGACACAGTGGGGAGAAAAATTGCTCACATCACTGCTCCAAGTTAAACTTTGTCAATGAACTATTTATTCTGTTTACTCGGTTATAAATGTTATTTTTAGACTTGACCCTTCCTAAGCAGACTCCACACCCTGTAATTACAGAGCTTGCTATTCCTTCTGGTCTGTCATTAAGAAAACAGGACTTCAGAGGTTTTCCATATTTTTTAGCTACAAAAGACAAGTTCCACTTTCACTGGTCTGATCTCAATTTTATCTTTGCAGAATCTTGCTGCAAACTTAAAAGGAAATTGAAGAGCAAAGCAGGCTGGCCATTTTATTCCGACACAAATGAAATTCAGGTGAACTATTACCAAGCCATTCTAGCCCAATGATTAGCTGCAACAGGAGGTGGCTAATTCAACTCATGAAGTCATGAATTTTGTTAAGATTCTTTTGCTCTCTTGCCTAGGCGAGATTTGGATGAAGCAGCAAAGAGGAGCAATGCGCACACCTCCCCACCCCCATTCCATTTTCAAGTGCAACAAAGAACATTTGCAGAAAATGTTGTATCCTGAAGCAGTGGGTTTGTGAGGTGGCAGCTGCCTGCAAAGATTAATACACTCAGAGGGAACCACTGTACTCACCTCTGAATGACTGCCAACCAGCCAACAAAAAGCCTATCACAGAGGAAGTGCACGGGGTTGTGTAGATACTGGCCTGGGTGGGTATTGTGGTTGGTGCAGATTCAATGGGTCAAATGGCCTCCTTCTACACTGTAGCATTCTATGAACTTTCTATCTATTAGCAGACATTTTAACTACACTGCAAAACAGTGATAATGACAGGAACTGTGTTTGTGGCACATGATGCATCCAATTCCTGGCGGACAAAAATCTAATCACTTTTCAGCTCTATCACTTGTCTTGTATTTATGCTCCTTTGTTCTGGACATAACTACATGTGCAAAGTGCTTTGTTTTATTCATATTTTAAAAAATCTTTTACATATCTCCTATTAATTCTATCTTTTCCACAAAAAAAGAGATTTCCAGCTTGCTCAATCTTTCTTGGTAAGTTTGATCCTTTTAATATTGGCAACACACTTGCACATCTTTTCTGCACCTTCATCACAATGCTCTTTGTAGTTTATTTATATTTATTACTGTCAAAGTACTACACTAACACTGCAATGAATTAACTGTGAAAATCTCCCAGTCACCACACTCTGGCACCTGTTCGGGTGTACTGAGGGAGAATGTAGCATGACCAATGCACTTAATTGGCACATCTTTTGAATTGGAGGAGGAAACCAGAGCACCAGGGAGAAACCCAGCAGACACAGTGAGAACGAGCAAACTCTGCACAGACTATGACCTAAGCCAGAAATTGAACCCTGGTCCCTGGCACTACGAGTCAGCAGTGGTAACCATGTTGTGCCATTCTGTAGAAAGACAGTAGAAAGGCACGTAACACTCCAAATGTTGTCCAGCTATGGTTTTAGATAAATTGAGTACTGCAACTCTTTTGTAATGTATCCCTAGGGTGAGAAGGCTGTATTAGCACTGCTAAAGCTGTGGTCCTGGGCTCGATTCCTGGCTTGGGTCACTGTCTGTGTGGAGTTTGCACATTCTCCATGTTTCTGTGTGGGTTTCCTCCGGGTGCTCTGGTTTCCTCCCACAGTCCAAAGATGTGCAGCTTAGGTTGATTGGCCATGCTAAGAAATTGCCTTTTAGTGTCCAGGGAAGTGTAGGTTAGAGGGATTAGTGGGTATAATATGTAGGGATATGGGGGTAGGGCCTGGGTGGGATTGTGTTCGGCACAGACTCAAATGGGCCGAAGGGCCTCTTTCTGCACTGCGAGTTCTGTGATCTATTAATAATATTTATTCTCTTGGAGTTTAGAAGAATGCAATGTTTCCTGGAAATGCAAAAAATTTCATGAGGAAACAGCAGTGCGGGTGCTAAATATTTTGATAATACACAACGTAGTATTTCACAGGACAAGAATAGGCCATTTGGCCCAACAATTCTATGCTGATAGTCAAGAAGAAAACTACATTCTGGCTTCATTATAACATAGTACACAAGAGCTATGTTTGAGATGCACATTCCAAGGGCACAATTGAACACTATGTCAGTAAGAGCAACATGATGCAGCAGGTGAAACATTCTTGTAATACAATAATATTCATGTTTGCATACAGGTTGTGATGAATCCATCAATGTTTAAAGTTTTTAAAGTTTATTTATTACTGTCACAAGTATGCTTACATTAACACTGCAATGAAGTTACTGTGAAAATTCCTCTTGTGGCCACACTCTGGTACCTGTTCAGGTGCACTGAGGAAAATTTAGCATGGCCAATATACCTAACCAGCACGTCTTCCTGACTGTGGGGGAAAGCGGTGCACCCCAAAGAAACCCATGCAGACACAAGAGAACATGCAAACTCCGCACAGACAGTGACCCGAGGCTGGAATCAAACCTGGGTCCCTGGCATTATGAGGGACCAGTGATAGTGTCAGATATTACCAAGATAATAAATTATAATAAAAGTAATGAATTAAAAACATAGCAATCAGAGTGGATTACACAAGAGAGCAGAAATGTATGATTTATACCAATGTTGTTGACAAATGTGGAGTCATCTGACTATGCAAATACAGCAAATGGCATTATTGAAGACAGAGATAAAATATTAAGAGGAAAAGAAAATCCCATTGGAAAACAGGTTCTCAGAATGCATTTACATTTAAAATTTTAACATACTGATGAGTAATAGGTTTTGTTTCTCCAATTATAACTCACAATCATTGAAACCACATCATGCAACCAGTTTCTTGCACCTGTTCTGATGCCTCTTACACTTGTATAGTTCTGGAAACTGTCATTACCTGGCATTGGACGCAGTTACTACAGAGTTCAACAGGACTCAAGTAGCTGGACAAAAATAATCCCCACCATAAATCACAGAGGTACTGAAGATGCTCACACCATCAATGTACATGCTGAAAGCCTAATCCCAGGCTGATGAACTGCTAAAGAGTACCTCATAACTTCCCCTTACCTTTTGGAGACTCTGTAAGTTGCAACAGTCAACTGGCCAGTCAGAGGGTCATGCACTGTGGCACGCTTCAGCTACAGGGAGAGAAAGGACAAATTTAATCCTGGAACAGCCAGATCACCACTGGTTGGTGGAATTCTGGAAGCCTCCGATTGGTCAGGATATATTAGAGAAAAGGATGAATGGGCAAGTATTACATCTGAGGCCAAGTTCCAATTCCATGTCCTTTCACTTTTAAAGGTTGGTTTTCTTTAACTCAAGATGAAACTTGACTGGGGGTGGAGAATAATGCGTGATTGCTTAAGCTGCTTGCATACATTAGAACCACAGGTTCTCACTGCATGTTTTGCATTTCATCGACGTACTCACAACTCAGCCCTGCTCTTGTTGGATCACTTTTTCCCCAGCTACACGTCGGTGGATGCCAGTTTCCAAACATGCATGGTTTGTATAAGATGCAGCAGCTTCCATGTGAAGAGGAGCCAGCACAGCTCTTGCTTACCTTTTGCTTATTCTGTAATGAGCTGTCTCCAGCACTCCAGTTATTGGGTTAGAAATGGTGGCTCGTCTCAGCTGTGAAGCCAACCAATCAGAAAAACAGAAAGATTATTACCAACTTGACTGGATGTGTAACAGGACCAATCAGAATCCTTCCAGTGGGGGTGAAAAAACTCAAGTCCATTATTCTGGAATGATCATTCCTTTACTGGCTTATGTGCATATAGTCAGCGGCAGCAACAACATTCATATTTTTCTGGGACGGCATGGTGGTTAGCATTGTTGCCTCTTAGTGCCGGGGTTCAATTCTGGGTTGCTGACTTGTGTGGAGTTTGCATGCTTTCCCCGTGTCTGCGTGGGATTTGTCCAGGTGCTCTGGTTTCATCCCACACTCCAGAGACATGAGGGTTAGGTTAATTGGCCATGCTCAATTGCCTCTTAGTGTCAGGGGTCTAGCAAGACCAAATGGGGATTAAGGGGATAGGGCCTGGTGGGATTGTGATCAGTGCAGACTTGATGGCCGAATAGCGTTCTTCTGCATTATAGGAATTCTATAATCCTAAAACTGAAACTCTCAGAAAGCAAGTTTGGTGTTTGACTAACAATCTTGGCATTTGGGCTTCTCAAATGACATTAATAATGACTGGCGTAGTCATTATTAATGACCATTTTCCAATGACCATTAGTCTACCATGTAAGCACACACTAACATTTCTTACGGTAACTAATTAGAAGGGCAACTGTGACTTTGACTGGTCTTCAAATGAGGCTAACATGTTTCAACTATGTGTTATGAACATATCTCCAATTTTCTAGCTGTTTTAAACTCCTTACATTACTGTGTTGTCAAGGATTTTCCTGCTTGGGTTGGAAGTTCAACAAGACAGTCCAAATCCAATCCTTAATGACCAATGATGTATGGAAAAAAACTTGTTTCTTAACTCATGGGCAGTGTGTGGGCAATCACTGCCTGTTTCCTCATTGTCCCTGGGAAGACTGGAAAAATAGAATCCCTACAGTGCAGAAGGAGGCCATTCAATCCACTGAGCACAATCCCATTCAGGCTTCATCTCCATAACCCCATGTATTTATCCTACTAAACCCCTTGACACTAAGAGTCAAGTTAGCTTGGACAATCTACCTAACCCACATATCTCTGGACTGTGGGAGGACTCTGGAGCACCTGGAGGAAACCCATGGAGACCCAGAGCATACGTGCAAACTCCTCACAGTGACCCAAGACTGGAATTGAACCCGGGTTTCTAGAGTTTTGAGACAGCAGTACTAACCACTGTGCCACCACGCTGGCTATGGTGAACAACTTCTTGAAGCCGACTGAGTGGCTTGTTGGGTAATTAAGAGTCAACTTCATTGCTAAAGGTCTGGAGTCATATATAGCCCTGACCGAGTAAGAATAGCAGATTTCCTTCCCTAAGAGACAAGAGTGAACCAAATAATCTGATAGTTTCACAGTTATCATGATCGATCTCAGCCTTTTATTTGAGATTTATAATTAGCTAGATTCAAATTTCCCAACTGCCACAGTGGGATCTGAACTCATGTATCCAGATGATAAGTCTGGATTTCTGTACGACTAGTCCAGTAAGGCCCCTAACTATGCAATTACTATCTAACTGCAATTAATTCCGCATTAATTGTCATTTAATGAACAGCGTCATTAAGGAAAGTCAAAAGATGAAGCATTTTAAACCTAGGTTTTAAAACCAAGGTTTAATGATTTTACAGGAAGTACATACTACTTCTTGGAGAATAGGAAGGGATTTTCTGTGCTGTTTGACCTGATTTCATTGACTCTGACAGGGAGTTAAGAAACATGCACTGCCCTATGCAGTCTTGTGCAGATCCATCAGTTACACAACTATCAAACAGATCTCTTGACTGCCTGTTAATGATAGAAGCCAAAACACACTCAATGCGGAGTCTGAATCACAATATCTAACACAAGAGGGTAAAGAATGGTCATCTACTAACACTTTAAAATAATGTTTAATTATTACGCAGAAGTAAGGTTTACATTTACATTGCAATGAAGTTACTGTGAAATTTCCCTAGTCGCCACATTCCATTGTCTGTTCAGGTCAACGCACCTAATTAGCACATCTTTCAGACTGTGGGAGGAAACCGGAGCACCCAGAGGAAACCGGCACAGACACGGGGAGAACAAGCAAACTCCACACAGACAGTGACCCAAGCCGGAAATCGAACTCAGGTCCCTGGCGCTGTGAGGTAGCAGTGCTAACCACTGTGCCATCCATAGTGGGTTGAATATTAGGTGTGAGATATTGAAAATGGATATTCCTTGCTTTTTAACGGGGAATGGGATTAAGATATACTTAAGACAATTTTCTGATGCATTGGCGCCATTTTAAAGATAACATGACATATACACACTTGGCAATGTTTGTACAATGGATGATGGTCGCATACCCAAAGACTTGTACAGCCACAGAGTCACTGGTCTTCACACCTCTACTACAAAGATATGGGCAAGTAAGGCATGAGTGTGGCAGACATTGTGACAACTGAGACACAGTTGCTGACAACCGTGACATTTGGAGGATGGCTTGTTTGGAAGGGCATTGGAAGAGGCGGAGCAGAAACAAAAAGAACAGCTGGCTGACAAGAGGGTCCAGGAAAAACAGAGGCCAGTAAATTGTGCATCTTCGTGGCCCATTGTCTTCCTCTACAGCAAACTTGGTAGAGACTGTTGTGCCAGAGTGGGGCACCTGTGTCACACCAGGCGATGCTCAACAAAAGATTGACCATCAAAGCACAAACCATGTTCTCCACTTCTCAGGCTTCCCCATGTCCAAGAAGGCAGGGCATTGGTCTGCACCCATGACTTGAATCAGTATTCCTCTTATGTCCTGCATTCACATGGTTTGTTCAGAGCAGCCTCAATATTAGGCTCTCGAATTAGCTTTCAGAAGAGGGCAAAGGTCAATTTGGAACTACTTATTGGGAGTGTGCAAATAATGCAGGAAGGAATGAAAAATAACACGATAGGGATTATATTGAGGGGCTGATCACCCAAGTCCGCAAACAAAGCTAATGAACTAATACACAAAATACACCTCAGAATGATATGATGTCTTACCCTTGGCTTCGCTAAATCTTTCACTCGCTCGATTTCCTCGTCAGAAATGATATCAAGGTAGCGGATAATTCGGGGTTTGTCCCATTCATCCTGCTCCTTCACAGGTTTCAGGATGTATAAAGGATTTCTGTTTGCATCTGAATAACGGCAAAAGAGCTTTCTCCATCTTTGAGGAGTCTGCATGGAAATCAAAGGACAGGCATTAGTCCAGTGGCGTATCACATTTTTTGTAAAATGTCTCCAAGGGCTTGACAGGTTGATTTATTTTGAAGTACGGTGACCATTACAGAAGCATTTTGTGTCAGCAACCTGTAATACTTTTCCACTCTGCTCCCAGTTACTTACCCCGAAGTGCAGCCACACCTTTCTTGCCTGACCTTCCAACGGGCTAGGTGAGGAAAGCGTATTGCAGTGGGACCTGAAGCCACGTTGAGTGCAGTAGTGTCGGGGATAAGGAAATCTTGCCCTTCCCTTTTTTTTAAGGCAGCATTAGCTGCCATAAAGCAGGTAAGTTTCAAAGTCAGGGAGAAGCTATGTGTTTAAAGGTAAGTAGTGGGGGGGAGGGGGGGGGAATTGAGTGTCAGGTTGTGGGGTTGGTCAATGATGGATAGTTGCTGAAAGTATTTGGGGGCTGGTGGAGGTGAGACGATTTGTGGGGAGCAAGGGGCTGTGAGGAGGATAGTCTGGGGTGGCCGTTTCGTGGGTTATTGTGACAGTAGTTGGAGAAGGACTTGAGAGGGTTCTGGAGGGAGTGGCTGTGGAGCAGATCAATACAATAGTCATCTAAATGTTTGAAGATGTTTTAATTCTAACTTTTTCAGGGTAACTATTCTTGTAAGACAGTCTGAACCATCAAAAGACTGCAATTTAAATCAGAGTATCAGATGGCTCCCAGTCGAAATTTGAACTTTTTGGGCAATTATTATGCAATCCTACATGGGGACTGCTGAACAGGGACCTCCCAGCCCTTTGGGGTACCCCATTTCAGCCACATCTTTGGGGTACCACACGCTCCACATTCTGGGTACAACATCCTGGAGATCAGAAGTTATGGACTTTTAAGATTCTAAGTCAATAATATTACATAGCCAAATGCTACTCTAGCGGAAGCTTGTCTCAGCCAAGGCACTGCAGTGAACTGAACTAAACGCTCTGCAGCAATTTTGTTTCCCCACTTTGGCCCCAGCAGTCTACTCTCAACTGCTTTTCCCAAATGACCATTATGCATACAAGCCCAGTCATCATGTCAATATTCTACTTTGACTGTGGACAGCAACATTGCTGAGCCTCTGTTTGGTTTTCAGCCAATACCCACATGTCATTGGATAACAAAAATAATAATAAGATTCATCATAGCCAATTCTTCTTTACAGTTTGGCAACAGTGACACATTCACTGAAAGTCCTTCAGTACACGAGCTTTGTGTTTGAAAATAGAAAGAATGATTTTTACTTAGCATCTTTCACTGTTTCAGGACGTCACACAACTTCAAGTGTATATAGCCAATGATAGCTTCTGAAGTGTTATCACTGCTGTATTGTAGGAAACACAGCAGTCCCAGAAACAGCAACATGATAGATTACTAGATAATTGTTCCTTATTTAGAATTATAGAATCCTACAGTACAGGAGGCCATTCAGCCCATTGACTTTGCACCAATCACAGTCCCACTCAGGCCATATCCCTGTAATTGTATGCATTTATCCTAGTTAATTTCCCTGCCACTAAAGGGCAATTTAGCACAGCCAATTCACATAACCTGCATATCTCCAGAGTGTGCGACGAAGCCAAAACACCTGGAGAAACCTCACACAGACACGGGAAAATATGCAAACTCCACACAGACAGTGACCCAAGTGGGAATCGAACCTGGGTCTCTGGTGCTGTGAGGCAGCAGTACTGACTGCTGTGTCACCATGTCGCCTCTCACACCATATAACATTCTACGCAAACTTGGCAAAGTACAAATCCTCTGCATCCAGAAAACCCTCCTCATTCAAATAATTCACCTACCAATTTGACACCTTCTCCTCGGCAGAGTCTTTCATATTTCTGTCTCTCTGGTAGGTAATCCTTTGGGCGTGATCTCTTTGTCTTTGAAGCATCCCCTGATTTGTTTTCTTCTGTCTTCTGGGCTGTGTTTGTCTGTTCTTTTTTCTGATCAGCCATCATATACTCGAAATACCTCAGGTTTCCATTTGCTCGCTGGTGTTCAGGATCTGCAAGATGTTAGTGTAAGATCTTTCACATAAATCTTAACTAACATCAAGTTAAATACTACTTTGAAGAATGAATTTAAGCTCCACTGCCTTATAATTGTTGCAATTTCACCCCATCCCATATAGGAAGCCTTTCAAAACAAATCTTTATTAAAACTACTTGCCACTTTTAAAAAGTTATATTGGTGCTTAAACCAATTAAAGCAACAAGCAGAAGACAATCCCAAACACGCGCCGCTGGTGATACCACATTACTGTCCTCGGTTCTCGACTTCTACTTCTGTGATGTATGTGAGTTACAAAATCACAGAATTAAGTTGCAGAAGGACGCCATTTGGCCTATTGTGTCTGCACCCGCTCTCTAAATGAGCAATGGGATCTAGTGCCATTCTCCTTCCTTTTCCCCCATACCCCTGCCCATTGTTTCCATTCAAATAATCATCAAATGCCTATTCAAGTAATCATCTAATGCCCTCTTAAACTATTTGGTTAAATCTGCCTCCATCACAGTTCAAGGCAGTGTGTTCCTGACCGGGACAACTCCTTCTATGTAAAGACATTTTCCAAATCACCTTTGCTTCTTTTGCAAATCACTTTAAACCTTTGGCGTCTCTTTCTTGACCCTTTTCCAAGCAGGGACAGTTTCTCCCCATCGACTTGTCCAGCCCCCTTATCAAATCCCCCCCTTAGCTCAAAGGGGAGTGTTGAGGAACAGAAGGATCTTGGTGTATGTGTCAACAGATCCCTGAAAGTAGGCAGTCAAGTGGATAAAGTTGTTAAGAAGGCATATGGAGTCTTAGCTTTTATTGGTAGGGGGATTGAATTTAGGAGCCGCAGCATCATGTTGCAACTGTACAAAACTCTAGTGCGGCCGCACTTGGAGTATTGTGTGCAGTTCTGGTCGCCACATTATAAGAAAGATGTGGAGGCATTGGAGAGGGTACAGAGGAGGTTTACCAGGATGTTGCCTGGTATGGAGGGCAGGTCCTATGAAGAGAGGTTGAAGGATTTGAGGTTGTTTTCGTTAGAAAGGAGGCGGCTAAGAGGGGATCTTATTGAAGCATATAAGATGATTAGAGGTTTAGATAGGGTGGACAGTGATAGCCTTTTTCCTAGGATGGAGAAAGCTAGCACGAGGGGACACAGCTTTAAATTAAGGGGTATGAGTTATAGGACGGATATCAGAGGTAGGTTCTTTACTCAAAGAGTGATTAGGGAGTGGAATGCCCTGCCTGCAGCTGTTGTAGATGCGCCAAGTTTGGTGGCGTTTAAGAGGTTAGTTGATAAGTATATGGAAGAGAAGGGAATGGTTTAGTTAGGAGGGGCATTGCTTTTTATTTTGGTCGGCACAACATCGAAGGCCGAAGGGCCTGTTCTGTGCTGTATTGTTCTATGTTCTATGTTCTATGGGAACAATCCCAAGTTTATAGCATTGGTGTTGATGGCATTATTGTATGACCCATACGTAATGGGCCAAATTAGAGCAATATAAATGCTGTTGTAAATTGTATTTAGGGCAGAGCAGAAATATGTTTGTCCAAACAAAGCACGTTCAGCTTCATGTATCAAGTTGGAAATTGCTTCAGTCAGATGCCTTGGTGGTTAGATTCAGTTCTTTGAATTATGCAAAGAAAACACAATTACACTTGCTCAACAAAGGGGTTCCATGTTATGCAAAGCAGGAGAAATAATTTAAATCTGATTTATATATTACACAATGTCAGCTCAATTTCTATCCTTCCCTGTGGAATACACGGGACAAAAAATTTCTCTCCACCGAGGTCATTCAGAGTACTGGAGCATCACAATGTTGCAACGGTTCAGTGTCTACCTCCACCCTATTCAGTATCATTCCATACCTCTCAGCCAAATCATTGTTTTTCTTCATTATGTTTTGCTATAAAATATTAAAACTAAACGTAAGAACAGCAGTCAGGGTACGAAGCAAAGGATCGGTGAGAGATGCACACGAGTGTGTAACTCTTTGATTACACAGACACGAGAGACAATTTGGCATTCCTAATTACAACATTTTTACACAGAAAAGGAGGACAAAATGAATTTTTATAACGGAAACAGCAGTACATTCAATGATCTTAGAGGGTACCACAGTCAAATTGTATGTGCGCGCATGTGTGCCTAATGCTGCTTTTGCTCTCTGATTTATGCTTGTCCTGAGCATGATTTCTTGTTGGCAATGCTGAATTTAATGCTTCCATCTTTTGAAATATTTAAGTAAGAACTTCAAGACAAAGGTTCAAACTTTATGAGTGGGTGGCTCCACATATGTTTCAAACCCAGCCTGTCCAAGTAAGTTAAGATCATGTTACAACTCTAATTGGGTTGGTCACTATCCAGGACCTTGTCAAAAAATAGCCCTTCCACATGTATCAACTTTGTCAGAGCGTGTTGGAGATTATTTGAGCATGGGGGGCACATTAAATCACGTACCAAGTTTATCCTTGTACATCTCAGTTATACATCTATAACTGGATATTAACTGGAGCATTTCCTCTCATCCCATCCCTTTTTAAGTCCTTAAGTAGAAGGAAAATCAAATAGTTGATGTAACTAATTCCTTAATTCTTCTGGGTATTTGCATCCAGCACTTTTTTGCAGATTCCTGGTTCTCCTTTTGCACTGATTAGCATATTCAGCTGATAATATATCAGACATGCATCTTGCTTCAAATCTTGATGTAGAGATGCTAGTTTGGACTGCGGTGGGCACAGTAAGGAGCTTTAGAACATCAGGTTGAAGTCCAACAGGTTTATTTAGTATCGCGGGCTTTCAGGGTGCTCTCCTTCATCGGGTGAATCTGAAGGAGCAGTGCTCCAAAAGCTCATGACATTAAATAAACCTGCTGGACTTTAAGCTGGTGACATGAAGCTTCAAATCTTAGCAGTCCTTACACAAATTGGCCTACACGTGACACCAGACCCAGAGCAATGTGCTTAATTGCCCTCTGAAATGACCTAGCAAGCCACTCAGTTTTAGGATAGTTAGGGATGAGCAACAAATGCTGACCTTGCTAGTGACACCTACACCTGCATCCCAAAAAAAGAGTTATAAATATTCCTATGCGCGCACACGCGCGCATGTCTGTTATTAATAGCACTGAAGTTTAAAAACTGTTGGGCACAGCTACCTCTGTCAATGAAATACACATTAGCTGTTACCCTTGTCTAGAAGGAGCTTTTTCTTACATGTTAGATGCAATATTCACATAGTGCTAGAAACAGTTAATAATGAGTACGTCTCCCAAGCTGTAAAGCAGATTCAATCAATCATTTTGGATTGTAAATCCAACAAAGAATGAACGCTTGTCCTGACAGGCATCTCAGTCAGTATCTGACAACTCTTACCATCACAGTTCACCTAAAAGACAAAATCCTTTTTAGCTGTCCTACTGTACGAACAAATGGAGGACTCTGCGAATTCATGGTATAAAAATGCTCTATCAAGAGCACAAATTATTTTAAAGGTACTGCAGAAAAGCAGGTCTTGTTCTGGACTTCTACTGTTTTATAGAAGATTTTGTGAGCTAGAATTTAGGTATCTGATCCTGTTTGGCTCATTTCAGCTAATTTTGCTTATTAAATCACATGTAGTTTTAGCCCAACATATCTTGTCTGTCAGAGCATTATTTAACTGTTTGAATGAAGAGACCTAGCGTGTAGAGTGATAACATTGGTTACTGTTAGCATAGTTGAATGATTTAGTGAACTTGATTATTTTGGCCACCTGGTTAAATTTCTGAATTGGACATTTAAAGTTAATTTATTAATCACATATAAGCTTACATTAACATTGCAATGGAGTTACTGTGAAGTTCCATTAGTCATGATTCTATTTGTGAAGGAATTGAAAGATACAGGTATGAAGCTGTCATTTTCTCCAGTGGGTATTTTATGATTATAAGTTACTTATTGAATATGAGAATGCAGTTTTTTCCAGAAAATGATTTTTAAATGCTGCTGACCAATAAATCAATTTCTACTTTAAGTTCTCCTTTGGAACAGGATTGTGCCCCCTTTATTTTAACTACCTGTGGGTTTGGAATTCACTGCAGAAGGAAGCTTTCACATCACATCCTTACCCAGTTTTAGTAATCTCTTTGTGAGCTCCAATGCCTTGTCCAGATCACCTTGTTGATACACTGCGTAGCTCAGGTAATCCAGAACGGTGATTTTGTCAATGGTAGATACCTCGCCGGCGTCCAGCTGCTTTAGTGCCTGTTCCATCCACAGTTCTGTGTGGTAGTAGTCTGTATCTGTGTAGGCTATTTTGCCCAGTTCGTAGCAATCTTCTGCAGTGAGTGTTGTTTTATGTTTCACACCTGAGGGACAAAAGAAAAACAGGATCATGCATCTGGTTGAGTCAGGCAGATGGCAAACAGCATTTGCAATCTGATTTCCCAACTTCAAATTTGAACTCATCTTTGTATTTAAAGTGTTCTGCACGGTTGCAATCAAAAGTTTTAAACTCACCCCAACCCAAACTCTGATGTGCTGATACCAGATTTTTTGCAGTCCCCTCCCCACGTTCCATTACAAACAACTAACTGTCTAGGTCACAATGAACAAAAAAAAAGTACAGCACAGGAACAAGCCCTTCGGCCCTCCAGCCTGCGCCAATCATTTGTAGGAAGAAACCGCAGCACCCGAAGGAAACCTACACAGGCACGGGGAGAATGTGCAAACTCCACACAGACAGTCAGCCAAGGCCAGAATTGAACCTGGGTTCCTGGTGCTGCGAGATAACAATGCTAACCATTGTGCCACGGTGTGCATTCTTGAATTTCTCCCCAAATTCTTCACCTCCACAAGATATTCCTTGAAATCCTTGGTAATTTAGAGTATGAGAGAAAAATAGTTAGAAATAAAGACAGTTTTTAAGAATGAGCCTTGCTCCTCTAGATTGTAAGAGTGTGTAATTAACAGTGGCAAAGAAGGAAATGATGGATGAATTGAACAGATAATTTACATCTATCTTCTATAGAGGATACAAATAACATCCCAGTAATAATTGTGAATTAGGTGAAAATTTAAAAACAATTACAATCTCGAGAAAGGGTACTGAGAAAATTATTAGGATGAAAAGCTGACAATTCCTAAGATCCTGGTGGACTTTATCCTAGGGTCTTAAAGGAAAGTGGCTGCAGAGGTAGTAGTAGATACATAGGTTTTAATTTTCCAAATTTTTGCAGATTCTGGAAAGGTACTATCAAATTGGGAATAGCAAATGTGACAACTCTGTTCAAGAAAAGAAAGGAAATAAACATCAGGAAACTACAGGCCTGTTAGTTTGACATCTGTTGTAGGGAAAATGTTCTATTGAGGCACTTAGAAAATCTCAATGCAATCAATAAGATTCAATATGGTTTTGTGAAAGGGAAATCATATTTGACATATGTGTTGGTGTTCTTTGAGGAAGAAAGAGGCAACATGGAAAAAAGGGAACCTGTGAATGTGCTGTTCTTAGATTTTCAGAAGATATCTGACAAGGTGCCACATCAAAAATCACAACGCAAAAAATAAGAGTTTGTGGCATCAGGTGTAGCATATTAGTATGGATAGAGGATTGGCTGACTAACAGGAAGCAGACTGGGGGATAAATGAATCTTTTTCAGGTTGGCAAGGTGTGAGGAGTGCCACAGGGATCAGTGCCTCAGATATTTACAATTTATATTAATAATTTTGATGAAGAGATCAAGAATATGATTGCTAAATTTGCTGATGATAGGAAGAGGACATAAGCAATCTGCAAAGAGACACTGATTTATTTAGAGTGCGGGGAAAAGAATTGACAGATGGAGTATAATATGGGAAAATGTGAACTTATGCTTTGATCTCCTAATTTAAAACAGGATATTAATGTATTAGAAGCAGTCCAGAACAGGCTCTCTGAACTGATACCTGGGATGCAGGGGTTATCTTACGAGGAAAAGGCTCAGCCTTTATCCACTGGAGATTAGAAGATTAAGAGATTAACTTATTGAAACATACAAGATCCTAAGAAGGCTTGACAGGGTGGATGCTGAGAGGATGTTCCCCTTGTGGGAGACCAGAATTAGGAGACAGTTTAAAAATATAGGCACTCCCTTTAACACACAGATGAGGAGAAACTTCTCTGAGAGTCATTCATTTTTAGAATCTGAGGGTCATTAAGCTTTAGAGCTCTTTTCTCCAGAGACTAGTAGAGGCAGTGTCATTGAATATTTTTAAGGCTGCTTTAGATAGGTTCTCAAGGGTATCAGGTGAAAGATAGCAAAGTAGAGTTGAGATCACCATCAGACTAGCCATGATCCTATCAAATGAGTTGAAAAGCAAATGGTATATTCAGTATGTCTGTTTATATGTTTGAATTTTTATTTAATTACTTCTAGCTCTCTGTAAATGTTAACTAGGCAGTATTTCAGTCTGACCGTGTTCAGCCACTTTCCACCAGAAGACAAAACTGTTCTTATGTTTACTGGCATGCTGGCGTTGCCAACTCACCAACTAATTTACGTTCAGATATACAAGTTTTAGCAAATCCAGGAAAGTTACTCTGATCTTTCTGCCATCTGCACAAAACCTGTTATGTAATAAGCCAGTGGCACTACTACAACACAAGGTCACCTTTGCTACATACCTGGCAAGTTTCCCATAGAGATTGTCTCTGCATCTAGATTGTATGTGTCCTGGAGACGTATCAGTGCCTTGGCAGCTCCAGTCTGGTCTTCATCGTTAGGCAAATATTGTCGCTGAATGGTGAGGTTAGAAATGAACCCTACAAAAGACACAGAGTAGCAAATCATCAAAACTCAAATTATAAAACAAAATTCAAAACTTACACCAGGCCAAGCTCCTGCAAAATAATCTTCTGTAGAGGAAAGCAGGGGATGAGACAAAAAGGCAACTTAGTTTAGTCTCAATCCTCTCTCCTCCGTTCTAATTTGTATTGGCCTACTTTCTTTCTGTTCAAGCTTTTCTTTAACTGCTAAGCTATATGCAAAGACTGTGCAAATTCATTCAGTACACATTTTACTTTTCCTCCCTTTCTCAGGCAGGACTTCATCTTTGTTCAATCCGGTGAGTGAACCCCCACAAGTGCTTCAGTTTAACTATGCCTTAATGAGACCTTATCCCCCAAGTCTCAAGTGTGCTTTCTGTACTTGGAACAATTTTTCCTCAAGGAAAGGCCTGGAAAACCTCTCCAATTGTCATCAATAACCTGCCTGTTTCAACATCTCTAAAAAGGTCGCTGTTGCACTGAGAATGGAATTTACTTTGGTACTTTTGATGAACATTCTACGAGTTCAAGAGATACTACCTTCAAACTATCAGGTCAGAACTGCAATTAACAAGCTGCCAAGAATTAAAATAAGGGCCATTTGAATTATAGTTTCCAAACCAGAATCTGAAGGATCATCAGGTTTCTGCCTTTTGGGCCAAGCATCCTGGTTCAAGGTTTAAACATTTTATATTCCTTTGGTTATTCACCTACCAGCATGTTTTTATGTTACTCTATTTTAACAAATTTTAGTAAAATGATTTCCGCAACAAAACCAGGATTTCTTTTGGACTGCTGTCTTTGGAAGTTGAGTCGGCACAGGAGAATTCATAGAACTGTGCCAATATTTATAAGGGATTGGGGGGGGGGGGTTTCTGTAAAATTACATTTTGTTTAGTCTTACTAGCTATCTTGTTCCAGAATGTAGAAAGCCAGTTTGGGGCAAACGGAAGAGTCAGTGGAGTGAGCTTACACCTCCTATTCTATCAAAATTAGCATGTCAGTTAACGTATGTATCAATGTATTAACCTGAGATCACGTTGTCCACAGTCTGTACACTTTCTTGTTCCTTCCCCTCCTTTCAGCAACAATAAGATGTTTTTTGGGCTTCTCAGAAGTTTCAGTAATTAGAAAAATATTACGCATGCTCTGGGGTTTTTAACCAACTTTTGGGTGGTAGCTGGATCCCTTGTGATCTTGTTTATTCCTCAGCTAAGGCCATCCCAAGTTCATTAAGGAAGCAAGTGCCATACAGAATCACAGACCTTTAAAACACAGATAGAGGCCTTCCGACCATCATTTCTGCACAAGTCATCATACATCTATCTATGCTAATCCTATTTTCCAGCACTTGGTCTGTAGCCTTGTATACTACCTTGCACATCAGAATGTGGGAAACTTTGACATAGAATTGAATGTCCTGGAATGGACATGTTCATTTCAATACAACCGAGTTTGCATTCATATAAGTTAGTAAGTTTTTGATAAGATAGGTTTGAAATGCTCCCTCAAGTTCGCTCAGCAACCAAAAGCTGCTCAGTACCTTCTAACCTCAATCACATTTTTTATCAAACGTCTGTCCATGAAAACACTCCAACACGACATGTCTTCAGAAAAGATTTTACGACTTCCAAGACATTTTTGATCCAGAAGTAAAAGTGAAACGTTCAGACATTAGTCTTTATTAAGTCTTGTGTTTGCTCATGCCAGGCTTGCATCCAATTTTCAAAGCAACTTGATCCACTGCCCTTTGCTGCATAGCATTCTGCCAAATGAAGTTTATTGAAAGGTTTAGTGCAGTAAAATTACTGGCCAAGGCACAATTGAGTTTGAATTGCCCCGCCACGTTAAGAGACTAGCTTTTCCAGTGCAACTATTTTAATATGAAACCCAGCTGTTTTAAGTGGAATTTATTTATTGAATGAAGTGCAGATGTGAACTGGAAACAAAAAAAAACAAAAATAAGGTCTAGGTACCTTCCCAAGTTATAAGTTTCTAGAATATGCTCTCCTCTAGACTCCAGGCAAAAACCTAATTCAGTCCTAGATGACAGTCCTTCGCGTTCACTTATGATGAAAGAGGAACTGTAATCAAGCATTGGGCTTAATCCAGTCAGGAAACACTGGTGGAACATTGCACCTATTTGTTAAAAATAACCTTTATGATTGCCTCCTTCAATGACACACAGACATTCCAAAGCCAGTCATAAACTAAGAGTCAAAAGTAAAGGTAGTATGATACATATACATATTTACTCTCTATTCCAGCAATGCAAACAGACAGGCACTGATTGTAGTGTAGGTTGTAGATAATGGGCAAGGAACAGTCACTGAAGAACTGGTAAAGAAAAGCATCATTGGTGGCAGGTTGGCAATATAATGTGGACTGGGATAGGTACAGTAAAGAGTCTCACAACACCAAATTAAACAGGTTTATTGATAGCACAAGCTTTCGCAGCACTGTACAGACTGTGGACAATTTGATCTCAGGTTAATACATTGATACATACATTAACTGACATGCTAATTTCAATAGAATATGAGGAGTAAGCTCACTCCACTGACTCTTCCATGCCACTCCCTGATGAAGGAGCAGCGCTGCGAAAGCTCATGCTACCAAATAAACCTGTTGGATTTTAATCTGGTGTCATGAGACTACTTACAAGATTGGCAATACTGATTTACTTTTCAGCAGACAAGCACCGACCTAAATGTGTGCACATACCTCAAACAACATGCTACTTGTTTTGATTTTAATCAAATAAAGATGTTTGGATCAAATACAGAAACAAACTTCTGAGAGCAAAACGTACTGGATGCAGCACTGCTACCGTCACACTATGAAACTATAGGATATAACTGCCTGTGAGTTTCCCAGGTTATTGATCCCAGATGTGGCATTATAATGAGATGCCAAATAAGAAAGAAAGTGGGTACACCTAGTGCAAAATCCTCCAAGGAAACTCTCCTTACTGCTTCAAAGAAATACTGGCAAACTCTAGCAGTGGAGCAGAAAGTACTTGTTTTAAAAAAGTGAACATTTAATCTTCAAGCAAAGTAAATCCTGCCTATCACATTTGATCACATTTACACTCTCAAAACTTGTAATTTACACTAGAGATATCAAAATATTTAACAGATTTGCAAGACAAACGAGTGCTTATTGGTGTCCATACTTCAGTTTTTGCCTTTTGTACACACAGGTTATCTCATGAGGAAAGAGTTCAGGTAAAGTCCTGACACAATAGGGTCACAGGTTGGATTGTCCCATCTTTCCAGATGAAAGGAGGAGCAAGAGTATGGATTGATGGAGAGAAACATAAGGGAAAATGGGTGAAGGGTCAAAGAGGAGGAGGAAATTCAAGTGAAAAGGGCATTCATTGTAAATCGATTGGATTTAAAATTGGTGTTGCCAGACTCTTACTGAATTCATTAGTCCATCCAGAAAAAGTTGATTAACCACTGACCATCAGACATATCCTTGAGGACCAGGTTCTCCAGCTCTAGCCATTCTGTGTTTAGCCGTTTCATCAATTTAAAAGCATTCACTGGGTGCCCTAGGAACCCTTCCGGATCTTTGGTGGCTGTCTCAGTTAGTTGATCCAACTTTTCTGCCCACCTAGTAAAACGGAGAAGAAATTAATGCTGGGAACCAACTTAAATGCTTGACTGATATCATCATACTGATATTATATATGCTTTAGTGCACAAATATGCCATCCATACAAATAGAGGAAGAAAGTTAAGAAAAAGAGAAAAATAAAGTACTTGAAAGAGTGGGAGCTAAATGCTTCTTCAAAATTCCAAGAAACTGGGTTACCGTTTGATTTCGCCCAGTTTGCCCTCTTCCGCTTTGATGTAATCTTTCAAGGAGGTCACCAGATCTTTCTCAGTGTACAGCAAATCCGTCATCTGGCCTACCCAAAGACAGCAAAACAGTTTTACACATGATACTTTACATAAAAGGGGAATTCCATTTTCAAAGCAAGTTAACAAGATTTTTTTTATGAAACTGGAACTATTCTCTTTTACTTTAAAGTTTTATCTGCAACATTCATGCTAAATTGCTTTGGAAATGAGTTATGTTTAAAAAAAATTATTTTGATGCGTGCAAGAAAACTGAATCTGTACATAGCTGTACATAACTCTACTTCGATAAAATGCAAATTTTACAAGTCTCTTGTACAAGTAGATTAACATAAATATGAGATTCTCAGTCCTGTCCTATCATAATTCAAGTATTAAAAGACTGGACATGAAAGTGACAAATTGGCTCATTATCCAAACCATCCCAGACAACCGGCTAAAACACTGCTGTTCCCATTTACAGTCAGTAGAATTTAAAGTTTTTTTTGAGAGTCCCACGTTGGTTTTGGTGGGTAAGGAGCAATGTTATTTTCTCATTTGGAATAATAATATGCAATATTATAATGGTCTCACTATTCATTACCATGCAACATTCTGGAATCTTGTATTCTCAGTTTTGAGGCTGACTGAATTCTTCTCTGGTAGGAACATACATATTGCAAAACAAAAAAAGGTCAAGGTCTAACCAATTCACCTGCTTTCATCCTGGGAGTAGTTTACTGTAACAATAATAGACTTATAGATAGAACAATAATAGACTTACAGCAATCAACCTCTATCAATATATCCACAACAGATTCCAGACACGAAGCAATGAAAATTTCCAGTGACGGTTTAAAACCAGTCATGTTTTCCACCATAGCTCGCTGGGTTATTACATCATTGTTATGTTTTAAGTCATACCTAATGAAGCCTAGGAATTAATATTTGGCCTCCAATTAACACTTTTTTTTAACAACGGGGACGATGAACTAATGATGGGGCAGATACCTCTGTTTGATGCACCTTGCTTTGCAAGTAGTTTTTTGGAATCTGATAATAGAGTGGCACTGCTACATCATGGTGCTAGGGACCCAGATTTGATTCCTGGCTTAGGTCACTGTCTGTGCGGGGTTTGCACGTTCTCCCCGGGTCTGTGTTCCTTTCCTTGCACAGTCCAAAAGACGTGCTGGTTAGGTGCATTGGCCATGCTAAATTCTAACTGTGTACCCCAAACAGGTGCCAGAGAATGGCAACCAGGAGATTTTCACAGTAACTTCATTGCAGTGTTAATACAAGCATATTTGTGGTACTAATAAATAAAGTTCAAAAAAAATCAGGCCTATTTCAATGCTTTGAAATGTATACCACCCCAGTTAAGCAATCACAGATGTATAACCAACTCCCAGGGTGCCTCTGTATTACTTTGCAAGCAGCCACAGAAGACACACAACATATAGCTCAGAGCAATTCCTTTTGATTTTACACATCAATCCAGATGGCATAGGTGACAGAATGACATTTGTTTTTAAAATAATGCATTTATTTTGTCATAATATCTAGATACAGAAGTGTTTTAAATTCAGAGATCTGGCTTCTTTCAGATAACATGCTAATGTTGTACTTTAGTGCATAGGACTATCGCTTGTCTTAGTTGTGCATAGCTCAAATAGCAACTCTGCTGGTTATATAAAATGCAATAAGCCAGTTACATTAAAATACAGATTCTCCAGGTCTCTTGTACAAGCAGATTAAACTAATGAGAGATTAACATCCCTATCCTATTACCAATTGCTCAATTTTTTTAAAATTTGTTCAGGGGACATGGGCATCGCTGACTGGCCAGCATTCATTGCCCATCCTTCATTGCCTGAAGTTGAAAATCAACCACATTGCTTTGGCTCTGGAATCACATGTAAGCCAGACTAGGTAAGGGTGGCAGATTTCCTTCTTTAAAGAACATTAGTATTGCAGATGGATTTTTCTGCCAATTTGCATTAATTTCATGATCATGATTAGATTCTTAATTACAGACAGTTTTTATTGTAATCAATAAAACTATCTGACGCGACAGGATTTAAATCTGGATTCCTAGAACATTAGCTGAATTTCGTAGAAGGAGCAGAAGGAGGCCATTTGCCCCATCAGATTTGCACTGACAACAATCCCATCCCAAGTCCTATGCCCACAATCCCACATACTTACCCTGCTAATTCTTCTAACCTATCCATCTCAGGACACTAAGAGACAATTTAACATGGCCAATCAATCTAACCCGCACATTTTTGGACTGTGGGAGGAAACCAGAGCATCCAGAGGAAACCCATGCAGACATAGGGAGAACGTGCAAACTCTACACAAACAGTGACCCAAGCCGGGAATCGAACTCGGATCCCTGGAGCTGTGAGACAGCAGTGCTAACCACTGTGCCACCCCAATCCAGTTACTGGATTAATAGCTAAGAAATAATATCACTAGGCCATTGTCTCCCCGGATAAGTATTATTAATTAAGCAACAGCATCTTTTAAAACAATCTCACAATAGGAAAACTCTCACTTACCAATAGATGTGAAGAAATCATTATGAGCCTGTGAAAGTGAAACCAGGACTCCGAGTCCTAAAACGCACCAAATCCTTATACAAGCCATGGCTCGGTAACTGGTCACTGTACTGGAACTCTACAATGGATAAAATAAACAAAAAATGTAAGTGCACAATCAATTCAAAGGAATGGAACAAATCAGAACTAGGTTTAGCATCAGTAAGCTGCAAGAACTAAGCAAGTTATTTTTGTGCACAATAGATTAAAAGCTCAAAGTAAAAGCACAATTTTGAATGATGCAATAACAGTGACACAGTGGGTAGCACTGCTGCCTCACAGCAAGTTTGTACATTTCCCCCCATGTCTGCGTGGGTTTCCACTGGATGCTTTGGTTTTTTTCCCCCACAGTCTAAATGTGTGGGTTACATTGATTGGCCATGCTAAATTGACTCCAGTGTCAGGGGCATTAACAGGATAAATATGTGGGGTTATGGGAATAAGGCCTGGGTAGGATCATGGTTGGTGCGGACTCAATGGATTGAATGGCCTCCTCTGCACTGTAAGGATTGTATGAAAGACCATTTGCGAAATAGCGTAAGTCCAAAGATGTGCAGATTAGGTTGAGTGGCCATTGTAAATTGCCCACAGTGTCCTGGGATGTGTGGGTTAGTGAGGTAAATGTGAAAGATTGTGAGGATAGGGCCTGCGTGGGGTTGTTGTCAGTGCAGGCTCAACGGGCCAAATGTTTTCCATCTGCACTGTAGAGTTTCTATGATTTCTATGATATTTTGATACAAGTGCAGGTCATTGAATGGTACAGCATTGAAGAAAGAAGCCTCCTGCCACTCATAGCTATCTGGTTTCACCAAAGCTCTGTTCAAGTATTTATCCAACTTCCTTCTGAAATCTGCCACTGAATCTGCCTCCCTCTCAAGCAAGTCATTTCAAACCATTCTTCTTTTCTTCACAGTCTGTTACAGTAGTGGTGACCATGGCTGTCCTACTTTGCTTGGTAGCAGCAAACGTCTTGGTGCTGTTCCCAAATCTTGCGCCTATTCTATTTCTTAAAGTGTCAGTATAGTTCTTCCTCTTGCTCTTCTGTCCTGAATAATATCAGTCATTACCAGATGTTTCAGTGTCTTGCTTCTTGTGCCTAAAGAATTGTAGTTGCCTCTTTATGATCTTCTCGTTGTGTGCCTGTTTTCCTCATTGGTTGATTTTCTCATTGTCCAACTAATCCTCAGAAACCACACTGTTGTTGCCTTTAATTATCAATTGCCTAAGCATTTTATTCCACATGTTGCCCTTTCATTCTTTTTCACCATTACTTTAAACTTACACAGATGTTTCACAAAATGAGGTACAGGATATTAGTTTAATTCAGTTGCTGACATTCTTGCCTTGAAGTCAGTCTCAATTAAGCAGTCTAGTGATCATTGCTTTAAACTGAGGAAACTTTCCTTCTTAATAGGCAAAGACTGAAGTTTATTACTGGAATATGAAAAAAAAACAATGGTGTACAATTAACAGACTTCAGGACGGTCTAATTAACCTGTTATTTAGAAAGCCCATCAGGAGAACTCAGCTCAATATTTAAAGTCTGTTACATTACTGAAGTGATGTGGAGATGCCGGCATTAGACTGGGATGGGTACAGTAAGAAGTATCACAACACCAGGTTAAAATCCAACAGGTTTATTTGGTAGCACAAACCACAAGCTTTCGGAGTACTGCTCCTTCCACTCACCTGATGAAGGAGCAGCGCTCTGAAAGCTTATGGCTTGTGCTACCAAATAAACCTGTTGGACTTTAGCTTGGTGTTGTGAGACTTCTTACTGACATTACTGAAGTGTCAAACTTTGAATGAAATATTAAAGCTGGACCACGTCAACCTCCTCTGCTGGTTGCAGGTTGGCGTTAAGGAGCCAATGAACATCATTAAAAGCAGGAGCCCATTCAATCAGCTTCAGCAGAAAGGTATTAACTTGGCCCTTCAACTTCTTGCTTTTTGTGAGATTGTGCCAGTTGTAAATTGACCCAACGGCCTGCATTGTGAGCTTACTTTTTTCAAACTGGATTTGCTTTGAGAGATGCAATGAAGTGCTAAATAAATACGAGACTGTATTCCTACTTTCACAGTTGTTGCATTCTAACACACACATATTCACAAGCCAGAAACTACAAGCAGGAGGAGTGTATCACATTAGGCATTTGTGCACACAGAACAGCATACAATATTCTGAAACATACCTTCCAGTGTAGGCTGTAAAGGGAGAAGCAGCTGCAATGGACCATATCTTTTGTTCACACTGCATTCAGACATCACATATTCAGCTTGTTAAACTAGCCATGCAGTGCTTTCTTATTGGAAGTGTTGATAAATAGCTTTAAGCCTTGTTCTCCGAATTCACGACATGAACCAGTCACATTGCACTGCAAGTCATTTTAGAAATTACTGAAGGTAATACTCTTGGAATGATATTAAATTGAAACCCTGTTAGCCTGTATATGTAAACATTTAAAAGATTTGTGTAACATTTTATCTTCTCCTGTGATGAGAGCTTTGCCACAAGGCATTGATCACCCTTTGTTACTTCCCCTTAAACTGACTGGTTTGCCAGGCCATTTCATAAGAACATAAGAAATAGGAGCAGCAGTAGGCCATTTGGCCCCTCGAATTTGCTCTGCTATTCAATGAGCTGATTTTTTTTGTGGATTCGGTTCCACTTACCCACTCACTCACCGTACCCTAATTCCTTTACTGTTCAAAAATCTGTCTACCTTTGCTTTAAAAACATTCAATGAGGCAGCCTCAACTGCTTCACTGGGCAGTGAGTTCCACAGATGATTTCAGATGGCAGTTAAGAGTCAACCACACTTCTGCAGTCTGCAGTCACACATAGGCCAGACGAGGTAAGGTTGACAAATTTCATTCTCTCAAGGACATTATGGAACAAGATGGATTCTTACAGCAATCGACAATGTTTCTACAGTCACCATTACTGATTACCAGATTTACTAACTGAATTTGAATTTAACCAAGTGCTGCGGTGGGATTTGAACCTGTGTTCCCAGAGCACAAACCTGGACCTCTGCATTCTAATCCAGTAACATTAGCACTATTCCACTGCCTCAGTTTCATGACTTCTGAAATTTGGCTATGTTTGCCAAACTTTATATTAGCCTTTATGTGTTAAATGTATAAAATATTTTAAAACTTAAGATCCAGCCACCAGAAAATGCTCATAAACATGAGTATACTTAATAACTCCTTTAAATCTATGCCATACTCCCAAAAAGCTGTAGAGGTTATACTTATCTCTTAAATTACATATACAAGTGTCAGTAGTTTTCACTCCATTTGCCTATAATTTTCAATCTAAAATTGGAGATAATAGACTGTAAATTTCTCTCTTCCCACTCTCAGGAATATAGCAATTATAAACTTAAAATAGAAATGTTTAACTTCCTTCTTTTTAAAAGATTCAAACTAAATTTCTAATTTAAATTTATAAAAAAATCTTGCATTATGTAAAACTTTACAGATCAAGGTTTAACCAATTTCCAAGAACTGGATTTGAAACAAATCAATCCCAAGAAATTGAAGGCCACTGCTGTTACCCCCAGAAAGGTGTCTTCTAAAGTGAAACCTTCCTATAAAAAAATCTGGCTCACCTCCTGGGAGAGAAGGAGAACAACCTTTTATCCTCCTTTTCAACATGCATATTATTAAAAACAACTTTCAGGAATACTTTGCTTCTTTTCCCATATCATCAGAGCATCTGTGGCATATACTTTGTAAGTGTGCCACATGCAGATGTGACAGAAGTAGTCAATGTAAGACTTTGGTAGTTATTGGCATCTCTTCTTCAGATCAGAACTAGAAGGTAATGAGTTTAACTTCCACAAAATCTGCCTGACACGTTGGTGCAGTCCTGAAGGGGTGTCCTGCACTGTGGAGATGCCTTCTTTCAAATGAAATGTCACACCAATCCCTGTCCGACCTCCTGGGTGGATATAAAAGATCCCACAGTACCATTTTGAAGATGGGCAAGGGAGTTATCCCCAGTGCTCTGGCTAATATTCATGCCTCAATTAACATCACTAAATAAAACAGATTATGTTCACATTGCTGTTTGGGGCATTTTATTGCGTGCAAATTGGCTGTACATTTCCTACATTACAACACTGACTGCATTTCAAAGTACTTCATTGGCACTTTGGGATGTCCTGAGCCTATGAAAAATGCAAATCATTCTCTTCTAAACAAAAATCAGTAATTTTCTGGAAAAAATGTCATGAAAGTCGAACATGCAGTATTCATGACTATTATTATTTGTACTCTCACATCAGTTACCAACAAGCAATGGAATCCATCAGTAATGATTACTAATAGTAAGAAATGATTTTAAATCAGAACTCACAAAACCATTTGAAGTTCACCATAATGTTAATGCATTCAAATGGCATGCAAATATCTGTTCATCTTCATGGAAATTGTAATTCATTCCTATCCATCCAAACAAGCAAGGGATTCACAGACTAGTTTAGCTGAGAACACTGTAGATCATATTTACAGGATGTTTTAGATAACAATGGTCATTCACTTAACAAATAAACAATTGACCCTGAAGCCTTGTATGATGTCCCGAGGATATTATGAGGCATTTTATAAATGTAAGCAAAATAACAAATATTTATGTAGCATCTTCCATGACTCTGAGGCCAGAACATTTTAGAGCCAGTTAAGTATTTTGATTTCAGAACAATCAATGTTATGAGTTAGGAAGCTCTGTTGTATTAAATAAATAAAACATAATACATTATGTTTAATAATAAGTATTCTTAGCTGATTCCAAATACATCAAAAACATACTAAGAAATGCTCTTAAAATTAGAAAGCAGTGCCTTCAATAAAGATAGTGCTGACAAAATAAAGAAATTTTGCTTTCTGTTTGAAAAGTGAAAGTGTACAAGTGAACCTAAGTATCATCATTGCCGACTGACATTGTTGGATTAACAGATGCAACTTAATTAAAATCAGAAGTCATATGTTGTAATACACATCTTGTGATGCTAAGCCAGTTGTATTTGTCATCAGAGTCTAAATCCAGTTGGAATTCAGGGGCATTACTTGAATACTTTTGCATTGATTTGAAACCATTTGCATCAAAGTCAAAGGAATAAACATTCAAGAACATTTCCCAGGGAACTTAAGCCCAAATCTTCTTAATATGGGCTTGAAATCTACTGCATGTTAATGTCTGCTCAAGACAATTACTTAAACGTAGGAACAAGACTGCAATTCTGCACAGTCACGATCCCCGATTTTCTCCCCATTCTTGAGGAGCGGCTTGTTATAGGTCCACTGTGCAGTTCATGTGAAAACTGATGGTTGTTACGCTCCCCATGGAGGAAACCCTAAATCACATTTACCAAACAATGCCTAGAATTAGGAAATTACAAACAAGGTCTCACTTTTTGTAACTTACACATATCAGAACCAATGCAAATTAACAGGCACATGATACTTCAAATAAATTTAGCTTTAGGTGATCCATACAACAGGGATTTACCTTATGCAACTGGCCGCATCATTCTCTACATAAATGTGTCACCATGTGCAATGTCATAAGACTTTCCAATTTAATTGATTTAATCTGAGTTGCTATCACCAGCAGATACACTTCACTTGAGGTTCCTGGATTTGGTTAGCACTGAGCGGCACACGTCTATTAAACTTCTCTTCCCTAATGCTGTTTTCTGTTCCTTTTCAATCGACAGCATTCAATTCATTCTCCGACATAAACTTGCAGCTCTTTTGTACATCTGAGTTACTTGTTTCACTTTTTGGGGTTCAGTCTTTTTTAGCTTGCTCGTAAATCACTTCTCCAAGAGTTTCTGAAACTCTACTTCTCTTCTTGCTGCCAAACAAAAAACTGACCTTTTTTACAGGTTTGCTTGCTTCTTTTCACATGAAATCTATGTTCCTCTTTTTGTCCCTCTCAGTTTTCTTTTGTGCCAATTGTCTCCAACCTCCAGCGCTCCTGCTTGTAGCCACACAGCTTCGGTCTGCTCTTGGTCAAGGGTTGTCAGGTCGCATGACCCATTTTAAAAATCCAACAAAATTACAATTGATGCAAACTCTTCAAAGTTCTTTTCATACATCCTTTAAAAAAACTACTGATTCCCTAGTCATTAAAAATATTACAAGTTTTCTTCTGGGTCAAAGGTTGTCACAAAGTGTCCATCTTTGCCCAGCTCTGAACACTGAAGATTCCAATAGTGAGAGACACTAATTTTGGGTGTACAAATTCATGTACCTCAAGGGTAGAAAACGTCAAATGTCTTAAGCAGGTGAGAAATGTCACATGTCACATTTTCTTGACACATCAACAAGAGTGTCCAAATTTTACAACTGAAATAGAGGAATGAATTCACGATTTAATAATTCAATCATCAGGCCAGTCTCAAAATTCAAAACACACTCACTTGTACCCTTTAAATCACTTCTTTGGTCAAAGATCTATCTAGCTCCTTCCTGATTTTGCTAAAATTATCCAACTCCACTGTCTCTTTTGAGCACTGTGTTCCTCATTACACCCCACCTGCTATGTGAAGTAGAAATATCCAAACGCTCCACTATTCTCCCTCTACTGTAGCCAAAACCATCACTTAAGGTAATTAGTTACTGTGTCAAACAATTCAAGAGGCCTCATTTGTCTAGATCAGATATGGTGCTGTCAACATCATCACTCCTAATGGCCCAGCTATTTTCTTTTTGCACCTTGAAAGGAAACAGTGAGGACGTAGTAGTTATTGAAAATGAAAATCTCAAACTGTAATTTTATGAGCAATCTGAGTATCCTGAATACAGGATTTGTAGTGCACAAGTCTAAAGAGACAACACTAAAGGTGTTCACCTGATGTTCCTTTCTATTGCTTTAATGCAGGAATTAATTTTAAATTATCCATTAATGTTGACATCAACAGTTATTAGACAATTAGTCTTTCTGAGTCTTAACTGTTTTGAATTATATCAGTAATTACATAGCTCATTAATGCAGAGTACTAGCAAAGACAAATTGATCTTAGTGTTAAGAGTAATTGCCGTGTTTCTCAGTTAACAACGTGCATTTGTATAGCACTTCAATGTTGGAATTGTCCCAAGCCACTTCACAGACAGTAAGCAGGACTGGAGAAGGGAAGAAGAGAGCCTTTGAAAAAGGTAAGAAAATGTAGCCCTGTACATTTGGGAGGAGAAATGCAGAATGCAAGGACATGATATCAAGGGAGGCCACTATCAACATTGAAAACACACAAGGCCACAGCTGTAAGCTGAGATGTAGAGAGCTAAAGGAAGCTTTGGAGGTAGGGATAAGTTATAGAAGTGATAAAATTAGTGATAAAAAATTTTTTACAAAATCTGACAAACATTTTCTCATTGCTAATGCTGCCTGACCAGTGAGTGTTTCCAGCATTTTTACATCTCAGCTGTGGCTTAGTTGGTAACACTCTTGCTTTGGTACCCAGGATTTGAACACAAAATCAGAAGTCAAGGTTGACCCTCCAGTGCAGTACTGAGGGGTGCTGCACTACTATTGATGCTACCTTTTGACCGTGACATTAAATTAAGGCCATGTTAATCCAAAGGCACTAGCTCAAGTTATTTCTTGTATTTTAGTCAATATTTATTCCTAACTAACTGGTCTTAAATTATCCAGACATTGTTATATTGCTGCTTGTGAGAGGTTCTATCAGTAGGCTTCTTGCCATGCTTCCCACAGAATAGATATTAGATATCAATTAGGTGTAAAGTACTTTGAGACATCCAATGGATTTGAACTCTGCTACATAAATGCAAGCCTCTTTCTTTCCCTGTTCCTTTCATATATTTCCAGTCTCTGCAGTATTGTGCTGTTGCAAATCATTAACACTGTGAATCAAATCAATCTAGGAGTGGCACATTGGTGAGCACTGCTGTCTCTCAGAAACAGGGACCCAGGTTCGATTCTGACCTTGGATCACTGTCTATGTGGAGTCTGCACGTTCTCCGTGTCTGTGTGGGTTTCCTCCGAGCGTTCCGGTTTCCTACCGCAGTCCAAAGATACGCAAGTTAGGTTGATTGGCCATGCTAAATTGACTCTAGTGCCAAGGGAGATAGCAAAGTAAATATATGGAGTTACAGGAATAGGTCTTGGGTGGGATTGTTATTGGTGCAGACTCGATAGGCCGAATGGCCTCCTTCTGCACTGTAGGGATTCTATGATATGATTCTAAATTTTGGTGACCAGACAGCAACGGCTGCCAAATACAAGTGGCACTAGTGAACACTTCTCTCACAGGCCATGTACACACAAGTAAACACATTTGCTTTGTTACACACCGCTTGCCCAAGAAATGTCCACCTGTACCTCAATTTTTTTTAAAGAAGCAAATTTTATCACCAAGATTCTGAAGAAAAATCATATTTGACTTGAAACATTAACTCTATCTGTCTCTCTCCATCTCCCCGCAAATGCTGCCAGACCTGCTGAGTATTTCCAGCATTTTGCATTTATCATATTCCGTAACACTGACTGCTCTCATTCTGACATTACACTAATGCAGCATTTGGTCTTGAATAGCTTTTAACTCAACACAGTTGTGCATACATCTAATGCTAGCGTACCTGCACCATGGAAATATATTCAGAACAGCAATGGGCTGGATACGATCAAATTGAAAAAAGTTGTTCCAATGTTTTCTTTCCCTCCCTTGAGTCACGCCTGCACTGCAAATTTAAGTGTTAAACAGCTCAGCTCCTATTTAATCCAATGGTGAAGCAGCGACACATTCTCAGTTAGTACTCTTCACGTGCTGAATAGTGCTTCACTGTGTTACAGAAGAAAGTTATTGCAGAAAACATGCCACTGATCCCTTGGGATCCCTGCAACACAAGGCCACCTCTATTTTGGAGTATTCATTGCTGAGTCTTGAATTAGTGATTAACATATAGGAGTGGAGCTGTGACTATGAAAACAACTGTGTTTGTTTTCAGCTGACTGCCTTCCTTTGGCACAGGGTGGGGGGTGGGGCGTTGTTGTACAACTATGTGATTTTGTTATGTGGAATTTCACAAACCGTTCTGTGGAATTTCCCTCTTCCCCACTTCTATACCAAGTGAAAAGGGTCTTTCAAAAATTCAAACATTATCCATACAGAATGAAGCTTTGACTCTCTGGAACATAATTTGGACTGGGTATGATTGTGCTGTAGTGCAGCACCCAGAATTTCAATGATCTGATTTATTATTGTCACATGTATTGGGATACCATGAAAAGTATTGTTTCTTGCACACTATACAGACAAAATATATCTTTTTTTTGCCAAATTCATTTGCGGGACATGAGCATCACTGGCTGGCCAGCATTCATTACATCTCTAGTTGCCCAAGGGCAGTTCAGAGTCAACAACATTGCTGTGGCTCTGGAGTCACATGCAGTTCACACCAAGTAAGGATTTCCTTCACTACAGGACATTAGGGACCCAGATGGGGTTTTGTGACAATCGACAATGGTTTTACAGTCATCAGTAGATTCTTCTTTCCAGATTTTTAAAAATTAAATTCAATTTCCATCATCTGCCATGGTGGGATTTGAATCCAGGTCTCCAGAACATTAACTGAGTTTCTGGATTAATAGTCTAGTGATAATACCAGAGTCCACTGGGGAGAAGAATAGGAAAGAGTGCAGATATAGTGTTACAGTCATAGCTGGGGCGTAGATAAGGATCAACTTAATACTTTCTGAATGGAAAACTCAAGGTGCTATTCCTTGTGTTAAAAGAAAATTAGATATTTAAACAGAGGAAGACAGGAAGCTATGGCGAAAGATTAGGCCAGTGGGCTTTGGTATGCTCTTGCTTAAAAGCAGCACAGACACAATGTGCAAAAAGTCTCTTCTTGTGCTGTAAACTCTACTGTTCTATGACTGTCGCCTAGCCCAATGTTGCAGCATTATATGCAGTGACCCAATCAAGATTTCATGTTTGTCACTACCTTTCTAGGTAGTAAAAATTCTATTGGCAATCCAATACTGCCAAGGTTACTGAGAAAACATACCCACTTCAGATTTGCACAATGAAATGCGATAAAAAATTTAATGGGGTAACCCATATAGGGCAAGTATTTACACAGCAAAGTTAAAACAACATTTTCATGAATGAATGGAGAATTCACAAAGTTCCGTCATACATTTCACATTATGATGATCAGACTTTGGATTGCGGCTTAAAAAACTGGCAACAGCATTCGAGTGGAAATTAATGGGATTCAACGTAGGGGGAGTGTAGAATTGGAATGCAGCCACACAGGAAACAGCCTGAATTCTATTTCCCCAGGACATTTCAGGACAGTCAGAATGGGGCTAGGTAGACTTTAATAAGTGAGCTGGAAGCAATGTACCTTATATTGAAATGCACAGCATAGCATAGAGACAGCATTTTATTTTTGTTTTCCATTATAAAGACCTGTTGTAAAGAATAGACAAGTGCACAACTGCCAGAATGGCATCAAGACCCCATGTTCTACCAACACTACGAAATGAAGCTAAAGTTACTCCAGTGACAAATATATCAAAGCTACACAAATGAGTGTCAACTATGCAAAGCAACAGCTGTGCAAGCATTCTGCGGTCTAGCGTTGCAATAAAAGCAGTCACATTGACCTAAGGTCATATTGTATGATACCTCTGCATTCCATTCTTACAGTGACAGGGAGGCAACTCTGCACGAGTATTACTTTCTTTAGTTATGTCCAAATTTTTTTTTAAGAACCAATAGTAATCTTTATATGAGCTGATGCGAAAGTAAGACTCAAATTTGATTAACTACTCTAAAGCACTGTGACCACTGATTGACCAATTTAGGTAAAATCAGCAACCATTTTGCATACACAGCAATATATTAGCAACAGCTTTGAGAAGATGAACTGAATTTTTCGTGTGCAGTTTATTGCGGAGGTTTTTAACATCTGCCAAGTTTTTGGTTTGATCTCCTACATGAAGGAGAGCACCCCTACACGGTACCTCCTTCAGTTAACTGGAGTGTACTATGTTCAAGTTCTTGAGCGGGACTGGGGCAAATCAAGAGATAAGTCAATCTCAGTTAAACCAATACTTGAAAGGGTATAAGAGAAAATAAATTCTACTGCAATTTCTGTGAGAACGTAGAACAGTGCTGTGTGGGATTGTGAGAGGGGAGACTGATCCCAACTGTGCAGTATAATCTCTTTAATATCACAGAATTCTGATACTGTATAAGTACAGTAGAAAGGAATAGAGGAGGATATGTTAATAGGGTTATAGTTAATGAATTAAAAACACTGGGAGGGAACACACGTAGAGCTTAAATACCAGCACTGATCAGTTGGATTGCATGGTCTCTTTCTGTAAAATTCTATTACAGAATTTTATCAGCCCCATTACTTCTCACCCCACCCAAAGTACACACTACTTGGAGTAACAAAAGCCTCTCTCGAAGAAGCCCAGTACAAAATGGGCATAATCTCAGAGTGAGACCATTCAGCATTTACATGATAGGCAGCGGGAATATGGAAAACATACTGCTTTCTAAAAGACGGAGAGACCGAAATATTGACAAACTTGTATTAAATAAGAACGTGAATCAAAGGTCGCGAAATTAAATTGAGGTACAAACAAGTAATGATCTAACAGACTAGCAGAACAAGTTCAAGTTTGAACAGCCTATTTTTGTCCTTAAAAGTATCCACAAATACTGGCATTGTTGCTTGTTGAGAGGAGCTAGACAAGTATTTTCGCCACACAGAACAAATATGTTTTTCAGTAGAAACTTTCACTTTAAGATCTCGGAGTTGGCCCAGTCTCATTTGCAACAAATCTTCTGGCCTTCATGCCCCAATCCAGAAATTTGAGCATACATTCTAGACTGAGACTACAAAAGGATACTGAGGGAGCACTGCGCTGCAGGTCAAATGTTAAACTGGGGCCCTGTTTATTCTCTGAATTGGATTAAAAATATTGCATAACACTTCAGTAATGATATGGATATGCCAGTGTTGGACTGAGTTGAGCACAGTAGGAAGTCTCAAAACACCAGGTTAAAGTCCAACAGGTTTATCTGGTATCACAAGCTTTCAAAGCGCTGCTCCTTTCAGTAAGAGCAAGGGTTTCCCCCCCTCCCCCCCTCCACATTGGCCATTGTATATCTTGTAGTCAAAATCAGGACAAATAGGTTATCCGGTTATTATTACATTGCTGTTTGTGGGAGTTCACTGTGTTTCGTACATTAGCAAGACAATAGCAAGACATATTTTAAAAATCACAGGGAAAGGGACACCCTAAAGCACTGCACTATTCATACAGCTTTGAATGTATAACCCAGGAAGTGGAATTCAGATTGGGTTATAGAGATTTAACCCTCAGGTGGAGCAGTTCTTCAGTCTAGGGCCAGGAGGGAATCTTAAATTTTTCAATTTGTGAATATTTTAATCCTCATCTGCTCAAATGCTTTGTATCAATGTCTGCAAACAGCATGGACCAAAAATTCCAATCTTGCCTTTCTCACCAGGATTCTGGCCACTGTCAGCATAACTTCCCCCTCCAGAAATGCAACCGAATTCCAGAGAAATAGTTTGGCTTCCAAACTCAGAGATGAAACTTTAATTGGGTTTACTTATTTTACATTTTTGAGGCTGTTGTAATTCTCATTAGTGCCTGTTATACCAAACTGTTCATTTGTTGAACTCAAACAAAATTAGCAGTATGAAATGGACAATTATTTTTCCCACTTCATTATTTTGCTTTCTCTCGGTTTTGCCCCAAAGATAATTTTGCTGACAGAAAGCTTTTTACTCCAAGCTATCCTTGTCAAAGTGATCAACCAAAATTAAACAACAATGCAACATGTCAAAATAAATTTTTTAAAAACTAAATATTCAATGAAACTACGGCAAAATGCCTAAGTCAAGGATCATAGACTTCCTACAGTGCAGAAGGAGGTCATTCAGCCCAATAAGTCCGCATCAACTCTCTGAAGGAGGATATTACCCAGGCAACAACCATCTCCCTCCACCACCCCCTCCCACACACACACACACACACACACACACACACACACACACAATAGCTATAACCTCGTGAATTTATCACTGTCAGGATACTCTTATAATAATGAGAATGCAAAAAAAAGTTCTTTAAAAACAAGGCTCAGATAACTTGAAACGAAGTTGCTGCAAACAAATTCTATTCTTGGTTAATCTGTCACCCAGAACTCTATGGCTTATCATTAGATTACACCAGAATTAATATTTAGCAATGATAGTAAACCCAACAGAATCTTGATTTCAGAATCTAACACTAACTTGCAAGTCAAGTTTCATAATAAATCATACAAATAACGCACACTATGATTGTTGCATTTTTTTCCTTTATTCTCTCACAGGATGCGGGCATCACTGGCTGGGCCAGCATTTGTTACCCATTCTTAATTGGCCTTGAACTAAATGACATGCCATACCATTCCAGAGGGCAGTTAAAAGAGTCAATCACGTTGTTGTGGACCTGGAATCGCATGTAAACCAGACCGGGTAAGGATGGCAGATTTCTTTCCTGAAAGGCCATTAGTGAACCAGATGGAGTTTTTTTGGAATAACATAGAACATAGAACATTACAGCACAGAACAGGCCCTTCGGCCCTCGATGTTGTGCCGACCAAAATAAAAAGCAATGCCCCTCCTAACTAAACCATTCCCTTCTCTTCCATATACTTATCAATTAACCTCTTAAACGCCACCAAACTTGGCGCATCTACAACAGCTGCAGGCAGGGCATTCCACTCCCTAATCACTCTTTGAGTAAAGAACCTACCTCTGATATCCGTCCTATAACTCATACCCCTTAATTTAAAGCTGTGTCCCCTCGTGCTAGCTTTCTCCATCCTAGGAAAAAGGCTATCACTGTCCACCCTATCTAAACCTCTAATCATCTTATATGCTTCAATAAGATCCCCTCTTAGCCGCCTCCTTTCTAACGAAAACAACCTCAAATCCTTCAACCTCTCTTCATAGGACCTGCCCTCCATACCAGGCAACATCCTGGTAAACCTCCTCTGTACCCTCTCCAATGCCTCCACATCTTTCTTATAATGTGGGGACCAGAACTGCACACAATACTCCAAGTGCAGCCGCACTAGAGTTTTGTACAGTTGCAACATGACGTTGCGGCTCCGAAATTCAATCCCCCTACCAATAAAAGCTAAGACTCCGTATGCCTTCTTAACAACCTTATCGACTTGATTGCCAACTTTCAGGGATCTATGCACATATACACCAAGATCCCTCTGTTCATCAACACTATTAAGAGTCCTACCATTAGCCCTATACTCTACACATTTGTTATTCCTGCCAAAGTGAATTACCTCACACTTTTCCACATTAAACTCCATTTGCCACCTCTCGGCCCAGCTCTGCAACTTGTCCAAGTCTCTCTGCAAACTATAACACCCCTCTTCACTATCTACCACTCCACCGACTTTAGTGTCATCTGCAAATTTACTAATCCATCCTTCAATACCCTCATCCAGATCATTTATAAAAATTACAAACAGCAGGGGCCCCAAAACAGACCCCTGAGGTACACCACTTGTCACCGAACTCCAAGATGAATATCTCCCATCAACCACCACCCTCTGTCTTCTATCTGCTAGCCAATTCCTAACCCAATTAGCTAAATCACCCTCTATCCCATACATCTGCATTTTCTGCAGAAGTCTTCCATGGGCCACCTTATCAAACGCCTTACTAAAGTCCATATATACCACATCAACCACCTTACCCCCATCCACGTCTTTCGTCACTTTTTCAAAAAACTCAATGAGGTTAGTAAGGCACGACCTACCCTTCACAAAACCATGCTGACTATCCCCAATCAATTCATTTCTCTCTAAATAACTATAAATCCTATCCCTAATAATTCTCTCCAATACTTTGCCCTATGGTCATCGTTACTGAGACTAGCTTGTCACTTCCATAATAATAATCCATATTATTAATTGAATTTAAATCTCATTAGCTGCTGTGATACTTGAACTCAAGTCCGCAGAACATTTAGTCTATGCCTCTGGGTTACTAGCCCAGTGATATTATCACTACACATTTAGAAATCAGAGCTTTGTCAGACCCAATAATCTGCACTGCAAACAAAATGTAGGTGATGTAAAATGAGGGGACTTTATCCCCAATTATAGCGAGAGTAGGTTGCCATCTAACAAAAACATTCAGAGTATCTTCTACTGAACCTAACTTAACTAACAGAATACAAAGAACAAAACAGCACGGGAAACAGACCCTTCGGCCCAATGAGCTTGTGCTGCCACCTCAATGTTCCCACTTTACCTATGATCCCTGTTTACGTTTATAGATCTATGCGTTGAAATCAAATGTGAGACAATTTAGGGAGAATTTGTTCTGCCAATAGCCTAAGAGCACAGCTTTGGGATGTGGGAGGAAACTGGAGCACCTGGAGAAATCCCACGCAAGCACAGGGAGAATGCACAAACTCCCACAGACACAGGCCCAAATCCATGTATCTGCACAGCACAGCGATAGTCACTGATAGTCGTGTTGCCCATCAAATGGTCCAGGTGAAGTGTACACTAACAACGTGAAGCACTAGGATACTCTCGAAAAATCCAAGAGCAGCCCTCTCATGACCCATCGTGTGTATGCCCCTTGTTAGACAACAAGTTTTATCCTTGTTGTAGGATAAAACAAATACATCAATATCATCGACAATTTACACACTTCCTAGGGAACCCCCAAGGCTCATGATACCTATTTTAAATCAGTTTTCTATATTCTTCATTCCCATTCTGTTCATGTGCCCATCTTAATATCTCTTAAATACCTCCAGAGTGCCTGCCTCCACCATTTTATTTGGCAGCGCATTCCATACCCCCAATACCCTGTGTGAAAAAACTCCCTCTAGCATCCAAATTATACGTAAGCCCGTGATCCCTCATGCTGTTTGAGTCCATCCTAGGAAAAAGCTTAACCCTGTTTACTCTATCTATACCCCTCATAATCTTGTATACCTCTATTAGATCTCCTCTAAGTCTACATCTGTCTAAAGAAAACAGTCTCAATTTGCCTAACCTCTCCTCGTAACTCAGACCTTACATACCAGGCAGCATCCTGGTAAACCTCCTTTGCACTCTCTCCAGAGTCTCCACATCCTTCCAGTAGTAAGGCAACCAGGACTGGACGCACTATTCCAAATGAGATCTAACCAATGTTTTATACAACTGCAACATTAAAGGCCAGCTCTTGTACTCTATACTCTTTCCTATAAAGGCTAGCATACCACATGCTTTCTTCACAGCCTTCTTCACCTGCTCTGCCACCTTCAGAGACTTGTTCACACCTGCACCCCCAGGTCCCTCTGTGTTTCTATACTCTTAATAGGTCTACCCTTTATCATATACCTTCCCTCTACATTCTTTCTCCTGACATGCATCACCTCGCATTTATCAGGATTGAATTCCATCTGCCATATATCTGCCCCAGCTACCAGCCTCTCTATGTCCTGCTGTATTGCCTGACAATGCTCCTCACTATCCGCAAGTCCAGCCATCTTTGTATCATCTACAAACTTGCCGGTCACTCCACTTACTCCCTCTTCCAAGTCATTTATATATATTACAAATAGAAGAGGTCCTAGTACCGAGCCCTGCGGCACATCACTAGTTACCGACCTCCAGCTAAAAAAACACCCTTCCACCATTACTTCTTTGTGTCATCCGCAAACTTTGTTACCCTACACTCGGTCCCTCCTCCAGATCATCTATGTACATGGTACATAGTTGAGGCCCCAGCACTGACCCCTGCGGCATGCCACTAATCACTGCCAACTGGAAAAGCACCCATTTATTCTGACTCTCTGCTTTCTATTAGATAGCCAATCCTCAATCCACGCTAACACTTTACCCCCAAACTCCTTTATCTTATGCAGCAACCTTTTGTGAGACACATTATCAAATGCCTTCTGAAAATCTAAATACACCACATTCACTGGTTCCCCTCTGTCAACCGCACTCGCTATAACCTCAAACAATTTCAGTAAATTAGTCAAACATGACTTTTCCTTCATGAATCCATTCTGCGTCTGCTTGATTGAACCATTTTTTTTTCCAGAAGTCCTATTATTTCTGCCTTAATAATAGCTTCCAGATTTTCCTAACCATGGATGTTAAGCTAACTGGCCTGTAGTTACTTGCCTTTTGTCTACCTCCTTTTTTAAACAGTGGCATTACATTAGCTGTTTTCCAATCAGCTGGCACCTCCCCAAAATTTAGCAAATTTTAATAAATTACAATTCATGCATTTGCTATTATTTCTGTCGTTTCTTTTAGTACCCTGGGATGCATTTCATCCGGACTAGAGGACTTGTCTACCTTTAGTCCCATTAATCTATCCAGCACTACCTCTTTAGTAATAGTGATCGTTTTAAGGTCCTCACCCCCTACTGTCCCATGACTGTCAATTATTGGTATGCTATTTGTGTCCTCCACTGTGAAGACCGACGCAAAAAATTTGTTTGAGGCCTTGGCCATTTCCTCTTTTCCCATTATTAAATCCCCCTTCTCATCTTCTAAGGGATTAACATTTACTTTAGCCACTCTTTTCCCTTTTATATATTTATAAAAGCTTTTACTGTCAGTTTTTTTATTTTGTGCTAGTTTACTTTCATAATCTATCTTTCCTTTCTTTATTGCTTTCTTAGTAATCCTTTGTTGTTTTTTTAAAGCTTTCCCAATCTTCTAGCTCCCCACTAATTTTGACCACTCTGTACACATTGATTTTTAATTTTATACTCTCCTTTATTTAGAATAACAGATCTTCACATCATATCTAGTTTTTTTTTAATACTAATTGAAGAAGCATATTGCCTCCAGCACCAGAATTGCTTAGTCAATGCCTGCATGATTTCTTTACACTGGTGGATTAAAGGCATCAAACTTGAATGATAAATAGCATCAGATGCAGAACTCACTTCACGTAGCAGGGAAGGTCACGCAGGTTACATATGGTACTTTTTGGAAATGCACGAGACCAAGCAAGTAATGGAATGGGGAAGAGGAGGGACGGGTTGGGGTTTTAAGGGCAGAGATGAATTAGGAAGAAAATGATCTATAGAGGGGAAAGGCAGAGAACATAAATAGAGAAAGAAATGAAGGGGGGGGGGGAAAGGGAGGAGGGGCAAGAAGGAGGAAAGAAATATTAAGAATTAAATATCAAGTTTCATAAGCTCAAGTTTGTTCCACATTGCTTTGCAGGCAATGAACTATTTTTTCAAGTTGCTTACTACTGTAATGCAATGTAGGAAACATAACAGCCAATTGGTGCACAGCAAGGTCCTCTTGATGGTAGTGGGATAAACAACCAGATCATCTGCTTTTAGAGATGTTGGTTCAGAGACTACTATCGACCACTAGCGACAATCCCTCCCCTGCTCTTCTTCGAAATAGTCCCATGTGATCTTTTATATCCATGAAAGGAAGACGGGATCTTGGTTTGATATCCCATGCAAAAAATGGGCTGTCCAACAGTGCAGCTCTCCCTCAGTACTTCACTTTGTCTCAGGATATACATAGTGACCAAGTCACTAACGTGGGATTTGAACTCAAGAATTTCTGATACAGAGGTAAGAATGTTATTTATCCACAGTTGACACTCTGCTGAGAGGAAGAAGGGAGAGAATCTTCATCACTTAATACTTTTATTCTTGCTTAGAAAGGAGCTCTTGATTTTTTTTGTGGAATCTGTCTAACACATTCCTTCCTCTATAAATTTGAACATTTGTTTTCTTGAAATACATGTCTTAACATTTTGATCCCCTAAAATTTATTTCCCTACTGGGAATTTTAATTCTGGCCCTTCATATTCAAAGTCATGGTCTACATCAGAACCTTCCCAAAAAAGGTCTTGAGTGATAAATTACTGCAAGATGATACAGATGCTTAGAGTAAAAAAACTAAATAAGCTACAATTAGATTGATTCAAAAGGGGGTATGTACTTATGTTGCATAAATCAATACTTGCAAAAACAGTATAATCTACATTAATTATAAAGCCCTTACTTAGAAAACATGTCTGGTGCAGCTCATTTCTTGGGGATGAGTCGCAGTTTTGTGAGTTGACTTGACCATTGTTTTCTCTTGGCAGCACTTTGCTTCAAAGCAGGAGTGCAACCAAGTTAATAGAATTTAAACCAATTAACTAGTTTTCTATCTCGTTACTACTTGTGGGACTTTGCTGCTGCAGATGACTTCCTGCGTTCACAATGTAACAATGCATTCCATTTTTATGGAACATCTTGCGGTGTCTCGCTGTTTTAATAAGGGGATATATTTAGCAAGTATTCACTATAAAATACAGCAAAAATTTAGGTGCAAAGCAAGAACAAATTAGGCAAAAAAAAAGACAATGCCAGCTTCATACATCTATTATTGCTGCAACTGAAAACAAGATCAAGGTTTTAAAGCAGCATTTTGAAACACCCATCCTTCTGGCCTGTTCACCGTGAAGCACTTACAGATTAAGTAAAACAAGAGAATGAAAGTTTTGCATTTAAATAACAACCATCACCAGTTTAGGACATCCCAAAGTGTTTTACAGTCAGTGAAATAATTTTGAAGTGGGTACTACATAGGTCTTTCTTACACTTAAAACTTCCAGTCTGAAGTGTGATAATACTGTGCTTTTGATATATTTTAAGGGAACTGTTTTAAAGTTCAGTTTTTTTTTCTACAGACAGCCAGTATATCTGGAAAGAATACAGCTCACATGCTGGGAAAGCAGGATAATTTTAGCCATGTAGTGTTTATTCAGGAGACAGTGAATGGATTTTTGTTTATAGGTAGAAACCTGGGATTTTTCGATTAAAGGAATGAAAGGTGGTTTTAGATATGCAAACTCATGTGATAATGTGGCTAATGAGAGGAGCTAGGTTTATAGCAGAGAAACAATTCTTCAATTTCTGATTATGGTTGTTTAAAGACAGAAATCTACAAATTGCTGTGAAAATCAAAATTTACTTCTCTGAAAGCTTCAAGGCTGTTCACCCAAATTATTAAGAATCTGGCAACACCAATTTTAAATCCAACCGATTTATTTGATAGTAAATCTGCAAGCTTTCGACTTTCGTCTTCGTCAGGCAAATGCAGTGTTCCGGTCTGCAATAGCACACATATCAGCACAGACAGTCACAGATTGCTGATTAGAATGCGAATCCTTACACCTAACCTGCTATTCAAGTCTTAAAGTGGCTAACAATGTGGGTGAAAGGAACCCTGAGCATTGGTTAGAGAGATGTGTATTGTCTCCAGACAGCACAGTTAGTGAGGTTTTTTGCTAACCCAGGCAAGTCACAGGGGTTACAGATAGTGTGACATGAAGCCAAGATCCCTGTTAAGATCGTCCTCATGTGTGCGGAACTTGGCTATCAGTCTCTGCTCAGTGGCTCTGCGCTGAGGTGGCCTTCAAGACACACAACGGCGCAGAGCCGCTGAGCAGAGACTGATAGCCAAGTTCCGCACACATGAGGACGGTCTCAACAGGGATCTTGGCTTCATGTCATACTACCTGTAACCCCCGTGACTTGCCTGGGTTAGCAAAAAAAACCTCACTCACTGTGCTGTCTGGAGACAGTACACATCTCTCTAACCAATGCTCAGGGTTCCCTTCACCCACATTGTTAGCCACTTTAAGACTTGAATAGCAAGTTAGGTGTAAGGATTCGCATTCTAATCAGCAATCTGCGACTGTCTGTGCTGATATGTGTGCTATTGCAGACCGGAACACTGCATTTGCCTGACGAAGACGAAAGTCGAAAGCTTGCAGAATTACTATCAAATAAATCGGTTGGATTTAAAACTGGTGTTGCCAGATTCTTACTGAGTTTACCCCAGTCCAATGCCGGCATCTCTACATCATCACCCAATTTATAGCAGTTATGCTCTGGTTTGCTAACTAAATTCAAAGTGGCATTTGTGCCTAAGAAGGTCATTGCTTATTTGGACGTGAAATTGTAATGAGCTAAAAAAATTAAAGTTGTTTCATTTTTCTCAACTATTGTTCAACTGTTAAAAGTTAAGGTACGTTGTTTTGTTGGAGTTATATCTAAAATGCGTTATGAATAAAGCATGTTTCGATAAAGGGTCCCCAATTTGGCAGTAAAATTACTCCTGGAGTGAACCTGTCCTCACGTTTATGACAAAATAGAAAATTGTTGGGGTCTAGTCTGCCATAATATACCTTGGAGGTCAGAAACGTGACACCAAAATCAGCCCAAAAGAAAACTTGTTCTCTGGTGCTCCCATCCCTTCCACTCTGATGTACCCTAGACCTATCCTCATTCTTTTATTAAAAAATCTTAAAATAAAAAAAAACTTTCCTTACACTTTTGTCGTCACTCAAGTTCTTTGTAGGAGCAAGCCTTCTGCTCCAGCTGGGTTAAATTGTAATCATACGAGCTGCGTATATAAAAAGTTGAGATTCTGTCTTTAAAATAACCAATTAGGTAATAATTAATACAGTCTGGACTAAGACTTTCTTGCCAAAAATGCCATGAATGAACTCAAGTAATATCGATACTTAATTCTTTGGCTGGTCTTACTCTCACAAGTTTCTTATCTCTTTCTCCAGACAGGCACCGTTCTTCAAGCAGCATAGTGGATAACTACACAAACTCAGTCGCTCAAATGGAAACATTAATATGAACTGTAATGAATTTAGTTTCAGCACTGCGTTTACATAATGCCCCATCACATCACTAAGAAACATTTTTAAAGCACCTGCCGTATAATTAACTTATTTGAAGTGCAGTCGCTGCCGGCAACTGGCAGAGTAAGAGCTCTCAAACAGCAATAAGGCAAAAGCAGCTACTCTGGTTTTGGCAGCTTTGACTGAGGGCAGAATGTTAGCCAGGTCAGACAGAACTCCTTGCAATCCTTTGAAATGTCATCGTGGGATCTTTAGCACCCACTGAAACCAGCTAATAAGCCATGGGTTTCAATAGCTCATCTGAAGGATGGCATGCCCAACAATGCAGCACCCTTTGGCACTGCACTAAGAAAGTCAGTCTTGACTTGACTAGGGGTTTGATGTCACAAGCTCATGACTTGAGACACAAGAATCCTAACAACAGAGCCAAGTTGAATAACTTACTTGATCAGAAGAAAAGTCATGTCACTAAGCATAGACATTCCACTTCTGTGAACAGAGATTTAAAACAAACATAACCCTCAAATTTGAGATGTATTTTTAAAATGAGCAAAATGCCTGATTTTTCAACTCGGAGGGCATTTGAGGACACTCCCACTAAAAAAAACCTCTTGTGACTGTATAATGTGCTGTATAATTAACTCAGTGCAAAGTTGGACAGATTTTTGAGTCAAAGGTTATAAGGAGCAGACAGGAGATTTTTGATTTATTATTGTCACATGTATTAACATACAGTGGAAGTATCGTTTCTTGTCGCTATACAGACAAAGCATACCATTCATAGAGAAGGAAACAAGAGAATGCAGAATGTAGCGAAGTTTCAGAAACATAGAATGAGAGCACCTTCAGATTCTATCTTGCATGCTGGGCAGAGCTTGCAACAAGTCGCCTCGCTCCAGCGCAATCTTGGTCTTAAATCACAAAACAGACCAGCCATGATCTTGTTTAGTGCTGGAAAAGGCTACCTCTGCTCCTAAATCCTAGGTTTTGAAAAGCTCAGGTGAGATGGCTAACTTGGATGGGAAAAGAAGTGCGGGCGGGGAAACAAAAGAGAGAAAACCCACAAAATAAATTCCACAATGAAAGGGTGTGAAGTAGTTAGAATAAGCAAATGATTTTACGCTATCTGCCTAATCAGATATGGAGCCTGTGCTTCAACAGTGCTCTCTAACTGGACCCTTCGCCCACTTCTCCAATGAATATTTTCCAGTTCAGCTTGTGGCTGTCCTCAGGCAGTACGTCAGCTTCTCTCATTGCTGAAACTGACTCACTTATTCCAGCAGGCGGGACTGCTGCTCCATGAAGTTCAGATCTTTTCCTGCTGTCACAGTAGCATTCTCCTTCTTAAAAATGCAATCTCAAAGCCTTTTAAACTCAATGGCAGTTGGGGAGGAGGAGGGGGGATCTGTGTACTCATAGTCCTGACGTGGAGATGCCACTGTTGGACTGGGGTAAACACAGTAAGAAGTCTCACAACACCACTTAAAGTCCAACTGATTTATTTGGTAGTAAATGCCACTAGCTTTTGGGTTTTGCCCCTTCATCAGGCGAGTTAGCTAGTCAAGCTAAACTTATATTTAGTCAAGCTAGTTTAGCTCACAAAAAACAATACTTTTCACTGTATGCTAATACATGTGACAATAATAAATCAAATTAAAAATCATATTCCCTTACAGTGATTACTAGTTTCAAACTGTAGAATTTTGGCACACAATAGGTCCCATTACTCATTGTTTGGGAGACTAGACCATATGCACAAAGAATCCCACCATGGGGTTTTTCTACTCAACAATGCCAACTACAAGGGGAATCCATAAATACAAAACAGGCTTAAATAAATAATTACAGACAAGCTGATGTTGCAAATTTAGATGAAGTTCTTTTTAAAAATCAGGATTCCGTCCCCTCTCTCCCCCAACCCCTCTACCAAAAAGCTAAATAAAATTGACAAAAAATAAGTAGTGATGCAACGTGGCTTCCTTCCATTTGGAGCAGCAGCAGCGATTCATCAAATCTGGAAATCTGAAGATGACAAGAAAAAGCGGATGGGATGTGAGTGACACGGTGTGCAGCCATGCCCAAACGTAGGGAAACGTGCAGTTTTAAACATCATCCAGGGTCAAAAGGCGTGAACAGCATTTGTGTGTTGGGGGGGGGGGGGGGGGGGGGGGGGGGAATTGCCACGTAGTCTACCTCCCTCTCCACATGCCCCCCTCCCCAGCCCAGCTCCTAAACCCGAAATAGATCCTTAGAGAAACTCTGTCCAAAACCTTTAAAAAAACCCACACACACTAGCAGGTAAGCGTTACACAGCATGCCACTGTTAGTATAATGTTGCAATACAAGGGTGTTTAAATTTAGAATGTAATTTTACACTAAATGCAAGACCAAAAATCAAAGGAAGCCAACAAGCAATCAAACATCTTTTCTCTTGTTGTAACAGTATGGAAAAGTTTGCCCCCTCTCTAATAACCAGGAAAAAAATAGTTCCTGAAAATATCCAGGCTGGGTTTATCGGCTAGAATAAACAAACTCTTGAGTTGCTGGGTTTAGTCATTATTATAGTCGATTGTTTGACACTTGGGACGAAGTTGTGATGTTTGGAAATGAGGAATTTGAAGTGCAACTTGGCCAGAAGTGCACCAAAAAAGTTTTAGATAGTTCAAAAAAAAAACCACTGACGTCGTTTCTTAAGGAGGCAAACTCTCAGGCACTAGGAAAGGAACCAGGGACAGCTCGGATACACCCAGAATCAGCGATTCAATCACGTCTAGAGCAAGGGAGGAGTCGTAGAGAAAGTTTTTTTGCGAGGTTTACCTGTTTTTTTGATCGGCTGATGTCTACTCTGCAGCGAGGGTGCCTCAGGTACGAGAGGCAAGCTAGGACTGAGCACTCACACACACACACTCTAAAGCTCACATATAGACAGCCTCTGCATGAGATTGTGGGAGGGAACCATTCACTCAGTCTTCCAATTTAACTCTTTCACTCACTTTCCAAATTTTGAAGAGAGAAAAGAGAAATACTTGGTATGAGTAAAGTGATGGGTAGTTCACAAGAATAAAATCAGAAGTGTTGGGAACACTCATCAAAGAAAGGGAGTTACCACAGATTTCTGTCCCCCAAACAAAGGGTTGAATGATTTCCTGGCATGGTGTTTTTGTCGGAGTTATGAACTGAAATAAAATCTTGCAGTGCAGAAAGAGACCATTCAGCCCATCAAGTCTGCACCAACCACAATCCCATCTAGGCCCTATTCCCATAACCCCCTCATACCCTTGTTAGTCCCCCTGACAGAGTTAATGTAACATGGCCAGTCCATCTATCTCACACATCTTTAGGCTGACAGAGAAAACTAGAGCACCTGGGGAAAAACCCACACAAACACAGTGAGAATATGAAAAGAGGAAAACTTCATACAGACAATGACCCGGAACTGAACCCGGGTCTGTTGTGAGGCAGCACTGTTCCATCGTAACAGGAGTCAGGGTGGGCTACCCTAGAACAAATCTGCAGGCTACTAGGTATGGAAACCGGCTGCCAAACTATTTCAGAGAGCAATTCAAAGTCAACTACATTGTTGCAGGTCTAGAGTCAACTAGAAGCCAGACCAAGTCAGGACAGCAGATTTCCTTTCTTTCTAAAGTGAATTAGATGGGTTTTTACAACAACTGACAATGGTTTCATAGTCGCCATTGCTAAGACTAGCTTTCAATTGAATTTAAATTCTACCAGCTGCAATTGCATTTAAACCCTTGCCTTCAGAACATCATCCTGGGCTTCTGGTTGTCATTACCACTATGCCACTTTGCTGTGATTCATATCCTCCGCCATAACCTTTTGCTCCCACTCTTCCATGCCAACTCACCTGGTCTCCTTGGACCTTTCCTTGACAGCTTTGACATTTTCTGGATAACTGTGATAGAATCACAGAATCCCTACAGTACAGAAGGCCATTCGGCCTATCAAGTCAATACTGACCACAATCCCACCCAGATCCTATTCCTGTAACCCCACACATTTATCCTGCTAATTTCCCTGACACTAAGGGGCAATTTAGCATGGCCAATCAACCCAATCTGAACATCTTTGGAGTGTGGGAGGAAACTGCAGCATTTGGACAAAATCCATGCAGACACAGGGAGAAAGTGAAAACTCCACTCAGATAGTGATGAAGGCTGGAATTGAACCTGTATCACTGGCACCGTGAGGCAGCAGTACCATTGTTGGCACTGCATTGATTTTACATTTCCTGGATAGCTTTGGTAGGTTTCAAAGCTGGACAACTAGTCAGTTTTGAAAGTTTGACAGTTCCAATGAGCTTGTATGCAAAAAGTACATAATCTAGTTCACATTTAACAATCCCAAAGGATGCCTTCATTCCTCCCTCGCTCAAAGGTGTCCTGGAACTCTCAAAATCAAGAAATAGGGCAGCTATTAATAGTAGATATTATTTAGTCATCAATTAATCTGTAAACAGATTCTAGTAAATTTCAACTGAAGAAACTGCAACACACTGCAGCATTAGTATTGCACATGTATCAAAAGAGTTAAGTCAACACACTGCACAAGGAATAGACAGAATATTCCAGAATCCTTCAGGAAATCACAGAGGAAGCAGATGAGATCTGCGTATTAATGTTTGGCAAATGTTTTTAAGAATTCTGAAAACTCAAACTTGAAGAAAGATGGATATTATGCCGATATTCATAAAAATAAATGAAGCACAAACTTATTACAGTCCCCAACAAGAGGATAAAAATTCAAAAGCGTTTAGCGGAATGCTCTCTCATTAATTTCAAGGAGCAGTAGGAGTCAATGCAAACTTAGAAGCAACAGGCCATGTGCTACTATTGTTTAATTCTTTCCAAAGGTAATTGAATTGATAATCTGGTGAATATTATGTTAGATTTTCAGAATCGGACATTCTTAAAATGAGCTTTTAAAACCAAAGTTTCTGCATTCAATGGCAAATCAGCTTATTCAACTGAAAACTGACATTACAACAGAAAGCAGAAGGAAGAGAAAATAATTGAGGACTAGTTCAATAACTCTGCTTTTTCACAAGGTGCTGTTCTGGGCACAGAGCAATTCACATTGTTACCAACTCGACACAAAGAGATATGGGGTACAGATTCAGCTTTTTGAAAGTGGAGTCACAGGTGAGCAGAAAGGTGAAGAAGGCATTCAGTATAGGAATTGGAACGTCTTGTTGAAATTTGTACAAGGCATTGGTCAGGCCAAACTTGGAATACTATGTGCAATTCAGGTCACCCTATTATAAAAAGGATATTATTAAACTAGGAAGGGCATAGAAAAGATTTACTAGGATGCTACCAGGACTTGGTGGTTTTAGTTATAAGAAAAAGCTGGATAAACTGTGACTTTTTTTTGGAATGTACGAGACTTAGGAGTGATCTTATAGAGCTCTATAAAATAATGACGGGCATTGATCAGCTAGGTAGTCAATATCTTTTCCCAAAAGCAGGGAAGTCTAAAACCAAAGGACATAGGTCTAAGTTGAGAAGGTTCCAGAAGGAAAATTTTTTCAGAGGGTGATGAGTGTCTGGAACAAGCTACCAGAAGTAGTAGTAGAGGTGGGTACAATTTTGTCTTTTAAAAAGCGTTTAGTTAGTTACATGGATAAGATGAATATAGAAGAATATGGGCCAAATGCAGGCAATTTGGACTAGCTTAAAAGGGGCAGCATGCACAAGTTGGAGTGAAGGACCTGCTTCCATGCTGTAAACCTCTATGACTCTACAAAATCATTAAACTACTGGATGGCTAATTCTCATCTAAAGCTGAGAAGTAATTAAGAATTTCCTTGAGCAAATAGCACTCCAATCCAGAGTGACTCACACCAGGAATATCCAACGGTGCTCTCAATAGGAGAAGGATGGGAACTTGGAAGATTATACAGTGATGTGAATGAGTAATTCAGTGTTAAATAGATTGACACAGGTCACACAGACTCACCAAATTAAGGGGCTAAGTAATGGTGGATAGATTTTACATACTACATGAGTATGGTACTATTTAATATGGGCTGATGGTAAGATTGGATGAGTGTTTTGGGAAACGGGGCACTTTAACCTCAAGTTACCATTAATAAATTATATCCTGGAGTACCTACTAGACATGGAAGCTTCCAGCAATGAGTCATGTAATTGAGATCCGGGCGCTGCTGTCAGAACCAGTATTTATTGTCCATCCCTCGTTATTTTTGAAATGGTGGTGCTGAAGTGGATTGATGGTAAGAAAGGCTGGCTCTAGCATTTTAGAGGACTGGGCATCTTGACCTCAAATTAAAATGGTTAATTAGATACAACAAAAATTTTGCTTCACCTGCAGTTCCCATTAGTCACGGTAACTTCACTGAATTAGTAAGAATCATGTACTTGTGTTCCTTTACCCTGGCACGCACCAGCAATTAAAACAATAATAAGCAATAATGACAACCATAATAAAGCAACAACTTGTACTTAGAGAGGACTTTTAAAGTAGTAAAGCCTTTAAAAATGTTTCACGCAACTTTTTATCAGGCAAAAACTGACACCAAGCCAAGGAGACATCACGGCATCTAACCAAAATGCAGGTCAAAGGAATAGGTTTTAAGGAATGCTTTAAAGAAGCAATGGTAGTGAAGACGGGGGAACAATTTTCAGAATTTAGGGTCTAGACAGCAAAAAGACTAATGATGGACGTGGGGTGGCACCAAAAATCAGAATTGGACCACTGCAGGGTTGAGAGTGTTGTAGAGATGGTACCCCCAGGGATGGGATGAAGTACAGCACAGAGGCTAAGTGCCAGCCTGCCCAAATCCCAAAAGAAAACTTGAAACAGCTGCCACAATAATTTGCAATTTGTGTGTTATGAGGAGTTATCTGAAGTCAAGGTAAGTAACTCTCAGATTATTTAATGATCTTAAATATTAAAGTTAAACATTTGTTAGAATATGGGAAATTTTACATAAATTCTCCACTCTTCAGGGCAGCAACAAACAGATTCAGCTTCAACACACACTATCTTGTTCATGATCACATTGCCATATATCACAATCTTCAGTCTCATTTTATGTTTTTGCTCTGATTTTCTTCCTCTATTGTTTCCACAACCCTTTAGAAATTCCTCTTCCCAGAACTGATCAACTGTTTCCTTCATTCATTTATGACCACTATATTTATAAAATTTGTCTCTTTCGTTTACGATCAGCCAATCACATACATTTCCTTTGAGATACAACAGTTAATTTCAAGTTACTTTCTTTATCTTCGTAATGCAAATTTCCACCCACGGTGCTTCTTTGCCACTCCATCATAACTATGTTCATTATAACTTAAACTTGCCTTCACACCTCCTTGATTGATGTTTTGACCTCTGCAATCTACTGTCTACAATTCAATTAATTCAGTCACATCCATACAAGATTGCTTCCTCATATATGACAATGATATTACAAAAAATTAAGACTTGTGGAGGAGAAATATATTTTGACCAGATCATTAGGTGAACTTCTCTTCCCTTCTTCCAACAGTACTATGAGGTCTTTTATGTCTGCCTCATGAATTGAGCAGGATCTCATTTGAAAGATGGCACCTTGAAAACTGCAATACTCAGCATCACATTGAGGTACCACCCTGGATTATGTGCCCAAGTCTTTGGAATGGTGGTTAACCCCAAAGATCTCTGGCTCTGAGAAAAGGGAGCTACCACTATGCCAAAAAAATCAAAACATTTTTTTAAACGATCACCTGTATGTGTTTATTGTCTCAATTTGTCAAAAACAGATATGTGAAAATATCCACAACCAATTGCTTTGATAGCAACTTCAGCATATTGTCAATCCATTATTGCAATCTTCTTGATTCTCACTCAGATTCCAAAAGCATGAGCTCATCTCCCTCATGAACTAGTCCTGAAGAGCTGAAATGCCTCAAGATGTTCCAAATTATGAGTTACATTTGATGGTATATCTCTACTTCACTGCACAGAGGGCAAGTATTTTAGCATCACCAAACATGAGAAAGGTATTTTGCAAAAAAGTCAGCGATCCTCACTGTACTCAGGCTGAACTCCCGTATCTAATGACCATTAACACTGACTAAAGGCTAAACAAAACTCGTGACCAGAGAATATCTGCAAAATAATTCAACTCCCTTCATTCAACTGAGCAAGTTCCAAGTTAGCCATAAACCTCCATTCTCCCTGTGCTTGCGTGGGTTTCCTCCGGGTGCTCCGGTTTCCTCCCACATCCCAAAAATGTGCTCTTAGGCTAACTGGCAAAACAAATTCTCCCTAAATTGTCTCAAATTTAGTTTTTAATCTATAGATCTATAAACATAGACAGAGATCACGGATAGAGGTGGGAACATTGGGGTGGCGGCATGGGCTCATTGGGCCGAAGGGCCTGTTTCCCGTGCTGTTTTGTTCTTTGTTCTTTTAAACAGACGCAGCTAACCTCATGTGCCCTGAATACATCTTCAGCTAGATAGCCATTTCTCTCTTTTGACCCAGGCCTGACATGTTTATGCTTTATTCTAGTACAAAAGAACAATATTGTGGACTCTAGAAATTTATACAAAAAATTGAAAATGCCGTAAATACGCAGTAGGTCAGGAAACATCTGAGGACAGAGAAATGGAGCAAACATTTCAGTATTAGAGTAATTCTGACAAAAGCTCATCAACCTGCAATGTTAACTCTCTTCCCCAAGTGCAGATGCTGTCTGACTTTATTTATTTATTAGTCACAAGTAAGGCTTACATTAACATTGCAATGAAGTTACTATGAAATTCCCGTAATTGCCACACGCCAGCACCTGTTCGGGTCAATGCACCTAACCAGAATATCTTTCAGAGTGTGGAAGAAAACAAGAGCAAAACTCATGCAGACATGGGGAGAATGTGCAAATAGTGACCCAAGCCGGGAATCGAACCCAGATCCCTGATGCTGTGAAGCAGCAGTGCTAACCAACGTACCATCATGCTGCCTCATGCTTGCTCAGTTGCTGACTTGCTGAGGATTGCCACGATGTTCTATTTCTCTATACTCCTATTCTGATTACCTCTGCAACTCTGTTTTTTTTGTTCTGATCTGTTCCTGTCATTATCTGGCTGCCACCTGTACAATCATTCTGCCAAGACACAGGGACATTTTGTTGGCAACATCTATTATATTTTGGAAGAATGTTTCAGTATAGGATTCCTGGTGCATCAACCCTGCCAATGAAAGGGGTATGTTTGAACGTCAGCCAAACCCTTTGAAACGTAAAATAAAAGTCTGATCACATTTCCAAATATGATGCAACGCAAGACCAAGAAATGAGTACCATTTAGCAACCAATTACAAGGTGATAGACAATAACATTGAAAGCTTTAGTAGGCGACGAAGAGACATGATTGGGAGAATAGTGAAAAACATCAATAATTAGAGCAGGGCATAGACAGAAATTCTATCTTCCAGGAAGCATTTCTAGCACAAGCAATCCCTTAGAATTGGAGTATGTAAAACAATGTGTACCATTCATCAGATTTTGCTGCAGATTTTTACCTTGTTGTGCCACCCATTAGGGAATTGCTTCATTCTTAACACAATCACACCTTTTCTTATTTCTTCTCCTAGTCTCTTGTATCCAGTTGAAGGATAGAATGGAATTCACCATACACTTATCAGTATTTATTTGCATAAATACACATTACAAACATGCACCTCCTAACCTAATAATTACCATTTCAGTCATAGAATCCTACAATGCAGAAGGTGACCATTCAGCCCATTAAGCCTGCACTGCCACCAATCCCACCCCAGGCCCTATCCCCACTGACCCACACATTTTCGTCACTAGCCTCTCCAATCTACACATCCCGGCACATTATGAGGCAATTTAGCACGGTGAATGCACCTAACCTGCACATCTTCGGACTGTGGGAGGAAACCGGAGCACCCAGATGAAACCAATGCAGACATGGGAAGAACATGCAAATCCACACTACAGCGACCCAAGCCAAGGAATCGAACCTAGGTCCCTGGCGCAGTGGGGCAGCAGTGTTCACTACTGTGCCGTTGTTCCTATTTCTAAGTGCAAGTGAATCTCCAGCTTAATGCCACTGCTGTACACAACTAACCACAAATAACATAACATTTGGCATCTCATGCCAGTGACAAGTACAGTCCGCAGACTGGTTGCAATTCCTTAGACCTTTTGGAAAGCTGTCAGTGCCCCCACTGAGAGAGATATGACAATTTATGTTTAAACAAACATGTCATACAGAAAGGCACTCTAGGGAATTTCATGAACCATATGGAAAAGCAAACACTTTAGCCAGGGGAAGTTAAAAAATGCAGCAAAGTTTGCCATTTAATATTCAGAAGGCCAGTCAATGATAGAGGAGTTGCAGATTCTCACTTGAAATCTCTGATAGAGTTATCTCCTGGTACAATAATAAATTATAGAGATCTTGTAGCGGAGCAAGTAGCATCCCTGCAACTGAGCCAGAAGCTGCAGCTTCAAGTTCCTCTCCAGGACTTGCCAGTTGAGGAATGTGTACACATAATGTGGTCAATCAGGCTGAGTATCAATCTACAAATCCTCACAACACATGCCAATACAGGGCAGTCAGAGCGTGTGCTCTGGTCAGCCATATGATGGAAAGAACATTGGCGCTTCCAACTTCATTATCCATAGCTCCAGACCACAACAGGCATATAAAAAGTAAAAGTTGCCACAGCAATTCAGGGACATCCCAAGTGAACTGTAACATACACCACACTATGATGAATGGCAAAGTTGCAAAGCAAAAATATGCTCACTGTTTAAGGATCCTGGGACCTCTGATCTTTTCAGTTTGTGTCCTTGTTTGTCGTTATTGTGCGTTTCTTCTATCACACCCTAATGATAATCCTAACAATTTTGCCATTTAGTGAGTAGAATGGACCTATACTTTTCACTCTTTCACAAGACATGGGCTTTGCTGGCTCGTCTAGCTAGTCCATTATTACTCATCTCCTATTACCCCTGAGAAGGTGTTGGTGAGCTATCTTCTTGAACTGCTACAGTCCATGTGGTACGGTTACACCCACAGAGCTATTAGGAGGGATTTCCAGGATTTTGACCCAGCAACAGTGAAGGAACGGCAATACAATTCCAAATGTGTAAGTTGGAAGGGAACTTGCAGATGGTAATGTTCCCATGCATCTGCTTCCCTTGTCCTCCTAGGTGGTAATGGTCACAGATTTGGAAGATGCTGTCAAAGGAATCTTGGTGAATTTAGTTGGTGCATCTTGTCAAGGGTACACTCTGCATCGGTGATGACAGGTGTGGATGTTGAAGATGGTTTGGGGTGCCAATCAAGTGGGCTGTTTTGTTCCAGAAGATGTCAAACTTCAAGTGTTGTTGGAGCTGCATTCTCCCAGACAAGCAGAGAATAATCCATCACACTTCTGACTTGTAGATGGTGGGATAGGCTTTGGGGCGTTACCTTTTGCAGAATTCCCAGCCTCTGACTGCTCTTGTAACCACAGTGTTTATATGGCTGGTTCAATTCAGTTTCTGGTCAATGGTAACCCTCAGTATGCTGATCTAGGGTGATTCAGTAACAGTAATACCACTGAACTGTCGAGGAGAAACAATTGGATTCTCAGTTGTGTTACCTGCCACTTATTAGCCCGAGCCTTGTTCAGGTCATGTTGTATATGGACACGCTTTGCTTCAATATTTCAGGAGTTGCAAATAGTACTGCACATTGTTCACTGAAGATTGCACATTCCTCACTTCTGATCTTATGATGAAGATGGCAACTGATGTAACAGCTGAAGATAGAACCGTAGAACCATATAGTGCAGAAGAGGGCCCATTGAGTCCATACTGACACATTAGAAACACCTGAATTCCCATCTGCCTGCCCTTATAGAATCATAGAACCATAGGTGGTTGGGCCTAGGGCACTACCCTAAGGAACTCCTACAGTGACCTCTTGCTCTGAGTTGACTGACCACCAACAACTGTAACCATTTTCCTTTGTTCTTGGTATGACTGCCAACTAGCGGAGAGTTTGCCCCTAGATTTCCATTGACTCCAGTTTTGCTGGGACTCCTTAATGCCACACCCGGTCATAAACTGCCTTGATGTTACTCTTAACTCACCCTCAGCACATGCTCTGGAGTTTAGAAAGTTGAGAGGTGAACTCACTAAAAGTTGTTCGGAAGGTTTAACAGGTAGATGCTGAGGGATTAATTCCCATGGCTGCATGGGAGGGTCAGCTATTTAGGACTGAGAGGGGAAGAAATCTTTTTACTCAGAGGGTTGCGAACATTTTGGAATTCTCTACCCCAGAGTCTGTCTAGTCTGAAATATTCAAGTCTGAGATTGATAGAATTTTGGGAATTAAGGGGTGGGATGAGAAAGTGAAGTTGATGCAAAATCTCAGCCATGATCTCACAGAATGGCAGAGGAGGCTCCAAGGGCCAAATGGTCCACTCCTGCTCCTATTTCTTACATTCATACTCTATTTCCCAATTTTCCCATTGAATTCTTTTCACTTGACTGGTCCTGTCATTGTGTGGGTGGCTGATTACTGAGTTGGCAAACAGCACAGAGGGAAATATTTTACAACATTGAGTAATTGTGTTACACCAATATATATTAAGTGCTTTGGAACAAATGAAAAGAACTGAAGCTTGCCCAGTGCCTCACAAACAAGATGGTAAGATATTGTTGTATGATGGAGGTAACTTGCAAGTCACTGGAATGTAAAGTTTACCTATTAGTGTCACAAGTAGGCTTACATAACACTTGAGTGAAGTTATTCTGAAAATACCCTAGTCACCACACTCCAGCACCTGTGCAGGTATGCTGAGGGAGAATTTAGCATGGCCAATGCACCTAACCAGCATGTCTTTCAGACTGTGCCAGGAAACCAGAGAACCCGGAGGAAACCCACACAGACACGGGGAGAACACGCAAACTCCACATAGGCAGTGACCAAGCTGCGAATCGAACCTGAGTCCCTAGCGCTGTAAGACACTATCCGTGACAAAATCTGTCACCCATGACGTATCTGACGTTTAGTCAGAGAGCAGGGTAGCAGAAAATAGTGGGGTTTATCCTTAGATCTTAATTCATAGAATCCCTACAGTGTAGGAGGAGGCCATTTAGCCCATTAAGCCAGTTGCATTACAGCTCTGATCTTCTGTAGTTCATCTCTGTGGCAACGTGCGGTGTTGAATATGCTGAATATTGTGTCTCTTGATCTGAATTCCAAGCCTGATTTGTAATTGAAAAAGTAGAATGAAGAATTTTCAAAATTGGGCAGCAGGGTGGTACAATTGGTTAGCGCTGCTGCCTCACAGACCCAGATTTGATTCCCAGCTTGGGTCACTGTCTGTGTGGAGTCTGCATGTTCTCCCTGAGTCTGCATGTGTTTTCTCCAGGTGCTCCTGTTTCCCCTCACAGTCCGAAGATGCATGGGTTAGGTGGATTGGCAGAGCTAAATTCACGTTTAGTGTGAGCGAGGGGCTGACTAGGCTAAATGGGTTATGAGGATAGGGCTTGCTTAGGATTGTGGTTGGTACAAAAAGTCTCACAAGCTTGTGGGTTTACTATCAAATAAACTGGTTGGACTTTAAGCTGGTGTTGTGAGACTTCTTGTTGTGTTTACCCCAATCCAATGCTGGCATCTCCACACTGTGGTTGGTGGCAGACGCGATGGGCTGAATGGCCTCTCGCTGCACTGTAGGGATTCTATGAATGGAAATCTAAATAAAAACGCATCTTTTAAAAATAATCTTCTCATCCTTTCATGTTCACAATCAAAGATTAGGATTAGCAGCACAATTTGTTTATATTTTCTTCCCCACCACCTAAATGTTTACACCTATTTTGTTATATTTGTTCACTGTGCAGGATGAGGAAAGTTCCAGTAAATCGTACCTCGGCCTTGTCTCTGCGGTTCAATCCTTCTCCCTCACTAGGGCCTCCTTCTGGCCTCAGCCCCAGCTCATTCCGCTGTCAGTCTGCAACCCAGAGAGGCGGGCCGCCGCTCTCCAGTCATCTCCCCTCCCTCAGCCCAAAGGCGAGGCCCCGCCAGCTTGGCTCCCTTCCTCGGGCCCGCCTCCCCCTCCTTCTCCTTGGACGTGCCGCTTCTCACATAATCCGCTATCCTCAGCCAACGCTGCTCCTCACGACCTCCGAGCACCGAGGGGCGCTGCTGGTGAGCCTGTCCACACTCCTCCCAGCACCAACGCTATTCATTATGACCTCCGAGCACCGGGGGGCGCTGCTGCTAAGCCTGTCCGCACTCCTCCCAGCACCAACGCTATTCATTGTGACCTCCGAGCACAGGAGGGTGGACGCTGCGCGGTGAACCTCCCCGCACTCCTCCCACCGCCAACGTTGCTCCTCACGACCTCCGAGCACACGGGGGCGCTGTGAGTGAGTCTCCCGGCACTCCTCCCAGCGCCAATTCGGCGCCACACGACCTCCGAGCACCGGGAGGCGCTGAGGCTGCGTCTGCCCCCGCATTCCGCTCAGCGCCAACGCTGCTTCTCACGACCTCCAAGCAGCGGGGGGCGCTGCGGGTGAACCACCACGCACTACTCCCAGCATCAACGCTATTCATTATGACCTCCGAGCAGCAGGGGGCGCTGCGGGTGAACCTCCCGCATACTGACCAGTGTCAATCCTAGTCATTATGACCTCCGACCGAGAGGGCGCTAAAAGACGGAACTCCCACTATCAGTGACATAATGACCTCCAACCATCGGGATCGCTGTGAAGGCGCCAATGACCGCAACTGAAATAACATTAATTAAAAGCAACAACTCGTTTCTAAAACACGCTGAGCGCTGCCGTGTTACTCTGGGTGTGTCTGTGCTGAGAGGGAGCGGACTTGACGCTGGAGGAATCCATCTTGCGCTCTTCTCCCTCTTGTTGGCAGGCGGCGGCGTTGCTCCGGTAACGGCACCGGCAAATTCCGAGGTACAAACCGGGGTGACCCGCGGGCGGCCGAGAGCTCGGGTTTTAAAGGACAGCCTTGGGATGGGGGGTGGGGGGTGGTCGGTGAGGCCCGAAGACCGCAGACCGCAGACCGCATTGAGAACCATACACTCCCCCTCAACACACATACGCATACACACACAGGGCCCCAGTGTCTGTCCCGCTGCGCTGTCTGCCCCGGTGCACTGTTTACTAGGCTGATTCCGGGGATGGTGGGGCTGATGTATGAGGAGAGATTGCCTAGGTTGGGATTGTTTTCACTGGACTTCAGACGAATGGTGGAGGGGTGATCTCATAGAGACTTTTAAAATTGTAACGGCTAGACAGGGTCCATGCAGGGAGGATGTTTCTAATGGTGAGGAGTCCAGATGTGGAAGTGGACTGGAGTAAACACAAAAAGAAGTCTCACAGTACCACGTTAAAGTCCAACAGGTTTATCAGTAGCAAACGCCACTAGCTTTCAGAACTGACAAAAGCTAGTCGTGTTTGCTACAAATAAATCTGTTAGACTTTAACCTGGTGTTGTGAGATTTTTACTGGGGAATCCAGAACCAGGGGCCACAATCAGAGGAGTCAGGGTAGATCATTTAGGATGGAGGTGAGGAGACATTTCTTCACCCAGAGAGTGGTGAGCCTGTAAAATTCATTACTACAGGAAGTAGTTGATGCCAAAACATTGAATGTATTCAAGAGGTGGCTGGATGTACTATTTGGGGCAAATGGGATCAAAGGTTATAGAGAGAAAGCAGGATTAGGTTATTGAGTTGGATGATCAGCCATGATTGTGATGAATGGTGGAGCAGTCTTGAAGGGCCAAATGGCTTCATCATGTTCCTGTCTTCTATGTTTATTTGTCCCACTGCGCTCTCTGTTTTACTGTCTGATTCACTGTGTTCCTTATCCTTCACAACTTTTACCCATATTGTCTCTCATCTACTTTGGCTTTCTGCTTCTCCCAATATATCAAATATAAAATCCTCCCTATCTCCATTAAATGCCCCAATTAGCTATGCTGTCCCTCTCATCATATCCCCACACTAATTCCTCATCCACCTTCATTACTCTAACTTGTGCCATGTTGTGCATTATCTCCACCCAATTGTTCTACCATTGCTGACTTTATCTACACTTTTCCCACTTCCTAATCCCTCAACCTCTTCCCGCCTCCCCCACCCGCCCTTTATTACATTCACAAATTAAAAGAAAATGCATAGAAAGTGACAATGGCTAGTGGGAACCTAGAGGATTGGGAAATCTTTAAGGGTCAAGAGAAAGCCATGAAAAATCTTATAAAGAAAAGAAAGACAGATTATGAGCATAAACTAGCTCAGAATATAAAAATAGCCAGCAATTTTCTACAAATATAAAATGAAAAAGAGTGGCTAAAGTAAACATTGGTCCCTCAGAGGATGAGAAGGGGGATTCAATAACTGGAAATGAGGTAATGGCCGAGGCATTAAACGTGTATTTTGTGTCGGATCTTCACAGTGGAAGACACAAATAGCATGCCAAAAAAGGCTATGGCAGGTGAAGACCAAGAAGCTGTTGTTATCACTAATCTCTCTAACCTACAAATCCCAGGACACTATGGGTAATTTAGCACGACCCATCCACCTACTCTGCACATCTTTGGACTGTGGGAGAAAACTGAAGTACCTGAAGGAAACCCATGCAGTGATGGGGAGAATTACAAACTCTTCACAGACAGTGTTCCAAGCTGGGAATTGAACCCAGGCCCTATGCGCTGTGATGCAGCAGTGCTAAGCCCCAATTTTGTACCAATGTACTTTAATCCAGAGGTTTAGAAAAGTTGAGTAATTCATTTTGCTTCTGGATTCTTGTTCTGCATCGTGCCACCCAATGGAAGATGTGATATTATCTCAAGGTAAGGGAAGGTAGGTGATTTGTTTTTTCACTCCTCTTTTGCTTACTCTGCAGGGTTCTTTGTGTTTGGGCTTTGACTCAATTCACTTTCTGAGCAGCTTATGTTAATCTTGGTAACTAGGAGAGATTGGAGGGACTTTGTCACAAATTCCAAACTGGAACTGCAAACAGAAAATGTTGCCTCTCTTGAGGAATTTCAACATCTCGACGATGCAGATATCCTGCAGATTGGTTTCGAATTACGTCAGTCGGATGCGGTGAGTGTTATCTCATTGTCCTCCCATTTATTTATTTCTAGCTTGTGTATTTTCCTGCTCATTGTGTCTAGAGATGTCAATAATGAATAGGAGTACTGTTCCATGTTTACCACGCGGTATCAACATTGGACTCTCAAATCAAGCAAAATATACGGCAAATGCAAAGTAAAATTGTCTCCAGCATGAACCAGAAATGGGTCAATTCCAATTTCAGGAGGATTTGTACTCTTGCAAATGTTTCCACTTCTCACTTTGCCTATACTTTTGGCCTCAATCTCAAGTTAAATTGCACAGTGAATATCTTCCCACTAATAAATAACAACAGATATCTATAACCTATATGTAGAGCTCAGAAGGAATCTCATTCACGTTCTGCTTCAGATTTTAACCCAGATTCCAGAGGTGCAAGATCAATATACCAACATCAATGTACTAATCTGGTACTTGAGGATTGGCCTGTTTATATTGGAGAATAGATTCAAGAAAAGATTGGTGCTCGGCACTGGGTCATAGGATGAATAAAGCCATTGAATCTTTGCAATTACATTTAACAAGGACAGATATGTTTATAATTTTTAGCCCAATTATGCGTCCTTTTATTTTCTGTAGTTATCCTTCCTTCATGTCACATCCCCTTCCAACCTAGAAGAGAGCTAGCCAACAGTGCCGATGCTACTCTGTCACCAGTTTTCCTTGTGTATGTTCCTGCCACAATATATTTTTTATATTCATTTGTGGGATATGGGCATCATTGGCAAGGCCAGCATTTATTGCCCATCCCTAGTTGCTCTTGAGAAGGTGGTGATGAGCTGGCTTCTTGAATCGCTGCAGTCCTCATTCTGAAGGTTGACCCACAATGCCGTTAGGCTGGGAATTTCAGGATTTCAGCCCCACTAGTCTTAGCGAAGGAATGGCGATATATTTCTAAGTCAGAATGGTGAGTGGCTTGGAGGGGAACTTGCAGGTAGTGGTATTCCCATGTATCTGTTGCCCTTGTATTTCTAGATTACAGTGGTTATCGATTTGGAAGATGAGTCTAAGGATCTTAGATAAACTTCTGCAGCGCACCTTGTAGATAGTACACACTGCTGCTACTGAGTGTCGGGGGGTGGAGAATGTGCATGTTTGTAGATATGGTGCCAATCAAACAGCTGCTTTGTTCTAGATCTAAATTCTATTTATTAATGTCACAAGTATGCTTACATTAATACTGCAAAAAAGTTACTGTGAAAATCTCCTAGTCTCCACACTCTGGAGCCAGTTCAGTACACTGAGGGAGAATTTAGCGTGGCAAATGCAGCTAACCAGCATATCTTTTGGACTGTGGGAGGGAACCGGAGTACCCAGAGAAAACCCATGTAGACACGGGGAAAACATGCAGACTCTGCATAGACAGTGACCCAAGCTGGCAATCGAACCCAGGTCTCTGGCACTGAGAGGCAGCAGTGTTAACCACTCTGCCATCATGCCGTGGAATGAAGCTTCTTGACTGTCGTTGAAGCTGCGCCCATCCAGGCAAGTGAAGAGTATTCCATCACACTCCTGACCTATGCCTTGTAGATGCTGGATAGGTTTTCGAGAATCAGAAGATGAGTTATTCGCTGCTGTATTCGTAGTCACTGACCTACTCTTGTGGCCACTGTGTTTACGTGGCGAGTCCAGTTGAGTTTCTGATCAATAGTAACCTCAAGGATGTTGATAGTGGGGGAACTTAGTGATGGTTACACCATTTAATATTAAAGAGAGGTGGTTAGAGTGTCTCTCTCTCTCTCTCTCTCTCTCTCTTATTGGTGATGGTCATTGCTTGGCAATGAGGCATATGGGGCATACTGAGCATGCACACGATACCTTTAGGTCGATGGCAACATAGGCTGCCCCAAAATAACTGCATTTGGACGTTTGCTAAAAATGGTTGGCTGTGCAGTATATCAGAAAACTGTGGGATCTATCAAATATTGGATGCTTCTTGTTACCTTTCTGATGCAGATTTGTTATCTCACCTCCGGAAACATGGACTGACTGTTGTAGCTGATGTATGAAATCTATTCTTTTTGAATTGTAGCCACCTGCTTGAACTAAAAGAGGATGATGAAGCTTGCCGGAAGGCACTGAGATCTGGAGCCTTCCTCCTCTTTCACAATGTCTGTCCCCTTTTGCAGAGGAGTGAGAACAAATACATCACGCCATTTGTGACAGCCTCAGGTACAAAATGCTGCAGAACAATAGGTGCATGGGGGTGGTGGGAGGTGGTGTCTACGTCAATCCTCTGTTTACCTTTCAAAAACTGAAATTGGGGAACAGATCACTAAGGGACTACATATTCTAACATAAAACAACATTCACTTCCTCTTACCCTTGCTGACAGGTTGCTCAGTGTTTCAATGGAGGAGGATTCTCCCTCACTATCTCTTCAAACCTCTCGCCCTCAAAAAAAAGATGTTTGCAAAACAATGCGAGAGCTGTCCAAAGGTCGTATGTCAGTGACCGTGGACTGCTGTTTAAATACCCAAGTTAATATAAGCAGGATCTCACAATCCGTACTAGATTGCAGAATTAACACAGGACGCAACACTTGCAACTTTTATTTTAATTTAGTTTAGGAACAGGAGGAGATCATCCAGGGGGCTGTGAATCTTGGGATTATAAACCCTAGAGAGCTGTGGATGCTCCCATCATTCAGTATGTTCAAAACCGAGTTTGATAAGTTTTAGGCTTTGTTTTTATTCATTCATGGGATCATGAGCATCAGTGGCAAGGCCAGCATTTTATTGCTCCTCCCAAGTTGCCCTTGACTGGGTGGTGGCTCACAACATTTTCTTGAGACAGCTTCTCTTGCACATTCTAAGCTATTTCAGAGCCCGGTTCAGAGTCAACCACCTTACTGTGCGTCTGGAATAGCACGGAGGGTAGGCTCGATAAGAACAGCAGATTTCCTCCTCTGGAGTGAGCCAGAGGCATTTTTACAACAATTGTTACTGACGCTGGTTTTTTTAATTCCAGATTTATTAATTCACTGTATTTAAATTTCCCAGCTGCAGTGGTGGGATTTGAATTTGTGTCCCTGGAGTATTAGCCCAGGCCTATGCGATACCATTCTGTCACTGTCCAGCTGATCTCCCAGGGGAAATGGGATGTGGAAGGAAATGGGGAATTGGGGTAAAGATTGGCTGTGAATGGTGGAGCAAACTCAAAGGGCCGAATAGTCTGTTCTTGCTCCTGTTTCTTAGTCCCTTGAGCCTATTCTCACCATTCAGTGAGACCATAGCTTACCTGTGATGTAACTCGTGTGCAAACTTGTCCCCTCGAATACAGAAACGATGCTGTTTTAAACAAGGTGTCTTCTCTTCCAGAGCTGAACAAAATTCTTCAGCAACTGAAGCAGAAGGAAAAGTATATGGAAGAATCCGTGTTGATTGGCTGCACAGCGAATCATGTGGCACAATTTGCTCTTGATCTAGGTAAGATGAGTGTGAAATTGTCTGTCTGTGAAATGAATGTAACCTTACATACAGAAACACTGTAATGTATACCTTTCCTACAGTGCAATATATAAAGATATAGTTGAAGATAAATGTATACATTTCCTTTGTTGGCTCACATTCCAAGATAGTGCCAGAACGAGGCAACGTCTTGAAAGCTGTGCCCACCTACCTTCTAATTCTATCTTTTACTTTCATTCTATGCTTCTAAACCTTCATTTTAACTCTTTAGTAACTAAAACACTACATTCTGCACTCTCTTATTTTCTTCTTTATGAATGGTATGTTTTGTCTAAGAGTGCAGGAAACAATGTTTTTCACTGTATGTTAATACATGTAATAATAAATCAAAGCAAATCATTGTAGAATTTTTAAGGGAACAACACTGTACAGATCTTGACATCTGCATATGTCTGAGACAGATGGGTCAGATTACTCTATTTGCTCCACATTCCTGCAACTCTGGCCCTTTTTCATATATTACTTGAAAGGTTGCTGGAAGCAGATTCAATATCAACTTTCAAAAAGCGTGGGATAAATTTTTAAGGGAATAATTGGAAAGCTCCTCGAAGAGCTGGCACTGACGAGATGGGCCAAATGGTTGTCTCCTGCACTGTATCATTCTGTTTGTTCCTCATGTAAGTAAGTAATTAACCTCTTGCTCAAGTCTCCTCCATTAAGATGCACGTTTCCTTTGTATTGTGTATGCAGCTTGTGGCCCTTCCCTGCTTATTCCTGATTCACCAAAACTCACTCTTGCATTGAAATCTTGTTTATTCCATTGTCTTAATTCCCTTCTCAACTGCTCCTTATGACCTCTGAGTCGCTTGCTGGCAGAACAGCCTGAAACATTATTATGTAATCGCATTTCAAAAGCACTAAAAAGCTTGAGACTCCCAAACTGCCAGTGCCCACAACACAGTTGACAAAGGATGATGTTCCAATCTGTGCTTTTAACTGCAGGGAGAATTGAAAAGGCCAAAGTAGAGTCAGTTCTGAAGGGAACATTTGTTGATTTGCGGAAAGCCTTCTTCCTCTTGGATGGAAAGGATGCACCTTTGTTGTCCCAGGTAGAACACTAGCTTAAGAAAGCTTTCTTCATCCATTCTTTCCATTCAGGAACAAGTATTAATTTTGCTGCATCATGAATATATTCATCTGGGAGTGGATGTGGTTACCAAGTCCTACTGTGTACTGACAAGAGGTAGCAATCAGGGTCTTGTCGAGGCTGCATATTTTGTGGGTTTATAGTTGTGTTCAGAACATCTTCCAGTAACTATAAAGTTGAATTGGCTGTAACAAAGCCACTGGCTTATTGCAGTTTTTGTATCTTCCCATTCTCTCTGAGGCTAGTCTGAAAGTCACGTTAAACTTTACTTTTTTTTAATAAAGTTTATTTATGAGTATGATGAGCAGGCCTATATTTACACAGCAATGAAGTTACTGTGAAAATTCTCTAATTGTCACACCCTGGCGCTTGTCCGGGTACACTGAAGGAGAATTTAGCGTGGCCAATGCACCTAACCCCTTTGGACTGTATCTTATGGACAGTGGGAGGAAACTGGAGGAAACCCATGCAGACACGAGGATAACATACAGACGGTGACCCAAGCTGGGGAATTCAACACAGGTCCCTGGCACTGTGAGGCCAACTGACCACAGTGACATGAGCACTTTTTCTTCAATAAATAGGGAGGGTTTAATGGGCTGTCCCAACTCGCTTAATGGGGCAGCAGACTTGTCTCTCCCACCTACTAGAATTTTGAAACCAAAACTTAGATCTCTATTTGCCATGTCAAACCTTATATTTAATTCAAAGAATGTGGATATAGCTGGGAAGGCCGGTAGTTATTGTTTATCCTGCTGTGCCCCTGAGAATGGTGAGCTGACTTAATGGCTTGCTCAGTTGAGCTGTTAAGAATCAGCCACATTGTTGCGGGTCTGAAGCTACAAGAGTATAGAAGCACAGAGGGAGTTTAGGGGGTTTAGGTACACAAGTCTCTAAAGGTGGCAGAGCAGATGGAAAAGGTTGTGAAGAAAGGATATGGTATGCTAGCCTTTATAGGAAAGGATATAGAGTACAAGAGCTGGCCTTTAATGTTGCAGTTGTGTAAAACGTTAGTTAGACCTCATTTGGAATACTGGGTCCAGTTCTGGTTGCCTTACTACCGGAAGGACGTGGAGACTCTGGAGAGAGTGCAGAGGAGGTTTACCAGGATGCTGCCTGGTATGTAAGGTCTGAGTTACGAGGAGAGGTTAGGCAAATTGGGACTGTTTTCCTTAGAACGACGTAGACTTAGAGGAGATCTAATAGAGGTGTACAAGATTGAGGGGTATGGATAGAGTAAACAGGGTTAAGCTTTGTCCTAGGATGGACTCGAATAGCACGAGAGGTCACGGGCTTAGGGTGAGGGGGGTAAGATATAATTTGGATGCTAGAGGGAGTTTTTTCACACAGAAGGTGGTGGGGGTATGGAATGCGCTGCCAAATAAAGTGGTGGGGGCAGGTACTCTGGAGTTATTTAAGAAATACTTAGATGGGCACATGAACAGAATGGGAATGGAGGGGTATAGAAAACTGATTTAAAATAGGGATCATGAGCCTTGGGAGTCCCTGGAAAGTGTGTAAATAGATGATGATATTGCTGTACTTGTTTTAATCCTACAGGTGCTTTGGTCCACCTTGTTGTCTAACGAGGGGCATACACGCGATGGGTCGTGAGAGGGCTGCTCTTGGATTTTTTTTCAAGAGTATCCTAGTGCTTCACGTCATTAGTGTACGCTTGACCTGGACCATTTGATGGGCAACACGACAGCTCAGTGACTATCGCTGTGCTGTGCAGATACATGGATTTGGGCCTGTGTCTGTGGGAGTTTGCACATTCTCCCCGTGCTTGCGTGGGTTTTCTCTGGGTGCTCCGGTTTCCTCCCACATCCCAAAGATGTGCTCTTAGGCTAATTGGCAAAACAAATTCTTCCTAAATTGCCTCAAATTTGGTTTTTAATCCATAGACCTATAAACATAGACAGGAATCATGGGCAGAGGTGGGAACATCGGGGTGGTGGCACGGGCTCGTTGGGCTGAAGGGACTGTTTCTCGTGCTGTTTTGTTCTTTGTTCTTTGAGGCCAGACTGGGTAAGGATGGCAGATTTCCTTTCTAAAGGGCATAACTGAACTAAATGGGTTTTTAACAACAATCCAGTAGTTTCATGGTCACCATTATTAATACCAGTGTTTTCATTCCAGATTTATTTAATTAATTGGATTCAATTCACTGATTGCTATAAGACCATAAGATGTAGGAACAGAAGTGGGCCATTCAACCAGAAGATATAGGTGCAAAATTAGACCATTTGGCCTATTGAGTCTGCTTCGCCATTCAATCATGGGTGATATGTTTCTCAGTCTCCCATCTTTTCCTTGTAACCTTTATTCCCCTTATGAATCAAAAAGCTATTTATCTCTGTCTTAAATACACTCAATGACCTGGCTATTTATCTCTGTCTTAAATACACTCAATGACCTGGCCTTCCCAGCCTTCTGTGGGAATTAATGCAGTAGTTTCACCTCCCTTTGGTTGAAGAAATTCCTCCTCATCTTGGCTCTAAAGGGTCGTTACTTTACTCTGAGTCTGTGCCGTTGAATTATAGTCACGCCTACTAATGGAAATATCTTTCCCACATGCAATCTATCCAGGCCTTTCAGTATTCTGTAAGTTCAGTGAGATTCCCCTCCCTATCTTTCTAAACTCCACTGAGCACAGACCCAGGGTCCTCAAACCTTCCTTGTATGCCAAACTTTTCATTCCTGGGATCATTCTCGCGATCCTCCTCTGGATTCTTTCCAGAATCAGCACATCCTTCCTTAGATATGGGCCCCAAAATTCCACACAATACTCTGATCAGAGCCCTATAAAGCCTCAGCAATATATCATTGCCTTTGTATTCTAGCCCATCACGTTTACTCTGTCATTCAATGAGATTATAACTGTTTTGATGTAATCCTCAAATCCACTTGCCCTCCTTATCCCCATAATCTTTGGTTCCTTTACTAATTAAAAATCTGTCTATCTCAGTGTCAAACATACTTAACGACAACCTTCTGTGATAAAGAATTCCACAGATTCACTACTCTCTTGAGAGAAGAAATGCCCCTCATCTTTATGTTAAATGGGTAACCCCTAACACTGAGATTATGCCTTCTGGTCCTATACTCTTCTAAAAGAGGAAACAATTTCTCAACATCTACCCTATCAAGCCCCTGAGAATTCTGTATGTCTCATTAAACCTGCCTCCCATTTTTCTAAATTCGAGTGAATGCAGGCCCACCCCACTCAATCTCTCCTCTCAAGAAACTTCCTCCATAGGTAAGGGTACCAAAACTGTTCACAGTATTCTGAATGTGATCTAATTCGTGCCTTGTACAATTTTAGTAAGATTTCACTCTTTTTATATTCTGATTCTTTGATATAAATATTCCATTTGTCTTCTCTATTACCTGCTGAACTTGCCTGGCACCCAAATGCCTTGCTGCTGCAGCTTTCTGCAGTCTTTCTCCATTTAAATAATATTATTCTCTTTCATTATCCAATCAAATTGCATAACTTCACATTTTCCTACATCATATTCTATCTGCTAAGCTTTTGCCCCCTCGCCTTGCCTGTCTATATCTCTCTGTGGGCTCTTTGTGTCATCCTCACCGTTTGCCTTCTCACTGATTTTTGTGTCATCGCTAACTTGCCAATAGTACTTTCACTTCCATTGTCCGAGTCATGCTGTGGTGGGATTTGAATTCCCGACTCTAGGTCGTTGGTCCAGTTACATAATCACGATGATACTACATTCTGCTGCGGTAGATTTAAAGGTGGGAAAAATAACCATTAAACCAGGGGCTCTCTCCACACTGGCTTAGAGCAGCTGAATAAGTCAAATGCCTTTTTTATTACATAGAATTCAGAGATCTTTGACGTTTAGTGATTGTATTTGACAGTCCTGTTTTATTTTCGCCTTTCAACTCTAAATCATTAAACATCTCACAGTGGCTAGTGTTGAGGTGAACCCTTATTGTGCCGTATTTTAATTATTTGTGTATTGAATTGTTCATAATTCTGTAATCCTCTTATAATTTTATGCATTCTTATTTTAATTGTCTACAACTTTTAATTGTCTGAATTATAATTGTTTTATTTGTAAAGTCATCACAATTGGTCACTTTGAAAATGTTTCAATAAGCCTTGAAGATGTTTAATAAATGTTACTTATTTATTCATCTTTATTGTTGTGAATTTCCAATGTGTGATTGGCTCCTTTATTGGTAGGCAGTTTGTAGGATTGCTGTCAAATCATGACAAATGTTTGCTGTCTGATTTTTATTAGCTTTGCTTAATGTTAAAGAGCGACCTTCTTGAGTTTGCATTGTGCATTCTGAGGTTTCAATCTGGCCTTGTACTTCAGGTCAGACTGTCTGTCTGGACATTTCGGGACAATAATGCTATCTTTTAGGCACAGGGCCTTCTCCGTTGGCACAGCACACATCTCTACTGCAGTCAAACAGGACGTCCAACAAGGAAGAATGTGTCAGGCAGTAAACGTATCTGTAGCACAGAAGAAATAATCTACTACCCACAGGTAGGGAGCATTCAGTTAATTTTCTCTGGTAAAGCTTAATTCTTCCTCTATCTTCTCACTTTATATAATAAACCCTGTATTCCCACAATATACGTTGTACCCAAGGTCTGTGTGATATATCCATTCACTAATTTTCTTAGCCTGAATTAATAGCATTTATAATACAACGCAGAGGAAATTACCACTCATTTCTCTGTCAACCATTGGGCGGCACAGTGGTTAGCACTCCTGCCTCTCAGTACCAGGGACCTGGGTTCAATTCCAGCCTCGAGTGACTGTCCGTGTGGAGTTTGCACATTCTCCCCATGCCTGCATGGGTTTCCTCCAGGTGCTCCAGTTTTCTCCCAAAGTACAAAGGTGTGCAAGTTAGGTAGATTGGCCAAGCTGAATTGTCTCTGTGTTGGAAGGTTTAGCATGGTTAATGTGTGGAGTTATGGGGACAGGGCCTGGGTGGGATTGTTGTCCATGCAGGCTTGATGGACTGAATGGTTTTCTGCACTATAGAAGTTCTATTCCATCACATTTCAATTCAGTCAGATTAGCAGAGGAGCAGCTGCTGTTTTGAATCATTATTACTGTTTTTTTTAAAAACTCTCAAGTAATCGAACATTTCTACAGCTATCTGCTAAAGCACTTTGTGAAACTCCTTATTTAACAGATGTCTCCTGTGATTATTGTGCTGGTGTCTGATGGAGCACATTGCCTGCTGGCACGCCAGGAATCATTTCCGCCTGGAATGTACAGTGCCCTCGCTGGATTCTGTGATATTGGTAATTTGTTTTTTTTTACAGATAATGTCATATCCAAGATTGTGTAAACAGCAGGTAACTATTTTGATTTAACTATTATGATTTTTTTTTTGTTCCTTCTATAATCTGAATTATTTTCAAACTCTTTTCTAATCTGTTTGTGAGGAAACATTATAAGGGCGTGGTGGTTAGCACTGCTGCCTCACAGCTCCAGAGACCCGGGTTCAATTCCCAGCTTGGGTTACTGTCTGTGTGGAGTTTGCACATTCTCCTCATGTCTGTGTGGGTTTTGTCTGGGTATTCCAGTTTCCTCCCAGCATCCAAAAATGTGCGGATTAAGTGCATCGGCCACGCTAAATTGACCCTAGTGTCGGGACTAACTAAGGTAAATATGTAGGTTATGTGAATAGGATCTGGGTGGGATTGTGATCTGTGCAGACTTGAAGGGCTGAATGGCCTCCTTCTACACTGTAGGGATTCTATGACCTGAAGTAACCCTTGATGACAGTCTCCTTATGTGGAAATGTCTGGCCCCTGTTTGGTGTCTCACTTGGGCAGCATGATTGATATGCAGTCCCTGACATTTACAGAAAATGTCTGACATTTATAGAAAAGTCACAACACTGATCCAGGCTATTTGGCTCAACTGGTTTATTCTGATGTTCATGCTCCGATCGCTTCTCGGCCTTTTGGCTAAGATCAAGTGTAATATCAACATGCTGTACTTGGCTGAAGTCAGAAGGTTATATTGTGGTTTTATTTGAAACAATTGGAGGCGGCTTGATCTTTTGGCTAAGATGCAAATGAGACCAAGCCTTGGAGGAGGAGCTATGCCTATTCCAGTAGTATCATATAGATCAAGCCCAAGACAGGAGGTGAGAGCTCTGTCTTGTCAGCTTGGATCAGGAATGTGTCACTTACTAAGATTCTAAATTAGACTTTGATTGGATTGAATTGGAATAAAAACAAAAAAATTCTGATGTTCACGCTGAGAATGCTTCTGCCACAACTATTCAACTCATCCTGTCTGCATAGAGCAACACGGTAGCACAGTGGCTAACACTGCTGCCTCTCAGCACCAGGGACCTGGGTTTGATTCCTGGCTTGGGTCAGTGTCTGTGTGGAGTTTGCACGTTCTCCCCATGTCTGCATGGGTTTCCTTCCATGGTCGAAAAGACATGCTGGTTAGGTGCGTTGGCTGTGCTAAATTCTCCCTCAGTGTACCTGAACAGATGATGGAATGTGGCGACTACGGGATTTTCGAAATAACTTCATTGCAGTGTTAATGTAAGCCTGTTTGTGACCGATAAAATAATCTTTCCATTCCTTTCTCCCCTCAAGCTATTTATCCACTTTCTGCTCAAAACTATCAATGCCGTTCTCCTCAGCTACTCCTTAGGATAGTGAATTCCACCCTCTGAATAAAGAGCTTACTCCTAAATTCTCAATTGGGATTACTGGGGATATCTTGTATTTATGGCTCCTGATTTTTGTCGCCGTTAAATAAGAAAATATTTTCTCCATCTCGACCCTCTAAACCAAGTCCCAGTGTGCCTGCTGACACATGGTGAAGGTACTGGAGCATGGCCAAAATACACACAGGAAGTGACATCACAAGTTGATACAAGACTATCTCCCAATGGCTGGGAACTGGCACTTTCAAACTCATTTGCAACATTTTTATTCTGGCAGAATGCCCATTCTGAATTCATTTTTTCACTTCTCCCAGGGGAAACCGTGGAAGATTCCGTACAACGGGAGGTCGCCGAGGAAGTAGGATTGGAAGTGTCCTCATTTGAGTATTCTACATCCCAGCACTGGCCTTTTCCCAATAGCTCACTGATGATTGCATGCCATGCACTGGTGCATCCAGGGCAGAACAAGGTAAATTGTGTTCAGATTTGTGGAGATCAGAGAAAGCAGGGTGAAAGTGGCTAGGATTCTGCAAATTAATGTTCTGATTCCAAAGGCATAAAGAAAACAAAGGAAAATTACTATGCCATCCCTGAAATGTCTTGTTTGCTTTCTGTTTCATATTCTCTCATCCTCCCTTCTATGATTGAATAGGATACCAGACAACCACATCCGGTGGCTTTGCCGCTGCTACTCTGTAAGCAATCAGCAGCAGGCAACCAGAGTGGCCAAGTTTGCCTAGGAAGAGGAACTCACTGCAGGATGATCTGTGGGTGTGATACAGCAATCCCCTGTGCATGGTATATCACATTGGGACTTGAAGGCAATTCACTTCTTGATAAGAGAGGGCTGGCAATTGAGTTTTGTGATCAGATAGCAATAACCTCCTGCATTACCAAATTCTCCAAAACCTCCCCCAACATATTGGGGTGATCAGCGTTTGTGTAAATGCCAGCAGGGTCGTGAGACCTGGAAGTCACCGGCAAGATAGCGATCTCGGATCTTCCCCATTTCTCGCCAGTGACATAATCAATTACATATGTTTGAATCTCATCAACCCACCATTTCACCCATATTGATTTGCATTTATATCTCCTCAGTGAATTATTATCGGAAATACAGCAAACAATTTGCATACAGCAACAAGATAATGACTAATGATTTTGGTTGAGAGAAATTTAGCCAGGACACTAGGGAGAGCTCCCCTGCTCTTAGTCAAAGTAGTTCTGAGAAATCTTTTCACTCCAGCCCAAAGATAACTCCTCCAACAGTCTAGTTCAAATCTGCTCATGTTTCTGGAATGGGGCTTGAACCCACAATTTCTGATTCAGAAGTTGGAGTGCTTCCCACTGAGTGACTGAAGATACCATCATATGTATCATAAATACTGTATGCTCTTTACACATGTTTCTAAACATATTATCATCCTCTAAGTAGTTCTTTAATGATACCTGTCCCTTCAGATAGTGTGCCCTAAGAGCACATTGGTGACCAAGGATCTTTCTGTTTATCTTGCTGTGGAGACATGGACCACTATTGTTGGTGGTATATTCATCCAGTTTGTAAGGCTCTTTAGGAAGATCATTCTTTGCTTGCCTCAATTTCTTTAACCCTTGATCTTTACCATCAGCATCACACTTTCTAAATCATAATTTCTTATTACCTGCTCAAGAAATTCCAACTGACTCTTCCAGACCTTGGTTAGCAGAATTCTTTTGGTCTCAGAATTTACCAACATCTCTTCTCTGGCAGAGTGATTTGCCCGAGATATCTTCATTATTCCCCTCTCAAACTAAAACCCTTTTTCTAAGGGAATCAGTAAAGATTTTTCTCTTATTCTTTCATGGGATGTGGCCAGCATTTATTGCCCATCGCTACTTGCTCTTTGGAGTGTATTTAATAATAACCCACATGTTGGCCAGACCATGTAAAGGGCATTAGTGAACCAGATAGATTGCTGCAACAATCAACAATAGTTTCAAGGTCACCATTATGCTTTTATTTCTGGATTTTCATTGAATTCAAATTTCACCATCTGTTGTGGTAGGATCCGAGTCCCCAGAGTGTTAGCCTGAGTCTTTGGATTACTGGTCCACTGACAACACCACGATGCCACTGCATCCCTCAAAAAGATGTGTCAAATCCTGTTTTGTTCATTCTTAGGATCTGTGCATCACTGACAAAACCAGAAATGTGTTCCTCATTCTTATTCACACTTAATTACCTCTTAATTAACTGAGCATTTTGAGGACAATGAGCAACCGGAGAGAAATGCCAATATCAAATTCATAAACTGATTGGAAATCCCACTTTCACTGATAGCACAAATATGGACACACAGTCTTTATACAGAAAGTATTTCCCTTGTCAGGTAAATATCAGAACCTCATTGGAACTTGAGAGCCAGTAACCCACTCAGAGCACTGGCACACAGACAATAGTTTCCAATTATTTATAACCTTTAACCAGTTGCAGATCTTCTATAGCTCCTGCATCACCTTATTTGCTCAACAAAAGTTCTGGAATTATAGTTGTATTTGACCATTTGTTTCTCACCACCAGTGTTTTAATTTTCACTTGCATTTTAAGTAGTCTCACAACACCAGGATTAAGTCCAAGAGGTTTATTTGGTAGCACAAGCTTTCGGAGAGTTGCCCCTTCATTAGGTGAGGGGCAACTCTCCGAAAGCTCATGCTATCAAATAAACTTGTTGGACTTTAACCTGGTGTTGTGAGACTACTTACTGTCCAACGTAACCCTTACCCCAGTTCAACGTCGGCAACTCCACATCACACTTGCATTTTGTTATGGCTACAGATCAACCTGAACCTCTCAGAACTTGAGGACGCCCGCTGGTTTGATGCCAACATGATAGCGGCGGCTTTAAAACGTAAAAGGATGCCTACCCAGAAAGAAATGGGAACTGTTCCATTCTGGATCCCTCCACCGTGGGCTGTATCATATCAACTAATCAAGGAGTGGAACCAAAGGCAGCAACCGTCTTGAAATTCTGCAGTCCATGGATTGTTATTGGGACTAGTTACTGCCTCTTTATAATCTGGTTTTCATGTTATGTGGCTCAGCTGTTAATGAAGCTGCTGCAAAAAATGTGTCATATCAGATTTTTCTCTATCATTTTATAAAGAGAAATATGTGTATCCCCTAAATAGCAGGGAGGGAAAGGTGCTCATCATAGAAATGCATCATTAGCTTGGATCCTGAACAGTTAATTATAAATAATATTCTGGTTACTTCTAATGTGCCTATTTTAAAAGTAACATCTTGAGATTTTTAAAAGAGTTTTAAAATGTTTGATACAGATGTTTTCCCAAAGAAAAGTTTCATTTAAGAAAAACTGAATATATTAGGCCATAAGGTGTAAGAGCAAAATTAGGCCATTCAGCCCATCGACTCTGCTCCTGCGTTCAATCATGGCTGATAAGTTTCTTAACCCCATTCTCCCGCCTTTTTGTCATAAGCTTTGATTCCCTTACCATTCGAGAACCTATCTTATTTCTGTCTTAAATACACTCAATGACCTGGCCTCCTCTGTGGCAAAGAATTTTATAGATTCACCATCCTCTGGCTGAAGAAATTCCTCCTTATCTCGATTCTAAAGGTTCTTCCCTTTTCTCTGAGGCTGTGCCCTCAGATCCTACTAATGGAAATATCTTTCCCACATCCACTGCATCCAGGCCTTACAGTATTCCGTAAGTTTCGTTACGATCCCCCTCTCATCCTTCTAAACTCCATATTCATGCTGCGTGAGTCTCAAATCAGACTGGAGCATGAGAAACATGAGAAAATCTGGAATGAGATGGGGAGGTTGATTTAATTTACATAAATTATGAAAATAATTTTCTTGGAGTTTGAGGTGCTGTTTCAGAAGGGTGCTGGTAACATACAGATGTGATAACGTGCAATTAAAATGATTTCCCACACATTTTTATCTGCATCAATCACTCAGATAATTACATGACAAATTAGAATAATTGAAAAAGAGGCAGGTTTAATCTTTTTGTGTGGACTAAATAGCAATAATTACAGTTTATGTAATTAAATCCAGTTAAAATGAAATTCAATTAAATATTTAAGCAAAAATCTGTTGTGACTTTGTGATAATATATGAACAGTTATATTCTTCAGTCTTTTTAATACCTCAGTGCTTAACATGATGAATCATTTTTTAAAGTGCAGTAATTGTTACGTAGGCTGTCACAGAGAAAAGAAAGAATTTTCAGCTTGTGAAAGATCCAGTCATGATCATGTCACTGTGCACTGTTAAAGCCACTGAAGTGGGATGAAGATGAAAGTAAGGGCTTCTAAAATGTCCTCAAGTGGGACTGCCTCCCTCTGTTCAGTTATCAGTGGCTGTGAGGGTCTAATTTGTGCAAACCACAATGTGGTGGGTTGGTGGCTGGGTCTGTGTGGTTGGGTATAATGCTGTATAGAGGGAATTCTCAAACCCTTTAAAATGTTGACACACCCACGGGATTCCCCCTGCCTACCTTGTGACAGGTTGCCTCAACTTGCCAAAGAAAAACTGTGGCATCAAGTAAGAAAATGCTGTATTCATGGCAGTGGAACTAAATTGCATGCCTATTGAATTCTGTCCATAGATAATTGAATGCAATTAAAAACATTTAGCTTTACAGATGAAGTCTCTTTATTTTATGTTGGGTGTTTTGAAAATAATTGGGGTTAATGATTACCAAGGAATGTGGTGGAGCACAGAAATAACAGGGCACTTAAAAGTCAGTGCAATTAGCATGTTTAATGAGCCGTTTTAGATAAATGACTAAGCATCAGTTTAAAAAGTTCTAAGAGGAGGCCTGGTTTTTTTACATTGAAAGCTGCGGTCCTTGATGCATTAGGTAACACCTGTGAGGTATGCACAGTCTGCTCTATTTGGTGAGTAATGTGCTCCTTCAGATGTACTATATTTCATAGCACAAGACTGACATTGAGTTTATCAGTAGTTTAAATTCAGTGTGTGGAAATGGCAGTCTATCCAGAATGTCACAAATACCAGGCTTAGTAAATGCATCTGTATAAATATAGTATCCACTCGCTGAAAAGGAACAGATACTATCCACTGATAATATGAGATACACATGCTATAACTGGTTGCATTATGAGCCCCCACAGAAGTGAAATTGCTGTTTGAAATCCAAACAAAACTGTTGCAGGATTCATTGTCTTAATGTCTTACCAAATCACAAGAATTATGTGTAAATATACCTTCATCAGTATGTGAAATGAAGGTATATGTTTTTTTTTATTCTGTCATGAAAAATGGGTGTCACTAGTTGGCCAACATTTATTACCCATCCCTAGTTGCCCTTGAGGAGGTGGTAGTAAGCTGCCTTCTCAAATAGTTGCAGTCTATATTCTGTGGATTGAGCCACAATGGCATTAGGGAGGGAATGCCAGGATTTTGATCCAGCAACTGCGAAAGAATGGCCAATATATTTCCAAATCAGGATGGTGAGAGGCTTGGAGAGAAACTTGCAGATGGTGGTGTTCCCAATGTATCTGCTGCCCTTGTCCTTCTAGATGGAAATGATTGTGAGTTTGGAAGGTGCTGTCTAAAGATCTGGACAGTACTCGCTGCTGCTACTGAGCAAAGGTGGTGGAGGGAGTGGATGTTTGTGGATTTGGTGCCAATTATATTTTGTGGATCGTATCCAACTTCTTGAGCAATAATAGATTTGCACCCATCCAGGCAAGTGGGGAGTATTTCATCACACGCCTGATTTGTGCCTTGTACATCATGCACAGGCCTTGGGGAGTCAGGAGGTGAATTACTCCCTGCTGAATTCCTAGCTTCTGACCTGCTCTTGTAACCACTGTTTAGGTGGTAAGTCCAGTTGAGTTTCTGGTCAATGGTAACACTAAGGATATATATCACATTATAGAACAAAACAAAACAGCACGGGAAACAGGCCATTTGGCCCAACAAGCCTGTGCCGCCACCCCGATGTTCCCACCTCTACCCATGATCCCCGTCAATGTTTATAGATCTATGGATTAAAAACCAAATTTGAGACAATTTAGGGAGAATTTGTTTTCCCAATTAGCCTAAGAGCACATCTTTGGGATGTGGGAGGAAATTAGAGCACCCAGAGAAAACCCACGCAAGCACGGGGAGAATGTGCAAACTCCCACAGATACAGGCCCAAATCCACGTATCTGCCCAGCACAGCGATAGTCACTGAGCTGTCGCGTTGCCCATCAAATGGTCCAGGTCAAGCGTACACTAATGATGTGAAGCACTAGGATACTCTCGAAAAAAATCCAAGAGCAGTCCTCTCACGACCCATCGCGTGTATGCCCCTTGTTAGACAACAAGGTGGACCAAAGCATCTGTAGGATAAAAACAAGTACATCAATATAATCATCTATTTACACACTTCCCAGGGACTCCCAAGGCTCATGATCCCTATTTAAATCAGTTTTCTATACTCCTCCATTCCCATTCTGTTCATGTGCCCATCTAAGTATTTCTTAAATAACTCCAGAGTACCTGCCTCCACCACTTTACTTGGCAGTGCATTCCATACCCCACCACCCTCTGTGTGAAAAAACTCCCTCTAGCATCCAAATTATACCTTACCCCCCTCACCCTAAGCCCGTGACCCTTCGTGCTATTCTAGTCCATCCTATGAAAAAACTTAACCCTGTTTATCTATACCCCTCATAATCTTGTACACCTCTATGAGATCTCCTCTAAGTCTACGTCTTTCTAAGGAAAACAGTCCCAATTTGCCTAATCTCTTCTCGTAACTCAGACCTTCCATACCAGGCAGCATCCTGGTAAACCTCCTCTGCACACTCTCCAGAGTCTCCACGTCCTTCCAGTAGTAAGGTGACCAGAACTGGACGCAGTATTCCAAATGAGGTCTAACCAACGTTTTATACAACTGCAACATTAAAGGCCAGTTCTTGTACTCTATACCCCTTCCTATAAAGGCTAGCATACCATATGCTTTCTTCCCAACCTTCTGCACTTGCTCTGCCACCTTCAGAGACTTGTGCACCTGCACCCCCAGGTCCCTCTGCATTTCTATACTCTTAATAGGTCTACCGTTTATCATATACCTCCCCCTTACATTCTTTCTCCCAAAATGCATCACCTCGCATTTATCAGGATTGAATTCCATCTGCCATCTGAATGCCCAAGCTACCAGCCTATCTATGTCCTGCAGCATCACCTGACAATGCTCCTCACTATCCGCAAGTCCAGCCATCTTTGTATTGTCTGCAAACTTGCTGATCACTCCGCTTACTCCCTCTTCCAAGTCATTTACATACATTACAAATAGAAGAGGTCCTAGTACCGAACCCTGTGGCACACCACTAGTGACCGACCTCTAGCTAGAAAAACTTCCACTAATACTCTCTATCTCCTAAGCTAGTTACTTATCCATCAAGCTACCTGTCCTTGTATCCCATGAGCCTTCACCTTCTCAACTAACCTCCCATGAGGGACTTCGTCAAACGCCTGACTGAAATCCATATAGACGACATCAACAGCTCGCCCTTCATTGACCGTTTTCGTCACCTCCTCAAAAAATTCTACCAGATTCGTAACGCACAACCTCCCCTTAACAAAGCCATGCTGCGTGTCCCTAATCAGATCGCAACACTCAAAGTGCTTATACATCCTATCTCTAAGAATCCCGTCCAACAGCTTCCCTACCACTGACGTCAAACTCACCAGCCTATAATTTCCAGGGTTATCCCTACTACCCTTTTTAAACAACCGTACAACATTAGCTATTCTCCAGTCCTCTGGGACCTCACCCTTGTCCAAAGAAGAGACAAAGATTTGCGTCAGAGGCCCAGCAATTTCACCTCGCACCTCCCTAAGCAGCCTGGGATAAATGCCATCAGGCCTTGGAGATTTATCAGTTTTAATGCTACCAGAAGCTCTAACACTTCCTCCCTCGTTATGGATATTTCCCTCAACAGGTCCACAGCTCCCTCAGAGACAGGAGCTGTCAACAAGCCCCTCTCCTTCGTGAATACCAACGCAAAGTATTCATTCAGGATCTCCCCCATTCCCCATAAGATACTACACATACAGACACAAAGTTGCCTTTTCTATTTTCATTTTAGTTATTTTTGTGGAGAGGTCCTGAAAGTACTACTAAGGAGGGATGCAACCTGCAAACAGTGTTGAGATATAGCCCTCCGTTCATCTGGGGATCTGTATAGAATCTGTGGGGCACAGTGGTTAACACTGCAGCCTTACAGTGTTAGGGACTTGTGTTCAACTTATTAGCCTTGAATTACTGTTGCACGTTCTCCCCATGTTTGCATGGATTTCCTCCCACAATCCAAAAGATGTGCTGGTGAGGTGCATTGGCCATGCTAAATTCTCCCTCTGCATATCCGAACAGGCACCAGCGTGTGGCACTAGGAGATTTTCACAGTAACTTCATTGCAGTGTTAATGTAAGCCTACTTGTGACTAATAAATAAACTTTCTTATTTTATAAATGCTTAGTGTTTTATTTTTAAATCAATCACATACTGACAAGGAAGTAAGATTTTGAAAGAGATAGGGGAGAGGTAGTAGCGTATTTTTACAATCCCAATCAGGACCAGCAATTTTCAAGATGTGATTTGAATTCTCAAAAGGATCACCTGACAACATTTCATATTTTAATACTTTTGGCTTAAAAAGCAAACTAAAATCAACACTGAATAAACATTTCTTAGTTGGCAATCAAAACACTAACCTACAGAAAAGATATTCTCCCCGTCTTTATTTCTTAATGCAAACAGAAACCTCATGCCTTGTTATTGCTTTACAATGCACACTGCAGAATTTTGGTTTTTACAGGAACTAGTTCAAAATTGCCCTAACTTCCAAGAGGCTTCTTTCTCCCCATTACAGAGTCGTGAAGTAAATTTTCCAGACCTTCCCACTACAGGAATTGTCGCAGGAGGGACAAAAAAAATCTAGCAGACCAGTTAAAGGTCCATTGATGCTGAGGGGGAACTTCTGGTCTTGGGGCTGGCGGGACCAGAAAGTCAGTAATGTCCAGTGTTTGTCCAAAGCTATTTCCTTGAGTTATCTGTGACTCTAAATTGAATTCCAGCAGAAAGGTCCACTATGACTCCTCCTCCTAGCTTCACAAAGACAAATCTTCCAGTGCCTTAAATCTACAGGTCCCCTCTCTTTGACCAGAAAATGAGTGCCCACTAGCACTCTGTATCACTAAATGAAGAGCAACTTCTAAAGATGTCAGGAAATTCAAGTTATAAACAAAGCGAAGAAAAGAGAAAAAAATGAGAGCAAAAAAAAGGTAGTTAATTTAGCTTAAACTTTCTACATTTCCTCATTTCATAATTCTCATATATCCTACATTATAGGCCAGGTCAGCTGTTATTTGTCATTTACATTCATGATTTGGATGAGAATTTAGGAGGCATGGTTAGTAAGTTTGCAGATGACACCAAGATTGGTGGCATAGTGAACAGTGAAGAAAGTTATTTATGATTGCAATGGGATCTTGATCAACTGGGCCAATGGGATGATGAACAGCAGATGGAGTTTAGATAAATGCGAGGTAATGCATTTTGATAGATTGAACCAGGGCAGGACTTATTCAATTAATGGTAGAGCACTGGGGAGAGTTATAGAACAAAGAGATATAGGGGTACATGTTCATATTACTTTGAAAATGGACTCACAGATGGACAAAGTGATGAAGAAGGCATTCAGCGTGCTTGGTTTCATTGGTTAGAACATTGAACACAGGAGTTGGGACATCTTGTTGAAGTTGTACAAGATATTGGTAAGACCACACTTGGAATACTGTGTACAGTTTTGGTTACCCTATTATAGAAAGGATATTATTAAACTAGAAACAGCAAATCTTTTCTGCACTAGAATGCTACCATGACTTGATATTTGAGTCACAAGGAGAGGTTGGATAGACTGGGACTTTTTTCTGTGGAGTGTAGGAGGCTTAGGGGTTATAGAGGTATACAAAATAGTAAAGGGCGTAGATAGATAGTCAACATGTTTCCCTTAAGGTATGGGAGTCTAAAAGTAGAAGGCATAGGTTTAAGGTGAGAAGAGAGAAATACTAAGGGTCCAGAGGGGCAATTTTTTCACAGAGGTGGTGTGTCTGGAATGAGCTGCCAGAGGTAGTACTAGAAGTGGGTACAATTTTGTATTTTAAAAAGTGTTTAGACAGTTACATGGGTAAGATTTGTACAGAGGGATATGGGCTAAACATGGGCAGTTGAGGCTAGCTTTTAAAAAAGGGGGCAGCATAGACAAAATGGGCTGAAGGGCCTGTTTCCATGCTGTAAACCTCAATGACTCTGACTCTATAACACTGATTACATTTCTGAGGTAATTAATTGACTGAGACATTTAGTAGTTAAAGTTGCTACATGATATAAATCTTTTCTTTCTTTTCCTAACAGTAAGTTCTTCAAGATTCAGTTAAAATGTCAGGCCAATAAATGCTGCCAGTTATTCTTGTTTTCCAAGCTGAGGAATTTGCCAGCCAGAGACTGCACTCTCAATAATCGAATCTTGACTTAGCTGGTGAGGAATTCTTGAGTAGCCTTAGGAGCCAAATCTTTTGAACTGTGTGCTCACTTGAGTACTTACTGAATACAACAACAGTTTAATTTTTAAATATCAAGTCACTGATTTATGGTATCAGCTTCTAAACTTTTAGAAAGCTTTTGTTAAAATGTATTTGAACTATCTATTATTTAGATAGATAATCTCCTTTGAGAAATAATATTACTAAGAAGGTCTTGATCTAGATCGTGCTTCACCCTGTCTCTCAAGAGTCCTAAAACGCAGTCTGTAAAACATACTACTTTAAAATCCTTTGAGAAACGTGGCACCTATAATTGATTCTCTAATCCAAGATCGGGGTGGCACAGTGGTTAGCACTGCTACCTCACAATGCTAGGCTCCTGGATTCGATTCCGGATCACTGTCTGTGTGGCGTTTGCATATTCCCTTCATATCTGCATTGGTTTCCTCTGGGTACTCTGGTTTCCTCCTACACTCCCAAGATGTACGGGTTGGATGGATTGCCGTGCTAAATTACCACTTAGTATCAGAGGGATGAGCTAGAGTAAATGCATGGGATAGAGCCTGGGTAGGATTGTGGTCGGTGCAGACTTGATAGGCTGAATGGCCTCCTGGAGGATTCTAAATTGCAAAAACACTCTGTTGATTGCGGGGCACAGACTCACGTTGAGGACTAAGAGAAGAATAAATCTCTTTTCTCAATGGGTTGTGAATGTCTAGAATTCAGAGGGTTATGAATGCTCCATCATTGAATACAGAAGTTGGCATATGCAGATTCTCCTCACAAAATATGGGGAGCAGGTGGAAAAGTGAAGTTGGAGCCCAAGATCAGGCATGGTCATGTTGAATGGTGGAGCAGGTTTGACTCTGGTCCACTACTCCTTCCTATGCTTTGCCATTTGTCATATATAAAACATAATATTAGCATAATGCTTGACTTTTCTGTTTACTCAAGTATCAAATTCCAGGTGGAGTCAAAACATAAATAATAAATACAGAAAACTATCATGGATCACTGAGCTGCTCCAAGTTATTTGTAACCGTTGAAACAATCACACAAGAACTCTGCCAATATTTTAAGACCCCTTTGCAATTGCTACACCATCCACAGTTCACTGCTGAAGTTAATGTACTGTTTTCGTTACATTTTCTTGTCACCATATAGTATTAACTCTGCCGCTCCATACAACCTATGCAGCATTCGTGGATTATCTTTCTACTGATGCAAAAATGGCAGTCTCTCTTTGTCACACTTATTTTATTCTTTGTTCTGAAGAACAAAAGGATCTTGGCATGTTTGGTCCATAGATCTCTAAAGTTGAAAAGGCAAGTTAATAGGGTGGTGAAAAAGGCATATGGCACATTCGCCTTTATCAGTAGGGATATAGCTTACACAAGCAGAGAGGTCATGATGGAGTTGGATAGAACTTTGGTGAAGCCACAGCTGGAGTACTGTATGTTGTTCCAGTCGCCACATTATAGGAAGGATGTGATTGCAGTGGAAGGGGTGCAGAGGAGATTCACAACGATGCTGCTCAGGATGGAACATTTAAGTTACGAAGAGAAGCCGGAGAGGCATGGATTGTTTTCGTTGGAGCAGAGGAAACGGAGGGACGACCTGATCGAGGTGTGCAAGATTACAAGGGGCGTGGACATGGTAGATAGGGAGCAGCTGATCCCCTTAGTTGAAGAGTCAGTTACGAGGGGACACAAGATAAAAGTGAGGGGTCAGAGGTTTAAAAGGGATTTGAGAAAAAACTTTTTTTACTTACAAGAAGGTGACGGTTGGAATGCACTCCCTGGGAGGGTGGTGGAGGCGGGATGCCTCACATCTTTAAAAAGTATCTGGATAAGTACTTATCATAACATTCAGGGCTACGGGCTAAGTGCTGGCAAGTGGCATTAGGTGGGCAGGTCAGGGCACTTCCTGCATCTGTGTCGACTCAATGGGTTGAAGGGCCTCATATGCACTGTGGTATTCTGGGAAGGCTAACACTTACTGTGCTGACAGGTGTCACTGGGTGATCAGCAGTTTTATCAAAGTCAAAAGGTTGTGGGTTCGACCCCACTCCAGAGACTTGAATATGAATCTAGGCTAACAATCCATTGTGGTGCTGACAGACTGCTGCACTATTGGAGGTTACATCTTTCGATTAAAATATTAAACTGAGGCACTGTCTGCCTAACCCTGCCCCCCACACCCCCACCTCTCCCTGTGTCCTAGCCATTGTTTATCTCTCAACCCGCAGTTGAAATAGATCATCTGGTATTTTGTCAATGTTCCCTTTAAGCTCTACATCTGTGCAATCAACAGCCAATGTTCTCCTTTAAGGTGCACAGCCACACACACAGGTACAGTGGTTAGCACTGCTGCCGCACAGCACCACAGACTCAGACTCAGTTCCCGGCTTGGGTCACTGTCTGTGAGGAGTTTGCACGTTCTCCCTATGTCTGCATGGGTTTCCTCCAGTGCTCCTGTTTCTCCCATAGTCCAAAAGACGTGCTGGTTATTAGGTATGTTGGCCATGTTAAAATTCTCACTCATCACACCCGAACAGGCGCCGGAGAGTGGTGGCTAGAGGATTTTTATAGTGATGTCATTGCAGTGTTAACGTAAGTTCACTTGTGACTAATACATAAACCAATCACTTAAACCAATCAATTAAAGTTACCGCAACAAAAAGGCTGCATACGATAAAGAACAGATAGAGGGAACATTGTTTGACAAAGGACCATCTGGACTTGAAACGTCAGCTCTTTTCTCTCCTTCCGGATGCTGCCAGATCTGCTGAGATTTTCCAGCATTTTCTCTCTTGAAGAGGGAACATTGGACACTGTTAGGTGACTGTTTAAGGAAACTTGCTGTGCGCAGATTGGCTGCTTTGTTTCTTAATTATACTTTATAAAGTATAAAACATGAAGTACGTTAGGATGTTCTGAGTGATCGGAGCTGGAAAAATTGAGCTTTGTTAATGCTTCTCCCCATAATTAATTCAAAATCCCAATTCCTATCTTTTTTCTCAGCCTTTAGTATTTTTCTTCTTCATTTCTGTACATATTTCTGTCTCAGCTTCAATAATAATCTTCGGGCCTGGATCCTGAAAAGCTTCTTTTCATTAACCTCCCTCATTACTTTACACCTCTTTTCCTTCCTGATTCACAATCAGTGTGAATAATCTGTCATTATTTACGCTTCCAATTGCTTTCAGAATTTGGAACAGCAGTTGGATTCTCCCTTAGCGATTTCAACTTGCGAAACCATAACTTCTCATTCATGGTGACATCCTCGTACTTTCCCCTTGGCTCCAATATCCTTTCCACAATGGAGCACCCAAAGCACACAACAGAGTATAGCTGTTCATCTAACATTGGTAATATCAAACCATTGTCTTCTTTGCACTGATGTTTACTTCATCCTTCAATGCTCCCAATCTAGATAGAATTCTACACATCTTTATCTCCCCAGTTGCATCTCCTCTGAACTCACCTTTTGTTTCTATATTTAACATAGTACTCAGTTTACCATGTGCCTTTATCATTTGTGTCATCACTCCTGTCCTCTACCCAATCACACACTTCTGGCTTATTTCACCCTTGAACTCTTTTCCCTAAACTTCGTGAAAAAAAAACATAAATCTAATAGCAAAAGGACTCAACTCTGATTCTCAACCCCAGTGCTGCCAAACTCCTTGAGTATTCCCAACTTTACTTTTTGCTCTTTTATTTTGAGTTCTGCACACTTTGACAAAACGAAATACTTTGGATGCTGCAGGACTGAAATACTAAGGGCTAAAGCTGGTAACACACAACAAGTCTGTGGAAGAATAACAGAATTAATCTTTCAGGTTGATGAGCTCACTCGTGATCCAGAGGACGTTAATGGTTTGTAACCAAGTAAAGATGAGATCTTGTGGCACCGTGATAGTGTTCCTGACTTTGAGAGAACTCTGAGTTTGAGTCAAGCTCTAGAACTTTGTAGAATCATAGAAGCCCTACGATGCAGAAGGAGATCATTCGGCCCATCGAGTCTGCACTGACAACAATGCCATCCAAGCTCTATCCCTAGAATCCCATGCATTTACCCTAGCTAGCCCCCTGACACTAAGGGGCAATTTAGCATGGTCAACCCACTTAACTCACACATCTTTGAACTGTGGAAGGAAACCAGAGCATCTGCAGGAAACCTATACAGACATAGGGAGAATGTGCAAACAGAGTTTGAGGGATGACTTGATAGAAGTTGACAAGATTATGAAGGGCATGAACAGTCAGAAGCTTTTTCCTAGGGTGGAAGAGTCAATTACTAGGGGGCATACATTTAGGGTGCGGAGTTGCCAGCATTAAATTGGGGTAGGCACAGTAAGTAGTCTCACAACATCTGATTAAAATCTAATTTGGTAGCATGAGCTTTCAGAGCATTGCACTCACCTGATGTAGAGGCAATGGTCTGAAAGCACGTGCTACCAAATAAACCTGTTGGAGTTTAACCTGATGTTGTGAGACTATTTACTAGGTGTAAGGTGCAAGGGGCAAGGTTTGAAGGAGATGTATGAGGCAAGTTTTTTACACAGAGGGTGGTGAGTGCCTGGAACTCACTGTGTGAAAGGATACAAGAACGACTTTTAAGGGGCATCTTGAAAATACATGAATAGAATGGGAACAGAGGGATGTAGTCCTCTGGGTTTTTTGTTCAGTTGGGCAGCATGGTCGGTGCAGGCTTGGAGGGTTGAAGGGCCTGTACCTGTGCTGTAACTTTCTTTGTTTTTTTTTGTTCTTTTGTTCCACACGGACAGTGACCCCAGGCTGGAATTGAATTCGGGTCCTTGGTGCTGTGAGACAGCAGTGCTAACCACTGTGTCACCATGCTATCCCTGCATTGAGGATGTGGAATTTTTTTTTGCATTTTCCCTTTTTATTTCATGGAAAAGTACTGAGTATGAAATTGTAAAATCCTTCCAATACACACCAGTGGCAGGCAGTAAGGGTTGGAGAAATTCCTGGTTAGCCGTTTGATGGACAGAAATTGGAGCCTCTTCCATCATTATTCCTAGCTCCAAGACTTCAACATACATGTGAGTCTCATCAGCAGCAACTTGGGAGTGAGTTGGCTGAACATGGAGTAGAAATTGGTTATTCGACCCTTCGAGCCTGCTCTACCATTTAACACGATCATGGCCAATCCTCAATACTGTACTCCTGCAATTGGCCTGCCACAATCTTCTGGGTAGAGAATTCCATGTCTTCACCACCTTCTGAGTGAAGACATTTCTTTCCATCTCAATCCTAAATGGCTAACCCATTTCCTGAGACTTGTTCTAGACACCCCCCCCTTCCCCAGCCAGAGGAAACTACATCCCAGTATCCACAGCCAGTGTGGGTCAGATTAGTGCCAACATTAGAGCACAACTTGAGGCTAAAGGGACAATCTTTTAAAACAGAGATGAGTAGAAATTTCTTCAGCCAGAGAGTGGTGAATCTGTGGAACTCTTTGCCGCAGTGGAGGCCGGGTCACTGAGTGTCTTTAAGACAGTGATAGGTTCTTGATTAATAAGCTCCAACGGTGGAGCAGACTCGATGGGTTGAGTGGCCAAATCTGCTGCTATGTCTTATGGTCTAACAGCACAGGTTTCAATCCCTGCTCTGGCTGGGATGCACCCTCTCCTTCCTCCCCCACTCCTGCCTCTCCCTCCCTTTCCCACCTCACTCCTCTCCACCCCACCCCTCCCTCCTCTTCCCTTCCTCTGCTTCCCCCTCCCTCTTACCCTCCCCTCTTCTCAGTTGGGTGGGAGGTTGTGAAAGGCGCTCTGTAAATGCAGTTCCCCGTCTACTCTAATCGCAACACCTCATGTGGAGTGCAGACGCTCAGAATGTTATATCCGTCTAGTTTTGGTTGCTGTGTGCCTTGAACATTGTCTCTGATTTCCGGAGGTATTTAATACCTGGTTGAAACGCAGCAGGGGTTTGTAGCTGAGCTGTTGATGATTGACTAAGATGGAAAGGAAGGGTTTGTGCAGGAAGTTCATGGCTATCTATTGATGGGGCTGTTGGTTAATTTTTAATGTGCTGCTGCTGTGTGTGTGTGTGTGTGTGTGTGTTGGGATGGAGGCGGCAGTTCCTGCTCAGGAAGCCGGATCCAGGAGTCTGCTCTGCGGCTGCTGCCTCTCAGTCTCCGGGGCTCTCTACATGCTTTGCTCCGGCTTCTCCGAGTTCTTCAACGGCGTCTTCATCAATCAATACCGCTTCAACTTCCCCGCTTTCATCGCTCTCTGCCAGGTTAGGAGATTGTTACTTGTAGCCAGGGTCCAGCGCTGCCATTCTACTCTTGGTACCAACACAACGCGGTCTGTTAGGGATTTGACTTCCCCCCCACCACCAATTATCCTTTCAGAGAGAATTATAGAACCATACATATAGAGGCCATTCTGTCCATATCTGGGCTAGCTCTTAGTGTTAAAATTGGCTTACTGCAGTGAAATTACTGCGAATTAAATGGAGCAGGGTTTAGCAAGTTCTTAGTTGCAAATAAAAGGTAATTCAGATCATAGAATTCCTACAGTGTAGAAGGAGGCCATTTGACTCATCGAGTCTGTACAGATTACAAGCCCACCCAGGCCCTATCCCCACGTATTTCCCCTGTTAATCCCCCTGACACTAAAGGATAATCAACCTAACCTGAAAGAAAACCAGAGCACCCAGAGGAAACTCACGCATTTAGCGGGAAGAACGTGCAGACTCCACACAGATAGTGAGCCAAGGCTGGAATTGAACCCAGGTACCTTGGCGCTGTGAGGCAGCAGTGCTAACTACTGTGTCCCCTACCTAAATCTAACCAGCATGTCTTTGGACTGAGTGGAAACTTAAAGAATGGTCTGGCTTTGTGCCAGGAGTACAATAAGCAAAGACAGTAACGTTAAATTTTAATAGGATATCGATTAATCTGCAGTATTTTAAAGATGTGCCAGTAATAGAAAAGTTGCAGCTTGAATTTCACTTGCACATTACAAGATTACAGCTATAAAGAGAGTTAGGGCTTTTCATTAGAGCCCAATCAGTTAAAATATAACCGGATAATATTCAAGGCTGTGTTAGGTTATGATAGCAAGATAATAATGAAAGAGCATGAATTTAAAATAAATCAAAAGGTAGGCTAGAAAATGCTCTTCAGAGAATTATGTTACTTTTCTCAAATAGTTTATTTTAAAAAAACAATTAAATAATTAGAGGGAAATTAAACAATAAGGGCAGTGGACAGGGTAGACTCAATGGTTCATGATTTAACCCCACTGTTCCTTTCCAAACATTTATGTATTTTCTCCCCTTTCACAATTCTATAATGGAGCTTTTTCTGCCTTAACTCACTCCTTGGTAGAAATTAAATAAGTCAAACTCCCTCTTTGTTCCAACAGTTCCATTTTTTAAAAATTGATGCTTCAGTGATCACATATTTGCTTTGTTGCCTCAGGGATAAATGTGCCATCAAGTTAGTTATTTTGGCATTCAACATTACTGGTCACTTTCTTTCTTATTCACTGATGTAGGCACAGTGAGCAATCATTGCTTCCTCCTCCTCCCCTTGACAAAGTGACAATGAATCTTGAACAGCTGCAGTCCATCTGGTGAAGATACGTAGAGAAACATGATGTCATTTATTCCAATGTACGGGGTGAAGGACTGCTGCTCTTAGCTTACTTGTTGATGTTAATTCTTTAAATATTGCTGTAGAGTGCAGTGAATGAACCCTCCGACTCTCTCTTACTTCCAGTGATGAACAGTTTTATGTATCCAGAAATGATGTTACCTTATTGTAGAATTAGAGAAACCTTACAGTACAGAAGGTCATTCAATCCATCGAGTCTGCACTGACAATAATCCCACCCCAGACCCTATCCCCACAACCCCACACATCTACCCTGCTAATCCCTCTAATCCTGTGACATTAAGAGGCAATTTAACATGACCAAACAACCTAACCCGCAAATCTTTGGATTGTGGGAGGAAGCCGGAGCACTCGGAGGAAACCACTGCAGACATGGAGAGAATGTGTAAACTCAACAGAGACATTGACTCAGGCTGGGAATCGAATCCAGGCCCCAGAACTGTGAGGCAGTAATGCTAATCACTGTGCCATCCTGCTGCCCCTATGCTGAAGAAACAATTACATTTGAACTCGGAGGATTGGTGATACTTTAGCTGGCACCTGTACGAACATTGCAAGAACATTTTGATCAGTTCCTCAGGTGTTATCAATTTCGCAATACCATAGAATCCCTACAGTGTAGGAAGGGACCATTTGGCCTGTTGAGTCTGCATTGACATGCTAAAATCCACCTATATCCTCCCCTCCACCCTATTCCCATAACCCTGTATATTTATCATGGCCAATTCACATAATCTACATATCTTTGGACACTAAGCAGATAAGTTAGCATGGATAATGTCTCTAACCGACATATCTTTAGACATGAAGGGTCAATTTAGTATGGCCAAGCCACCTAACCCGCACATCTTTGGACTATGGGAGGAAACCGGAGCACCCGGAGAAAACCCACACAGACACAGGAAGAATGTTCAAACTCTCCACACACAGTGACCCAAAGCTGGAACTGAATGCGGGTCCCTGGCGCTGTGCTAACCACTGTGTCACTTTGTGGCTTAAGCTCCACTCAAGGAATTGGGGTTTCACAAAGTGGGCAGACTCTTTAGTGCAGCGGCAAGGGCAAATCAAAAGTCCAGTGGCACTATCTGAAGAGCAGTAGCCTAACATCCTGGCCCACATTCCTCCCTCGACAGAAACTATGAAAAGCAGATTGGCTGGCAATTCACCTCTTTGTTATTTGTGGGATCTTCTGCCACACAAAATAACTGTTTAATGTACTTCACAGTCATTTTAAGTAACTTATTGCATACAAAATCCTTTGAGACATTTTAGGATGTATGCATTGCATACAAGTCATCCTGTGCGATACTGTTTCACTGTGTTATCCTTTGTTAGGCGCTGCTGACTATTGTGGTGCTTCAGATATTGAGGCAAGCCAGACTGTTGAATATCAAGCCCTATTTACTGGAGAGTGGAGAGATCTTCTTTCTCCCTTCCATTTGCTTCAGCTTCCATTCAGTCCTAACCCTGTGGGCTGTGAGCAGCTCCAATTCCAATGTCTTCACGTTCATCGGGCGGTTTACACCTGTGGCCACCTTGGCGTTCGTGGAAACGTTCAACTTGAAAAAGAGAACCTCCTTCAGCAGTGCTTTTCTGGTGCTTGTGATCACCTCCTGCACCGTTTTCGCAGGTAAGATAAAGTTTATTTATTAGTCACAAGTCGGCTTACATTAGCACTGCAATGAAATTACTGTGAAAATCCCCTAGTGGCCCCACTCTGGTGCCTGTTTGCGTACATTGAGGAAGAATTTAGCATGGTCAGTGCACCTAACCAGCATGTCTTTGGCTGTGGGAGGAAACTGGAGTACCCAGAGGAAACCCATGCAGACACAGGGAGAATGTGCAAACTCTACACAGACAGTGATCCAAGCCAAGAATTGAATGCAGGTCCCTGGTGCTGTGAAGCAGCAATGCTAACCACTGTGCCACCATGCTGCCCCAAGATGCAATTAAGAATAAACCAGAGCATAGCTTCTATACATTACTTCATTTCGAAGTAATTCAATTCATGTTAAATGTTGTTATATAAATACTAGTCTAGTTTCAATGTCTATTGTCTCAACTTAATATTCATCCCACACCATTTTCTAGCCCTATGCCCCAGTTTGCATTTTTGACTCGACTTCCTTCACTTTCTCTCTCTGCTCCCTCCTAAGTGGCAAATTCTGTGCCAAATTTCTCTTTGCATCTCATTCCAGTGATTTAAGAAAGGATGATGAATCCTCTACCTGCAAGATGTGTGATCATGAACCATGTGCCACAGCAACATCATTCCTCTCTCCAAAGATTGTCAAAGAAAGACCAATAAATAGTTGCTGGAGCATTAACTCTCATGGCACCAATATGGTTGTTAAAGTTAGTTATTGCTAGTCCCTACAATTATTTTAATTTGTGTGAGGTAATTTGAATTCACCAACAGATAATTTGTTGCTAGATAAATTACTTGAGAAGTCAATTGAGTGATTCTGAGATTTTGATTTTTTTATAGAGCCCATCCCATGTATTAATGCTGTTGTGGATAGAAGAACCTCTGTTGTAAATTTGCCTAAGTATCCTTGTCTATTCAAAGTTAAAGTTTATTTATTAGTGTTGCAATTAGGCTTGCATTAACATTGCAATGAAGTTACTATATAATTCCCCTAGTTGCCACACTCTGGCACCTGTTTGGGTACACAGACGGAGAATTTAGCACAGCAAATGCATCTAACCAGCACACTTTTCGGACTGTGGGAGGAAAGTGGAGCAGCCAGAGAAAACCCATGCAGACACGGGGAGAATGTGCAGACTTTGCACTGTGACCTGAGCTGGGAATTGAACCCACGTTCCTCATGTATCTTATTTTTCTTTTTCTTTTCTGCTTTTTTCGATACCTTCTGGAAGATCACTTTTTAAGGCAAAAATATCCCAAGTTTCTCCTTTTCACGGGGCAGCATGGTGGCACAGAAGTTAGCACTGCTGCCTCAGAGAGCCAGGGACTCAGGTTCAATTCCAGCCTGTCAATTCTACATTATCTGTGTGACTCTGCACATTCTCCCTGTGTTTGTGTGGGTTTTTTCTGGCTGCTTCAGTTTACTCCCACAGTCCAAAGATGTGCAAATTAGGTTGATTAGCCATGTGAAATTAACCTTAGTGTCAGAGGGATGAGCAGGATAAATGTGTGATAAATTACAGGAGTAGGGCCTGGGTGGGATTGTGGATGGTACTGACTCGATAGACTGAATGGCCCCCTGTTGTACTCTAGAGATTCTATGATTTCTTTCTCATAAGTAAAATCTTTGATGCTTGAGATCGAAGAAGATGCCCTCCTATGCACTTCCTTTTGAAACAAATGTGACCAGAACTGGATACATTTCTCAAGATAAAGTCAAAATACTATGGATGCTGAAATCTGAGACAAAAACAGAAAATGCTAGAAAATCTCAGCAGGTTGTGGAGAGACAATAGATGTGGAGATGCCAGCATTGGACTGGGTTAAACACAGTAAGAAGTCTCCCCACACCAAGTTAAAGTCCAACAGATTTATTTGGTAACAAACTTCGGTAGCTTTCAGGGCACTGCCCCTTCGTCAGGTAAGTGGGGAGTTCTAATCACAAACAGTGCATACAAAGACACACACTCAGTTTATAGAATAATGATTAGAATGCGAGTTTTAACAGCTAGTCAAGTCTTAACGGTGCAGACAATGTGAGTGGAAATAGCAATAAACATAAGTTAGAGAGATATGTATTATCTCCAGATAGGTCAGTGAGATGTTGCAGGTGCAGGCAAGTCATGGGAGTTACAAATAATGTGACATGAATCCAAGATCCTGGTCGAGGCTGTCCTCATGTGTATGGAACTTGGCTATCAGTCTCTGCTCAGCGACTCTGTGCTATCATGTGCTGTGAAGGCCACCTTGGAGAACATTTACCCGAAGATCAGAGGCCGAATGCCTGTGATCCGCTGAAGTGTACGCCAACAGGAAGAGAATGGTCTTGCCTGGTGACTGTGGAGCGGTGGTCATTCATCTGTTGTAATAGTGTCTGCATAGTCTCCCCAATGTACCATGCCTTGGGTCATCCTTTCCTGCAGTGTATCAGGTAGATGACATTGACTGAGTTGCAAGAGTATGTACCATGTACCTGGTGGATGGACTAGTGACATTTGTTACCAAATAAACGTATTGGTCTTTAACTTGATGTTGTGAGACTTCTTACTGAAAGAGAATCAGGCCAAACTCTGAGTCTGCATGACCCTTTACCACATTTCTTAGGATGTTGGTAGATTGGAGCAGTGTGCAGTTAGATTAGGACTTCCTCTGGCCAATATTTTAATAGTTTTGTTGACTGCTGTTTGATATTGGTCACACATGATTAAGGATATTGGGTTCCTTTCAATTTTATTGTCAGTTAGTTCAACACCATTCAGAGTACATGTCATCCAGTTCCCTTACCATGGGCAGCACAGTGGTACATTGGTTAGTACTGCTGTCTCATAGCACCAGTGACCCAGGTTTGAATCCCAGGTTGGGTCACTCTCTGTTTGGAGTTTGCATGTTCTCCCCATGTCTATATGGGTTTCCTCCCACAGTCCAAAGATGCGTAGGTTATATGGATTGCCATGCTAAATTAGCTCTTGGTGTCAGGAGGACTTGCAGGGTAAATATGTGGGTGATGGGAATAGGGCCTGGGATTTAATTAGTGCAGATTTGACGGACCAAATGGCCTCCTTCTGCACAGTAGGAATCTATGATTCATTAACTTCATACAGAGCACATCACATCTCCTTGTTGCAGGGCTGCCATAGCAACCGTTAAATTCATGTCCTATTGGGAAACTGACTTATTTTGAAGAATGTTTACCACACGCTTATCCTGCTTTCTAAATATGAACTGCTCTGAATTGTTCCTGCCTAGGTTTTCAGAACTTCACTGATGGTATTATTGTGTACATCTATGGACTCTTAAACCTCATGTTCAAGAGTACTTACCTCACTTTGATCCAAAAGCATGGTCAAGACCACAACATGGCAGTGTTGGATATCTATTATACTTGCACCATTAACAGCTGTCCACTGCTATTTGTGTACTGCCTGCTCCATCCAGATACTCCTCAGATTCTCCCTTCAGGCAGCTGGTCCAGTCTGATCTTTTTGGGCTTCTTTGCCTTGGTGCTGCTCCTGGGGTCCTTGTTGAATTGCCTCGTGTTCCTGTGCACCTTGCTGAGCTCGGCATTGACAATGAGCATGATCGAGGTGGCCAAGACGGACATGTTGGCACTGAGGAACATTGTCACAAGTGAATGGATTTCCTCCTCACTCCCACTTCTCATCAGTACCAGTGGAGTAGGCATTTATATGTACAAAGACTCTAGAAAGAAAAACAGCAACAAGGAAAGATGCAATGAAAATCTCCACCTGAAAACTGCTCAGTATGTTCCACGTATTGGAATTTAAGTCAATGGATAACTTTCCTCCTTTGTCACCTGAGCGTGCTGATTCATTCCGTGTCTACCATTCTCCAGTACAATGTCCAACTTGTTACATAAAACATGAATCTCAATACTGAGAGGGGGGAAGTAAATATTTTGTGAGCTGTGAGTTTTTGTACTTTGAATGCCCTTTACTGTTACTCAGGGTAATTGCTGGAAATGTTTTCTCCTAAATAAATTCATTTGTTGCTGAAATACTGTCAGCATTTTTTATTCTTCTAAATCGTACCTCTTACAATATCTTCCTTTTCAGATTTCAAGGTACAAAGTTGACGGACACCGACTGTCCTTCAGCACCTTGTTTTTCACTGGAAAGATAGGGTGGATGGTTAGAGGCTTTTTTTCCCAGGAGGGAAAGGTAAACTATAAGAGAGTACAGGTTTAAGGTAAGAGCCGGAAAGATTAGGGGAGACATGCAGAAGTAGGTTTTTCACATGGTGAGTGGTGGGTGCCTGAAATGCACTGTCAATGGAGGTAGTGGGAGCAGGCACCTTAACAACATTCAAGGTGTATCTTGATAGACTCATTAACAGGAAGTGAACAGAGGGTTTGAAACAATGTATTGGTGCAGGTTTAATGAGCCCAAGGGCCTGCTCCTGTGCTGTAGAGATCTTTGTCCTTATGGAAGTGGCATTCTCTCTGTGGGGATCTACACAGTCAGGTTCAGCAGGTTATTGATACACACTCTGCAGCCTATCCAATTCTGAGCAACCTACCATAATGAGAGAGAATCTTGGTCAGCTTTCAAGTCCTCCCTAGCCCAGCAAGGTTAGACCTTTCCTCCTCTTGGTACATGCAGAGCTTCTTGCACACTGGACTTTATAAATGCTGAACCTGTACACAGTAACTTGAATTATGTCAAAGGTGTTGCAAGCTCAAAGGGTTTATAAAGAGAATCCCAGAATGTGGAGATGTGATAACTGAAGGTTTTGTAACTGATACCAGAACGATAAAGTAATTAACGTCATAGTGCAGCAAGCAGCCAGGCTAAATATCAAACTGAGATTTATTGGCTGAGTTTAGCTCAATAGTGGCGAGTGTATTATCCAATTAAATACAAGATCTGTATAGATTCTCATTGCAAATAAAGCAGTGAAACATGATGTAACATAAACTTTGGGTCTTTTGAGGCCAGTCCATCAAGAATATATTAATTCACTTTCTAAATTATTAATGACTCAACCACTGCCATCCTTTTGGGAAATGCATTTCTAATTTTAATTGTATGTATTAAAAGCAAAGTTTATCTTGCCGTAGGGGTCTTTTAAATCCATATTGACTGGGTACTAGCCCGTTGCTTCTGAAAACTGTTTCTCCTTAATAACTCTACCAAAACCCTTCATGATTTTGAACGTGTCTTTGTTTCTTGAAGAACAACTCCACCTTCCTTAGTCTCTCCTAGTAATTGAACAACAGCAAATTGCTCATACTCCAAAGGCTCACGGACCCACATCTTTGTACTGCTCTGCCCAGTACGTTGGAACCTATGTACTCTTCTGCCAAATAAGTTACTGAAAATGGTTGTACAACTTTATGCTGTTATATACCCTATAAAAATATATAAAATATAATTGCAGAATTAAATGGCTGGCACAGCAGTTAGTACTGCTGCCTCACAGCACCCAGGTTCAATTTCCAGCTTGGGTCACTGTCAAAATCTGCACTTTCTCCTCATGTCTGCGTGGGTTTCCTCCATAGTCCGAAAGATGTGCTGGTTAGGTGCACTGGCTGTGCTAAATTCTCTCTCTGTACCCAAACAGGCACCAGAATTTGGCCACTAGGGGATTTTCACAGTAACTTCACTGCAATGTTAATGTAAACCTACTTACAACACTAATAAATAAACGAGAGGTAAAAATGTTACTGACGCAGCTCACCTCTGCCTTCTCAAAAGCAATTAAAGATGGATAATAAATGCTGGCTTGCCAGCGAATTAAAAAAATGTATATAATTCTGCATGGTGCCAAAGCAACACAAACTCTCTGGGGGATGGCTTAGTTGGCTGGATGACCAGTGCAATCTTCACAGGGTTTTTGATCCCTATTCTGGCTGATCTCTGAAATGGTCCAGCGTACCATGTTTCAAAATTGGGGATGGAAAACAAATGCTGGCCTTCCCAACATCTCCACGGAAGAATTAAAAACAAGTTCTGATATTTGCATTTATTTACTGCAACAAAAATAGTTTCTTCAAGATTTTGTGAAAAATTTAAAATATAAAATGATGCATTTGCTCAATAATTTGCTTTTGGAGCATTCAAGTCTTCCAGTTTGTGGTAAATTTACACTGCGGCCAGCCTTAAAACCCACTGGCTGCGTCTGAGTGAAACAGTAGATCTTGGGGCAGCAATAAAGAATTTGAGAGTAGTCGCATAAGTGGTGACTTTTGTAGAGGTGCCACAGATGTCCTCATTTGTCCTGGTTATCAGGTAGTCGTATCCCCATGCTTTGTAGGATGTTCGAGGCAGGCCCAGCCAGGCCGGCTTGTGAACTGTACGATTCCAACAAATTCTCCACCAGGTTCAAGTCCACATCCACAGGCAGAATCTTCAAATTTCCTTCAGAGTCGCTTTCCAATTCACCCTCTGCTTCTGTAGTTACATTAGGTTCATCCGAGCCATCCTGTGAGGCCAAAGAGTAAACTATAACATCAAGTACATCACAGGTAAGCTAAGAAAACACACGCTTTGAGCCTAATGGTGTCTGTATACTGAGCTAGTTACAACAGGACTGTATTTAATTATTACTGTCTCATTCCATCCTAACCAGAAGGGAACTCTGCCTGTCTGTGCCAATAAGAAACATGTCTCCCATTTATACAGATTCTGAACAGACTCTAAACCACCTAGGGGTCATTTTAGCATGTTTAAGATTTGGAATTGCACTCCATGCAACACCAAACATAAAGGGTCTCCAACTATATCTCTTTCTCGAGTCACCACAAGACCTAGAACTATCCTGCACATTTAGCACCAGCAGGTAGATGGTCGTCTTCTTGGCAGATGTAAATTGAGTGAGCTGGTGAGATGGAAGAACAATTATATAGTAAGAAGGTGCAAGGGCACAATCAGGAGAAATGGGGAGTGAGCTGGTTTTGGAGGCAGTAATGTAGGTGGGTTTTTATCATTTAAATTTGATTGATGTCACAAGTAGGCTTACATTAACACTACAATGAAACTACTGTGAAAATCCCCTAGTCACCACACTCTCGTGCCTGTTTGGGTACACTGAGGGAGAATTTAGAATAGCCAATCCATCTAACCATCACAGCTTTCAGATTGTGGGAGGAAATCCATGCAGACATGAGGAGAACATGCAGACTCCACACAGACCTTGACCCAATCCAGGAAACGAACTGGGATCCCTGGTGTTGTGAAGTAGCAGTGCTAACCAACATGCCACTGTGCTGCATTTAGTATCAACTTAGGTGAGGTTGAAGCATGTATAAGCCAGGGTGAAAAAAACCCACAACATGATAATTTGTGAAGACGAATTTGGAATTGTTCTTACTCCTTACGATGGGGAAGAATGGGGGTGATGTAACACAGTATTTTATTATTAGTCTCATTCTATCCCAATCAGAAGAGAACTCTGCATGTCTGTGCTAATAAAAAATGTCTCCCAATTAAGCAAATTCTGAATAGCCTCTGTAAACCACCAAGGAGGCCTTTGTAGCATTTTTAAGATTTGGAGTTGCGCTCCATACAATGTTAAACTGGAGGGGTCTCCAACCATATTTCTCTCAAATCAGGTTGAGAGAGAATATACTTGGCTTGACATCCTCAGGTATATTCATCCCGACGGCCAGTACTTGGAGCAGTTGAGTGAGGAAGCATTAAATTGGAAAAACGTGTCACTTCTTGTGGACAACGATGGACAAACCCAGCATTCTGGTGTCCCACAGATTTTCTTAAGCCTGTAAACAGACAGTTCATTGTACTACCTGTAAACCCATGTACTTATATTTTAATACCACTCCTCACATAGGGCTTGATATTTTGCTGTACCTTCGTGGAAAATGTGGACTGATCAGCAGAAAGGAATTCATACTGGAAGCTGTGATGATGACAAAGTTCAGAGGCATTAGGAATCGTGAGTGAGGCGATAAGTTACAAAACACTAGGGGAAAGAGCTCCAGAGGACATGGCACTCATCATAGAATGTAAGTGTGGGGGAATAAGGGCTCCACTGATGTCAAAAAACAGAGGGGACAAATGGAATCAAAGTTCTGATTGTCCTGTACATATTATAATTCAGTTTACCATTTGACATCAGAAAAGGAAATAGAATGACATTTGGGGGACTACCAACGGGCAGGAATAAGACGACTGTCTAATCCTGGTGTCATGCACAAACCTGGTTTTCTTGCGGCAGGAATCTAAATATGAACCGACTGTCTTTTTCACATTTAACGTACCTCTTCAGTGAGTTTAGTAAAGCTTTTGCCGATGTGGGTGCCAGCCAACTCTTGGTCCATTTGCTCCATGTAGTTGCGAATATTCTCCAGAGCCTTTGCTGCTGACATATCCCCATCCAATTTACCCTCTTTGTCAGACTCTGCATCACTGTCCAATAAATCATAATCCTCTTCCTCATCAACATCGTCCGAGTCAAGCTCATCGGATTCCACTCCTGCAGAAAGGCCACAGAACAGCCAACTCAAAAATCATACATCAATCTGGCACTTTTCATGACCGTTGGACATCTCAAAGCACTTTACAGCAATTAAGTATTTTACTTTTGTTGTATGAAGTGTGGTCACTTGTAATATAGGAAACATAGCAACCAACATGCACACAAACAGCAATGTGATAATGTCCAAGCAATGGCTCTGTGGTGTTAATCAACTGGCCAGAGAACTGGGCCAGTTCTTCTCTGAAATAGTGCCATGGGAACTTTTACATCCATGTGAGCAGGTGGATGGAGGCTCTTTAACATCTCATCTGAAACATGACATCTTGGAGAGTGGAGCACAGTCTCTCTACTACACTGGAACACCAGTCTTGATCTTTGTACTCAAGCCCAGCAATGGGACTTGAACCCATAGCCTTATGACTCAGAGACAGGCGAGCTGCCAAGGGAACCATGTATGAAGCCACTGCAACCATGGCTGACAATGACCTGAAGTGGAAAGCAAAATTACATTGAAAGAATAGAAACAGTAGGTTAGTTAAAACATAGAAGTACAGGTTAACATTTCAGTTCTGATGCTGGGTCTACTGAAACATTAACTTGTCTTCTCTGATTATACACAATATCCACTTGAATAGGCAGACGTTCACTAATGTCTCTTGGGAAGGAAATCTGCCGTCCTTACCTGGTCTGACCTACACGTGACTCCAGAGCCACAGCAATATGGTTGATTCTCAACTACCCTCTGAAACGGCCGAGCAAGCCACTTAGTTCAAGGGCAATTAGAGATGGGTAGTAAATGTCCATTGATATCCAAATCCAAAATTGAATTTTTAAAAAAATGTGGCCTTACATGTCTAGCATTAAGGTGACACTTCCCACACTGCATATTCCTACCTAGGATCCTTTCCAAAGCACTGGTGAAGGAATTCACATCAAATTGGACTTGGCTGGTAGTTGAAGATCTGAGATTGAGAGAGTGAAAAAAAAATCACATTCACAAATGGTATCATAGCAGCAAGATCTTTATAATGCATTGTCAATGGGCTCAGTTTAGTAACCATTTTCAAAGCACATCACAACAAAGCTAGTGACTCACAATAAGGTTGAGCATCCAAAGCAGGAGACAGTTGTCTATTTGTTGGCCAGCTAACAGTTCAGTATGTACTAGTTAATTCCCTTTGGCTTTTCATGTTGGACTTGGGACAACTGTGACCTTCATGTGAAGTTGGGATGAGAGGACAGCAATAATGGGACCAGATCCTATTTAAATCATAGAATCCCTACAGTGCAGAAGGAGGCCATTCAGCCCATTGAGTTTGCACTGACAACAATCCCTGCCAGGCCCTATCCCTGTCATCCCACGTATTTACCCTGCTAGTCCCTGACATAATGGTCAACTTACCACGGCCAATTCATCTAACCTACACATCTTTGGACTGTGGGAGGAATTCAGTCTCTGTGTTGAGGTCATTTCTTTTTATGACACTTACAGATTTTGGAGGTAAATAGTGAATTTCGCAGAAAAAAGCAGGGTCACAACCTGACTTCACCTGGGAAGGGAGGAAAGAACAGAGCTAGGACGCATTCTGTGTCCCAGATGGAGGAAAAGGAGTTGGAGCATGGGAGGAAAGAAACAAAAGCTGGGGGGCACTTTGGAAGGCAACGGGGGTTGGGGAAGGGAAGAAAGTCTGGATGTGAGAAGTGTCAGCAAAATAGATAAATCACAGAGTGAAGAGTTAATTTGGTTTGGCGGGGGTGATGGGGGAGATACAGGTTCACTGTAGTCTACAATGGAGGGGAGCATACAGGTTCACTGCAGTCTACATGGGAAGGATACAGGTTCAATGTAGTCTACACAGAGTTGGGGATACAGGTTCACTGTAGGCTACAATGGAGGAGGGGATACAGGTTCACTGTAGTCTACACGGAGGGGGGATACATGTTCACTGTAGTCTACACGGAGGGGGGATACATGTTCACTGTAGTCTACACGGAGGGGGGATACATGTTCACTGTAGTGTACACGGAGGGGGGATACATGTTCACTGTAGTCTACACGGAGGGGGGATACATGTTCACTGTAGTGTACACAGGGGCAGGGGGCGGAATTGCAGGTTCACTATAGTCTACATGGAGTGGGGGATACAGGTTCACTGTACACTACAGGGAGGGGGTATACAAGTTCATTGTAGTCTACATGGGGAGGATACAGGTTCACTGTAGGCTACACAGAGCGAGGATACAGGTTCACTGTAGTTTACATCAAGATTTAAAAATAGACATATAATTAATATTTAAGTTTTATACCGTGGTATCTCTGCACCTTCGTGTGAGGACACTTTTGAGACAAAAGCCTTCATATTCTTGGTGACATCACTCAGATCATAATCCAGTTCCTCCCCTGGTCTGACGGAGTTTAGGAGCTTCCTTCCTGAGGCCTCTTCTAGCATCTTATCCAACTCCTCTGGTGAGATATCCAACCAGCTGTCATCTAGGGAGGCAAAGCAGCCAAAAAGGTGAAATAATAAGGTGCGAGGGAGCCATCTGGACAGGAGGCGGTTACATGGATATTCATTAAACATGCTCTCATTGAGAATGGAAAGGGTTTAAAAAAAAAGCAGGTTCACAACCTGACTTCACCTGGGAAGGGATGAAAGAACAGAGCTAGGACGCATTCTGTGTCCCAGATGCAACATCGAATCCCTGAGCGGGAGATGTTTTGCACAAACATTTCCACCCCAAACCTGTTACTGAGAGAAGGGAGGGCAGAGCAGGCTGAACCTGGAATACATGTGTCCCTGTCAACTGAAGTCATGATGTGGAGATGTCGGCGTTGGACTGGGGTAAACACAGTAAGAAGTCTCACAACACCTGGTTAAAGTTCAACAAATTTATTTGATACTAAACCCACAAGCTTTTGGGGTTTGCCCTTTCGTCCAACCCCAAAAGCTTTGAGGTTTACTATCAAATATATCTGTTGGACTTTAAGCTGGTGTTGTGAGACTAATAACTAAAGTCATGTCAGGAACATCAAAAAGATAACTGCAAAACAAGTTAAGTTAGCCTAATTTCAGATTTCCAGCATACACAGCATTTCAAATTTCATCGCAGTGAGCGTTTCATTCCCAGGCATATTCTCTTACCAGATCTGATCACGAATCAGCTCCAGTATGTACACAAATAAGAGGGTGGTAATCTAATCCATTCGTATCTATCCATCGAGAAATACCTCATTACTCCTATCAGAACCCCCAGCTTTTTAAACCATTCCAGGATATCTTTCTTCACTTTCCATGGGCAATCTCACACTGATTGACCCGTGGAAGAATCCTGACAACATTTGTCTTTTGCCAAATTGAACCTGAGCCAATTATCCAGTCTTGGAATGTCGACGCCACTGGCTAGCCAGCATTTATTGCCCATCCCTAATTGCCCGAGGGTGGTTGAGAGTTAATCACATTGCTGTGGCTCTGGAGTCAAACATAGGCCAGACAGGGTAAGGATGGTAGATTTCCTTCCCTAAAGAACATTAGCGAACTAGATGGGTTTTTCTGACAATGATTTCGTGGTCATCAGTAGATTCTTAATTCCAGATTTTAAAAAATTGAACTGACGGCACCATGGCACAGTGGTCAGTACTGCTGCCTCAGAGTGCCAGGGTCCCAGGTTCAATTCTACTTTGGGTTACTGTCTGTGTGGAGTTTGTATGCTTTCCCCATGTGTCTGCATGGGTTTCCTCTGGGTGCTCCAGTTTTCTTCCACAGTCAAAGATGTGGAGTTGGGTTGATTGGCCATGCTAAATTAACTCTAGTGTCAGGGGGATAGCAGGATAAATGCTTGGGTTTGTGGGAGTAGGGTCTGGGTGGGATTGTGGTTGATACAGACTCAATAGGCCAAATGTCCTCCTTCTGTACTGTAGGGATTCTATGAAATTCCACCGTCTGTTGTGTTGGGATTCAAACTCGGGTCCCCAGAACATTTGCTGAGTTTATGGATTAATAGGCTAGTGATAATTCCATAGGGCCAGGCTTCCCATTGTGGTAATGTAATTTTGTAGCAATATTTTCAGATTTACTTCATTTTTGCTGATTACTATCTCTGATTACTTCTATAAAGCCTCCTTCTATTACTGCATTCCAGGTTTCAACATTTCTTTTCTTATAACTCCTAAAATCTAATCTCAGAGTCCATCAGTGCTCCTGAGGCTCTGATAAGTGCCTTAACTACAGAGAGTGTGATGTGACTGCAGCCCTCATAACAGCATAATCACACTGTGATTTAAGCTATGAACTTCTCAGGCACTATCGCTCAAATGTACCCACCATCCTCTGGAGGGAGGCTGTCCCCTTCTTTCTGTAGTTCTTCCACACTGTAGGACAGAGTTTGCAGAGTCTGCAGGACCTGTTCCCCTGGACTTAAGGCAGATGAACTGAGGAAACCAGAAAGAGTGAGTGTGATTTTCTTAAAACAGAAAGAGTAAAGCCAAATTATGAGTGCTTAAGATATTCGATGGGATGCCAGATGAAAATGCAAAAGTTTCATCACTTGTCACTATAAAGAGCTGCTGTAAACACATAAAAGGGGATTAGTATTCACTTAAGTGGGAACAATATTACATATTTCCAGTGTGTTGGCATTTGGGATTCAAATAAATACTTCATCTAATCACAAATAAAATATTTGTATTTGCAGTTCATGGCTATAACGTATTAGTGAGATGGAGTTGCCAGTGTTGGACTGGGATAAGCACAGTAAGAAGTCTCATAACACCAGGTTAAAGTCCAACAGGTTTATTTGGAAGCACAACTTTTGGAGTGCTGTTCCTTCTTCAGATGAGTGAGAATTAATAATGGTACAATTCCAGGGATCCCCTGCAACACTGGCACACGTCCAGGGACCTCCTGTCTTAACCTCTGAAAGATACTATCATTTTCCCAAGGAAAGCAGTGACACGTTGCAGAAAATCCTTTTTTGCGGATGAACATACAACAACAGAAATGGTATGTTAACAACAGACCCCATCCATGGTTGGAATTCCCTCTACGAATACAGTTAAAAGGAACACCTAATAAAGAATGTGTTTATCAAGTGGAGAAGATATTGTATTATATTGAGATAGTCATTAACTTAAATGATAGAACTTATACTTTGCTTTCGTTCTAATTGCATTATTTTTATTTGTTTATGCAAAGGTAGGCGTTGCTGGCTGGCCAGCGTTTATTGCCTATCCCTAATTGCCCCTGAGAAGGTGGAGGCAAGCCGCCTTTTTGAACCACTGCAGTTCACGTGGTGTAGATACATCCCCTATGCTGTTAGGGGAGGAATCCCATGAATTTGGTCCAGTCAAGGAACAGTCGATACAGTTCCAGGTCAGGATGGTGCATAGTTTGAGGGGAAACTTATTTGAACAGTGGTATTCTGTGTATCTGCTGTTCCTGTCCTTCTAGGGGTAGGGGTATGAGGTTTGGAAAGTGTTTTCAAAGATTCCTTGGTGATTTGCAGCAACTTGCAGATGTATGTCCTGTTTCCTTTGATCTGTGTGCCCCTCTTCTCAATATTACTCCTGTCAGCATCTATAAAACTATACTCAATGCCAACCTATTTTACTAATGCTATGCTCTATTTGACAAAGCTTTAAGTCACATCTTGGATTATTAAATACCAGATCTGTCATTTCCCACTTCCAGCTCAGTCGCTTTCTTAATCCCTCGTAAAGCATCACAGCTTGTTTTCATCTTGTGAATGGTACCACACAAATGTTGCTGTAATTATGTGGAGCTTTTAATCAATGTTGTAATCCTTCAGGGTTTTTCTGTAGTAAATACAGCTGGTGAGATTTGCCAGAAAACATAGAAAGAACATATTACAGAGGGACAAAACAATTTATAACTCAGCATCAAATTTGATCATTTTTTTTACAGATGTCTTATCTGGTAATTGAGAGTGATACTTAAATCACAGCCAAGTCAGCAATTTTGATTATTTTCCCCTTTTTATTCTCTCACTGGGTTATGGACGTCACTGACAAGGCAAATCCATCATTGCCTTTGAACCAAATGGCTTACTTGGCCATTTCAGTAGGCAGTAAAGATTAGCAACATTGCTGCAGCCCTGGAGTTGCATGTAGGCCAGGCCAAGTATAGATGGCAGATTTCCTTCTCTAAAGGAATAATATGGGTTTCCCTGAAATCAATGATCACCATTATTGAGACTAGCTTCATACTCCAGATTGATTAATTGGATTTTAAGTTCCACCAGTTTCGATGGGGGAGGGCTTTGAACTTGTGTTCACCTGGTTCTCAGGATTTGTTGTCCACGAACATCACTACTACGTTCCTGTGCGTGCATTGTCAGTTCATTGTAGACAGTAAAAACTGGCATATACAGAAAGAGCAATGCTGTACATGCTCAAAATGGAGTGGTTTCCACAGGTGACTCTGTCTGTCAGTCCAATAAGAATCTGAAGTTATCATCTATCATCAAAGGAAGCAGCTCAGGTACTCCCAATGTTCAAGTGCACAGTGAGGCTGTTTACTCAAATACCTGGCTTCATTTGAACTGTGGGGGAAGGTGCTGTCACCAGATAATGAGCCTTAAACAAAGGCAGTAAAACAATTGTGTGTGCCAACATAGCTGCTTTGACTTTGGACTCTAAATGGGTGAGTAGTTAATATAACCAATGAAGCTTATTCCTGACTATGCAATGCACTGGTCCACGTTTATTCTTTGTATCAGAGTAATTACTTCCAGCAGAAAGAGTTTCCAGTTCCGTGGTGTTGAGTGAGTGGTTGAAGTTTGTTTATTGTTAACGCATTATCTTGTACTCTACCTTTTCGGTCTGGGAACAGAATGCTGGAAGAAGATCTTCGCTGATTGGAGCAATTCTCTATATTGTGCTGAACCCTCCAGCTCTCCCTGTTGGAACAAACACATAACTGGCTCAGATCTAGTGTTTAATAAAACCAAGTGTTAAAGTTAATACGCTACCTGAACTGTGAGATGGTTTAAATTATTATCTTTTTCGTTCAATTTTGCTGAACAGTTAGGATAGTGGGACCTGTTCTGATGATTTTCAGGCTTTGCTGAAAAATCTCACTCCATTGTTTACTGCCTGAGATGTCTCAGCAGAAAATTTTCGTCAAAGAGGCTTTAATTGTGTTTTATAATTCCAATATATTCTAACTTATCATCGAATGAAATCTTTCACACGCTGGTACTTTGAAACGGTGGAGGATGCTGGAGCAGCGAACCTCGAGTTTTTGATAGGTTCAGGGGATTTCACATGCAAACATTGCTTATGGAAGGAACACAAAGGAACAGGAGTAGGCTATTTGGTCCTTCAAGCATATCCTGCCATTCATTGGGTGATTTATAGCTCAGCCCCACAAGACCACCTTTCCCCCACACATGGATACCTGAATCCAACACAATCTGTTGTATTGATTAACAAATAGCTGCTGGTGTCACTGGGTGACAACTGGAACTGGTTCCTGATCAATAAGGAGGAATCAAAGTTATGGGAAGAAGGCAGGAGAATGGGGATGAGAATCATATCAGCCATGACTGAATAGTGGAGCAGACTTGATGGGCTGAATGGCCTAATTCTGTTCCTATATCTTATGGAATATGTGTTATATACATGAATCAGCAACACCTTTCTGCATGGCTTTGCTCCAGCTGATCTCCTTCAGCTTTCCACCCAATTGCTTGCTTTCATCTTAACCCGGCAGCCCTTACCAGCCCCAGGAATGGCAAAGCCTGCAGTCCCCTCAGTCTTGCTCCTTGTTTTATTCATTCGTGGGACATGGGGTGCCATTGGCTGGCCAGCATTTATTGCCCATTCCTTGCTGGCCTTGAGAAGGTGGTGGGGAGCTACCTTCTTGATACGCTGCAATCCACTTGCTGTGGGTTGACCCACGATGCTGTTAGGGAGGGAATTCCAGGATTTTGATCCAGCGACTGCGAAGGAACAGTGACATATTTCCAAGTCAGGATGGTGAGTGGCTTGGAGGGGAACTTGCAGGTGGTGGTGCTTCCACGTATTTGCTGCCCTTGTCCTTCTGCATTACAGTGGTTATGGATTTGGAAGATGAGTTTAAGGATCTTAGATGAATTTTTGCAGTGCATCACGCAGATAGTACACACTGCTGCTACTGAGCGTCGGTAGTGGAGGGAATAGATGTGGTATTGCCCTTCCCCTCTCTCACTGTGCAACCTTTACTGAAGTTTTAAGAATTTCTTCAAAACCTATTTGCTCAACTTCGCTTTAAATCATCTCCAACTCCTCCCACTACTGCACTTCTTTAATGTCTCCTCTGTGAAGTGTGTTGGGACATGTTCCTTCTATCATAAATGCAAGCAGTTGTCTATGTTACCGAGATCTGTAGGAGACCAAATTTATATTTCAGTGCCACAAACAATATAACACTAAAGTTTCAATAAATGGCATATGAACATTAAGTAGTGCAATGCTGTCATCTGCTGGTAAGAATTGAAAGTAAAGATTATTTATTAGTCACAAGTAGATTTACTATGAAAATCCCCTCTTCACCACACTCTGGCATCTGTTTGTGATACACAGAGGGAGAATTTAGCATGGTCAATGCACCTAACCAGCTCATCTTTCGGACTGTGGGACGAAATTGGAGCACCCGGAGGAAACACACGCAGACAGTTCTGGTCGCCTTACTACCAGAAGGACGTGGAGACTCTGGAGAGAGTGCAGAGGAGATTTACCAGAATGCTGCCTGGTATGGAAGGTCTGAGTCACGAGGAGAAGTTAGGCAAATTGGAGCCGTTTTCCTTAGAAAGAAGTAGACGTACAGGAGATCTAATAGAGGTGTACAAGATTATGAGGGGTATAGATAGAGTAAACAAGGTTAAGGTTTTTCCTAGAATGGACTCAAATAGCATGAGGGGTCACGGGCTTAGGGTGAGGGGGGTAAGGTATAATTTGGATGGTAGAGGGGGTTTTTTCACACAGAGGGTGGTGGGTGTATGGAACGTGCTGCCAAGTAAAGTGGTGGAGGCGGGCACTCTGGAGTTATTTAAGAGATACTTAGATGGGCACATGAACAGAATGGGAATGGAGAGATATAGAAAACTGATTTAAAATAGAGATCATGAGCCTTGGGAGTTCCCTGGGAAACGTATAAATTGTCGATAATATTGATGTATTTGTTTTATCCATCAAGTACTTTGGTCCACCTTGTTATCTAACAAGGGGCATATATGTGATTGGTCGTGAGAGGCTGCTCTTGGATTTTTCGAGAGTATCCTACTGCTTCACGTCGTTAGCGTACGCTTGACCTGGACCATTTGATGGGCAACACAACAGCTCAGTGACTATCGCTGTGCTGTGCAGATACATGAATTTGGGCCTGTGTCTGTGGGAGTTTGTGCATTCTCTCCGTGCTTGTGTGGATTTTCTCCGGGTGCTCCGGTTTCCTCCCACATCCCAAAGATGTGCTCTTAGGCTGATTGGCAGAACAAATTCTCCCTAAATTGTCACAAATTTGGACCTTATGATAGGAAAGATATTATTAAACTAAAAAAAGTGCAGGAAAGATTCACTGGGATGCTACCAGGACTTGATGGTTGGCAGAACAAATTCTCCCGAAATTGTCTCAAATTTCGTTTCAATGCATAGATCTATAAACATAGACAGGGATCATGGGTAGAAGTGGGAACATCGAGGTGGCGGCGCGGGCTCGTTGGGCCAAAGGGCCTGTTTCCCGTGCTGCTTTGTTCTTTGACTCTGCACAGACAGCCAGGAATTGAACGTGGGTCCCTGGCATTGTGAGATAGCAGTGCTAACCATTCTGCCACCGTGCTGCTCAAACAGAATTAAACAAATTCTGTGTTTTATTGAGAATAACGAGAAATGCAATTTGCTTTGCACGACTAGTCAAATCCTTTGGCACAGGTGAGTGAATAGGCATCGTTTCATTTCGGGTACAAGGACTCTGCAGAATTTATAAATCATTGTCAATATACAAAGAAATGACACTTGCTGCCTCACAAAGATTTAATGAAGAAACAAGCAGAAAACTAAAGGAGAGGGGATTAAAGCAGTAAGCAAATGCTTGGTTAAAGAAGTGGATGTTAAGAAGTGGTTTAATGGTGGAGAGGGAGACAGTGACATGGTGAGGGGAGAGAGAGGTGGTAATGCAGAGGGGTTCAATGAGGGAATGCCAGTATAAGTGACCAGCAATGGTGGTAGGAAAAGCTGGGGCAAAGTCTGAGGAATGGAAAGTTTTTGAAGGAGCGGAGGGGAAAAAAAGGAAGTTGAAGACCTTGAGATTGTACATGTATAAAGACAGTGAAGAGTAAGCGAACGAATGAATTTAAACTTACAATTTCAAAGTTAAAACATTGAGAGTAGAGGAGCCAATGAGGTTCAGTAAGAATAGGAGGAAAGAGCACGTGAAGGTTAGGGATACTGGCCAGGAACGTACTGGAACAGTTAAGTGTGGAGATGATAAAGGATGAGTTTTAGAAGCAGGTACAGAGATGAGTGATTAAATGAGATAGGTGAAGGCAATTGTTGTGATGAACAAGACATGGATCAGAAAATTTGCGGAGGATTGTATCAAACCTTGAAGTTGTGAACGGTCTGGCTCAGACTAGATAGTGCTGAGCAGAGTGACTGAATCTGTGGTAAGGACATGAGCAGGAGGTGGTGGGGTCAAAAATCAAAGCTTTAATCTAATCAGTGTTTTAAGGAGGAAACTGTTGCTTATCACAGACTGTGCTATCAGACACAGAGGCCATAAAGGAGTCGAGAGAGTTCATAAAATCATAGAATCCCTACAGTGTAGGAGGAGCTCATTTGGCTCATCGAGCTTGCACAAACAACAATCCCACCCATGCCATATCCCCTTAACCCTATGTATTTACCATCTAGCTAGTCCCACTAATACTAAAGGGCAATTTAGCATGGCCAATCAACCTAACCCACACATCTTTGGAGTGTGGAAGGAAACTGGAGAGAACCCATGCAGATACAGGCAGAATGTGCGAACTCTACACAGTTACCGTGCTCTGGAATTGAACCTTGGTCCCTGGTGCTGTGAGGCAGCAGTGCTGACCAATGGGCCAATGTGCCGCCCAAAAGTTTATTTATTAGTCACAAATAGGCTTACGTCAACACTGCAATGAAGTTACTGTGAAAATTGCCTAGTCGCCACATTCTGGCAGCTGTTAAGGTACACTGAGGAAAAATTCAGCATGGCCACTGCACCTAACCAGCATATCTTTGGCTTATGGGAGGAAACTGGAGCATTGGTGAAAGAGAATTGGGTATCATCAATGTATATGAAGAAGCTGACCATCTCCAGTGCCACCATTTTCACCCTCCCCATTCCAACCAGGAAATCGACAACGTCACAAAGAAGCAGCCTGTGGATGAGGAAGAGGGAAGTCTAAAGGTAGATTCCCTGGGGGCTCCAGAGGTAATGCAAATACAAGAAATGGGATCAGGACTAGGCCATACAATCCCTCAAATGTTCTGCATCATTTATGAAACAAAATGGTTGATCCTACATCAACTCCACTTTCCCACCCTGTCACAGTACCCCTCATTTCCATTGCACCCAGAAACCTATCAATCTCGGACTGGAATATACTTGGCAACTGAGCCCTGGGGGGCAGTAAAGAAATTGAAAGTTTCTCATTGAAGAATATTTTCCTTAAAACAGTCCTGAACATCTGACCTATTTTCCTGAGTTTATAATCCCCAATTCCAGACAGTCCAGCTAGAGGAAACAACCACTCTGCATCTACCAAGTTTCAATGAGATCACCTCTCATTTTTCTAAACTGCAATGGATTTAGTTGACACGTGGTACATGTGTTACTCGAGAGTTTTACGCATCACAGGTTGTCAGGCTTCACAAAGAAGTTGCTGTGGAAAATAAGAATTTATAACATGACAGGAGGGGTATTCTGTAGAAGTGGAGTTCTCAAGTGTGACCTCCAGTTCAGTTTAACTTGATTAGAAACGTATTGTACTTCTAATCCAATACCTGAGTTCAGATCCAAGCAGAATAAAGGCATTTATCTTGCTACTCTAACAAAAAAAAGTGAGCAATACATCATTGGCCACCAAAAATAAGAAAATATTTATTTCCTTGGATGGATGTGTTTTCTTTTGATGCAATTCTTTACCTACATTTAAATTTCACGATGAAAGGGAAGAATTATTGTGCAAGTTGTCCTACATTCATTCAGAATTTAAATATGCAGTTTAAATACAGTTAGAACAAAAAGAACAAACTGCAACACTTCGCAACCTCAGGATGTCCTCAACTGCTTTATAATTCCCTCCCAAATAGCATTGTCGGTCAACCTACAGCACATGGATGCTGCGATTCAAGAAGGCAGCTCACCAACACCACCTCAAGGGTTACTAAGGATGGTCAATAAATGCTGGCTAGCTAGCGAAGCTGATGTCCCACGAATTAATAAATGGATAAAGCAGTTTCTTTTTATCAAGTGCAGTATTATGATGTTAGGTTCAAGAAAATACCTCAGCCCTCTGGTACATTTAAACTGAGCACAAATGTTACTTCTGCACAACAGAATAAATCTGCTTGTTTATTCAAAATAGAAACAGTGGATTTGAGACAGAAAAAACATACAGAGGCATAAGTGCAGAGATGGGGGAGGGTGGCTGAATTAATCTCTTTTAAAAACCCGTAACATGGATGTTAAAACTCTGACAAAGATTAACTGCAACTTAACTCCACAAGTTCAGCTGTAACACTCCAGCAATGCTAAAGAGACATTAGTCACTGAAAGCAGCTGTAGATCTTACCCTGAAATAGTTGTTCTTTTTCAGACTGTTTAGAAAACCTTCCCAGAGTGGGTCACTGGAAATGCTGCTTTCCATCTTGGAACTAGGAAAGGACTGTGAACACTTGGAACACAGGATCTCAAAGCCATGGGCCTGGTTTATGAAAGATATAAAATGGGTATGATACAAACATTAAAACAAGTTTAATGGTATAAAGTATTCATAAAAGAACAGTAAGTAAAACAGTGCAGTAAACAAACCATCTTCAAAAGATACCTGGCCACCTTAAGTTGTCAGCTAGGATATCATTTGAGATTTGGACAAGAGGCAGTTTGAATTCTCTACCTGTGTTAGATCTCAACTGTCTCCCCTTCTATCTCATAAACCTCCGTACCTTGAAAATAGATGATGTTGGAGAGCTAATTAACCAAACAGCAGAGACAGACAAACAAAAGTTAAAAATTAAAGTATCAGAAAATGCAGGTTGAAAGTCACTTTTCTTAATTTGGGGACTACAGATACTAGATGGAGAATCTGATATTTGAAGCACTCTCTGGCACATATTTTTAATCTGCAACTCATTTACATTGTAAGTTTTCATTTTGCCATGGCAGAACGAGGCCATTGGGCCCATCGAGGCATACTGACTCTCTGACAGTACAACTTACCCAAGTTCATCCCCTGCTCAATCCCCGGAACACAGTAAGAAGTCTGACAACACCAGATTGCACATATCGACTACAATCCCCGGAACAACATACATTCATTCCACTGAACCTCCCAACCTACGCATCTTTGGCCCATGAGGGGCAACTCAGCAGGGCCAATCCACCTAATCTACAGATCTTTGGACACAACAGGACAATTTAGCATGGACAATCTATCTTTGGACTGTGGGAAGAAACCGGAGCACCCAGAGGAAACCCACGCAGACATGGGGAAAACATGCAAACTCTCGACAGACAATGACCCAAGGCTGAAATTGAATCTCAGCTCCTGATGCTGTGTTAACTGGTGTCACTTCAAAAGATCAAATTTCTCCAGGTTTTCCTCATGACTTAATGTTCTTAACACTTGGAAATCTCATGACTCCCCTCTGTAGCAGCTTTAGCGTCTGAATGTCTGCCCCCTCGTATGGGTAATTACAGCTGGATGTAGTATTTAAGGCCAATGCTCCCCACCTACACTTCCCAGCACCTTTCGAACAATAACTAGATTGCTCACCACAGGAAGTCAATCCAAGTCTAATCATTTTTAAAACAGCAGTAGGACAGGCAAGGAATCAGAAATAACCCACATTCCATATTACTTACCAGTTTCATGCCCAATTCATGTGCTTTGAAATACTGGCTGGATCGTGGTGGCAGCGTGTAACCGCTCCGTCTATCTGGCATGAAGTGCTGCTGCTGTAATTGGGCGTACAGACATTTTGTAAATGACACCTAAAAGGAAATGCAAGGGGATATTTAACAACCGATTTTCCTTTGGATAATACATTCAGAAGTACATTATTATGTTGTTATGTTCAGATGCAATGCTTGTAATAAATTAATAATTGCTTCCTATGCACAATCTGCATAAGAAACCCAAGATATAACTTACAACTTTATGTTGTCTGTCCTACTCTTCAAAATCCTTAATTCGCAATAAAGCGCTTTGGGATATTTGGTAGTCATGAAAGGTGCTACATAAATACATGTTGTTCTTTTTCCTTTAACCCATCACATTGTATCCAGCCATAAACCAAATCCGATGGTGCAATATTTTCTACAGCTTATGGTGAAGGTCCTTACCAGAGTCATTACACAGGTCTCGGGGAGAAAGTGTTTAAAAGTGCGGCAAGCGCGTAGGTCAATAGGATCTCGCAGGTAGAAGGCCTGGACGGCAGGTGCCAACAGGTCAGGACGATGCTTCAGCACTGCAGCGATTCCTGCTGGAACATAGCAGCAAGCTCGATGTCTGTCTGCATGAATCTTTTCTGGGTAACTGCAGAAGACAAAGAAATAATACTTAAGACTGAAGAAAAGAGGGCTGAAAGAGTCCACAATCTGGAACGTAATTACAGGTTATGTAAGAAAGAACTCTTGAAGAGTGGCATCATATTATGAGTGAAATTCCAATCATCATCAGAACAAGTGCACAAGCCCAGAATACCCATTCTATGGAGGAGACTCAAAATTCTCCAGCAGGCTAATCTCTGGCTGCCTCTGAAAGTATGCAGTTTTGCAATGAAAGAAAGAGTGAGAGAGAGAATAAGAATGCATTGACTAAATGAAATTTTAATAAAGATTCAGAACTAATTCCAGTTACCTTTCAATGCGTCTCCTTATAGCTTTGCGAATGTGTTCTGCTGCCAGGCACCTATCAGAGTGAGTAGTGAGCAGATTGAGGGCTTGTGGGATGGTGAGATTGCTCGCTGGTAACCAAGAGAGTTCCCCTGGATTCTGAGGTATTGGGATGATGTGCAACTCTCCATGATAGAAAAATACCTATAGAACAGCAGAAACAATAAAAGCTACATTTTCTGCAAAATGCAACAAAGTCTTTTACAGAAAAATACTTCTATCTTCATGCAGAAAAATACTTCTATCTTCAATTAGGCTTAAGCTATAACTAACTGCTTCTTGCAAAAGCTTATTTTTTCCCTCTGCTCCTGACCCAGTTCTGCACATTAACCACATTACATGATTGCAAACATATCGTGTTTGCAATTTTGATTTTACAGTAACTAACGCCAAGGGATTCCATACCTCGCCACCAAGTTGGGGAATTCCTTGGTGATCTGCTGAATAAGGTACATGCTCAACCATTCATCATCTACATTATCACAAATCTAATCAAAGATTCCAGAGAAATTTAAGCAAACAAAAGTCCAATAGTTCTATTTAAAATAAACACCTACAAGGTTGAATTGAGTAAGTATCCTGCTCTCTCAAAATTGGAGATGCATTCCTCCAGACAAATTGACTACTTGAAGAATAAAGTTGAATTTTTAAACATAGAATAGAATCCCGACACTGCAGAAGGAAGCCATTCAGCTCATTCTGCATTGACCACAATCCTTTCCAGGACCTATTCCCGTAACTCCATATATTTACTCTGCTAACCCCCCTGACAGTAGGGGCAATTTAGCATGGCCAATCAACCCAACACGCACATCTTTGGACTGTGGGAGGAAACTGGAGACCTGGAGAAAACCCACGCAGACACTGGAAGAATGTGCAGAGTCCAAGCCATACAGACAGAGACCCAAGCTGGAAATTGACTCTGGGTCTCTGGCGTCGTGAGACAGTGGTACTAAACATTGTATCACTGTGCCACTCATTTTCTTTAAACATATAAAAAATATATATCAATTGCAGTACTATCACACCAGCATGGCAGTTTAGGCTCAGGAACCACATACTACCACATGCACAAACTGAAAGAATGGCAACTTCAGTAAACAACCAGGGGTCCAATGTGACTCATCACCTTCACTGGGAAGTGGCGAGGAATAGAGTGGAGATTTTCTTACCCGGTTTGCACTAGTGTCAGGGTTTAACCATTTGGGAAGGTACTCAGCAGCCTCAATCAACAAAAAGTCCCCATCGTTATCCTCAACACTATGCACAAAAACAAAAATTCGATGTTAATGTGTAATATAGGTGAAAGCTGAATAAATTATATTGTCTCTTCCTGTGGAGTGACTCAGAACTCATACCTCGCCACCAAGTTGGGGAACTCCTTGGTGATCTGCTGAATAAGGTACACGATCAACCATTCATCGTCCACATTATCACCAACGTTTGTGACACCACCAATGTGAGCAGGAATATCTCCTAAAAGGAAAAACTTTGTGTTGTCATCTGAACATACTCAGCCATAGTATATTAACTGGCTAGTGTTCTGTACTAAAACCAAACATTTAGTGATGGATCAGTATATAACAAGATGCAGCAAAAAAAAAACACAAGCAGAAAATGAGAAAACATCTTCCAACCACTGGCATCCAAATCCGGCTCAGGAGTGCAGCTTACCTTTTTTCTACTATTAGGGGCAGCACAGTGGCTAGCACTGCTACCTCACAGCAATTCCCAGGTTGGGTCACTGTCTGTGTGGAGTTTGCGCATTCTCTGTATCTGCGTGGGTTTCCTCCAGTGCCCTGGTTTCCTCCCACAGTCCAAAGATATGCAGGTTAGGTTGATTGACCATGCTAAATTGACTCTAGTGTCAGAGGGATTAGCAGAATAAATATGTGGGGTTACGGAAATAGGGATTGGATGGGATTGTGGTCAGCGCAGATTCAATGGGTTCAAAAGACCTCCGTCTACACTGTAGGGATTCTATTCTATGATTCTATCTCAGATGTATATAGTTTTAATGAAGTAGAATTTTCTCTCTCTTTCTTTACTGGCTTTTGCGAGAAGGATGTCATAACATGGGTACCCAAGCTTCTCCACAACTGAACTCCCTTCATTTGTGTACTTGGATGGAAAATTCTGAAGGAATAGTTGACCACGAGTTCATTGCAAACAAATCTGATTTTGCCCCCTTCTATAAATCACACCTCAGCATTTCTAACAGTGATGGCTGGAAGAAAAATTGGACACAAATTTTGTTTCTACATCATTAGTCCAGACACATGGCAATGAACGATATCCTGGCTGAAGTCAGCCATCTCACCATATCTTACAAATTTATATTGATTTATTATTGCCACATGTTTGGGATGCAATAAAATGCGTTATTTCTTGTGAGCTATATAGACAAAACATCCCATTCATACAGTATGTAAGGGGGAAAGGAAAGAATATTTAATACGAAGTAAACAATCCAAGACACTTTCCAGCAAAGGGTCACCTGGACTCAAAACATCTTTTCTCTCCTTACAGATGCTGCCAGATCTACTGAGATTTTCCAGCATTTTCTCTTTGGGTACAGTTTCCATGATCAAGTAAGAAGAATGAGTTGCTGCATAAGGGACAAAGTTTAGGAGGTAACTAGGATGAAAATATATATTTTAAGAAGGTTTCTAAAGGAAGAGCAAGAAGCAGTGAGGAAATGTCTTTCAAGGAAGGAGTTCAAGGGTACAACATGAAGGCAACTGATACCTTGGCCAAAATGGGGGTAGAGTGGGGGAGGATGCAAGAGGGAAAGCAAGTATACAGCCCAGATCATGTATCAAATCTTAAGACCTTTTACTTCATTGTCACATCTGTGAGCAACAGACCTCTCACCTACACTTTCTATTTTGTTTACTGCCTCCATCTTCCCCATCCTTTGCACACAACCCTTCTCTTCGCCTTTGGAACCATTCCAATACGTTTGTTTAAATGACTAGCACTAACTGTTGCCTCTGTCTCAACAAAACCAAATATGTGAAAGGTAAAGGAAAATATATTAAATGTAATAAATGTATAAATGTAATAAATTAAATGTATTAAATACACGGTGTACTGGCCTTCATTAATCAAGGAATAGAGTTCAGGAGTCAGGAGGTAATGATGCAGCTCTATAACACTCTTGTCAGACCCCAGTTGGAACATTGTGCGCAGTTCTGGTCGCCTCGTTATTGGAAGGATGTAGAGGCTATTGAGAGAGTACAGAAGAGATTTACAAGGATGCTGCCTGGATTGGGAGGCAGGCCTTATGAAGATAAGTTGAGGGAGCTGGGACTCTTCTCACTGGAGCGACGGAGGTTGAGAGGCGACCTGATAGAGGTTTATAAAATGGTGAGAGGGATAGATAGGGTGGACTCTCAGAGACTATTTCCCTGAGCTGAAACGGTCACTACGAGAGGACACAGATTTAAGGTGCAGGGAAGCAAATACAAAGGAGATGTCAAGGGTAGGTTTTTTACTCAGAGGGTGGTGAGTGAATGGAACCGACTGCCATTGGAGGTTGTTGAGGCAAACTCACTGGGGTCTTTTAAGAGACTTCTGACGAGTATATGGAAACAAATAGGATAGGGGGTTATAGATAGGTCTGTGGATTGGTAGATGTGATCGGTGCAACTCGTGGGCCGAACGGCCTGTTTGTGCTGTATTGTTCTATGTTCTATATACAGATATCTTCAATGGCATTGAACGTAGTCAGGGCCATTGCAATTCTATGATGAAGTAGGTTAGAGGTATAGTTGGATCAATACCTGATGTTATTTCTGCTTCCAATTCAATGTTATTATATTGCATATTCCTGCATTCTACTTTACAACGGAAACTGTCTTTGTCTTTTTTTAACAAGAATAATAATATCCTCCTGCTATTGCTAACACTGACACCAGGGCCGCTATAGTGATGTGACAAATCTGCCATGGGTAGCTATCCATAGGAATGGGAACATAGTCATAGTTTATTATACAAGTTGTTCACACCAAGAAACACAAATAACGTAAGATTTTATTAACTAATTCAGTAAAAATGCATTATTGACAGTCACAGGTGAGGTGCTAGAAAACTGGAGGGAGGCACAGGTTGTGCCATTATTTATGAAAAGTAGCAGGGAAAGGGACTACAGATTGGTGAACCTAATGTTAGTGGTGGGTAAGTTGTTGGAAGGGATTCTGACATTGTCTACATGGACTTTAGCAAGGCCTTCAACAGGGTACCATATGGTAGACTGATCAGTAAGATTAGATCCAGGGAGAATTAGCCAACTGGATACAAAATTGACTTACTGGTAGAAGATAGACAGTAGTGGAGAGGGTTGTTTTTCAGACTGGAGGCTTATGACCAGCAGTGTGCCACAGGGATCGATTGGTGCTGTGTGCACTGTTTATCATTTATATGCACAATTTGAATGAGAATATAGGAAGCATGGTTAGTGGGTTTAAAGGTGACACCAAAATTGGTAGTGCTGTGGACAGTGGAGAAGATTATGTAAGACTACAATGGGATCTTGATAAACTTGATATCCAGTGGGCTGAGGATATGGCAGATGGAGTTTAATTCAGATAAATGCAAGGTGTTATGTTTTAGTAAGACAACCTAGAGCAGGACTAGCACTGTCAATGGTAGGGCCCTGGGAACTGTTATCAAACAGAGACACCTAGGGGTGCAGATACGTAGTCTTGAAAATGGTATCACAGGTAGACGGGATGATGAAGGCAGCATTTGGCATACTTGCCTAAATTGTTCAGAGTACTGAGTATAGGAGTCAGAACACTGTTACAACTATACATCGTTAAGGTTACATTTGGAATATTGTGTACAGTTCTCGTCACCCTATTATAAAAGGATATTAAACTGAAAAGGGTGCAAAAAAAGATTTACAAGGATATTACCGGGACTGGAAGGTTTGAATTATAAGGAGAGGCTGGGACTTTTTTTTTCACCGGAGCATTGGAGGATGACCTTACAGAGGTTTATAAAATCATGAGAGGTATTGATAAGATAAATATCCATGGTCTTTTCTCTAGGATAGGGAGTCCAAAATTAGAGAGCATAGGTTTATGTTGAGAGGATAAAGATTTAAAAGGGACATGGAGGGCAACTTTTCACATAAAAGGTGGTGCAAATATGCAATAAGCTGCCTGAGGTGGTACAGGTGGGTACAATTATAACATTTAAGATACATTTGGACAGGTACGTGGATGGCAAAGGTTTAGAGGGATATAAACATAGACAAATGGGACTAGTTCAGACTAGGACACCTGGTCGGCATGTACAAGTTGGGCTGAAAGTCCAAAGGGTCATCTGGACTCGAAATGTCAGCTCTTTTCTCTCCTTATAGATGCTGCCAGACCTGCTGAGATTTTCTAGCATTCTCTCTTTTGGTTTCAGATTCCAGCATCTGCAGAAATTTGCTTTATTTATGGGTCTGCTTCGCTATCGCATATCCCAATGACTCTATAAATATTTACACCGGGAGCCACACGTTAGCTGCTCTGAAGGGGGAAGAGGAATGTGTAGGGATCAGACTCCAGGCACTCACCCCGGCCCGGTGTGTACTGCAGCCTAAAGGCCTCATTATGCCAGATGTAGCCGGCACACAGCAAAGCCAAGCGGCCCACTATCCTTTCCAGCTGCTGCTCCAACTCCACCTGGCAAACCGCGGGGTCCTGGGCTCCGAGGTGATAAAACCTGTAGGCCACAGTATCCTGCGGCCACTCGCTGCACCGTTCCTCTAGCAAACCCTCCATAACCGCAACGGCTGCTGAATGCACCCACCTCGGTCCCACACCTAATGCCTTCCCCTTTCCCATCGGTCCCACACCTAATGCCTTCCCCTTTCCCATCGGTCCCACACCTAATGCCTTCCCCTTTCCCATCGGTCCCACACCTAATGCCTTCCCCTTTCCCATCGGTCCCACACCAATACTTCCCCCTTTCCCTATCGGTCCCACACCTAATATCTTCCCCTTTCCCATCGGTCCCACATCTAATGTCTTCCCCGGCGCTCAGCGGCGTCAACAGTAACGGGGACAGTCACGTGGCACGCGACGTGATACGCCAGCATAAAACGTTACGTCACGCGGGTCCATGACGTCACGCAGCCGATGACGTCACCATGCTGCTGTTGGAATGGATGGAGCCAATGGTCAAATTAAATATTGATTAAACCCCCAGTGGACAGGTATGTGATGGGAATTTATAATCCCAGCCCAGTGTCTGATAGTTTTAAATTGTTGCTGGTTGCCCTGAGAGATTTTTTTTAAAAAACATGCTGAAGGGGCTAGAGAAATGCAAGTTGTTGTTGTGTCCAGCATGCAGCTTCACGTCCACTCAGCCTTCTACTCTCTCCACTATTCATCAAGGAGACTGCAAGGGCAGGAGGAGTGGTCATCCAGTCCCCACCACAAGGTCTGATAGAGGTGTACAAGATTTTGAAGGGGATAGATAGAGTAAACAGGGCTAAGCTTTTTCCTAGGATGGACTCAAATAGCATGAGGGGTCATGGGCTTAGGGTGAGGGGGGTAAGGTATAATTTGCTTGCTAGAGAGAGTATTTTCACACAGAGGGTGGTGGAGATATGGAATGCGCTGCTAAGTAAAGTGGTGGAGGCAGGAGATACTTATTTAAATATCTGGAGATATTTAAGAAATACTTAGATGGGCACATGAAAAGAATGGGAATGGAGGGGTATAGAAAACTGATTTAAAATAGGGATCATGAGCCTTGGGAGTCCCTGGAAGTGTGTAAATAGATGATGATATTGATGTACTTGTTTTTATCCTACAGGTGCTTTGGTCCACCTTGTTGTCTAACGAGGGGCATAAACGCGATGGGTCGTGAGAGGGCTGCTCTTGGATTTTTTTTCGAGAGTATCCTAGTGCTTCACGTCGTTAGTGTATGCTTGACCTGGACCATTTGATGGGAAACACGACAGCTCAGTGACTATCGCTGTGCTGTGCAGATACATGGATTTGGGCCTGTGTCTGTGGGAGTTTGCGCATTCTCCCAGTGCTTGCGTGGGTTTTCTCCGGGTGCTCCGGTTTCCTCCCACATCCCAAAGATGTGCTCTTAGGCTAATTGGCAAAACAAATTCTCCCTAAATTGTCTCAAATTTGGTTTTTAATCCATAGATCTAACAGGGATCGCGGGTAGAAGTGGGAACATCGAGGTGGCAGCGCGGGCTCGTTGGGCCGAAGGGCCTGTTTCCCGTGCTGTTTTGTTCTTTGTTTAACACTGAAACAGGTCCCTCTGTTCCCTGATAGTGTTTGTGCTACATACCAGGAGCTTCCTTACAGACACAATTAGCATCCTTCACCATTGCTTATCCACATTCCACACACCTGAAAGCCATAGAGATAGAACATAGAACATTACAGCACAGAACAGGCCCTTCGGCCTTCGATGTTGCGCCGATCAATATAAAAAGCAATGCCCCTCCAAACTAAACCATTCCCTTCTCTTCCATATACTTATCAACTAACCTCTTAAACGCCACCAAACTTGGCGCATCTACAACTGCTGCAGGCAGGGCATTCCACTCACGAACCACCCTTTGGGTAAAGAACCTACCTCTGATATCCGTCCTATAACTATCACCCCCTAATTTAAAGCTGTGTCCCCTCGTGCTAGCTTTCTCCATCCTAGGAAAAAGGCTATCACTGTCCACCCTATTTAAACCTCTAATCATCTTATATGCTTCAATAAGATCCCCTCTTAGCCGCCTCCTTTCTAACGAAAACAACCTCAAATCCTTCAACCTCTCTTAATAGGACCTGCCCTCCATACCAGGCAACATCCTGGTAAACCTCCTCTGTACCCTCTCCAATGCCTCCACATCTTCTTATAATGTGGGGACCAGAACTGCACACAATACTCCAAGTGCGGCCGCACTAGAGTTTTGTACAGTTGCAACATGACGTTGCGGCTCCGAAATTCAGTCCCCCTACCAATAAAAGCTAAGACTCCGTATGCCTTCTTAACAACCTTATCAACTTGATTGCCAACTTTCAGGGATCTGTGCACAAATACACCAAGATCCCTCTGTTCATCAACACTATTAAGAGTCCTACCATTAGCCCTATACTCTACACATTTGTTATTCCTGCCAAAGTGAATTACCTCACACTTTTCCACATTAAACTCCATTTGCCACATCTTGGCCCAGCTCTGCAACTTGTCCAAGTCTCTCTGCAAACTATAACACCCCTCTTCACTATCTACCACTCCACCGACTTTAGTGTCATCTGCAAATTTACTAATACATCCTTCAATACCCTCATCCAGATCATTTATAAAAATTACAAACAGCAGGGGCCCCAAAACAGACCCCTGAGGTACACCACTTGTCACCGAACTCCAAGATGAATATCTCCCATCAACCACCACCTCTGTCTTCTATCTGCTAGCCAATTCCTAACCCAATTAGCTAAATCACCCTCTATCCCATACATCTGCATTTTCTGCAGAAGTCTTCCATGGCCACCTTATCAAACGCCTTACTAAAGTCCATATATACCACATCAACCGCCTTACCCCAATCCACCTCTTTAGTCACTTTTTCAAAAAACTCAATGAGGTTAGTAAGGCACGACCTACCCTTCACAAAACCATGCTGACTATCCCCAATCAATTCATTTCTCTTTAAATAACTATAAATCCTATCCCTAATAATTCTCTCCAATACTTTGCCCACAACAGAAGTAAGACTCACTGGCCTATAATTCCCTGGAAGGTCTCTCTTCCCCTTCTTGAACAATGGGACCACATTCGCTATCCTCCAGTCCTCCGGAACCACACCCGTAACCAACGACAACCTGAAGATCAGAGCCAGAGGCTCTGCAATCTCCTCTCTTGCCTCCCAGAGAATCCTAGGGTAAATCCCGTCCGGCCCAGGGGACTTATCCAACTTCAAACCCTCAAGAATATCTAGCACATCCTCCCTATCTACTTCAATACTTTCCAGTTTGCAACCCAGTACCTCAGTGTTCTCCACAACTACATTTACATCACCCTGCGTGAATACCGAAGAGAAATATTTATTCAGTGCCTCTCCAATCTCTTCAGGCTCCACGCACAACTTCCCACTGCTGTCTATGACTGGCCCTAATCTTGCCCTAACCAATCTTCTATTCTTAACATATCTAAAGAAAGCTTTAGGATTCTCCTTAATCCTATCAGCCAAAGTCTTCTCGTGTCCCCTCCTAGCTCTCCTCAATTCACTCTTTAGCTCCTTCCTGGCTAATCTATAGCTATCCATTGCACTAACTGAGCCTTCAAGCCTCATCCTGACATAAGCCTCCTTTTTCCTTTTAACCATGATGTATACAGCACAGAAATAGGACCTTTGGCTCAACTCATCCATGTCAATTATATTTCACAGAAGAATCATAGAATCCCTACAGTACAAAAGGAGACCATTTGACCTGTTGAGCCTGCACCAACAGCAATCCCACCCTGGCCCTATCCCCATATATTTACCCTGCTTAGCCCCTTGACCCTGAGGAGCAATTTAGCATTGCCAATTCACTTAACTTGCTCATCTTTCGAATTCTAAACTGAACTAGTCCCGTTTGCCTGTGTTTGGCCCATATCCTTCTAAACCTTTCCTATTTCCATACCTGTCCAAATGTATTTTAAATGTTGTAATTGTACCTGCCTCTACCACCTCTTCTAGCAGCTCATTCCTGTGTGTGTGAAAAACTTTCTCTTCAGAAGTCTTTTAAATCTTTTCCTTCTCACCTTAAACTATATCTTCTAGTTTTGGACTCCCCTACCTTGGGGAAAAGACTGTGGCTATTCACCTTATTATGCCCCTCATGATTTTATAAACCTCTAGAACGTCACCCCTTATCCTCCTATGCTCCAGGGAAAAAAAAGTCCCAGCCTATTCAGCCTCTCCTTATAATTCAAACCTTTCAATCCTGGTCGTATCTATATGATTCACTGGATCTCCTCATGGAGCTAGTGAGTGATAATTGTATGAACCATCCCATATTTAGCTCTCGTAAGATGTCCATTAAAAAATTGGCATGCTAGTAAAAATGTGCTGAACTAAAATCTTTTCCTATAAATTCATGAAATAAGGGTGTGTTGCATTCATAACTTTTATATTTCAAAACCCATTAGTTTCCTTGAGTCTAACTGCCCAGAAGTCCTCTTATGAACTTACTGCTGTTAGTAACTTGCTACTCTTACCTACTTACCACCCACTCACTGCCCCTCTCCTGAGACCTGGCTCAGGAAAGGGGCAGAGACCTGAAAGTAAGTCGGCCATGGAGCTCTGGCCTGCAAGGAAAAGAAAGCATGAGGGAGGTGGTGGAAAGATTGGGAGCAGGTGGGATGCAATGAGGGATTTGGGAGAGGGAAATGATGAATGGGAGGAAGAGGTAAACAGGGAGGAGGTTAGGGGAGTGAAGCATGCGCATTCACAATGATCTCACCAATACATAGCTGGAAGCAGCATGGTATGGATGAGTTCCCTAAGTTACTAATAGAACAATACATTATTAAAGCGAACTTTAACTGGGGGGATACCTGTATTAGTTGTATGCAAGTAGTGTGCAATAACTGGGGATTCACTAATAAAAGTTAAAGTTTGTTTATTAGTCACATGTAGACTTACATTAACACTGCAATGAAGTTAGTGTGAAAATCCCCTAGTCACCACACTCCAGCACCTATTCAGGTACACAGAGAGAATTTAGCATTACAAATGCACCAAACCAGTATGTCTTTTGGAGTGTGGGAGAAAACCGGAGGACACCCATATAGACATGGGGAGAACGTGCAAATTCCGCACAAACAGTGACCCAAGCTGGGAATCGAACCTGGGCCTATTTCATTCACTTTTTGGATTTCGGGAATATAACTGACTTCAATGTTCTCACTTTTCTCTGGATGAGTTTTACCCCCAATTCCTTATTGGATTTATGACTAACTATTTTATATTTGTGGCTATTAGTTTTGGTCTCCTGAATAAGTAAAAGCATTTTGTCTGTATGTAGCCTATGAAACTTGTTCATATTTTAAGAAAATGAGAATGAGAGAGCAACTCTGTCCAGACATTCGTAGAATCCCTACAGTGCAGAATGAGGCCATTTGGCCCATCAAGCCTGCACCGAAAACAGGCCTGGCCAGGCCATATCCCCTTAACCCCGTGTATTAATCCTGCTAGCCTCCGACACTAAGGGACAATTTACATGGCCAATCCACCCAATATGCACATCTTTGGGCTGTGGGAGGAAACCTACACAGATATGGAGAGAATGTGCAGATCCCACAGTCATCTGACGCTGGAATTGAACCCTGGTCTGTGGCGCTGTGAGGCAGCAGTGCTAACCACTGTGCCACTGTGCCGTCCCTTCAAACAAAAAGTTTTCCCAAATCATGAAATAAATACATTTAAGGGTGGCCATTTGGTCTCCTTCAGACAATGAGAATACTTCTTTATCTTGCCTATGCTGGCATTCAATTGTTTTATAAAGTGATTTGCACCAATACCACTCTTATCCACTGTTCCATATATCGTGCAGAAAGAAATTTTCTGACATCAGGTCTAAGTTTGACTTGCTCTTTTGACACTCTGTCCCCATTTCCTAAGCTTAGTTTAATATTAATGTTCCCGATTGCTTTCCTCATATTATTTATAACCTTGTATGTTTCAATAAGCTAATTTCTCCACTACCTTTTAAGGTTCGACACAATAACAATGAGCACTTCAAAAATAATATATTGACTGTGAAATTCTTTGGGACATCCAAAGGTAACAATGCAGAGGTGGGAAGTTAAATCACAGTGGCAGTTTCTCTGGCTATGGTTTGATAGGTAAGAATGGAATCAAGTGAAGAATGATTCAACTAAGCTGAATGACAAATTAGAAGTTGGTGCAGTTGTTTGCGAAGAAACTGAAAGCACTGTTGCTAAATTTGCAGATGACCCAAAGATACGCAGAGGGACAGACAGTAGGAGGAAACTGGGGGCTGCAGAAGGATTTGAACAGGTTAGGAGAGTGGGCAAAGATGTGGCAGATGAAATACAATGTGGAAACATGTGAAGTTATACACTTTGGAGGGAGGAATGGAGGAAATAGACTGTTTTCTAAATGGGGGAATGCTTAGGAAATCAGAAGCACAAAGGGACTTGGGAATTCTTGTTCAAGATTCTCTTACAGTTAACATACAGGTTCAGTCAGCAGTTAGGAAAGCAAATGCAATGTTAGCATTCATTTTGAGAGGGCTGGAATACAAAAGCAGGGATGTACTTCTGAGCTGTATAAGGTTCTGGTCAGATCCCATTTAGAGTATTGTGAGCAGTTTTAGGCCCATATCTAAGGAAGGAGGTGCTGGCCTTGGAAAGGGTCTGGAGGAGATTCATAACAATGATCTCTGGAATGAAGAGCTTGTTGTATGAGGAATGGTTGAGGACTCTGTCTGTACTCATTGGAGTTTAAAAGGATGAGGGAGAATCTTACTGAAATTTACAAGATTCTGTGAGGCCTAGATAGATTGCATTTGGAGAGGATATTTCCACTAGTAGGAAAAGCTAGAACCAGAAGGCATAACCTCTGTCTAAAGGAACGATCCTTTAAAACAGAGATGAGGAGGGGTTTCTTCAGCTAGAAAGTGGTGAATCTATGGAACTCTTTGTTGCAGAAGGCTGTGGAGGCCAGGTCATTGAGTGTCTTTAAGACAGAGATAGCTAAGTTCTTGATCAGTAAGGGGATTGGGGTTATGGGGAAAAGGCAGAAGAATGGGGATGAGAAAAATAGCCACGATTGAATGGTGGAGCCGACTCAATGGACCGAGTGGCCTAATTCTGCTCCTATGTCTTATGGTGTTGAAAGCTGCATAAAGGATGAGGAAGGTGAGGAAAGATAACAATGGTTGCAGTCACAGACTTTTTTCTTAATTTACTCATTAGTGTCACACGTAGGTTTAGATTAACACTGCAATGAAGTTACTGTGAAATTCCTGTAGTTGCCACTCTCCTCTGCCTAATTGGGTACACTGAGAGAAAATTACTATGGCCAATACACCAAACCAGTACGTCTTTCAGATTGTAGGAGGAAACCAGAGCACCTGGAAGAAACCCATGCAGACACAAGGAGAATGTGCAAACTCTGTACAGACAGTGACCCAAAGTTGGGAATCAAACTGGATCCCTGGCGCTGTGAAGTAGTAGTGGTAACCATTGTGCCTTTGTGCTGCCCTACAATGCCACTTGCAACATTGGTAAGTGCCATTTTGATATGATAACTTAACCAAGAAATGCTAGGATTCCCCTCTCGTTCCTCAGGTTTGATTTATTTGAATGTTTTGAGATTGTTTTTCTGCCCCCTGCACTTTCGAAGTATTCATTGCTGGGAGTCGATCTCTGTGCACTCCAGTAGTTATACACATAAGTTGTCCTGACAATTAGATTTACTGTGGTGCAACTTAAATTGCCTGCTTGGTAATGGCTGATTTGTATATCCAATCAATTAGATTTGAAACTGACACTTAATGATACATGTCAGTATCAGCCAGGTTTAACTAGCATTATTGTGGCAAGGAACGGCAACAATTTCATACCTTTCATACCTTTATACCAAAGGAGCCTTTTCAAGGAAATACAAGAAAAAATGTATCTTACAGGAAAGTTGGAACTTAATCTGGGACCATGATTTATAAAGTATTATAACTCTTGACCTTTGTATCCAATTTACAGTTAGAAATTTTAATTAGGTTTTTATGACAAGAGTTAGCATTGAAATTCTTCTGGTAATGATTGAAAAATAAATGTAAACTATGTATATAATATTTTGTATTTTTACTCCATTCTTAAAAGTTACAAAGCTAATGCTCTGGACTGGGCTAGGACCTGAATCCATCTCCTTGCTTGCTCCAAACACCAAATTCAAATTGAATCCAATTCATGGTGAGAGACAAACAAGATCCAAGCTGACAAGATAAGGCATCACACTCCATCTTGGGCTTGATCTTAGTCAAAAGGCCAAATAAATGTAAACGATTACCTGTAGAGAGGTAGTTGCAGCTCTCGACCATTTCTACTTTGTCCCCATTCTCCACTACGTTCCCTGAAGTCAATGATAATCTCCTTCATTTTGTTGACTTTGAGGGAGAGGTTTCTGTTGCCACACAGTTCACCAGATTCTCTATCTCTTTTCTGTACTCTGTCTTGTCATTGTTTGAGATCTGATCCATTACAGTGGTGCCATTTAGCAAACTTGAATATCAGGTTGGAGGGGAATTTGGTTACGCAGTCAGAGGTCTATAAGGAGTATGGTAGGAGGCTGAGGACACAGCCTTGTGAGGCACCAGTGTTGAGGATAATCGTAGAGGAGGTGCTGTTGTCTATCCTTACTGACTACAAACTGCGGGTTAGGCAATCTAAGATCCAGTTGCAAAGGGAGGAGCTGACCCCAGACCACAAAGTTATAATTAGATTGTATCTGCAGCTATATATATTTCTGAACTTTGCTTTTCATTCTTCAAGCAAAGGTTAAAGTTCAGATCCTCATGCATTTGTCAAACATGGAGGTTAAAATAGCTGTAGCCTACATGGTGTTCTTCACAGTGACGTGTAGCTGGGGAATATCTTTGGGTAAGAAATAATTAAGTATTTCTGACAGTGAATTACAATGCAGCGATTTAGTTGTAAAGTTTAGGTGGCATCCACAACTGCTGGTGGCTTGATTTGATTTATTATTGTCACATGTATTAGTATACAGTGAAAAGCATTGTTTTTTGCTCACTATACAGACAAAGCATACCATTCATGAAGGAGGAAAGGAGTGAGTGCAGAATGTAGTGTTACAGTCATAGCTAGGGTATAAAGAAAGATCAACTTAATGCAAGGTAGGTCCATTCAAAAGTCTGACAGCAGCAGGGAAGAAGCTATTCTTGAGTCGGATGGTACCTTTGTATCTTTTTCCCAACGGAAGAAGATGGAAGAGAGAATGTCCGAGGTGTGTGGGGTCCTTAATTATGCTGGCTGCTTTGCCGAGGCAGTGGAAAGTGTAGACAGAGCCAGTGGATGGGAGACTGGTTTGCGTGATGGATTGGGTATATTCAAGACCTTTTTTAGTTCCTTGCAGTCTTGGGCAGAGCAGGAGCCCATACCAAGCTGTGATACAACCAGAAAGAATGCTTTCTGTGATGCATCAGTAAAGGCATTGGTGGGCTTTCTTAACTATAGTATTGACATGGGGGGACCAGGACAGGTTGTTGTTGATCTGGATACCTAAATACATGAAGCTTTCAACCATTTCTACTTCATTCCCACTGATGTAAACAGGGGCATGTTCTCCATTAGCTTCCTGAAGTAAATGACTATCTCCTTTGTTTTGTGGCCATTGAGGAAGAGATTATTGTCATTGCATCAGTTCACCAGATTCTCTACCTTATTCCTGTCACCTGTTTCGCCATTGTTTGAGATCCAACCCATTGCAGCATTGTCATCAGCAAACTTGAAAATCGAATTGGTGCGGGATTTGGCTAAACAGTCATAGGGGTAAAAAGAGTATAGTTAGGGGACTGAGAACACAGTCTTGCTGGCACCAGTGTTGCAGATGATTGTGGAGGAGGTGTTGTTGCCTATCCTTACTGATTGTAGTCTGTGGGCTAAGAAGTTCAGGATCCAGTCACAGAGGGAGGTGCCGAGGCCCAGGCCACAAAGTTTGGAGATGGGTTTCATAGGAATAATGGTGTTGAAGGCTGAGCTATAGTCAATAAATAGAAGTCTGACATAGATGCCCTTGTTCCAGGGTTGAGTGCAGGCCAGGGAGATGGCATCTGCTGTGGATCTGTTGTGGTGGTAGACTGACTGTAATGAATCCAGCAATCTGGGAGGCTGGAATTGATTTGTGCCATGACTAGTTTTTTGAAGCATTTCATAATGATGGATGTCAGAGCCACTGGGTGATAGTCATTAAGGCGCATTGCCTAGCTTTCCTTAGGTACCGGAACAATGGTTGAATGGACTTCCACTACTGTGTTCATGTTCGTGTTTTACTTGGGGTCCTGGATTAAAATGTTACTGTTGAACCTGCCTGATCTTGGACCTCTGTGTTGCGAGATTTCTTACCTGCCTTTACCCCACTAAAGGTTAGTGTTTGTTCAGTAGCTAGGAGCCTCTGCAGCTCAGGAGAACAGCTGAAAAAATGCATGGCTTAGAGGACAGATATGTGAATGCCTTAATTGAATTGTAGAGAGCTAAGCTGTTACTGAAGGTCTGTACTTCAAGCAGTTGAACCACATTGGGTATGCGTCCATATTGTTGGCAGAATGGTGGCACAGTGGTTAGCACTGTTGCATCACAGCGCCAGGGACCCGGGTTCAATTCTGGCCTTGGCTCTTTGTCAGTGTGGACTACCTTCCTCCCCCCATCCCACCCACATGGGTTTCTTCTGAATGCTCTGGTTTCCTCCCACAGTCCAAAGATGTGTGGGTTAGGTTGATTGGCCAGATTAAATTGTTCCTTAGTGTCAGGGAGATTAGCAGGGTACATATAATGGGTTAGAGGAATGGGGCCTAAGTAGGATTGTGGTTGGTGCAGACTCAATGGGCCGAATGGTCTCTGCAGATTCTGTGTTCATACATTTTATGATGTGTTGCGCTGCTCCCCATGTGATTCGAGAGGAACCCAAATCCAGCACTAGCCAGTTGCAGAATGATCAGTTATTGCCTTTCTTCCTTGAATGAGAGGTACATTGGATTGATTTGTCTGAGTTAACTCTATGGTGGCACACTACTGATTAGAACCTTGTTGAATCTTTGTGGAACTGACTCAAAACATTAATTTGACATCAAGCAAAATGAATTCATTAGTCTTGTTAGAGCAACAGGGAAGCAATGAGTGATCAGATTGATCCTTGGGTAGGTAACATTGGCAACCCTCCAGCAAAGATGGCAAAAATTAATCAGGAATACATTGACAAAGATACAGCATTGAACAAAAATTCCCTCGATGAAGAAAAATCAGCCATAGTGATGAATGATTTACAGGTGAGGATAATAGTCATTGATTAAAACAAATGATCCATGGATTTACTCATTAGTTAGACACTGAAAAGCAGAATGTGCTGATAGATTTTATTTTTAATCTGTATTTTTAATGCGCTGTGGAGTCCAGAGTAATTGTTTGGAGTAGGGAAAGAAAGAAATAGAAGGGAATGGCTGGGGTAAAGAAATTAGTTGATTGAGGTGGTGAGCAGTAGGAAAAAAAAGACCTGAATCTTTGTTCCCTGCTCAGAATTACAGAAAGAGGACACTTCCTGCTCCACAAACCTAACCCGTGCAAAAGTGCCCCAGAAGTTACAATTTCTGGTCTGGGGGTGGGTGAAATGGGGTGATTCTGGAAAAGGTTTGAAGGTGGCCAGGTGTGAAGGTGGGCTGGGCAGAAGGCCCAACTTCATGCTCAGACACTTAGACAAAGATACCAAAAAAAGGAAACAAAAATCAGCCCCTCACCTCTCGTAGTCCAGTAGCTCCCACTCACTCCCAATGCCTCATCCATGCCAACCCATGCTCATTAATTCCCTCCGTGTCAACTAATGCCCCACTATCCACCCCAGTGATCCCTCAGACTCTCCTGCCAGGCAATACACCTCCACACCTGCATGATTCTTTATAGCACTGATGGCAATTTATACCCTTCTACCCACACCTATTGATATTTGTGCCAACTTAGTGCCAACCAATGCCCCCTACCCACCCCCAAACACTTCCCCATGCTAATTCACTCACTATCCACTATCAGCATTCTCAAAACTCATGCTGAGATTAAATGAAGTTCTTAAATGATTATTAATAAATCCATTATTTAAAAAATATCTTGTTGATTAAAAACTCCATTCACTACCTTTACCTCCCTGTAATCATAGAATCCCGTAAGAATTCAGCAACACCAATTTATAATCCAACCGATTTATTTGATAGTAAAAACGCGAGCTTTCAACACTCTGTGTCTTCCTCAGGCAACTGCATTTGCCTGAGGAAGACACAGAGTGTTGAAAGCTCGCGTTTTTACTATCAAATAAATCGGTTGGATTATAAATTGGTGTTGCTGAATTCTTACTGAGTTCTTACCATCCCAATCCAACGCCGGCATCTGTATATCATGACTATCATAGAATCCCTACAGTGCAGAAGGAGGCTATTTGGCGTATCAAGTCTGCACTGACTACAATCCCACCCAGGCCCTATCTCTGAAACCCCAGAAACCCATTAAAGTCTCTACTTTCTCAGAAGACTAAGGAAATTTGACATGTCAGCTATGATTCTCACCAACTTTTTGAGATGCACCATAGAAAGCATTCTTTCTGGTTATATCGCAGTTTGGTATGGCTCCTGCTCTGCCCAAGACAGCAAGGAACTACAAAACATCGTGAATATAGCCTAAACCATCACACAAACCAGCCTCCCATCCATTGACTCTGCCTACACTTCCCATTGCCTCGGGAAAGCAGCCAGTATAATTAAGGACCCCACACATCCTGGACATTCTCTCTTTCACCTTCTTCCTTCAGAAAAAAGACACAGAAGTCTGAGGTCACGTATCAACCAATTCAAGAATAGCTTCTTCCCTGCTGCTATCAGGCTTTTGAGTGGACTTACCTTGCATTAAGTTGATCTTTCTCTATACCCTAGCTGTGACTGTAACACTACATTCTGCATTTTCTTGTTTCCTTCTGTATGAATGGTGTGTTTTGTCTGTATAGCGTGCAAGAAATAATACTTTTCACTATATGTTAATACATGTGACAATAATAAATCAAATCAAAAATATTTGCTAATCCCCCGATGTTAGCCGTAATGAAAACAGGCATTTACAGTCATATTCACTTCCACGACTTTATAACCTGTACCTTTATAACTTGTATCTGTGCTGTACAGTTCTTTGTTCTTTGTTTTGAATCTTGCGTTTTGTCAGGAATAAAGAATTTGTGGTGAGGACCTGGTGCTGTCCTCGCAGCTGAAGGTTGATGTCAATGGGAAGAAATGGAAAACGTGACAGAAGATAAAGTGACATTTTGTTTTTCTTTTATTTCCTGATAGCCAAAGAACTACACATTGATCAAGCCTTGGTGGTTCTGCACAACACTTTGAGTCAACACAATGTCAGCATCCTCTACTTGTCTGACTATTGCTATAAGGTAAGAAGTTATTTTGTCAATGCTTTGCAAGCGTTTGCCTGGATTGTCTACCTGTAATGTTTACCTGATTTCTAAGGGCAGAATGGTGAAGTCTGTGTACTACCGTTTCATGTACTAGGACTACACCTCAATATGCTCTGTTTAATGCAGGTTCTAACTCGCGTGGGACTGTTGAAAATTGGAGATAATCTGTCACTTAGTCAGACTATTCAATCATCTGGTTTTCAGCCAATAACTTGGATTGTGGTTTTCACTACAGTAAAATGATTTCACATGGCAAAATCCAGGAGCTGGCAGAGTATCTGAACTTAGGACTAAAACTATAGCAAACAGAATTTCCTGCAGCGTTCGATTATTCTTTGTTTGATTATGTGAATCAGCTTAATGTTAATGCTTCTTGTGCCCGATTAGTTAAGCCTGGATGTGAACTTAGTAAAATAAACAAGCTGTCGAAGTTGATGGAAGCTAGTATGTAAGCATGGAACAGATATTTTAAAGCATTGTGAATTAAATCTGTTACACAGACACATTGAAACTGCATAGCTCCAATATACGACATCCTCTGAATGCAGGAAGATTATTTCTCAAGTAAAATGCAATGGGTGGAGGATAGCTGCTTAGTATATAGAATGTGCATCAAACCAATCATGGCACCTTCAGTATTGTGGTCTCCAGGCGTGTTTGACAGGGGAGTGATCCAGACATCTCTATTCCAGTCAGGAATAGTGGTGTCACTCCAGCCAGCTATCGAATGATGGGATTTTCACCATTGTGATTGTTTCTGGTTGGCTCAGGATCACCGCTGGCAAATGGCAGCTTTGCTGGGTGTGTGGTTGTCTCTTGGGTTAGAGCAATGGTGACATGGTGGTGAGCACTGCGGCCTCACAGCACCAGGGACCCTGGTTCAATTCCTGGCTTGGGTCACTGTCAACGTGGAATCTGCACGTTCTCCCTGTGCCTGCATGAGTTTCCTCTGGGTGCTCCGATTTCCTCCCACAGTTTGAAAGACGTAGTGGTTAGATGCATTGGCTATGCTAAATTCTCCCTCAGTGTACCTGAACAGTGTGGTGACTGGGGGATTTTCACAATTACTTCATTGTAATGTTAATGTAAGCCTACTTGTGACACTAATAAATAAACTTTAAACTTATGAAGGAAATCTGCTGTCCTTACTTGGTCTGGCCTATAAGTGACTCTAGAGCTACAGCAATGTGGTTGACTCATGAATGCCTTCAGTTTAAGGGCAACTAATATAAACTTGAAGTTTAGTTTGTTACTTGCCAAAATCAATCCTGAAATCAAAGGACTTTATTTTCCCCTGTTGATCCTATAGCTGTTTCTAGGATGTTGCTGACTCAGGGCAACAATCACACTTATCTACATTGCAAATTTATAAACCCCCCAAAAGTAGCTTAGAGAGTGAAGCTATATGAAATGTTTAACAGAAAGTTACTATATAACTGCAATGTTATTCTAATTCATAGGAATATTGGAAAGCAGTGAAGCAGAAAAAGATCATTTTTGTCTGTCTGACTGGTCCTGAAATACAAAACCAGAATTCAGCGTTCACCATAAATTCGTTGTATATTTTTTTTTACAGATACGTCTTCAAAACTTTTGAAGTTATCAGCCATCGTTATATCCCAGGCAACCCATTTGATACATTCATTGTGTTTTTTAAAAAGTTTATTTATTAGTGTCACAAATAGGCTTACACTAACACTGCAATGAAGTTACTGTGAAATTCCTCTAGTTGCCACCAGTTCGGGTTCACTGAGGAAGAATTTTTAGCATGGCCAATGCACCTAACGAGCACATCTTTCAGACTATGGGAGGGAACCAGAGCATCCGGAGGAAACCAATGCAGACACAGGGAGAACGTGCAGTCTCCATATAGACAGTCACCCAAGCCGGGAATCGAACCCAGGTCCTTGGTGCTGTGAGACAGCAATGCTGTCCTGTTCAGTGTGAACTGGTTATTTCTGACTTCACTTTCTCTCCCCAAATTGGTCTTTTGTCTGTCTTGGACTGCAGTGAACAGTTTCCCACAGTTTTACTTGTCAGTATCTCGAAGAATGAGGAACACCTCAACAAGGCTCGGTTTGTCTTAATCTGTGCAAGAAAACTCAACTCCTGCAGCCTTTTCCTATTGACATTTACTGCAGCCGCAACTGCATTCACACTTGACAGAGATACTGACACGAGCTCTAAATTTGCCAGACATTTTGTAGCGATAGACAAGTCCACATTTTGAGAGCAAGTGTGACTCGTGAAACAACTTCTACCGATTCAATGGAAGAACTTCTCAAATGTAAATTTATGTGACTAATTTGGAATCACAGGAAGCCTTGTTTATATGACACACTAATGCACCCAGGTTCTGGAGAAAACTCAAACCCATAACACTTGTTAGAATGAGACTGAATAGCCTGGGTCTGTACTCGTTAGAGTTTAGAAGGCTGAGGGTGGGGGGGGATCTTATAGAGACTTACAAGATAATGAAGGGACTAGATAGGGTAGAGGTAGAGAGATTCTTCCCGCTTAGAAAGGATAGCAGAACTACAGGGCACAGCCTCAAAATAAGGGCGGGGGGCAGTTTAGATCAGAGTTGAAGAGGAGCTTCTTCACTCAAAGGGTGGTGAATCTCTGGAATTCTTTGCCCATTGAAGTGGTGGAGGCTACCTAGCTGAATATATTTAAGTCACGGGTAAATAGATTTCTGTTAGACAAGGAAATTAAGGGTTATGGGGAGAAAGCAGAAAGTGAAACTGAAACTTCAGACCAGCCATGATCTAATTGAATGGCGGGGCAGGCTTGAAGGGCTAGATGGCCTACTCCTGCTCCTATTTCTTATGTTCTTATGTTCTTAATGTAACCGGTGACAACATTGTATTGGATGTAATGTGACCAATGGTAACAAACTGTAGAAGTCAGCAGACCCAGTAAACCATTACAGAATGAGGTGATTCATCAGCTGACTCACTATAAATAAGAATTTTGGAGAAATTGGAGTGGTTCAAGGTGAGACCCGAAGTTTAAAGTAATGAAATTTCTTTATTAAACTCTTTCTTTGATTTATAAATTGGAGTAAGTTTTTCTATATTTTTACTGTTGGCATTTGAAGAGTTCTTTCTGAAGAAACAACCTCCTGACTAAGAAGTCAGAATGCATCCAACTAAGATTCAGATTATACACAAGAGTGACTGTTGTGCTATGAACGAGACCAATGAATGTTTCTATATTGAGAGCAATTAAGTTAAAAAGATCATGGTTACTGGAAAATTGATAAAGCAGGTTGAGTTACTGATAATATAGAGTGTATAGGAACAATAAACTGATGATAAGTGAGGTTTCCATGAAAACAGCCTTTTACTGTCACTAGGTAACCTACGTGCATCACTGAAAGTTATATCAGATTGGAAAACTACAGGTAAAACATCTTCCATTTTTGAACTTATAAGATGCATTTATAATATACCTTGGGCTATGAAATCTCTCTCTCAGCCTCTCTGCTTTGCTACAACTCCCTCTTGTTCCAGAAACCACTGCTGAATGTACCTCAATGCCTCTATTATCTACCTTAACTCTCCTCCATTTCTTTCTCAGCCTCTAATTACAACCATGTGAAATACTGATGTATTTGACTGCGTTAAAGGTGCTCAACAAATTTATGCGGCTGATTTTTCTTCAAATAGAAATTCACAGAATAGAATCCTGCTGTGCAGTATTTTCTGTATGTTTGAAGTGGAACTCTGCCAATGTTCCAGCTGAAATAAAACTTGTATCAAGGGTTAACAGTGGGCTACACTAATGCACGATATATCATTGACACTTCTCATAGAATCGTAGAATCCTGCCATGCAGAGGCAGGCCGTATGGTCCATTGAGTATGCACCGACCACAATCCCACCCAGGCCCTGTCTCTATAACCCCATGCATTTACCCTAGCTGGCCCCCCCAACACTAAGGGGCAACTCAGCATAGCCAATCCACCTAACCCACACATCTTTGGACTGTGGGAGGAAACCGGATCACCTGGAGGAAATCCATGCAGACATGGGGAGAATGTGCAAACCCTACACAGGCAGTGACCCCAGCTAGGAATTGAACCCGGGTCTCTGCTAACAACACTTCCACCATGCTGCCCTAAACAGGGGATCTTATCATGGTGCAGAATCAAAGTGTACTTCTATTAAAAGGTATGAGTAGTAGCTGATTCTTATGTCAGACTTGTCCCTGAGATTTGTGCCTCCCAGTGTCATAATGCAAGGAAAAAAAAATGACAGAGAGAAGATAACTCCAGCACAAGAGCTTCAGTTATATTTTCTGCGTATGTTCCACACATTGTTTTGTCACCCCTTTGAAAGGTGAGGAAGAATTTGCAATCTCACACTGTTTAAAGTTTTTAAAGTTTATTTATTAGTATCACAAGTAGGCTTACATCAATACTGCACTGAAGTTACTGTGAGAATCCCCTAGTTGCCACACTCCAGGTACACAAGACACTGCAAAAGATTGTGAGTGTAGCTCAATCCATCACGCAAACCAGCCTCCCATCCATTGACTCTGTCTACATTTTCCGCTGCCTCAGAAAAGCAGTCAGTGTAGTCAAGGACCACATACAGCCCTGCCATTCTCTCTTACACTTTTTTCCGTTAAGATACAAAAGTATGATTCATGTACTAACTGACTCAAGAACAGCTTCTTCCTGCTGCTATCAGACTTTTGAGTGGACCTATTTCACACTCAGTTGATCTTTTTCTACACTCTAGCAATGACATTTTGCATCCTCTCCTTTCCTTCTCTATGTTCAGTATGTGAATCGAGCCTGCGACTCGCCCCAGCCTGCGACTCGCCCCAGCCTGCGACTCTCCCCAGCCTGCGACTCTCCCCAGCCTGCGACTCTCCCCAGCCTGCGACTCGCCCCAGCCTGCGACTCGCCTGAGCTCTCGATTCCCCCCTCATGTCCTCAGGCCTTGATTTTTGAAATAGTTCCTCTCTATCTTGAGAACTTTGATCAAATCACCCCTTCACCTTCTAAGTTTCAGGAATGCAATATTAGTTAATTTTATCTCTCCTCAGAATTTGCCCTAGGTAAACTCTAGTAAAATGCTGTCCAAGACCAATGTATCCTTCCTAAGGTGTGTGTCGAGACTGCATTGAGTATCCCAGGTGTGGGTGAACAACAATATCCCCCTCTAGATATAAAGGCCAATGGTTCATTGGACTTTTTGATTACTTTCTATCCGTGATGTACACACCTTGCATTCTTGATGAACATCAGATCTACAACATTAACTATTAGAAATAAAAAGATGAGAAATTAGAAGCAGGAATAGTCCATTCAGCCCTTTGAGTTTGCTCCGCCATTCATTTTGATCATGGCTGATCATCAAATTCAATATCCTGATGCTCCCTTCCTTCCCATATCTCTTGATCCCTTTAGTCCCAAGAGCTATATCTAATTTCTTCTTGCAATCAGACAGCATTTTAGTCTCAACTACTTTCTGTGGGAGTGAATTCCACACATTCACCACCCTCTGGATGAAGAAATTTCTCCTCAACTCAGTTCTAAAAGGTTTGCGCCTTATCCTCAAATTATGGACTCCGTCACCATTGGGAATATCTTTGAAGAACATTTTATTCTCACTTAAGAACACAGTAAGAACAAGACCTGATAAGAATCTGCAGCAAATCTGTATGGTGCAGAAAGCCAGTTGCTCTGAACCCCCCCCCCCATTGAAATATCAATCCAATTCTTCCTTGCACAGTCCCACAATATCTGCTTCTCCAGGCAATCCCTTTGCAAAACTGGTTAAGCTGCCTGGCTATACACTGTTTGGGCAGCACACAGTGGCACAGTGGTTAGCACTTCTACCTCACAGCACTTGGGTTCAGTTCCCAGTTTGGGTCACTGTCTGTGTGGAGTCTGCATGTTTTCCCCATGTCTGTGTGGGTTTCCTCTGGGTGCCCCGGTTTCCTCCCACAGTCTGAAAGATTTGCTGGTTAGGTGCATTGGCCATGCTAAATTCCCCCTCAGTGTATCCAAATGGGTGCTTGAGTATTTTCGACTGGGGGATCTTCACAGTAAATTCATTACAATATTAATGTAACCTGACTTGTGACACTAATAAATAAACTTTAAAACTTTTGACACTGAAGCTGTGCCTTTGTGTACTTTATTGATCTTTATCTATTATTGAGTTTCAAGGTAATTATTGCCGCAAGGACCTTAAGTACTTAATTAATCTCTTCCCTATGCTTTTCCTTCACCTGTAAATAATGCCAAACTCTTTGTCCTTTCCTGTAACTCCTGTAAGTGGCATGGTGGCACAGTGGTTCGCACTGCTGCCTCACGGCACCAGGAAGCCGGGTTCAATTCCGGCCTCGGGTCACTGTTTGTGTGGAGTTTGCACATTCTCCCCGCGTGTGCATGGGTTTCCTCTCACACTCCAAAGATGTGTGGGTTAGGTGGATTGGCCATGATAAATTGACCCTTAGTGCCAGGAGAATTAGCAGGGTAAAAATGAGGGGTTATGGGAATGGGGCCTGGGTGGAATTGTGATCGCTGCAGACTCGATAGGCCAAATGATCTCCTTCTGCACTACAAGGATCATATGACTCCTTCAATCAAAGTAGTCCAAGGACAACGGTTCTTTCCATGGTCCACCTCTCATCTGCTCCGATTCCCATGGTGGGTAGGATGGTAAAATTCAGCCTTTGTTTCAGTTCCATAATTGGAAAATGTGCCAGTTCTTGTTGGGGTGGGTGGAGGTGCGAGTGGCAGTAACAGGATGAGGGTGATGGAGGTGGGATCCTTTTTCAGTGAAGAGGATGAAGAAATTTAGTTTTTTTACACTCTGGTTGACAACAGCTTCTAGCATGAAATAAATACTCGAGGCTTGAGGATTTTGCATTAAGAAATTAACTTCTGGGAGAGATAATAATTCTCCGCGATGGCAAAATAACTACTTTGGAGTCACACTGCAGATTCTTCATAACTTCATAAAGCAGCTTTAACTGCTTCTCGTGTTGTACAGTCACTCTGTGCTCAGAAAGAAATTTTTAGTCAATTGGAAAGTTGTTTTTGGTCCCTCATTTGTCAGTTATGATGATAACCGAGCATATAACAAGGTGCATTGGGTTATCAATCTGTTAGCAACACGATAATGTCACACGAGCGGCATGGTGGTTAGTAGTGCTGTCTCATAGCATCAGGAACCTGAGTTCAATTCCAGCCTTGGCTGATTGCTTGTGATAAGTCTGCATGTTCCCCTCATATTGCATGGATTTCCTCCAGGTGCTCTGGTTTCTTCCCACACTTCAAAGGTGTGTGGGTTAGATTGATTGGTCATGATAAATTATCCCTTGGAGTCAGGGTATTAGCAGGGTAACTATGTGGGGTTATGGGGTTATGGCCTAGGTGGGATTGTTATCCACGCAGGCTCGATAGGCTGAATGGCTTCCTTCTCCACTGTAAGCATTCTATCATAACTTGTGACTTTTCCTTTACAGTGGAGTCCCTCGAGCTTCACAGAATCTTGACATAATATTCTGAAGTCTAAAGGTTTTGGCTGTGTGACAGTTTGAGGAAATTTCAGTGTAATATATTTATTTAAAGCATTCTATTAAACTGTACTAAACCAGTGACATTTGTTTGGAAAAAATGGCCAATTAAATTGTTTAAATACCATGTCCTCTGTGGGGCATTTGTGTCTCCATGGGTAGCTCGACTGTTTATAGTAACACCTGCCATCCTTTCTTAGCCAGATGAGACAGCTCAATATTAAATGGCAGATGACCAATGCCTGGCATACCAACATCTGGCAAATCAACCACAGCAGTGATGTACTAATGTGAGTGCTTGATATACCAGTACCAAGTGGTCCAATATTTAGACTTCTGGGTTGAATTGGTGTCATTGACCTTCAAAACCAGGCAGTAGAGTTGCGATGACACTGAGGTATTATCGCCAGACTATTAATCCGAAAACTCAGCTGATGTTCTGGCGACCTGGGTTTGAACCCTGCCACAGCAGATGGTGGAATTTGAATTCAATAAAATATATCTGGGATAACGAATTTACTGATGACCATGAAACCATTGTCGATTGTCAAAAAAACATTTGGTTCACTGATGGTCCTTTAGAGAAGGAAATCTGCTATCCTTATCTGGTCTGGCTTGCACGTGTTGCTGGATCCACCGCAATGCGGTTGACTCTCAACTGCCGTCCAAGGGCAACTACGGATGGGCAGTAAATGCTGACCAGCCAGCAACGACCATGTCCCACCAATGAATGAAAAGAATTTATTAAGGGGCTGCGACTAACAGAAGTTACATAGTGCCCATGAATTTCACATTTTGCATATTCCACGTTGCAGGTTGAGTGCGCAAGGTCTGAAATCCCCAAATTAATGGGGATTAAAAGGCTGCTTTCAATGGATACCTGTTTGACCAGTTTGGACTAAACACTCTACCCTGGTGTTTGAACATTGTTAATTTGAGAAAGAAGGCTGGGACCCTCTGGCCTTGGAACGAGCTGTTTCTAAGAGGACACTATGAAAATAAATAAGATGTTGAATAGGATAGTAAGAGACATTGCTTTCAAAAAGGCCGGTGGGCAGAGGGGAGTGGGGGGTGTAGGATCTGGGCTTTCTCTACACCCTAGCTGTGATTATAACATTGTATTCTGCACCCTCTTCTTTCCTTCTCCCTTAAGTACTCTGTGAACATCAATAAGAAGTCTTACAACACCAGGTTAAAGACCAACAGTTTATTTGGTAGCAAAAGCGACTAGCTTTTGGAGCGCTGCTCCTTCATCAGGGAAGTGGGAGTTCTGTTCACAAACAGAGTGTATAAAAAAGTCACAAACTCAGTTTACAAAATAATGGTTGGAGTGCGAGTTTTTACAGGTAATCAAGTCTTAAAGTTACAGACAATGTGAATGAAGAGAGGGTTAAACACAGGTTAAAGAGATGTGTATTGTCTCCAGCCAGGACAGTTAGTGAGATTTTGCAAATCCAGGCAAATAATGGGAGTTACAGATAGTTGATATAAACTCAAGATCCCTGTTGAGGCCGTCCTCATGTGTGCGGAACTTGGCTATCAGTCTCTGCTCAGCAATTCTGCATTGTTGTGTGTTGTGAAGGACTAATATGTCTGACAGTAATTTATCAAATCAATTCAAAAAATCTTTCCATAGAAAGTTGCCAACAGTGGCTGCAGGAACAGTAGGGTTCTGGGCTCTTTTAAGAAATAGCAGGATGCTGCAATGGTGAAACTTGTGCTTCTAGCTCTTTGTATTAGAATAAGGAATGGAAAATCTGGACTGTGGTGCCAGGGGACGATTGGGCATTTTGATCTCCCACTTGCCCCATTGGCTCTATGTTCTCTGATCCTGTTCCCAGCTGCAGTGCTGTCTATCGGACATTAGGTAGCAGTAGAGTCTGGTGCCGGCTCGCTATCTTCCACAGCACTGCCGTCAGAATCCAGCTTCACCATTTCAATCTGCTTTCGCCAACTTTAATTTCCCTTATCAGATAATCAGAGGCTGCACAGTAAGAAGGGAGCACCATTGCACCTCACTTCGACATCCTTGATTTAGAGTCCACTTCTCTCCCTAATCATAGAATCACACAATCCCTACAGAACAGAAGGATGCCATTCGGCCCATTGAGCCTGCACCAACAACAATTCCACCCAATTGCCAATGTTAGAATGTGATCAGTGACAACTTTGTATTGGATGTAATGTGACGAATGGTAACAAGCTATAAGTCAGCTGACCCAGTAAACCAGTAGAACCGATTACAGGATGATGTGATAGTCAGCTGACTTACTATAAATAAGAACCTGTAGGGAATTGTGGGGAACTTGGATTGGCCAGGGTGAGGCCCCAAGTTGGGAGTAATGAAGTTTCTTTATTAAACCTTTCCTTTGATTTAAAAGTTGGAGTAAGTTTTGCTTACTCCAACTTCTGAAGAAACACCCTAATTCCCCTGAAACTAGGGTCAATTTAACATGGCCAATCAACCTAAACCACACATCTTTGCACTGTGGGAGAAAATCGAAGTACTTGGAAGAAACCCACACAGAAAAGGGAACAACATGCAGACTCCACACAGACAATGACTCAAGTTGGGAGTCGGACTCGGGTTTGTGGTGCTGTGAAGCAACAGCGCTAATTACTATGCCACCTTGCCGCTCTGGTTTGCATTTTTTTGCCTCGATCTTTCTTGTATGAGTTGTATGTTTGCAAACAGAAAGGCTGTTCGCTGCTACAACTTAAGGCACATCAGCACTTCTGTATTATTTTGTGCAGCATCCCGTGGGAGTGTTGTCAATTGTACCTTAATCACAAGCCAAAAAAACCTTCATTTTTAATTTTTAATACTGTAAAGGTGCAAGGTTAATGAAAATTATCAAAACCAGTATTAAGAAAAATTACCTTATGCAATTTGTTCAAATGTATCAGTTTAAGTTTTTTAAAGTTTATTTATCGGTGTCACAGATAGGCTTACATTAACACTGCAATGAAGTTACTGTGAAAATCCCCTAGTCACCACGCTCCGGCACCTGTTCGAGTACACTGAGGGAGAATTTAGCATGGCCAAGTGCACCTAGCTAGCACATCTTTGGACTGTGGAAGGAAACTGAGCATCTGGAGGAAACCCATGCGGACATGGGGAGAATGTGCAAACTCCAGATGACAGTTTGGGAATCGAACTCAAGTTCCTGGCACTGTGGGGCAGCAGTGCTAACCACTGATTTGGATTTGTGATTGTATACTCACAAATGGATGAAGATCTTGGATTCAAGGCTGATGCCAGAGGCTTGTAATCTGGGCGGATACTACACTGTAGTGCCAAGGGAGTGCTGCATTGCTGGGGGTGCTTTATACAAATGCAAGTTCTTTCATTCAAAGTGCTTCACCACCAGTGAGCTGCTTTTGAAGGACAATCGCTGTTACGCAGGGAAGCAATGCGTTCTAACAAAATTAAATCTTTACTGTAAAATCATCTAGTGGAGACAGAATGTGCAGCGGTCAGCCACAGAACATGGAAGTTATCCAAGTCGTAAGTGTGATAGACCATGACATTTAATTGAGTTCCAACACCAGAACAAAGTGCAGTAGTTTATGACAACATGCTTTGCAGTTGGGTTGGTGATATTTAATTCATAGGTGACAACAGTTGTGTCAGCTGATTAAACATTAATATTGCGTCAACAGCTGTACCTTGTCCACCACAGGTAACAGCCTCATTGTTTGCGAAACTCTTGTAGATCTTTTATCTTCATTGCACTTCATGTTATTTAGCAATCGCTAAACTGTTTACACAAAAACCTGCCCACTGTCTTCTGTCATTTGCACAATCCCCTATTTTGTCATTACTCCCAAAGAGTTGATGATAGTTCTTACTGTTAGTTGAAAGCTCATGGATTCAAACTCCATTTGAGGATTTAAGCATATAGTAATTAGCGCTGTCATTTTGAGATTGATATTTTTTTTATGGAAGTCCAAAGATGTGTAGGTCAGGTTGATTGGTTGCACTAAATTGCCAATTAATGTCGGGGGATAGCTAGGTAAATAGGTAGGGTTGCGGGGATAGGGGCTGGTTGGGATTGTGGTCTGTGCGACTTGATGGGCTGAATGGCCTTCTTCTGCACTGTAGAGATCCTCTGATTCTATGATATCAGGGGATATGAAGAAAAGGTGGTTAAATAGTGCAAATTAATTATGATTTAAGTTTTAAAAATTCATTCATGGGACATGGGCGTCTCTGGCTGGCCAGCATTTATTGCCCATCACTAGTTGCCCGAGAGTAGTTGAGAGTCACATTGCTATGGATCTGGAGTCACGTGTAAAGCAGACCAGATAAGGATGGCAGATTTCCTTCTCTAAAGGACATTAGTGAACTAGATGGATTTTTCTGACAATCGACAATGGTTTCACGGTCATCTGTGGATTCTTAATTCCAGATTGTTAAAAAAAAGTCAAATTCCATCATCTGCTGTGGTGGGATTCAAACCTGAGTCCCCAGGACATTAGCTGAGTTTCTGGATTAATGGTCTAGCGATAATACCATATGCCATTGTTACCTCATTATTGCAGATTTATGAATGTGAAAGTAGCTTTGGGACATAGTGAAGTTGTGAAAGGTGCTATAAAAAGGCAAATCTCTCTAATGTCAACCAATCATGGTTGAAATATGGGAATGGAGGTACTTTTAGTTTTAATTTTCAATGCAGACTGACCATTCAAGACCCACATGTGGCTAGTGAGACTTCACAAAATGAAGTTATGTGGATTAGAAAAACAATAAAAACAGCCCCAGTTTGCTCAAAGGTAAACTTCTTTATTCCCACTCCAACCCCCCATCGCCTTGCACATTTGCAAGTTTAAATTCAAACTCAGCCATTCATCTTGAGCTTGCCTTGAAGTGCAATTCTTTGAACATCAGCAAATGAACATTTAACACATTCATGTCCAATTCCAACTTTAACAGAACCACACCCTTTTTGCCTTTCTGGAGAACTGAAAAAAACAGGAAAACATTTAGTTGCCAGTGAAATTATATTCTATAGAGGGAGGCCAGTAATCGTTTTGGCGGCTTTGACCAACTGGTTACCATCAGCTTTTGCACTGTCTGCAAACTACTCTTTTTAGAAATAATCCTTGTGCCAGCTGTGCTCAGAATTATTACAGGCAGAACTTAGTTAAATGTCTTATTCAAAGGAAAGGACCTCTGACAATGCTGCCCTGGTCACTCCAGATAGTGTAATGTAATTGTAAATGCATTCATAGAATCCCTACAGTGCAGGAGGCCATTCAGCCTATCAAGACTGCCGTGACCACAATCCAGGCTTTATCCTCAGAACTCACCTGTTGACCCTAGTTAGTCCCCCTGACACTATGGGGCAATTTAGCACAGCCAATCCACCTAACTTGCACATTTTGGACTATGGGAGGAAACTGGAGCACCCGGGGGAAACCCACGCAGACAAGGGCAGGATGTGCAAACCCCACACAGACAATTGAACTTAGGTCCTTGGCTCTGTGAGGCAACAGTGCTAACCACTGTGCCACCTGTTCAAAAGCATTTTAGTGGACCATATACTTGCAGGGTAACGTCTTACATTCATGTTGCTGGTGGAACACTTACCGTGCAGCCCATGGTTGTCTGTACTGTGCTTCACCAATGTGGCACTCCTTCAGCACAGAATTTAACTTAACTGTGAACTTGACCCTGGCTTGGGGCTCACACCCACAATCTCATTTTTCCCTTTATTCTCTTGTGGGATGTTGGTGTCGTTGGCTGGGGTCAGCATTTGCTTCCCAACCCTAACTGCCCTTGAACTGAGTGGTTCGTTCAACCATTTAAGACTAAACCACCTTGCTGTGGGTTTGGAGTGACATATAGGTCAGACTGGCTAAGGATGGCAGATTTCCTTCCTGAAAGGACCTTAGTGAACCAGATTTTTTTTTACAACAATGGATGATAGTTTCATTGTCACGTTACTGAGCCTAACTTTCAGTTCCAGCTTTATTACTTAAATTTAAATTCCATCAGCTGCTGTGGTTGGATTTGAACTCACTTTCTCAAATTCTTAGTCTTTGGATCCTAGTCTGGCGTCATTCTCACTGCACCACTCCTGCTACAAAGTCAGGAGCACTACAAGAGAGAATAATGGCATTGTAGTAATGATATCTGTTATAATATTTCTATGATTTCTATGATAATATTCATGACTATGGGCCAAGTGTTGGCAGGTGGGATTAGGTCAAATTCAGGTGTTTCTAATGTGTTGGTGCAGACTGGATGGGCCGAAGGGCCTTTGAAGCTGCTGTATGATTTGATGATTCTATGAATATTTCTTTATCTTCACTTCCATTATAGGTAATCACAATTGGACCAATCACTCCACGTTCACACCAATACAGAGAATCTCAATGTAGAAAATTACTCTCCATTTGCTTTCTATGAATAGAATCCCAAGGAACCAAACAGCATTATTTTAGGGGAGGTGGTGGTGTTGTGATATTGTCACTGGACTAGTAATGCAGAGGCCCTTGATAATGCTTTTTGGGACCTGAGTCAAATCCCACCATGGCAGAGACGAAATTTGAATCCAATGAAAAAAAAATCAAAATCTAATTATGACTATGAAACTATTACTGATTGTTGTAAAGAAGCCATCTGATTCATTAATTACCTTTAGGATGGCACAGTGGCTCACAGCTCCAGGGACTCTAGTTTGAATCCTAGTTTGGGTAACTGTGTAGAATTTACACGTTCTCCCTGTGTCTGCGTGTGTTTCCTCTGGTTGCCTGCCATAATGTGAAAGACATACTGGTTAGGTGAATTAGCCATGCTAAATTCTCCCTCACTGTATCCAAACAGTTGTCGGAGTGTGGCAGCTAAGGGATTTTCACAGTAACTTCACTGCAGTGTTAATGTAACATGACACTAATAAATAAACTTTAAACTTATGGAAGGAAATCTGCTGTCCTTACCTGGTCTGGCCTACATGTGATTCCTGAGCCACAGCAATGTTGTTGACTCTTAAATGCCCTCTGAAATGACCTAGTTCAGTTCTAGGGCAATTAGGGATGGCCAACGAATACTAGTCCAGCCAGTGATGCCCACATCCTAAGATCGAATGGAAAAGAAATTCAGTGAATAGAATTCCTGATCCCAATTTAATTTTTTTTTAAATTTTTGCTGTGTTTTTTTATTCATTCATTCATGGGATGTGGGTGTCATTATCTGACTAGCATTTATTGCCCATTCCTAGGAGGCAGTTGAGAGTCAACTGCATTGTTGTGCCTCTGGAGTCACACGTAGGCCAGATCAGGTAAGGACAGCATAACCTTTGATTTCAAGCAGGATTAGGCTATTGAGTTGGATGTTCAGCCATGATCATAATGAATGGCGGAGCAAGCTTGAAGGGCCAAATGGCCTCCTCATATTCTCTATGTTTTAATTTCCTCCCCTTAAGACATTAGTGAGCCAAATGGCTTTTTCCGACAATAGTTTCAGGATGGTTTCATGCTGTGGCAGGATTCGAACCCAGGTCCTCAGAACATTAGCTAAGAGTCTAATAATACCACTAGGCCATTGCCTCCCTGAACACTGAATTGTTTGGGTAGTTTGAAATTCTCTGTTAGACTTTGAATTCATTTCAGTTATAAGAATAATTTTGGTATTAATCGGTCACTTAGATTATTTTCTCAGCATACAGTGTTGAACCGTTGCTAAGGGGCAAATACTACAAATTTTGCCCATTTTAATTTTATCAACAGTTGCCAGGATTCATAACTCAAGTCCAATAGTTTTTGGCAAGCTGGTTATGTCACAATCTATTCATGTTTGTATTAATGTACTAGTTTAGGACAGTTTGAAGGGATTTAGAATTACATTGACATTGGCAAGATTCCAGTGGTTCCTGAATAATGAGGGGGCTACAATGATCTGTCGGATGAATAATTAAACAGATGAGCTTTTGGGAAGCTGAGAATCAAGGCCCATTAATCTGTTACAAAGTCTGCATCTGGATTAAAGAGCTGCGTGTTTAACCCTTTGTGGGCCACAGTTGCATTTCTCTGCTGAGTCTAACTGGTTGTTCATATAGTTGTCATGAGTTCAAGGTTCTTGACTTTGAAACTGAGATTTGAAATATTAACAGATTTGGAATAGTTTGCTCTTGTTGTAGAAGCATTAGCATAGTTACTTTAAATGAGCAAACTCCTATGTTAAAGTTGGAATTGGACATGAATATGTTAAATGTTCATTCGTTAATGTTCAAAGAATTGCACGTCAAGGCAAGCCCAAAATGAATGGCTGAGTTTCAACCAGTTGCAGTAACTAAATCAATAATATTGTCATCAGCATTCTCCCACCTTGAATCATAGGAACACTACAGTGCAGAAGGAGGCCATTTGGTCTATCGAGCCTGAACCTTCAACAATCCCACGCAGGCCCTATATATCCTACCCTATATCTTTATCCTAATATTGATACTAAAGGGCAATTTAGTATGGCCAGGCCCTCTAACCTGCACATCTCTGAAACGTGGGATAAAACTGGAGCAGATACGACGAGAACTTGCAAACGCCACACAATCACCTGTAGTTGGAATTGAACCCGGGTCCCTGGCACTGTGAAGCAGCAGTGCTACCCACTGTGCCACCCGTAGATGATACTTAAGTAGCAAACAAATCCACTTCAGCTGGGGTGTCTTCATCTGGTGCAGCTCTGCTGGTCGCCAGTCCTCTGCATTATCTGTTTAATGTTTTACATATTTAATGAAGTCCACACTTCAGCCCATTGAGTCTGCACCAACTCTAGGATAGAGCATCCCACCCTGGCCCTTTTCCCTAACCCCATGTATTTACCCTGCTAATATCCCAGAAATATTTACTGAAGTTTTTTTTTACAAGAGGATGATGATAATGATGAATGAAGCACTTCAGCCTATTTGACCTTATCATTATGACCCTGTCATCTTTCAGTTTAAAGTTTATTCATTAGTTACAAGTAGGCTTACACTGCAATGAAGTTACTATGAAAACTCTAATCATCTCACTCTGGTGCCTGTTCGGGTGCACTGAAGGAAATTTAGCATGGTCAATGCATCTAACCAGCGAGTCTTTCAGACTGTGGGAGGAAACCAGAATCCCAGAAGAAACCCATGCAAAAACTGCATAGACAATGACTCAAGCAGGGAATTGAACCTGGGTCCCTGGCGCTGTGAGGCAGAAATGCTAACCATTGTGCCACCGTACTGCTGAATGAAATGAGAAAATCCTGGAAATGTGTTTCATCGATACTGGAAATGGGAATAAAACAGGTTAACACCTGTGTGAAAAGCATTCATTTTTGTAAAGGAAGAGGAATCAGACCATTGTCTCTAGGTTTTGGCCAGTTGGAGATAGAATCATAGAATCCCTACTCTGCAGAAGGAGGATGCACTGACCACAATCCCACACAGGCCCTATCCCCATAACCCCATGCACTTACTCTAGCTAGTCCCCCTAATGCATGGGTCAATTTAGCATTGCCAATCTCCTAAGCCGCAAATGTTTGGATTGTGGGGAGAAACTGGAGTACCCAGAGGAAACCCACAAAGGTAAGGTGCAGATTGTATAGAGATAGTCACTCAAGCTGGGAATCCAACCCAGATCCATGGCACTGTGAAGCAGCAGTTCTATCCACTGCCGCTCCTTCGACCACACAGCAGAAAGACAAAGAGACTGAGAAAGAGGACTGGGGAGAGAAGCTGATCAGTGTTGCTTCAGCAATTCTCAATGAAAAGATCAAAGGAGAGCATGTAGTTCGAAATCACGATCTTAAGACTTCATTGGCGAGGTGAGGTGGTAAGATTGGAGAGGAAGCATTAAATGCCCTCATCCATCCCTTGCTGGCGAGAATCGCATTCTGGCATCTTTTTTGTACAAAGAGCCATAAGATTTCATTTTCAAACTTGCTCAAAAAGCACGTTTGAAACGCTCCCGTTTTCTCGCTTGCTCGGCACCTAGAATGTTTCTCATTAAATCGTGCTCACATTGTTAACAGTTGTCAATTCTTGAAGTCATGTGTTGGATGATAATCATCATTTTTTTTTCTTGTTTCCTCCCCTAGTGTCTTTATCAGCTTCTAATGCGGGCAGATGCTCAACAGGGAGATTATCCCACCAACGCCAGTGCTGTTGTGAGTGTTCTGTTTCCGTTGACATTCCGGGTTGTTGCTGGAGAAGAACACAACTACTCTACAATTTGCAGGTAAGAAGGAGGTTACAATCGCATGTCCTACCACACTATCCCAAGCCTATCTTTGTGCCACCTTGCCACATCCACCTGCAGTGGTTAGCACTGCTGTTTCACAGCACTAGGTTCAATTCTGACCAGTTCTGTCTGTGTGGAATTTGAACCCAGGTTCCTGGCACTGTGAAGTAGCAGTACCAACCACTGTGCCGCTGTAGTACCCCCTAGGGTTATGGGAATAGGCCCTAGTTAAGATACTTGTTGGTGCAGACTTGATGGGCCAAATGGCCTCCATCTGTACTGTAGTGCTTCTATGATTTTATGAACCCTAAGTGATTTCCTATATCCTCTTTCTCTTTTCCCCTACTGTATAGAATAGTGATTTACGTTCTTTGTAGAAGTTGGCAGCGTTGCTTCAAAGCAAGGTACTTGGAGTGGTTGCATGGGGAAAGGGGAGTGACCTCTTTGAACTGGTAATGGTATCTAATTGCAAACCTGAGCATTAATGATTGAAAATGGAGCAGGAACAAAGCCTTTGGATGCTTTTTCCAGTAATTTACCAGATACAGCTGTTCTAAACCCTCTCTTCGGTAAATGGTGGTGGCTTATAATCTATTATTAATCATGTAAATGAACAAAAACAAAACCTTTTAGTTGTCTTTGAAAAAGGCAACAGTAAGTTTTGTATCCACCCTTATTTTTTGTTTCTCAATGTTTCTAGTTCTTTCACAAAATATAAACCTCCAAATTTATCTTTGTGATGTTTGTCTATGTATTTGCATGACATCTTTACAATGTTAATGGGGCCTCAACTTGTCTTAAACAAACTCCAGTTCAGTGCTGAGAGGGGTGGTTTATAGAAAATGTTAAATAGAGGGAATTTCCACAGTAACTTCAGGGAATTCTCCAGCAGTGCTGGTCCAAAAGCCAGAAATTCTTGCCCGACCATCAATGGTGTTTCACATTTTCTGCAATCTGCCCACTAAAATTCCAATGGTGGGCAGAATGGGAGAATTCTGGCTTTTTCCCAGCATGCCAGCTAACATCTCCACCCCCACTCCCCGGCCATCATGTAACTTGTTGTTAGTCTACAATGTTTTTCCCCTAATAAATAGGGTGGCCAACTGCAATTAAATGTATTCCTGGTGGTTCCATCATCGCCTCCTCCCTCTGCTCTTCAGCTATTCTTTGGCCAATACATCCATCCTATTAATGCACTGCCCTCGTTCACCAATCGGAAAGCCAAAAGACTCATTAGCTAATTGGATGATGCTGGATTGTCAGCCAAGCAACTGTCTCTCATCCCATTTTCAATATTTTTTGTATTTTGCAATGCAAAATAATCAAAGCAAATTACAACAAAACATCTCTGTTGTTAACATTCTGATGATTTTTTTTTCCCCCAGGGTTGCACCTAGCAGTGTCCCAGAGATTGACCGTAACATCCTGGAGACTCCAGGCCAGTCCTGTAGGGTTGACAACCCTATACAGTCACTGTGCATTTAAATAATTCAAAAAGCTTTAGGCTTTTTTAACAGTATGATAAATGGTTCCATCGATGTGAATCTTAAAATCATCTGTTCAAGAATCTGTAACACTTATCACTATTTATGAAATATTTCCCTGAAACAAGATACAGGAGCCATCTATCACCTTCCTGTCTCCATTTCCAACATTAGAGTATCTACCAATATCCATTACATTCCCATTCACCACCACTCTCCCCTTGGCTGAACTTGTTCTATCTCTCAACAACTTCTCCTTTAACTCAGCTTACTTTCTCCAAATCAAAGGAGTAGCAATAAATATCCGCTGCCTCAGCAAAGCAGCCAGCATAATTAAAGACCCCACGTACCCTGAACATTCTCTCTTCCATCTTCTTCCATCAGGAGAAAGTTTGATGTCACATACCAACTGACTCAAGAACAGCTTTTTCCCAGCTGCTTTCAGACTTTTGAATGGATTTACCTGGCATTAAGTTGGTCTTTTTGTACACCCATCTATGACATGTAACACTGTATTCTGTACTCTCTCCAGGAATCGAACCTGTGTCCCTGGAGCTGTGAGGCACCAGTGCTAACCACTGTGTCATCATGCCATCCAGTGATAAGCGCTAATGATTAAACTAACCAAAATGATTTGATTTTGGAAGCTCATCAGCATATTGCAAATATTGATCTTCTCTCAATTTAAAAATAATACTTATTCCATATTTGTCTTTTTATGGGGCATGTGGAACATTTCTTGTTCCAGGCCTACCCAGATCCCCTCCAAAACTCCTTTAACCAATGACTAGTCATCAATTACTATTTTAGTGCTGCTTCATGCTCTCATCCAGAACTTGAAAAATTCATCAACTTCGCTTCCAGTTTCCATCCCTCCATCGCCTTCACCTGGTCCATCTCAGACACTTCTCTGCCCTTCGTTGATCTTTGTGTTTCCATTTTCAGCAATATACTATCTATCAACATCCATTATGTTACTTTGACAAAGGGGCATCTGGACTCAAAACATCAGCTCTTTTTTCTCTTCTTAGGGATGCTGCCAGACCTGCTGAGATTTTCCAGCATTTTTTCTTTTAGTTACAGGAGCCGTCTGCAGGTTCTACTGTTAATCTGGGCTGTTCATGTTTAAATGTGGGCTTAGCAAATATGGACTAAATATTATTTTTAAACTGAGAAAAGATTGGTACTTGCAACATGCTGATGAACATCCAAAATCAAATAATTTTGGTTGGTTTAATCATTGATGATTATCTCTGGATGGCATGATGGCTAGCACTGTTGCCTCACAGCTCCAGGGACATGTGTTCGATTCCCGCTTGGGTCACTGTCTGTGTGGAGTCTGCATGTACTTTGTGTGTCTGCATGCGTTTCTTCCAGGTGCTCCTCTTTCCTTCCACAGTCTGAAAGACGTGCTGGTTAGGTACATTGGCCGTGCTAAATCTTCCCTCAGTGTACCTGAACAGGCGCCAGAGTGTGTGGCTAGGGGACTTTCACAGTAACTTCATTGCAGTGTTAATGTAAGCCCACTTGTGACACTATTACATAAACTGAAATAAGATACAGGTTATATGTGGCTGTTGATGTTTGGCCTTAGCAAATATGGACCAATATGGTGAAGAAGGCATGCTTGTTTCATTGATTTGATTTGATTTATTATTGTCACATATTAACACAACAGTAAAAAGTTCTATTTCTTGTAACTATATAAACAAAACATACTGTTCAGAGAGAAGGAAAGGAGAGAGTATAGAATGTAGTGTTACAGGTCATAGCTAAGGTGTACAGAAAGATCAACTTAATGCAAGGTAAGTCCATCCAAAAGTCTGACAGCAGCAGAGAAGAAGCTGTTCTTGAGTCGGTTGCTACGTGACCTCACACTTTTGTATCTTTTTCCTCACAGAAGAAGGTGGAAGAGAGAATGTCTGGAACGTGTTGGGTCCTTAATTATGCTGGCTGTTTTGCTGAAGCAGCAGGAAGTGTAGACAGAGTCAATGGATAGGAGGCTGGTTTGCGTGATGGATTGGCTACATTCATGACCTTTTATAGTTCTTTGCAGTCTTGGGCAGAGCAGGAACCATACCAAGCTGTGATAACAACCAGAACTAACACTTTCTGTGGTGCATCTGGAAAAGTTAATGACAGTCTTAGCTGACATGCCAAATTTTCTTAGTCTTCTGAGAAAGTAAGGTCAGAACATTGAACATAGGAGCTGGGATGTCTTTTTGAAGTTGTACAAGATGTTGGTAAGGCCACTCCTGGAATACTGTGTACAATTCTGGTCACCCTATTATAGAAAATATATTATTAAACTAAAAAGAGTGCAGAAAAGATTTGCCACTGGGACTTGATAGTTTAAGTTATAAGGAGAGGCTGGATAGACAGACTTTTTTCTCTGGAGCGTATGAGCTGAGGGGTGATCTTTAGAGGTCTATAAAATAATGAGGGGCATAGATCAGCTAGATAGTCAATATATTTTCCAAAGTGTAGGGGAGTCTAAAACTAGAGGGCATAGGATTAAGGTGAGAGGGGAGAGATACAAAAGGATCCAGAGGGGCAGTTTTTTCACAGAGGGTGGTGAGTGTCTGGAACAAACTGCCAGAGGTAGTAATGGAGGCAGGTATAATTTTTTCTTTTAAGAAGTGTTTAGACAGTTACATGGGTAAGCTGGGTATAAAAGAATATGGGCCAAATACAGGCAATTGGAGCTAGCTTAATGGTTAAAAAAAGGCAGCATGGACAAGTTGAGCCAAAGGGGTTGTTTCCATGCTGTAAACTTTTATGACTCTATTACTAAACATTTTTAAACTGATCGATATTTTCCAGCATGCTGATGGGCATTCTAAATAAAATAATTTTAGTTGGTTTTAACATTGGCAGCTAAATAGAACCGAATGATAATACCGGGAGATTGATGGTTCTAGCGTTCTATCACACAATTATTGGAAATTTGACAATGTCAACCTAAAAAGCATGTGTAAAAAAATTGAGAAGCTCCACAATCTCTGTTCACGGTTAAGTGGATAGGCCGATAAAGTTGCCTTGTCTGCTGCTGTGATTGAGATATTAATCTGTTGAAGCACCTCTGTTAAAATATCAGAGATGGGAATTGCCACAATCACTTTAAGCACTTGCACGGTAATATTCAGATTGAGTAAATCCAAGGTCACTGAGTTTTGCTCTGTGTTAATGACCGTCCCACCCTCTGATCAAAGGTAAATAGACCAATTTAAAAAGGCAGGCAGAGCATTGTCCAGCTGCTCAATAAAGGAATAGGCGAGATTAAAGGGAGAATGGAAGTCTGTAGGGAGTTCTTTCTGATCAGAGCAATCCTCCACAGTAATTTGAAAAGCCTTGATCAATAGTATTGACTTAAAAAAAAATCAAATTTGTCACCACCTCCCCCCACAGAGGTCTGCTTGTTGCCAGGTCATGCCATGGCAGCACTGATAAGAAATTGAGGCCCTACTGTTCACACGAGCAAAGTACTGCAGCTATTGGAGATTAGAAATTTAGTTAAAGTTTATTTATTATTGGGGAACTGATGGCCTTCTGCTATTATCGCTAGACTGTTAAGCTAGAAACTCAGCTAATGTTCTGGGGACCCAAATTCAAATCCCGCCACAGCAGATGGTGGAATTTGAATTCAATAAAAAAAATCTGGAATTAAGAATCTATCGATGACCATGAAACCATTGTCAGAAAAATCCATCTGGTCCACTAATGTCTTTTAGGGAAGGAAATCTGCTGTCCTTACCTGGTCTGGCCTACATGTGGCTCCAGAGCCATAACAATATGGCTGACTCTCAATTTCTTTGGGCAACTAGGGATGGGCATAAATGCTGGCCAGCCAGCGATGTCCATGTCACTTGATTGAATTTAAAAAAAACACTGTAATGAAGTTATTGTGAAAATCCCCTTGTTGCCTGTTCAGGTACACTGAGGAAAAATTTAGCATAGCCAATGCACCTAACCAGCACGCATTTCAGACTGTGGAAGGAAACTGGAGCATTTGGAGGAAACCCCACGCAGATAAGGGGAGAACATGCAGACTCCGCACAGACAGTGCCCCCTAGCTAGAAATCAAACCAGGGTCCCTGACGCTGTGAGGCAACAGTGCTAATCACTGTGCCACTATGCTGTCCACAACACAATATGTTGGAAATATTCACTAGGTCAAAGCAGCATTTGTAGTGAGGGACCTTTCTTTGGAAATCGGAAAAGCTGAGGATAGATCAGGCACCACTGAACCAGTGAGTCAATCCAACGAGATTAGATGCATTAGCCAATTAGCTAAATTGCTCCTTAGTGTTCCAATATGTGTAGGTTAGGGGGGGATTAGTGGGTTAAATGCATGAAGTTATGGGGATAAGACAGGAAGGTGGCCTGGATAAGGTGCTCTATCAGACAGTTCGTGCAGATTTGATGGGCAGAATGGCTTCCTTCTGCACTGCAGGAATTCTGCGATTCTGCGAATCTATGATTCAGTTCAGCTCACTCCACATGACATGATGAAACAGCTGGTTGAAGGCACTGAATGTGAAAGGCTATAGACTCCAGCAATGTTCTGGCAATACTTGCGCTCCAGAACCAGCTACGACCCTTAACTACATTGGTCTAATGTGGCAACACTTGCTTCTTCCCAGCAATGTGGAAAATTGCCCAGCTACGCTCTATCCACAAAAAGCAGGACAAATCCAACCGGTCCAATTACTGCCCCATCAGTCTATTCTCAACCATCAGTAAAATGAAGGAAGGGGTCATCGACAGTGCTACCAAATCACACTTCCTTAGCAATGGCCCGTTCACTGATGCTCAGTTTAGGTTCTGCCAGGATCACTTGACCACTGACCTCGTTAGAGCCTGGTATGAACAAAAGAGCTGAACTCAGGAGGTGAGCTGAGGTGAAGTAAGAGTGACCTTGAAACATTTGACCAAGTGTGGCATCAAGGAGCCCTACCAAACGAGGAGGCAGTGGCAAGAGGAAGGTGGAGGGAGCCTTCTGCTGTTTGGAATCGTACTTGGCACGAAGAGAGATGGTGTGGTTGTTGGACTCCAATTGCCTCAGTTTCAGTGGGGAAGTGGAGAGCGAATATGAGGGCAAGAATGGGAGAAGGTCTTAGTGAGTGGAGTCTGTGATGGCAAGATTGGGGTCCTGGGGAGAGAACTCTGGGTAATGATGATAGGAGCAAACAGTCACAATCAGAGGGGGGAGTGGGATCCAGAAGGGTGGCAGTCTCAGGGGAAGTTTGGTGAATGAAGGTCTTATTGGGTGGGTAACAGGGGGAATCAAAACAGGGGCTGTTAAATAATGAGAATTAAATTGAGGCCCCAAACTTTCCTCTGAAGTGGATATAAATGATCCCGTGGCACTATTTCAAAGCAGAGCAGTGGAGTTCTCTAATACTTATCCACCAACCACCATCTTCAAAGCAGATTCTGTGGCCATCATCACCTTGCTAGTTGTGGTCACCATGTTTCCTATAGGACAAGGCTGACTACACTTCAAAGATACTTCAGAGTTGTGGAGCACTTTGTGACATCCTGGAGGTGTAAAAGGTGCTGCAGAAATTGTGGCGTGGTGGTGTCATGGTTATAGAACATAGAACATAGAACATTACAGCACAGAACAGGCCCTTCGGCCCTCGATGATGCGCCGACCAATATAAAAAGCAATGCCCCTCCAAACTAAACCATTCCCTTCTCTTCCATATACTTATCAACTAACCTCTTAAACGCCACCAAACTTGGTGCATCTACAACAGCGGCAGGCAGGGCATTCCACTCCCTAATCACTCTTTGAGTAAAGAACCTACCTCTGATATCCGTCCTATAACTCATACCCTTAATTTAAAGCTGTGTCCCCTCGTGCTAGCTTTCTCCATCCTAGGAAAAAGGCTATCACTGTCCACCCTATCTAAACCTCTAATCATCTTATATGTTTCGATTAGGTCCCCTCTTAGCCGCCTCCGTTCTAACGAAAACAACCTCAAATCCCTCAGCCTCTCTTCATAAGACCTGCCTCCATACCAGGCAACATCCTGGTAAACCTCCTCTGTACCCTCTCCAATGCCTCCACATCTTTCTTATAATGTGGGGACCAGAACTGCAAACAATACTCCAAGTGCGGCCGCACTAGAGTTTTGTACAGTTGCAACATGACGTTGCGGCTCCGAAAATCAATCCCCCTACCAATAAAAGCTAAGACTCCATATGCCTTCTTAACAACCTTATCGACTTGACTGCCTACTTTCAGGGATCTATGCACATGCACACCAAGATCCCTCTGTTCATCAAGACTACTAAGAATCCTACCATTAGCCCTATACTCTACACATTTATTATTCCTGCCATAGTGCATTACCTCACACTTTTCACATTAAACTCCATTTGCCACCTCTCGGCCCAGCTCTGCAACTTGTCCAAGTCCCTCTGCAAACTATAACACCCCTCTTCACTATCTACCACTCCACCGACTTTAGTTTCATCTGCAAATTTACTAATCCATCCTTCAATACCCTCATCCAGATCATTTATAAAATTTACAAACAGCAGGGGCCCCAAAACAGACCCCTGAGGTACACCACTTGTCACCGAACTCCAAGATGAATATCTCCCATCAACCACAACCCTCTGTCTTCTATCTGCTAGCCAATTCCTAACCCAATTAGCTAAATCACCCTCTATCCCATACATCTGCATTTTCTGCCGAAGTCTTCCATGGGCCACCTTATCAAACGCCTTACTAAAGTCCATATATACCACATCAACCACCTTACCCCCATCCACCTCTTTAGTCACTTTTTCAAAAAACTCAATGAGGTTAGTAAGGCACGACCTACCCTTCACAAAACTTATCACTGCTGCGTCACAGCGCCGGGGATCCAGGTTCGATTCCAGCCTTGGTTGACTGTGCAGATTCTGCATGTTCTCTCCATGTCTGCATGGGTTTCTTCCGGATTCTCCAGTTTCCACCCATAGTCTGAAAAATCATTAGAAGCCCTACAGTTCAGAAGGAAGCCATTCGGCCCCTCAAGTCTGCCCACAATCCCATCCTGGTCCTGTTCCCGTACCCCCTCATATTTACCCTGCTACCACCCCCTGACACAAGGGACAATTTAGCATGGTCAATCAACCTAACCTGTACATCTTTGGAATGTGGGAGGAAACCAGAGCTCCCAGAGAAAATCCACGCAGACATGGGGAGAATGTACAAACTCTGCACAGACAATGACTCAAGGCTGGAAATGAACCCAGTTCCTGTGAGGTAGCAGTGCTAAGCACTGTGGTGTAGTTTAGTTGGATTGGCCATGCTAAATTGCCCCTTGGAGTCCCAAAATGTGTAGATTGGATGGATTAGCCATAGGAAATGTGGAGGGTTATGGGAATAGAGCAAGGGAGATGACCCAGGTGGGATGCTGTCAGGGAGGTAGGTGCAGACTCAATGGGCTGAGTGGCCTCTTCTGCACTGTGAGATTGTGTGACATACAAGTATTTGTTTTCCTATAAATCCTATAAATATAATTCCTATAAATACAGAGTTTGACCACAAAAGATAGGTGAACATTTTGAGTACAGATTATTTTGCCACAATCACTGACAGTTCCAGTGAACTGTCTGCAGCCCATTCTCTGTTGCTTTTCCAGTATTTGCTGAGTTTATTTCCCCTTTTATCCAGATGCCAAATTCCTGTTGGATAAAGTGTTTAGAATATGATCCCCAGCACAGCAGCCCGATGTATTGATGTCTCCCAGTTAATAAAATCTGATGTTGTAAAACACAGAATCCCTCCAGCCTAAAGACTTTACAAGGTCTTATTAAAAATTTAACAGATGCATAGGCAAAACAAAACCTCAAACGGTTGTCCTTTGCAAGCTACTTTTCTTGTCTGTATTTATAAACATTTGGAATGAAGTAGACACTGAGATTGAACAACTCATTTCGGGTCAGTTGAACTTTGGAAGCGTTGAATTTCTCTCTGCCTTATTCTTGTCTGAGACTGCTCTCATATCATTTTCAAATCAATGCACAGGTCCCTCTCTCTTTTAACCCAAGTGTCTATCGACCTACGCACACACAAAAAAGAAACTCAGTCTGTCCCGATCATATAATGTATCTGCTAGGAAATCAATACAGACAATTTTTAAATAGAAGGGACAAAGAAAAACGACTCGCAGCCGAATGAAGCCTCATCTTAACTGGAAGGAAGTGGTGACAGATGGCCGGGAAGCTCTGAAAGTGGGACCTCCTGAACTTGGCGAATCAGAACGCAGTTCTTTGCTCTGTGTTACCTAAGGAAAGGTGTGTTGGCCTTGGAGGGAATCCAGAGGAGGTTCAAAAAAATGATCTCAGGAATAAAGGAGTCATATTGATAGCAGTTGAGGAGTCTGAGTCTATATACAAAAGAGTTTGGAAGGAAGAGGAAGGATTTCATTGAAACTTACAGGATATCAAGAGGCCCAGATAGGACGTGGAGAGGGTGTTTCCATTAGTGGGAGAAATTAGAACTTGAGGGCACAACTTCAGAGTGAAGGGATGCTCCTTTAAAACTGAGATGAGGAGAAATTTCTTCAGCCAAAGAATGGTGAATCTATGGAGTTCATTGCCCACACAGGGCTATGGAAGTCAGGTCATTGAGTGTCTTAGATAGGTCGGTTCTTGATTAATAAAAGGGATCAAGGGTTATGGGGAAAAGGTAGGAGAATGAAGATGAGGAATATATCAGCAATGATTGAATAATGGAGCAGACTCAATGAGCTGATAGTCTTATGGTTCGAAGGTTATGGGCTCAAACCCCACTCCGGAACTTGAGGACGTGATCCAGTTAATATGTCGGTGTTATAATGAAGGAGTGCTGCATTATCAGAGCCGCTGTCCTTCGGATGAAATATTAACCCAAGAACTAGTCTTCCCATTCCTGCTCTGTTGGCGAATGTTAAAGATCCATTGGCTCTATCTGAAGAAGAGTGATGAAGTTTTGATGCCCTGGTCAATATTCCTCTCTTAAACCCCATCACCAAAACAACTCATCTCTGGATCTTGCTTGCACTGTATTTACCTGCATCACAGCATTGAAGAACACAGCATGTCAAATTCTCCAGGGCACTCAGGCAATACTTAAAATCCCTACACTGCAAGAGGAAGCCTTTTGGCTTATCGACTCTTCAACAGAGCATCTTATCCAGGCTCAATGTGATTTGATTTATTATTGTCACATGTATTAACATACAGTGAAAAGTATTGTTTCTTGCACACCATACTGACAAAGCATACCGTTCGTAGAGAAGGAAAGGAGAATGCTGAATGTAGGATTACAGTCATAGCTAGGGTGTAGAGAAAGAACAACTTAGTGTGAGTAGGTCCATTCAAAAGTTTGATGGCAGCAGGGAAGAAGCTGTTCTTGAGTCAGTTGGTACGTGACCTCAGACTTTTGTATCTTTTTCCTGATGGAAGAAGGTGGAAGAGAGAATGGGGTGCATGGGGTCCTTAGTTATGCTGGTTACTTTGACAAGGTAGCGGGAAGTGTAGACAGAGTCAATGGATGGGAGGCTGGTTTGCATGATGAACTAGGCTTTGTTCATGATCCACAACCCCACATATTTACCCCACTAATTACCCTAGTCTTCTTGGGACATTAAGGGACAATTTAGCTTGGTCAATCCACCCTAACCTCTCAACTGCCCTCAGGCAACTATGGGGGGGGCGGTGCAATAAATGCTAGAGACATGACGTGGAGATGCCGGCGTTGGACTGGCGTAAACGCAATAAGAAGTCTCACAATACAAGTTAAAGTCCAAAAGGTTTATTTGATAGCAAAACCATTTTTGCTGCCAAATAAATCTTTTGGACTTTAACCTGGTATTGTGAGACTTCTTACAGCCAGAGACATCCATGTCCCACGAATGAATTTTTAAAAAAATCAGTGACTTGGCTTCATCGGTAATTATGATATCTTTCTATGCACAAAATGGCTGCTATACTTACCGACACTAACAACAATCAAAACTACTCATTGAAGCAAAACAGTTTGCAATGTGCCTTGAGGAAGTGATGAGATGCTACCCAAGTCTGTCTTTGCTTGAGATTTATTGTTCTTCCTGGACATCGCCACTGGATGGCAATATAATAAAATTTGTGCGTGGAAATTTGTCTAACTCTGACCAGAGGCAGCAAAAGACTTGGGACAAAAATCGGGTAATTGAGCATATTTGATTTTCCTTCAAAAAAGCCTGTATAGGATTTCAGATGCTGCCACATTAAACCAAATTCCATTGATTAAAAGCATGATAATACTGCATTGTACACAGAACTATATGAGGTTTCGAATGTGTTAAGGACTGCATTAAAACATCATCCTACATCAGCATGTTAATTCTAGCACTGAACGAGAAATCAGGCTTTTAGTGTTCTTTCTTCCACACCATTTTTCTTTCTTTTTCTTCCTCTCTCTATTTTTCTCTCTTCCTTTTTCTTTCTTTCTCTTTCGCACTTTTCTCCCTCTCTTTCTCTCTCTTTAGTTTTCTCCCCCTCTCTCTCTCTCTCTCTCTCTATTTTTCTCCCTCTTTAGCTTTATTGCTCTATTTTTTCCCCTTTCTCTCTCTCTATTTTTCTCCCTTTATTCTTTTTCCCTTTCTCTCTCTGTTTTCCTCCCACTTTCTCTTTCTCTCTCTCTCTCTCTATTTTTCTCCCTCTCTCTTTCACTGGGGAAAAGGTAGGAGAATGAAGATGAGGAATATATCAGCAATGATTGAATAATGGAGCAGACTCGATGAGCTGATAGTCTTATGGTTCGAAGGTTATGGGCTCAAACCCCACTCCGGAACTTGAGGACGTGATCCAGTTAATATGTCGGTGTTGTAATGAAGGAGTGCTGCATCATCAGAGCTGCTGTCCTTCAGATGAAATATTAACCCAAGAACTAGTCTTCCCATTCCTGCTCTGTTGGTGAATGTTAAAGATCCATTGGCACTATCTGAAGAAGAGTGATGAAGTTTTGATGCCCTGGTCAATATTCCTCTCTTAAACCCCATCATCAAAACAACTCATCTCTGGATCTTGCTTGCACTGTATTTACCTGCATCACAGCATTGAAGAACACAGCATGTTAAATTCTCCAGGGCACTCAGGCAATACTTAAAACCCCTACACTGCAAGAGGAAGCCTTTTGGCTTATTGACTCTTCGACAGAGCATCTTATCCAGGCTCAATTTTTTCCCCTCTCTTTCTCTCTCTGTTTTTCTTTGATTTCCCTTTTGAAGGCAGCAGTTTATTTGCTACCTCTTGTCTTTCAGCAGCATTCTGTGATCCTCATTGTCTCAGTCACTTGGAGCGACTTTTCTGATTGGAACTTTTAATTTGCTTCGTTCAAATTCTAAGAACCTGGACCCTCTTTTCCAGACTGTGACCAAGGGAAATCGTAATTCACCTTTGTCCTCTCCACCCACACTGCTGTTTTAAGCACTTCACACAAATTGCCCATTGACCTCTTCATCTCCAAGGAATATAACCAAAAATCAGAATATTACAAAACATTTTACCTGTTGTTCATCATTGATAATCCCTTCACCTGGGTGCAAGGCATGTTGGATATAGTTAAATTTACATGAGCATCCGGTTGCAGGTGTTACAAGCTGTGCAGAAAAGTCCTCCATCTGCATTATTTGTTCTTTTATTCCTGCCTTGGAGTCATCCTTAAGTGTATTCAAATCCCAAACCAGGACATCATTCTGGCTAAGAGTGCAAGACTAAGAGATTTAAAGTTTATTTATTAGTGTCACAACTCAGCTTTGCATTAACATTGCAATGAAGTTACTGTTAAAGTCCCCTCGTTGCCACACTCTGGCGCCTGTTTGGATACGCTGAGGGAGAATTTAGCATGGCCAATGCACCCTAACCAGCACGTCGTTGGATTGTGGGAGGAAACCGGAGCATTTGGAGGAAACCCATGCAGACACGTGGAGAATGTGCAAACTCCACACAGCAAGAAGTCTCACAACCCCAGGTTAAAGTCCATTAGGTTTATTTGATAGTAAACACCATAAGCTTTTGGATCACACTGTTCCTTCGTCAGATGAATGGAGACTGTCACCTCTTTGTCAAGTGACTCTCCACTCACCTAACGAAGGACTGGCATGTTCTGAAAGCTTGTGGCATTTACAGTCACCTGTTGGACTTTAACCTGGTGTTGTGAGACTTCTTACTGTGTTTATCCCAGTCCAATGCCAGCATCTCCGCATCAAACTCCACACAGACAGTGACCTGAGGCCGGAATTGAACCCGGATCCCTGGTACTGTGAGGTAACAGTGTTAACCACTGTGCCACGGTGTCACCCCATCGCATATCATGTATTAGGTATGAATTGGTTTGAAATATGGAAAGATGCTATTCAAATATAATCTTTTTCCTTCCTCTGCCAGAACCTCTTTATATCTCTCTCTCACTTTCTCTCTGTCTCTCAGTCTTTAAGAACCTGGATCTTTAAAAAAAAATCCCAGAAACATTGGAGAAAAAAGAAATGCATGTCCTTCTTCAATCAGAAGCTTACGATACAAAACAGAGCTGTTGACTGGAATTGATTAAGGCCTTGTTTAAAAATTACGGCCATAATTCAGCAGTCATTAATCTTATAACTATTTAAAGAGGGGGAAAAAAACTTATTTCATTATTTTACTTTGAAAGTGAGATTGACAGAGCAGATATAGCCTGAACGTGGAGAACTTCTCTTCAATTAAACAAAGAGGCAGGTTGGTTATTATTAATTGATTTTAACATAAATTATAGGTTATGATTAATCATGTTATGTATTTTGTACAGTATATGGCCTTATTAATTGCCAGTACTTTAGTTCAGTGCCGAAGACCAACCTTGAATAGTAGGGCAGGCTAAGTGCAGCTCAGCACTGCACATGGTCATTGAGGACCAGTCTACTATGTTCAAGTACTCTTTATTTTAGTCAGTAGGGGCTCCAAAGACTTAATACTAGCTTAGACCCCAGAACAGTACTGATGGCATGCTTCGTTTATAAGATATCGGAGCAGAAAGAAGCCATTCAGCTCATCGAGTCCATTCTACCATTCGATCGTGGCTGATATGTCCTCTTTGCCATTTTCCTGCCTTCTCCCCATAATCCTTCAACCCATTACCAATTGAAAATCTGTCTAACTCCTTCTTAAATTTACTCACTGTCCCAGCATCCACGGGGTAGTAAATTCCACAGCTTCACAACCCTTTGGGAGAAGTAATTTATCCTCAACTCTGTCTTAAATTTGCTACCTCTTATTCTAAGATGATGATCTCTCTTAATAGAGTGCCCCACAAGAGGAAGCATCCGCTCCACATCTACTTTATCTATCTTATGTACTTCAATTTGATCTCCCTTCATTTTTCTAAATTCCAGAGAGTGTATGCACTGTCAGTGGCACTGTATTTCGTATAAGCCTTAAGCCAAAGTGCAAACCTGTACCCTCAGACAGATGTAAAAGATTCTTTGGCTCTATTCAAAAGAGGGCAGCTTCATTCTTTTCTACATTCGGAGTTTTGCCGAAAGCTATTTGCAATTTAGATTAATGATTTAAATGAGGGAGCTAAATGTAGTATCTCCAAGTTTAGTAGGTGGGAGGGTGAGCTGTGAGGGAAGATACGTAGTGTGATTTGGACAATCTGTGTAAGTAGGCAGATGCAATATAATGTGGATAAATGTGTGGTTTTCCACTCTAGTAACAAAAGCAGGATGACAGATTTTTATCTGAATGGCTATAGATTGAGAGGGGAATGTGCAATGAGACCTGGGTGTCCTTGTACACTAGTCACTGAAGGCGGTAAAGAAAGCAAATGATATTTTGGCCTTCATAGTGAGAGAATTCAAGTACAGGAGCAGGGATGTCTTGCTGCAATTATACAGGGGTTTGGTGAGCCACACCTGGGATATTGTGTGGAATTTTTGGTCTCTTTATCTGAGGAAGAATATAGAGAGAATGCAGCGAAGGTTTACCAGGCTGATTCCTGGAATAGCAGAACTGACCTATGAGGAGATTGAGTGGGTTAGGATTATTTTGGCTGGAGTTTAAAAGAATGTGGGAAAATTCTAACAGGGACAAGTCAGGATAAATGCAGAGAGGATGTTTGTGAGAGTGGAAAGTCCAGAACCAGGGGCCACAATTTGAGGTAGACCATTTAGGTTAGAGTTGAGGAGAAATTTCTTTATCCAGAGAGTGGGTGAATCTATGGAATTTTCTATCACAGAAAATAATTGAGACCAAAACATTGTATGATTTCAAGATGGAGGTAGGTATAGAACTTGAGGCTAGAAGGATCAAAGGGTATGGGGGAAAAGTGGGAACAGGTTATTGATTTGAATGATCAGAATATAATGAATGATGGAGCAGGCTTGAAGGGCTGAATGGCCTACTCCTATTTCTGATTTCTATGAAAGGTCATTGAACTTGAACATTGAATGTGGAAAATTCTGGCTAAGTTATTGATTTATATGTTTAAGTACTTTAATAGTTTTGGCAGTATATTGGGGGTTAAGTCAAAGTTTTCGAGATTATTTTAGCTGACAAGTGTTTTAATCCGTGTTGTATTCTTCGGATGTGAAAGGGATCTGAACTGATTGAATGGAACCCTTGGTGGTCTCTCCTTGTAACCTGTTAAGGGATAAGTTGGTTTTCTGGATTTCTACATGCAATGGAAAGATGTGTATGGTGAGGTAGGAGTCAGTCAGCATTGGTAAGAAGCTGGCTGATAGCACACCGACTATTTTATTTCTGTGGTAAAGTGAATTCACCTGAGAAAGAAAGAATTTGCCTTCTTAACATCCTAAGATGTTATACATTGCTGCTCCACCAATGGACTATTTTTGAAACATTATAGGGATGTGGGTGAAGGAGCAAGAAATGGATAATATGAGATTCAACCAGGGCTAGTGTAATGATTTCATTTTAACTTAGGAACTACATTGTTAATAAATGTTTTTTATCTTAGAGGAAAGCCACCTTCAGTTATGATGGCAGGTTACACTTAAAGCTGAATATGTCTTTGAGTTTTACAGCATAGAAAGAAGCCCTTCGGCCCATCATGTTTGTGCTGGCTATCAAGCACCTATCTATTCTAAACCTGTTTCCAACTTAAAAGAATGCCTAGACTGGTTCAGGGGCTTCCCCTCTCTTGTGTATTGCCTCCTTTTAAAGGAATTCCATGTACTTTATTGAAAGCAGGGGTGGGGGAGTGAAATTCATTGAAATGCATGTCAGAAATGGTGCGATGCTGCAATAGTCCCAGATTGGTAAGTGGACAATGTGTTCAGCAGCAGCAAGACTTAAGTTATACTATTGGTTGCGAATTACATTCTTCATGGCCAGTATCATTCTGAACAGATATTTCCAGGATCATTCCCTTGCACTTCTTCAAAATAATATTGTGGAAATCAGTTCTGTCCACCTGAGGAGGCAGATGTAAACATCTCATCCAAAAGACCTCCAAAAGTGCGGCATTCCTTCAGCATTGTATTGGTAGTGGTAGCTTTGATTCTGTGCTGGAATCTGGGAGTGGAATTTTGACTCAAAATAGTTCTGATCAAGAGATGAGAGTGCTACTCATCGAGTCACTATGTTTAAGATGCATTATTACCCTGGATTTAAGTTTATTTATTAGTGTCACAAGTAGGCTTATATTAACACTGTAATGAAGTCACTGTGAAAATCCCCTAGTCGCCACACTCCCGCACCTGTTTGGGTACACTGAGGGAGAACTTAGCATGGCCAATGAGGCTAACCAGCATGAATCTCAGAGGAAACCCACGCAGATACAAGGAGAATCTGTAGACTCAAGAATGACAGTGACCCAAGCCAGGAATTGAACTTGGATCCTTGGTGCTATGAGGCAGCAGTGCTAACCACTGTGCCACTGTGCCGCCCCAGGTGATGGGGATAGAATTACCATTAGACAGTACAATGTTGTACCCCTGAAATTGCAGAGGTATAGGTCTATCAGGTGCCTACAATGGATGATTTTGGAGTGTACCCAAAACATAACTCTCTTCTCTAAAAGGTCATGGACATTTGGTCTGCATTGTTCAACTCTTTAGAAGACATTCATCAAATACAATTTGCTGGTGCTGCAGTTGTCCATTTATTCTGCATCAGTCTAATGCACCATTAAAGCTACAGTTTGTACATTGATGTTTTGTTTTTCTTTAAGAAAAGCTTTTAAATATTTTTATTTCCTGAGGGAATAAGCAGTAAACAGGCCAGTCACTCTTTAGTTATTTTAATTGGTTGACTCTGATAGCAGTACTCAAGATGCTGGATTCTTGCTTCTTAGTGTTGTGCCTTGCCGTACAGTCTGTTTTTAACCCGTCCATATACAGTGGGCAAAGAATTGCGAGTCGGCTTCTTGTTAGTGGTGTGATATTTATTCTCACACATAATTGATATTAATTATCCGCACAATCACTACTAAGTTATCTTACAGAATATTAAAGTTCAAGTCCAATACCAGACCTTGACTTAACTTTTGCATCACTGGCAAGTACCTAAGCAGATGTTGGCCTTTATCCATGTGTTGGTCTCCTTGGTCCTCTGTGTAGTCCTTCATTCTGGTCTGGTGCTCTGGCTCTGGTCTTCCTTCTCTTGTTAGTGTGGTGGCTCTCCTCTTGGTGGTACTTGTGGTCACCATTGTTGTCTTTCATGAGAAGGAGAGATAGTGAGAGAAAATATTACTTTTTCCTCATTCTGAGTACTGAACGCTTCCACCAAACAGACAGGTGAAGTCTCAGTTTCAAATCCAATCAGGCAGCCACATCTCTGACAAAAAAGAACTGCACTGGGATATCAGTGTGGGCTCTGAGCTCAAATAAAGCCACAACCTTCTGACCAATGTGGCCAAACAGGCAACCTAAGATGGCGATTTACAAAGCATGCTGGGCTAATGCTGGCCAAGTCCAGAAACAAATAAGCTGCAGTTTAAATGCCTCGATCGATAAAGTCCGATCAAGTGCTGCCACGTTGATCTCTGGATGTGTATCTAACAGCCATGCCTGTAGGTGCTGGAGGCATGTAGATCACATACCTCCCTCCCAGATAAGAGGTTAAGATGCCCTGTGTCTGGTAAACAACCCGGTTTGACCAGAAAGTGTCCATTGTAATGGCCTATGTCCTGTGTATTCAGTAGTCTGGAATGGGAGCCTGTTTATCTCTGTCCTTTAAGCCTGTCTGTTTTTGGGTTTGGCCAATTATAGTAAGAAGTCTCACAACACCAGGTTAAAGTTCAACAGACTTATTTGTTAGCAAAAGCCACTAGCTTGCAGAGCGCTTGCTGCTCCTTTGTCAGGTGAGTGGGAATTTTATTCACAAACAAGGCATATAAAGACACAAACTGAGTTTACAAATTAGTCAGAAGGTTGTGGCTTTGTTTGAGCTCAAAGCCCACACTGATATCCCAGTGCAGTTCTTTTCTTGTCACAGATAGGTCTGCCTGATTGGATTTGAAACTAAGACTTCGCCTATCTTTTTGACGGAAGTATTAGGTACTCGGAATGAGAAAAAATCATACTTAATTTTCCAATGCCAGCCCTGTTCTAAACCTCCCTACCACTCGAGGCAGCACTTTAGTGGTATAATCGCCAGACTATTAATCGAGAGACACAGCATTATGTTCCGGGGACCCTGGTTCAATTCCCACCGCAGCAGATAGTGAAATTTGAATTCAGTGGAAGTCTGGAGTTAACAGTCTAGAGATAACCATGAAATGATTGTCGTAGGAAAAAAACCATCTGGTTCATTAATCTCCTTTAGGGAAGGAAATGTGCCATCCTTACCTGGTCTGGTCTACATGTGACTCCAGAACTGCAGCAATGCGGTTAGCTCTTATATCATAAGATATAGGAGCAGAATTAGGCCACTCAGTCCATCGACTCTGCTTTGCCATTCAATCATGGCTGATATTTTTCTCATCCCCATTCTCCTACCTTTTCCCATAACCCCTGATCCCCTTATTAATCAAGAACCTATCTATCTGTGTCTTAAAGACACTCAATGACCCGGCCTCCACAGCCTTCTGTGGCAAAGAGTTCCACAGATTCACACCCTGTGGCTGAAGAAATTCCTCCTCATCTCTGTTTTAAATTCCTTTGGTTCTAGTTTTTCCAACTAGTGGAAATGTCCTCTCCATGTCCACTCTATCCAGGTCTTGCAGTATTATGTAAGTTTAAATAAGATCCTTCCTCATCCTTCTAAACTCCAATGAGTACAGACCCAGAGTTCTCAACCGTTCCTCATATGACAAGCTCTTCATTCCAGGAATCATGCTTGTGAACCTCCTCTGGACCCTTTCCAAGACCAGCACATCCTTCCTTAGATATGGGGCCGAAAACTGCTCACAATACTCCAAATGAGGTCTGACCAGAGCATTATACAACCTCAGAAGTACATCCCTACTGTTGTATTCTAGTCCTCTCAACATGAATGGTAACATTGCATTTCCCTTCCTAACTGCTGATGAAACCTGCACATTAACAAAGAACAAAGAACAAAAAAAACCAAAAAAAAAACCTTCAGGAAATTAACATCTTTTAGGAATGGGCAATAAATGCTGGCCCAGCCATCGATGCCCACATCCCATGAACGAATAGAGGGGAAAAAAAGGAAAGACAGAAAACAGAGACCTGTTTCTAGTTATGATGTCTTTGTGAAAGGTTCACTGACCCTTACTGATATCAGACAAATCCTAGAAGACCCCCAAGTCATGAATTGTGTTGGTAATATTTGATATAACCTTTTGATCCAGTGACAATTGTTTTCTAAAAATCTGTCAGGTATGTTTTTAAAGGATTGTCACGAGTTTGTTTTCATTGCTACCTCTGTCAAATATTCCATGGTGCTATTTGGAAGAGAACTGGGAGGTGTACTGTCAGCAGCCCCTCATCAATCAGTAGCACCAGGAATGATTAACTAGCCTGTAATCTCACTGAGGTGTGTGAAATGTTGCAAACTGACTGCTGAACTTATCCATTGAGTACTGCAGCAGACTGGAGATTGTAATGCGGTCACAACCTCAATTACTTAGATATTCAAATGAAATCTGTCGTGCATTGTTGGTTAATGTTAGGTTTGCACTCTTCAAACTTTGCCCAAGACCTGATTATTTGTAATACAAAAATCCCTGCTGCCATCAGACCTTTGAATTGACCTACCTCAGATTAAGTTGATCTTTCTCTACATAAATAAAAGCAAATTACCTTGGGTGCTGGAATCTGAAACCAAAAGAGAAAATGCTGGAAAATCTCAGCAGGTCTGGCAGCATCTGTAAGGAGAGAAAAAAGCTGACATTGCAAGTCCCAGATGGCCCTTTGTCAAAACTTTGATAAAGGGTCATCTGGACTCCAAATTGCTGAGATTTTCCAGCATTTTCTCTTTTGGTTCTTTCCGTTTATCCTAGCTATGGTGATAACACTACATTCTGCACCCTGTCCTTTCCTTCTCTGTGTGCTTTATGAACAGTATGCTTTGTATAGTGCACAAGAAACAATACTTTTCACTGTATGTTAATATATGTGACAATAATAAATCAAGTCAAAAAGTTAAGTGGTATTATTTTGATGCCATGATAGACACATACAAACTTAAACAATAAGAGGAGGCCATTTGACCCTTCAAGCTTGAGCACAGAAGGAGGTTCGTAGAATCGTATAATGCAGAAGGAGCCATTTGACCCGTCGAGTCTGCACTCACCACAATCCCATCCAGGCCCTATCCCCATAACACCATGCATTTACCCTAACTAGTCCCCCTGACACTTAGGGTCAATTTAGCTTGGCCAATCTATGACCTCTATGAATTCATCTAACCCGCACATTTTTGGAGTATGGGAGGAAACCCACACAGATATGGGGAGAATGTGCAAACTCCACACAGACAGTGACTCAAGCCAGGAATCGAACCTAAGTCCCTGACACTGTGAGGCCGCAGTGCTAACCACTGTGGCACTGTGCCATCCATTGTTGTTTGACTATTTGCCCCTCTCTGAGACAGCTATCTGATTTTATCTGCCACTTGAATTTATCCGCCATCTCACTCCATTCCCCAGTGCCCTTCCAAAGTTCCTCTATGTCCGATGGCCTTTTGGAAGTTCATGGGGGAATCTGCTTCTGTTACTCTTTCTGGGTGTACATTCCAAACATTGTTATCTTTCGTTTTCACTATGTCAATAGTGAGAAAAAAGAGAAATGACGCAAAAATAAAAATCATGGGAAGTTTGGAATTGCAGAGCACTTGCATTAACATCTGAAAAGGGAAAGATGAATTTATGCGACAGACAGACACTGCTGGAACCCTTTTTTTATAGATGCTAATGGTCTGCTGTACATCCTAATATTTTCTGCTTTGATTTCAGATTTTCAACTCTAATCTTTTCACAATTTCTATCAAAAATCTGTAACTTGCTTCTTGAAGAAATACTGATTTAGTGTTTAAAACCCCCTTAAACTCAGAACCCTTGCATATCATCTGAGCAAATGTCCTAGATTCTGTAAAGTGTAGCCATGCTTTCTATGTTTAGGATGCTAATTTTAACTTTTTTTTCCCTCTTTTAATAGTCACCATGACTCATATGGAGAATTTGGCCATTACTCGATCTGGGTTCACAGTGCCTCAGGCAACGAGTCAATGCGTGACCTCTCGTGCCGATACATCACAAACCAAGCACCTGTTAATAGCTATTTGCGTGAGTATACATGAGAACATAGCAATGCATATGTTGGGCAAGGACCATCCTGGTCCATGTGGTCTGCTTAAAATTGTCTGACAGCCTTACTGAAAGCAAGAATCCCCATTTTTCCCCTGGATCTGCTATGAGCAGCAGGGCAGTGGTTTGCACCGCTGCCTCACAGCGCCAGGGACCTGGTGTTAATTCCTGGCTTGGGTCATTGTCTGTGTGGAGTCTGCACGTTCTCCCCAGGTCTGCGTGGGTTTTCTCCGGGTGCTCCACTTTCCATTCATAGTGTGAAAGATGTGCTGGTTAGCTGCATTTGACCCGAACAGGCACCAGAGTGTAGCAATTAGGAGAATTTCACAGTAACTTCATTGCAGTATTAATGTAAGTCTACTTGTAACTAATAAATAAACTTTACTTTAGGTGCCATTGGGAGCAATTTATTGCCTGTCCAATTGACAGTGCTTTTTAGAAACCTTATACGTGATTTTACAATGTCCCATGCTGAGAATCACCACTATTTAAAGATTCTATTCTTTGTCAAATGCACACTATGCATGATGTTATTTTGATGAATTCAACCTTGAACTTCACACACTTGACATTTAATCATTGGGAGGAAAGGAACAAACATGTTTCCCCCCCCCCCCCCACCCCACTCTCTTTCCTAGCACCATTAACCATAACTGTGAGCTTGGAATTAATCTTATGGCAGCGAAGGTTACAATCTGGTAGCCCTTTGCAGCATTTGACAACAATCTAATTTGAGTGTGGATTGTGAATTATAAAGTATAATTGAGTCAATTCTCCTACACACAATATTACCATGTCTAAGTCTCCGTAATTGTAGTGAATGCGAATGTAGCTGAAACAGCATACCTGCATTGATAACATTTTTTAAAAAGTTTTTATTCATTAGGGTCACAAATAGGCTTACATTAACACTGCAATGAAGTTACTGTGAAAATCCCCTAGTTGCCACGTTCCAGCACCTGTTCGGGTACACTGACGAAGAATTTAGTATGGCCAATGCACCTAACCTGCACATCTTTGGAATGTGGGAGAAAACTGGAGCACTCGGAGGAAACTCATGCAGACACAGGGAGAAAGTGCAAACTCCACACAGACAGTGACCCAAGTTGGGAATCGTACCTGGATCCCTAGTGCTGTGAGGCAACAGTGCGAGTCATTGTGCCACCCTGCAGTGTTAGTCACTGGGTGAATAAAAGTGCTGTTAACCCTCACTGTTCCTGTGAAGGGCTGAGGTAGACACAGTAAGAAGTTTCACAACACCAGGTTAAAGTCCAACCGTGATTTGGAATCACGAGCTTTTGGAGTGCTGCTCCTTCATCAAGTGAGTGGAGAGATCAGTTTCAAAAACACAGCATATATAGACAAAGGTGCAATTGCATATTATCTTGCAATTGTGTCTTTGTCTATGTATCCTACGTTTGCGAAACCTACCTCTCCACTCACTTGATGAAGGAGCAGTGCTCCAAAAGCTCATGATTCCAAATAAGCGTGTTGGACTTTAACCTAGGGTTGTGATATTTCTTTCTGTTCCTTCGTACATAAACTGCTTCTGTTAAACCTCACTGCATCTTGTGACCCTTGCCGTTCCTGTGCACTCTCAGGAGCACTGTTAACCTTTATAGCTCTTGTTAAACTTCACTGCACCTCGTAACTCTCACCATTCCTCTAAATCTTCAGTGCTCCTGTTAATTGAGGGTTGCATGTGCTTCTATTTAGTAGTGACGAAATATGCTGAACAATGACCTGGTTTCATTGAAGAGGTGACCATGATGACAGTTTCACTTCCTGAGTTAACTCGAAAATGGATGCTTAGAGCTGGCATTTTAGATGACTTAAGACTTTTTAAAATGCTGCTTTTTGAGAGAAAGAATGAAAAAAAATTAAAAGAAGAAATTTTAAAAGAAATATTAAAATATACGTTTATTGTCAAAACATTAAAAAATAAATTAGGTTGTGTTACAATTAGGAAAAAAGAGTTACTATAGTTGATAAGGAGAAAGAACAAGCCCTAGTGAACTAATGTGAATTGTTTAAAATGTAATTTGAATTTAAAATTTGTATTTTTTTGGATAGTAATGCAGTGATTTAGTAATTACAAAGAAAATTACAGTAAGTAGTCTCACAATACCAGGTTAAAGTCCAATAGGTTTATTTGACAGCATGAGATTTCGGAGTGTCGCTACTTCATCAGGTTGACAAATAGTCAAACAACAGTAGGTGGTACAGTGGCAGCCCTGCTGCCTCACAGCGCAGGGAACTGGCTCGATTCCCAGCTTGGGTCACTGTCTGTGCAGAATCTGCATATTCTCCTCCGTGTTTCCTCTGGGTGCTCTGCTTTCCTCTCACAGTCCAAAGATGTGTGGGTTAGGTGGATTGGCCGTGCTAAATTGATCCTTAGTGTCAGGGGGACTAGCAAGAGTAAACGCATGGTGATTATGGGGTTAGGGTCTTGGTTTGCGATTGTGGTCGGTGGCTCACCTGGTGAAAGAGCAGTGCTCTGAAAACTTGTGTTACCGATTAAACTTGTTGGACTTTAGCCTGTTATATTACTTCTTACTTTGCCCATCCCAGTCCAATGCTGGCATCTCCAAGAAATTTACAGCACAGCAACAGGCCCTTCAAGCCTTTACCACGTGAACAGTTTATTTATTAGAGTCACAAGTAGGCTCACATTGACACTGCAATGAAGTTATTGTGAAACTCCTGTAGTCACCACAGTCTGGCACTTGTTTAGGTATGCTGAGGGAGAGTGCACCTAAGCAGCATATTTTTCAGACTGAAGCACCCAGAGAAAATGCACACAGACACAGGGAGAAAGTGCAAGCTCTGCACAGACAGTGACCCAAGCCAGAAATCAAACCCAGGTCCCTGACTCTGTGAAACTGCAGTGCTAACCACTGTGCTATGTTTCATTAAATGGCACAAAGAGGTGAAAGCTTGATTGCTATGTTGTAAAGCAGTAGATAGTAAGATCACCTAACCAGCTGGTCTTTTTAACTGTGGGGGGAAACTGGAGAACTCGGTAGAAACCCATGCAGACATGAAGAGAAGGTACAAACTCTGCACAGACAGGGAACTAAGCCAGGAATTGAACCCAGGTTCCTGGCACTGTGAGTCAGCAGTGCTAACCACTGGGCTGCCGTGCCAGGTCCTGCACCACACAGCAGAAAGACAAAGAGACTGAGGAAGAGGACTGGAGAGGGAAGCTGATCAGTGTTGCTTCAGCAGTGAAAAGATCAAAAGAAAGGCAATGGGCTCGAGATCTGTCGGGCACTGTGCCGGCCTTGTAATTGTAATTCCTCTTGGTGTGTCCTCCAGTGCAGGTTTTGTGTTGCCCATTGCTTTCACACAGCCTGTTGGCAACTCTTCGATAACAGGCAGTCAGTGGAGAGACTCCACGTGACAACTTGCGATTCTGTTATCATTGATTTATAAAGATCAAGACTGCTCCTTATCATCTCTGCTCTGAGCCCATGGCCAGAGACATCAGCATTGTTTGTCCTTAGAATGTGTCCGACAGGAGATGATACTGATATTGATCATCTTTGCTCTTTGAAACTGAGGATTATTGATGCAGAAAGGCCAAAACAGATTGATGCAGTCTGTGATGAGGAAGGGAAATGTTATTTCAGCTGTTGGTTACTGATAACAGAACAAACTGCAGCAGTAATTAAGCAACTGGACTTTATCATGAGGTTCCACTTTTGAAGTGACAAGCTATTGTGAGCTTGTTACACAGACAATTTCTCTCCTGAAGAGAGCGGAGCACAAGTTTTCATCCTCTGATATGTCCAGTGTTTAACACTGCTGCCTTCACAGCGCCAGGGACCCAGGTTCGATTCTGGCTTGGGTCACTGTCTGTGCGGAGTTTGCACACTTTCCTCGTGTCAGCATGGGTTTCCTCCAGAAGCTCAGGTCTTCTCCCACACTCCAAAGAAGTGTGGATCAGGTGGGTTGGCAATGTTAAATTGCCCCTCAGTGTCAGAGGACTAGCTAGGGTTAATGCATGGGGTTATGGGATTAAGGTCTGAGTGGGATTGTCGATGCAGACTTGATGGGCCAAATGGCCTCCTCCTGCACTGTAGAATTCTATGATTCTGTCCCACATAGTGTGAGAACCATATCCAAAAAATTATTGCTCTGATTAATTTACTCTTTTTTCCAGTGGTCTCCTTAAATCTCATCATTACATTACACATCCTTACCTTTACAGCCTTTGCTATTCTAACAATGCAGTTTGAATTGCATGAGAAATGAATGCAAGACACTGACTTCCTTCACTGGTGAAGCCTTTTGATGCAAATGTAATTAGTTGACTTCGGAGGCACAGTGGTTAGCACTGCTGCCTCACAGCGCTGGGACCTGTGTTCGATTCCTGGCTTGAGTGAATGTGCAGAATCTGCATGTTCTCCCCATGTCTGTGTAGGTTTCCTCTGGGTGCTTCAGTTTCCTCCGGGTGCTTCAGTTTCCTCCCACAGTCTGAAAGATGTGCTGGTTAGGGTGCATTGGCCATGCTAAATTCTCCCTCAGTGTACCCGAGCAAGAGTGTGGTGACTAGGGAATTTTCTCAGTAACTTCATTGCAGTGTTAATGTAAGCTTACTTGTGACTCTAATAAATAAACTTTAAATCTGTATTTCCCTTCAGATGGTGAAGGGCCTTCCAGCATTGTCTGTTTTTATTTTGGATTGTCAACATTTGCATTACTTTTCTGCTAATTTCTAATAACTGCTGATGCCATCACTGGAATATCTTTGACATATATGAAAATGGCCAACAATTCTGTATGTATTGTGCAAAATAACACAACACATTAATAGTTTCCTAGTTTGTATCTCTCAGAAGATCAATGAACTCCTCATTGGAGGTTATCTCAACCTCCATAAACTGTGTTCCTGTTTATGGAGGTTGAGATTCCCATTGCAGTATTCAAAGAGCAGAGAGTTTTTTTCTGGTTGTATCGCAGTTTGGTATGGCTCCTGAAATCACAAAAGGTTGTGAATGTAGTCCAATCCATCCATTGACTCTGTCTACACTTCCCACTGCCTTGGCAAAGCAGCCAACATAATTAAGGACTACAAGCACCCTGGACATTCTCTCTTCCACCTTCTTCCTTCTGGAAAAAGATACAAAAGTGTGAAGTCAGGTACCAAATGACTCAAGAACAGCTTCTTCCCTACTGCTATCAGACTTTTGAATGGATCTACCTCACATTAAGTTTATCTTTCTTTATACCTTAAGTATGACTGTAAGACTACATTCTGCACTTTCAGCTTTCTTTCTCTATGAACAGTATGCTTTGACTATAGAGTGTGCAAGAAATAACACTTTTCATTGTATACTAATACAGGTGACAATAATAAATCAAACCAAATCAAAATCTTATAGTAATGTAAGAATTAGAAACAAGAGTGAGCCTTTTGGCCCTACATGTCCTGTTCTTCTATTCCATGAGGTTATATTTGATCTTCTGTTTCAACTCCCTCTCTTGTATTTGTCCAAATCTCTTAATTCCTTCAGTATCCAAAGATATGATGTTCTCTGCTTTGACTGTACCCAATGATAGGGCATCCTGGGGTAGGGCATTCCAATGTTGCGCAACCCTCGGAGTGAAGAAATTTCTCCTCATCTAAGTCCTAAATGGCTGATTCCTTATTCTGAAAGTGTGGCTCTAAGTTCTAGGTTGCCCAACCATGGGAAATACCCTCCAACCACCCGTCCTGTCAAACCCCGTAAGAATTTTATTTGTTTCAATGAGCTCACCTCTCATTCTTCTGAATTTTAGGCAATAAAGGCCTCAACTGCTCATTCTCTCCTCATAGGGCTAACACCTCACTCTCAGAATCTACTGATTCAACTGGTGTTCTGGTCAACAAACTATCATGACCAAAATACTTGCTGATTATTCACTTCTGTGCCGTTTGTGACTCTGTAAGCTAGCGGCAAAGTTTACCGATATAACGAATGAATGCACATCATTAGTAATTCACAGCATATGAAATAAAAATGCTTGGCTTCTCTCACCGAGATTTTCCGGCCCTTCCCACTGGAGAGATTTTCTAGTCCCACTGATGATGACCTCTGCGGTTTATTCCTTAGCAACGGGGAGTGCAGGGCTTGCAAACCACATAAATATTATTGGGACTAGAAGATCCCTCTTCCAGCCAATGGCTGGTTCATCTCTGCTGCGGGGAATTACTCCTTGGGGTAGGGAAGGGAGTGAAATTCAGCTGTTTGTCAACTTGAACGAGAATATAAACGCAAAATCCTGCAGATGCTGGATTCTGAAACCAAAACAGGAAGATGCTGGAAAATCTCAGCAGGTCTGACAACATCTGTGGAGAGAGGGCAAAAGAGGGGCAAAAGGTTAGCACTGCTGCCTCACAGCGCCAGGGACCCGGGTTCAATTCCCAGCTTGGGTCACTGTTTGTGTGGAGTTTGCACATTCTCCCCGTGTCTACCCACACTCCAAAAATGTGCTGGTTAGGTGGATTGGCCATGCTAAATTGACCCTAGTGTCAGAGGGATTAGCAGAGTAAATATGTGGGGTTAAGGGAAGAGGACCTGGGTGGGACTGTGGTCAGTGCAGACTCGATAGGCCAAATGGTCTCCTTTTGCACTGTAGGAATTCTATGAAAGTTTATTTATTTATTAGTCCCAAGAAGGCTTACGTTAATACTGTAATGAAGTTACTGTGAAAATCCCCTAGTTGCCACACTCCTTGTTCAAGTACACATGACCAATGCAATGGAGGAAACTGGAGTACCCGGAGAGAACTCATGTAGACATGGGGAGAGTATGCAAACTGCACACAGCCACCCGAGCTGTGAGGCAGCAGGGCTAACCACTGTGCCACTGTATTGCAGAGCTCTGATGACGGGTCATCTAGATTTGAAATGTTGATTCATAAATGCTGTCAGACCAGCTGAGATTTTCCAACATTTTTCTGTTTTTTTGTGTTGAAAGGGAATATTTTGGGCATGTCATAGTGTGAGCCTCTGGAATCGATTCCCTAATATGGTTCATGTGCTCTTTGCCTCATGCAATTCCTTACACAACCCTCCTCCAGTCCCCTCCCAACTCTATCCAGCTTCCCCTCTGCGCTGATTGATGCTTGACATAATTTGCATCTAGATATCTCTTTTGTAGGAAAGAAGAACTCACATCTTACAAATTTGTAGATTATGCCACGTTGAAAATTCTATAACTGCTTCTGTAGCCTCCCTTCAGCCCTCTTGTTTTATAACTCCTTTATCCCTGCAGCAATTGTGTGTTGATGTTGGAAAAAGCTACGGTAGTCCCAGTCTCCAAATGATTGATTGCGCTTGCTGGTTCTTAGATGCTGATTGATAGACCTGTGCTATTCTGGGTTTTATAGCCAGTAGCAAAATTGCACTTTACAATGATGTAATGTGAATATCACCATGGTAACGGCTTATAACAGACCAGTAAAGAAATGGGCAATTGCTGAACGTACAGTTTCAGTCGCTTTGAGCCTGGTGAGAGTTCTCCGTCTCATCACCTATTTGGAACTGCATATTTTGGCTGAGGGACTGCACAGTGGTTAGCACTGCTGTCTCACAGCTCCAGGAACTGGGTTTGATTCCCGGCCTCGGGTCACTGTCTGTGTGGAGTTTGCACATTCTCCCTGTGGGTTCCTTCCGGGTACTCCGGTTTCCTCCCACACTCCAAAGCTAAGCGGGTAAGGTGGATTGGCTGGTATAAGTTGCCCTTTAGTGTTAGGGGATTAGCTAGGGTAAATGCTTGGGGGTTATGAGGATAAGGCTTGGGTAGGATTGTTGTCGGTGCAGGCTCAATGGGCCAAATGGCCTCCTTCTGCACTATAGAGATTTTATGATTCTAACAATGTAACACACTTGAGCACGTCACACATTCACTAACCTAATGGGTGTTCTACATAGTGGAGGGGGTGGTGAAAACATGCTTGGATTGAAGGTGTTTGTGATCTATTTCTGCCATGATTCAGTCACATGTGACTGGTTAGGCACTTCCATGCTGAAGGAATGTAGCTGATAATTCTTTTCATCACCCAAGCATCTCACCCACTCAGATCTATCCCAATCTTTGAGTCCCCAAACCAAGCTCTTGAGAAATCTACATGTCAGAGTTCTAACTGCCCATTATGGCTGTGTTGGCAATCTCGCTACTGCTTGACCTGTTGGAGCCGCACTGCCCATTAGACTACTAGCCTGCAAAGTTATCTGCAGCAAAGGATACAAAACATTAATCCACTCTACACTTCACCGTACCTGTAGGATGCCCTATGGCACAGTGATAGCGCCTCTACCGCAGAACCCAAGCTCCAGGTTTGAGTCCAATGCTTGGACTTGTTGGCCATGGAAGGATCGTTCATAATGAGATCATAGATCATAGAATCCCTACGGTGCAGAAGAAGGCCATTTGGCTCATTGAGTCTGCATTAACCCCAATTCCACCCTGGCTCTTTCCTCATAACCCCATGCATTTACCCTAGCTGGTCCCCCGGCACTAAGGGACAATTTAGCATGTCCAGTTCAGCTAACCTGCACATCTGTGGATTATGAGAGGAATCTGGAGTACCTGGAGGAAACTCACGCAGATGAGGGGAGAACATGCAAACTCCACACATTGACCCAAGCCAGGAATTGAACCCCTGTCGATGGAGCTGTGAGACAGCAGTATGAATCACTATGACACTGTGCTGCCCTATAATAATTTGTTTGAACAGGGAGCTCAGGAATCATTTCGCTACGTTCCCCACTATTTCCCAAATGGTAAGAAAGAGTGTGAAGATATGCCAAAAAAAAACAAACCTGTGAATCTGACTAGCCAGTCAATCATCAGTAATCTCCTGTTGATCAGCTTGGTTGAGGAAAGATTTACCAAGACGCTGCCTGGTTTGAAAGGTATTAGCTATGAGGAGAGAATGGACAAACTTGGTTTGCCTTCACTTGAAAATCTGATAGAAGTTTGCAAAATTATGAGAGGCAGGGATAGAATGGAGAGTCAAGAGTTTTTTTCCCAGGATAGAGATGTTCATTACTAATAAATGTTAGTTTGAGGTAAATGGGGAAAGTTTAAATGGGGTAAAGATAGAGGAGATATGAGAGGCAAGTTTTTTTACACAGAGGGTGATGAGTGTCTGGAATGTGCTGCCAGAGGAGGTGGTAGAAGCAGATTCAATAGCAACATTTAAGAGGCATCTTGACAGATACACGAATAGGCCAGGGATTGAGGAATACGATCACGTAGAGGCAAAAGGCCTTTAATTTAGAAAGGCGTCATGTGTTGGCACAGGCTTGGTGGGCCGAAGGGCCAGTGCTGTACTGTTTCTTGCTCTTTGATTACAACAGAAGGTTGACTTTATCCAAGCTTTCATTTTGGAATCATCTTGTGAACATATGATCCCTACATTGCATATGCATGGATCTCGACACTGATAGATCGATGCATGTGCAGTGGCCCACTCAGCGCTATGCTGCCGGCTTCTCCAGTGAGTTCCTGCCCACAGCTTTTGGACTGATTCATGCTAGTGCACTTTGTAGAGCGTGGGAGATTCATTTTAATACTCTCGTTGTAAAAAAAAGCAGGATTCGCTCCAGTTTTGACGCAAATCTGATACTTGGAAATTTTTGGGGCAAATCGCCCCTTATGATTCTAAAACTATTAGAATACTGTTGTGTTTGAATACTCAATGATGGAGCAATAACACAGAATTTGTCCCAGTCACCCAAGACACAGTCTGTCCCAGTAAAGATTACAAGAGTTTCTGAGATTCGTGATTGTCAAGACTCAGTAGCTGGATGTGGCCGGGTTAGGTGGATTGACTTTGCTAAATTGACCCTAACATCAGGGGGAATTAGCAGGGTAAATATATGGGGTTATGGGAATAGGGCTTTGATGGGATTGTGGTCAGTAGAGACCCGAATGTACTGTACTCAATTCTATATTGATTCTGTGGTCCCTGGGTACTGTTTACACATTCCTTAGTCAATGCACTGATGTATTGGTGTGTAGGTTGTTTTGGATACTTGAGGACGTGAGGGGGTGGGGGAGCGGTGCAAAGGGCTTGAATTCCTAAAGTCTGCGTGAAGTTATTTGGCCGTGAGAATACGGTTAGCTTCAATGAGTTGTATCAGTGTCTGGAAACCAACCCGTGTGTTACATTGTTCGTTTCTGCATTTGTGACAGCTGACACAGCTTAAATATCGAAAAGCTGAATAATAAATGAGCGAGGGTTGGTAAGGTTAAGTTGGGTATTAAAGTATCTGTCACTGTGACAAGTATTTAATAGTGGGATGATTGGGTGACATTTTTATGACATTCAGGCACTAAATCAGTCTCTCTAGATATTTTGAAAAATGGAACTGCTTCTCCACTAATAAATACAGAAGGAGGGATAGATAGATGAATAAACGATATCACCAGATCCCTTTTAAAGAAATTATTTGGGCATTATTTTGTCTCCTTATTTTTGCTTGGTATCTCTTTTTGAATTCTTTTGCATTTTTCCTCTTGTGTAAGTTACACTACATTTGATGATTCTTCTTACTCTTCTTTGTTAAGTTGATACACGGCTCATCTCTCAGTCAGAATCTAGTGGATTCCAGTCTCACTGCAGAGAGATAATTCAGGCAGATGTATCAGGGCAGTACTGAGGAAGATCTGCCCTGCCTGGCTCTCTTGGCTGAGATGTTAAGCTGAGATCCTATCCACCTTCCCAGTTGGGTGGAAAAGATCTTGTAGGCTGTCTTGGTATTGAAAGTCCCCAACATCACCAAGAGCAAGTTAGCCTGTCTTTTATCTCACTGCCGTTTGTGGGAGCTTGCTGTGTGTGAATTGGCTGCTGTGTTTCCTACATTATAACAGTGGCCACACTTCAAGGTTGATTGCCAGCAAAGAGGTAGGGCTCTGGAAATGCGGTATATAAAGGAAAGAGGAAAAGGAATTCATCCACTTTCAGAAATCGTAGAATCTCTACAGTGCCATTCGGCCCATCAAGTACTCACTGAACACAATCCCACCCAGCCCTATTCCCGTAACCCCATATATTTACCCTGCTAATCCCCCTGTCACCAGGGTTAAATTAGCACAGCCAATCAACCTAACCTGCACATCTTTGGCCTGTAGGAGGAAATCGGAACATCCAGAGGAAACCTATGCAGACATGGGGAGAATGTGCAAACTCCGCACAGGGAGTCACCCAAGGCTGGAATTGAACCTGGGTCCCTGGTGCCGTGAGGCAGCAATGTTAACCATTGTGCCACCATGCCACCCCTGATACACTGACAGAATTCAGTAAGAATTTAGCAACACCAATTTATAATCCAACCGATTTATTTGATAGTAAAAACGCGAGCTTTCAACACTCTGTGTCTTCTTCAGGCAAATGCAGTGTTCTGGTCTGCAATAGCACACATCAGCACAGACAGTCAGAGATTGCTGATTAGAATGCGAATCCTTACATCTAACCTGCTATTGAAGTGTTAAAGTGGCGAACAATGTGTGTGAAGGGAATCCTGAGCATTGTTGGAGAATTGTGTGTTTTCTCCAGACAGCACAGTAAGTGAGGTTTTTTGCTAACCCAGGCAAGTTACGGGGGTTACAGATAGTGTGTCATGAAGCCAAGATCCCTGTTAAGACCGTCCTCATGTGTGCGGAGCTTGGCTATCAGTCTCTGCTCAGCGACTCTGCGCTGTCGTGTATCACGAAAGCCCCCTTGAAGAACATTTACCCGCAGGTCGGAGGCCGAATGCCCATGACTGCTGAAGTGTTCGCCCACAGGAAGGGAACTGTTTTGCCTGATGATTGCTGAGCGATGCTCATTCATCCGCTGTCGTAGTGTCTGCATGGTCTCCCCAATATACCATGCTTCGGGACATCCTTTCTTGCAACGTATTAGGTAGACAACGTTGGCCGAGTTGCAAGTGTATGTACCGTGTACCTGGTGAATGGTATCCTCACGTTTGATGATGTCGTCCATGTCCATGTCGTACACTATCTGTAACCCCCGTAACTTGCCTGGGTTAGCAAAAAACCTCACTTACTGTGCTGTCTGGAGAAAACACACAATTCTCCAACAATGCTCAGGATTCCTCACACACATTTTTCGCCACTTTAACACTTCAATAGCAGGTTAGATGTAAGGATTCGCATTCTAATCAGCAATCTCTGACTGTCTGTGCTGATGTGTGCTATTGCAGACCAGAACACTGCATTTGCCTGAGGAAGACAGAGTGTTGAAAGCTCGCGTTTTTACTATCAAATAAATCGGTTGGATTATAAATTGGTGTTGCTAAATTCTTACTGAGTTCTTACCACCCCAATCCAACGCCGGCATCTGTATATCATGACACTGACAGAATCACATGGTTGAGGTATGTAAGAAGGGCCTCAATTCCCTGTTGGGCAGAGTGTTGCTGTATATTACTGAGGGTTATGTATCCTTGGTTAGTATCCAAGTCCTTTTACTGTGCTCAGACTTTAATCAAAGATAGTCCTGCCTTTTGCATGTTTGGCGATGATGGTAGATGGCATAAAAGGTGACAGACCATTGACTCCTATTATAAGATGAAAAGAATCAGGAAAGACCATTTGTTCTGACTTCATCACAAAATATAAACCTACAGTTTCCTTATCAAAGCGTCTAATTATCTCTTGAGTGACATTCAGGATTAAGGCTTCACTATGTTTCCTGCCGTTTATTCCATTTATTCCAAGTGTGGATTGTTGTCTACACAAGGAAAGTCTTCTAGACATAGGCTTAAGTTTATCTTTTGTCCTCTTGTCCTCCTGCCATGGGTTAGCTTGTAGCACTTGAAACATAGAATCCCTACATCTCAGAAGGAGGCCATTTGGCCCATTGAGTCCACACTGACACTCTGACAGAGTATCCCACACAGGCCAGCCCCTCTGCCCTATCCTTTGTATGTCATGCATTTACTCCACAAATCCTTAGAACTTTTACCTCTTGGGACACCGAGGGGCAATTCAGCATGGTCAATCCACCTAACCTGCACATTGTTGGAGTGTGGAAGGAAATTGGAGCACCAGGAGGAAACCCACGTAGACATGGGGAGAATGCAAACTCCACACAGACAGTGACCTGAGGCCTGAACCAAACTCAGGCTCCTGGCACTGTGAGGCACTGTGCCACCATGCTTGAGTTCAAGTCATATTCACCTATAGTGCTCCTATTGATATTGGATTCATTTTGAATGAGTGTAATATCCATGCAGCCTATTTATGTTGCCATGTGTGTTAAATAGTGCTCCTGATTGCTGCTTTAAAACATGCGTATTTTTCATGATCCATCCACTGTTTCTCTATGTTCACTAGATACTGGAAAAATGGAATTAGACATTTACAGTACTTTTTTTAAGATTTGAAAAGTTTTGCCTTTTGTACCACATTGCACTTTTGTCATATTTGTCATGATATACAAAGTCAGGGACATAGTATGTCATGATTGCAAGTCTATCTTTTTGAATGTAAGATGCTATAAAATAATGACATTTAATGAAATGTGATAATGAATAAATAATCATAGAAAAATCAACATCCTTTTCATTGTTAACATCTGACCAGAGTAACATCTAAATCCAATACCAGTGGCAGGTACCAGAAAAACTTATGACTAACAAGGATCCAGACTATAGCCTCCTCATTTGAAATAACCTATAATTTGGATGCATATCAGATTAACTGAGTTGAGAATTACCTTACATGACGGAATGTACAACACTGAAACTGACACCTTCTATCTACTGTCTGGGGTAGAGAAGCTACCCTAAATTCCCCGTTGGATTTATATTGTATTTATCAGTGACTATCTTATAATAGTGATCCCGAGTTTTGGTCTTCTGTCAGACTATGCTATCGAACAGCAGAAGAAAGAACCCCAGTTTGCTCAATCTTTCTTTAGTTGTAACGCTTAATCACAAACCAGCCACTCATCCATTGACTCTGTCTATTGTTCCCATTGTCTCAGTAAAGCAGTCAACATAATTAAGGACCCCACACATCCTGGCCATACTCTCTATCAACAGACTCAAGAACAGCTTCTTCCCTGTTGCCATCGGATATTTGAATGGACATTCTGCACTCTGTCCTTTCCTTCTCTATGAACAGTACACTTTGTCTGTATAGCGCGCAAGAAACAATGCTTTTTACTGTATACTGATATATGAGACAATAATAAATCAAATCAAATCAATCACTTTCCAATTAAGTACTACTCTGCAACTTGAGTCTGTACCTTATTGAAGGTAAATCCTTGTCCTCAACTTTATATTCAGATCCTGGTTTCAAATGCCCTTTCCTTTTAGCCAATGAGTGTAGATTGGCCCTAGAAAAATACTAGCTGTCAAGTTGAGACTGTTTCTCCTACGTACTGTATAGTGATTCTTATGGGGCCAGAGCCAACGGTTTACTATGTTGACACTAGCAACTCAATATTGCCTTTGTTGATAGATATTCCTCATGGTAGACTGATAGAGAAGGTGAAGGCGCATGGGATACAGGGTCGGGTATGTAGATGGGTCGAGAACTGGCTCGGGAGGAGGAGACAGAGGGTAGTAGTGGAAGGCTCTTTTTCCGGCTGGAAGCCGGTCACTAGTGGAGTGCCACAAGGCTCAGTACTAGGTCCTCTTCTATTTGTGGTCTACATAAACGACTTGGAAGTTGGGGTAGGTGGTAAGATCAGCAAATTTGCTGATGACACCAAGATGCTTGGATTGGCAGGTACAGAGGAGCAGTGTCAGGCAATACAACAGGACATAGACAGGTTGGTAGACTGGGCAGATAGATGGCAAATGGAATTTAATCCGGATAAATGCGAGGTGATGCATTTTGGCCGGAAAAATGTAGAAGAGTGTTATAGGATAAAAGGTAAACTATACGGAGCATAGAGACACAGAGAGACTTGGGGGTGCAGGTTCACAAGTCTCTGAAGGTGTCCTCACAGGTGGAGAAGGTGATAAAGAAGGCGTATAGTATGTTAGCTTTCATAGAACAGGGTATAGAATACAAGAGTAGGAGTTTGATGTTGCAGTTGTATAGAACTTTGGTTAGGCCTCACTTGGAATACTGCGCCCAGTTCTGGTCTCCGTACTATCGGAAGGATGTGGAGTCCTTGGAGATAGTGCAGAGGAGGTTTACCAGGATGCTGCCTGGTATGGAAGGACTGTCTTATGAGGAACGATTAGATAGACTGGGGTTGTTTTCCCTTGAAAGACGTCGGCTTAGGGGGGATCTCATAGAGGTGTATAAGATTATAAGGGGTATAGATAGAGTAAATGGAGGTAAACTTTTTCCACCTTCAGAAATGGAGAGGACGAGGGGTCATGGCCATAGGGTGAGGGGGGCTATGTATAAGATGAATATTAGAGGGCAGTTTTTCACACAAAGGGTAGTGGGGGTGTGGAATGCACTGCCGAGTAAGGTGGTGGGAGCAGGCACGCTGGGGCTGTTTAAGGGTCTCTTGGACAGCCACATGAACGGTATGCAGATAGAGGGATATATTAGAACTGTTTAACTACGGCTTTTTTTCCACAGGTAATTCGGTCCATACTTGACCAACATTGAGCATGCATTCGGCAGGTGGTGCTGGTACAGCTCTTGGATGTTGATTCATGGGTTGCCTGGTACCTCATGTCGTAAATGAGTGCTTTATGTGGACCATCTGAAGGGCACCATGACAGCTCAGAGACTATCGATGTGGCTGTGCAGACACTTGGAATTGGGCCGGTGTCTGCGGGAGTGTGCGCGTTCTCCCCGTGGTTGCGTGGGTTTTCTCCGGGCACTCCGGTTTCCTCCCACAACCCAAAAATTCGCTCTTAGGTTGATTGGGAAACAAATTGTCCCTATAGTGAGAGTTTTCCATATTAGGAATAATATATATATTATTATATAGGAATAATAAAATAGGATAATGGATTTGCTACTATATAGTTATGATGGCGGCGCGGGCTCGTTGGGCCGAAGGGCCTGTTTCCCGTGCTGTGTTGCTCTTAAAAAAAAAATATTGGATATAACGATTCATTTCTCAGGAGATTATTTCAGTAAATGGCATGATGATAAGAATGCCTTGTTTTAAACCAGCAAACCACTCTGGCCTATACTGGTTGTGAATCTATAATGTTGCTCAGCTCACCTATTCTCAATACTCCTCTTTATATACAAGTTATTTCTTGTTCAAGCTCAAGACTCTGGCACAGAAGGATAATGGATCATTTTTAGGTTATAATAACAATAGCTTGTGCTGTTCCTGTCTGTCAGCCAGAGGATAATCTATTTTGAATAATATACATTGGGTGGCACAGTGGTTAGCACTGCTGCCGCACAGTGTGTTCAATTCATGGCTTGGGTCACCGTCTGCATGGAGTCTGTATGTTCTCCACGTGTCTATGTGGTTTCCTCCGGGTGCTCCGATTTCCTCTCTCAGCCTGAAAAACGGGCTGGTTAAGTGCATTGGCCATGCTAAATACTCCCTCAGTGTACTCGAACAGGTGCTGCAGTGTGGCAACTGGGGGATTTTTACAGTAACTTCATGTAAATTGATGTAAGCCTACTTGTGACAATAATAAATAAGCTTTAAACTGAAAGATGATAGGGTCATGATGGTATGATAAAATAGGTGGTCATTCACCATCATCATCCTCTCCTTTAAAAAAAACTTCAGTAAGTATTTTCAGGGGAGTATTTTCGGGAGATTAACAGGGTAAATAGATGGAGTTACAGGGATAGAGCCAGAGTGGGAGTTTCTGTCTAGGATTCGGTGCAGACTCAATGGACTGATGGAAGGTTAAATGTGGACCATACGAAGTATGTAAAACATTGAACAGATAATACAGGAGGATTGTCCTGTGGAGCAACAGATCTGTGTCAGATGGAGGTACCCAACCTGAAATGGATTTATTTTTTTTTGACTGTCATCTAGGGATGGCCCAATGGTGAGCACTGCTGCTTCACAGCTCCACTTGGGTGTTGCCTCATTGTAAGTTACCCTGATAATATTCTAAGAAAGAAATTGGACAGCACCTAAAACTGAGTATGATTCTGACTGAACCTGACAAAGACACGCCAGAGCGGAGGAGCCTGAGGATGCTCCAGTGGGCCTCAAAAGCTCGTGGGTACCAAGCAGACAGCTCATAATATAGGAGAGAATCAATTTTAGCTGTAGTGGTTGAGGAAGGTAAAAACGTAGGCTGATAAACTGCAGGCATAATTGGAGCCAGGATGAGTGTTCATGCTCCTTGTAGCTCCCAGAAGAAAAGATACTTTAGAAAGTCTCGGGATCCTTGGTTTTGAGCCGCTTCCAGAGGTTTTAAGTTTATTTATTAGTGTCACAAGTAAGCTTACATTAACAATGCAATGAAGTTACTGTGAAAATCCCCCAGTTGCCACGCTCCTGTTCAGGTACACAGAGAGAATTTAGCACGGCCAAAGCACCTAACCTACACGTCTTTCGGACTGTGGGAGGAGACCAGAGCACCTGGAGGAAACCCACACAGATACGGGGAGAACGTACAAACTCCACACAAACAATAACCCAAGGCCAAAATTGAACCCTGTCCCTGGCGCTGTGAGGCAGTGGTGCTAATCACTGTGTTACTGTGTCTTAACAAGAGCTAATAAAACCACCGGAGACCTGGAAAAGCTAGTGAGTTTAGGAATTCTGATCGAAAATGCACAGAAAAGCCAAAATTGAATCTTCACACCAAGCCTGTGTTGGTTTTTTTCCCAAGATGGGGTTGAAACGAGGCAAATTCTTGCAGGCTGTGCCCGGCATATCTTCTAATTCTATCTTTTACTCTCATTCAATCTTCTAAAACTTCATTCTAACTCTTTTAAACTCTCTAACAATGCTTTATGAAGACATCACATTTGCCTCTTATAGCGTTCACTGAACTTTTGTCAGAAACACCTATTTTCCACTTGACATTATTTTAATGCACAGATTAATACAAATTGTAAGCAGACCAGTGTTAGAATAAAGTCAAGGAAAACTTGGGCCTTGGAGTTGAGAAGCTGCGGTCTAAATCGTGATCTGTAGCTGTCTGGAGTTTGTGTGGAGTAAGCCTATTATGTAGAGTTCCCAGCATAGTTACTGTAAGGTGCTCAGCTGATGAATGATCCACTGTTTTTTTAATGTTGGTGCAAATTCTCAGTCTGTAATTTAACTTTACTTTGTCAGAAGACTAAGGAAATTTGGCATGTCTGCTACAACTCTCACCAATTTTTATAAATGCACCATGGGAAGCATTCTTTCTGGTTGTATCACAGCTTGATGTGGCTCCTGCTCTGCCCAAGTCTGCAAGAAACTACAAAAGGTTGTGAATGTATAGCCCAAACCCATCATGTAAACCAGCCTATCATCCATTGACTTTGTCTACACTTACCGCTGCCTCAGCAAAGCAGCCAGCATAATTAAGGACACCATGAACCTTGGACGTTCTCTCTTCCACCTTCTTCTAAACATAGAAAACGTAGAACAGAACAGCACGGTACAGGCCCTTCGGCCCTTGATGTTGTGCAGAGCTTTGTCTGAAATCAAATCAAGCTATCCCACTCCCCATCATTCTGGTGTGCTTCATGTGCCTGTCCAGTAACCGCTTGAAAGTTCCTAAAGTGTCCAATTCCATTATCACAGCAGGCAGTGCATTCCATACCCCGACCACTCTGAGTAAAGCACTTACCTCGGACATCCCTCCTGTACATCCCACCATGAACCTTATAGTTATGCCCCCTAGTAACAGTATATCTACCCGAGGAAATAGTCTCTGAACGTCCACTCCATCTATCCCCCTCATCATCTTATAAACCTCTGTTGAATTGCCTCTCATCCTCCTCCGCTCTAAAGAGAAAAGCCCTAGCTCCCTCAACATTTCCTCATAAGACCTACCCTCCAAGTCAGGAAAAAGATACAGGAGTCTGAGGTCACATATCAACCAACTCAAGAACAGCTTCTTTTCTGCTGCTCTCAATCTTTTGAATTATCATGCTATCTCACATTAAGTTGATCTTTCTCTATACCCTGGTTATCATTATAACACCACATTCTGCACTCTCTCCTTTCCTTCTCTATGAACAGAATGCTTTGTATAGCGCGCAAGAGAAAATACTTTTCACTGTGTGATGATAGGTGGACCCTTGAATTAAATTATAGTCATCACTCACTCCCATGTGACATACGACAATAATAAATCAAATCAAATCAAACCATGACATGTGTCCCCCCAGAAGTACAGAGGCCTCAATTTTGTGCCCATTGACCATGAATTAGCAAAAAGGTAAAGGGTTGCTACATATATTCAATGCATAATACACTCCAATCTCTGTTATTCAATACATTAAGTTTTCATTGTGGTTGAGGTTTCTAATGGATCTGAGTATATAGTTGTAATTTAATTGGATTTGGGGGTTCAGTAATGCCCATAAACCACTCAAACTTTAATCTAATCTTTTATGATGATAGGTGGACCCTTCAATTAAATTATATTCATCATTCAGTCGCAGTTGCCCACACTCTCAACGGCCTTGTTCAAGTGTGAGTGCATTTGCATGAAATGAATGAACTGACCTCTCTGTTGAAAGAGAACACAAAAAAACCTCCATTTGGATATGTTCAGCATTCGTGCTAATATTTGCACAGTCTCATTTCAAAACTACTGTATCTTTGTTCTGATCCTTTCATTGTAATCGTGGTCATGTCACCGTTTAACTGCATAATGGAGATGAGAAAGGAAGGGAAACAGAGAATCAGCATAATCGGAGGATGAGCTGCCGCATCAAGGCTTTGTGCTCAGAGTTCACGGTTCTTCTATAACTTGTCTGCATGCCCCTATTAAGGGATTAAATGCTCAATAGCATGTTGCACAGGTTAAGGTGTTGGCAGGTCCCTTATAGCCACTGAAGAAACCTGCGAACATCTCTCTCTTTTTCACACACATTCTCCTCTGGTTTACATCAAACACTGTAATGTGTTGGCAGGCTGCTTCTCACATATGAAGACCTGCAGCTCAGATCCAGTTCCCCCGCTCTCAGCCAATCAATAACGTATTCAGCTCAGATGACGGGTGAATGGAGCAGCTAATTTTGCGCTGTCCGCCACTCGATAATGAAACATCAGCTGCTGCCTCCAACTTTTCAGTCTTAGCCAAGTGACAGCGTGTATTAATTCCATAGTTACTGCTCCTTCAGATATAATAGATTATTCTCAATTTGTGAAGGCTCCACCAGTGCTAGCTTCCTTAAACGCATGTCTGCAGATTTCGTTTGTCAGACTTGATGTTCTGAGTTATGCTTTCTTCTGGAAAAAGGCAAATGTACCAAATTCCACGTACCGCGTGCATATTTTACAAGGCGTGTTAAAGTTAATTTTCACAGTTTTGCTAATGGCTCATCCACTTCATCAGTAGTGCTTTGCTTTTTAATAATGGACTTAACGTTTTATGGAATTTCCTTGGCTTGTTACCACAGTAACTTTTCTTTTGACTCTTAGAATGAAGAATAATCAAGTTTTAAATTATTGAAGAGCATATATTTCAGTTCGATTCCTGACTTGGGTCACTGTCTGTCTGGAGTTTGCACATTCTCATGTCTGTGTGGGTTTCCTCCCACAGTCCAGTGATGTGCGAATTAGGTTGATTGGCCATGCTAAAATTGTCCTTTAGGGTCCTGAGATGCTTAGGTTAGAGGGATTAGTGGGTAAATGTATAGGGATAGGAAATGTATGGGGATATATGTATAGGACTTATATGGGATTGTGGTTGCTGCAGGCTCAATGGGCCAGATGACCTCTTTCTGCACTGTAGGGTTTCTGTGATTCTATGATTGCTATTGTTAAGACGGTATAACTAAGGTTGAAAAAAAAAACAAGGAGTTGATTAGCGGAAGATTGTTGGAGAAATGATGGGATGTGAATTTGTCTATGAATGGAAAACAAGTATTTTATACATGTGACTAGGGAGAACAATGGGCTATAGAAGAGGTAATTTCAAAATTAGGGAGATAAGGAAATTGACATGTATGTGCTGGAAGCCGATTCCACAGCGGGAGTAAAATCAAAGGGAAAGAAATGGTTTAACTTTAGAGGACTAAGAAGAAGAAAAGGAGAGAGTCAACTAACATCAGAACTGCAACAAGTTGCAGCCATCGCCTCCAGATAGAGAGAGAGAATTATTTCTACCTTTGCTGAATCAGAATCTGTTTCCCGACGTGCCCACCTTAACCTGGCTTTGGTATTTATTTGCACAATTTAGCTCATAGTATTACTTAATATTCGATGTTCTTTGGGAGAAGCAGTGTTTTAAAGTTCAGGTAAAATGTAGGGGACCAAGGGATAGTTTAATGTAAAAGTTTATGTAGCCATTATTATCCTTAAGTGTCACAGAGTATTATAATCCTTTGTCATGTGTGAATTTGTCTTTGTTTTAAGTTAATAAATATTCTTTATTAATTATTTACACAATTATATGAACAATTAATAAACAGTCCAAAGATATGCGGTTTAGGTTAGGTTAGTTTGATTGGCCATACTATATTGCCCCTTAGTGTCAGGGGGACTAACAGGATAAATAAGTGGAGTTATGGGGATAGGGCCTAGGTGGGATTGTGGTCGGTACAAACTCAATAGGCCAAATGGCCTCCTTCTGCACTGTAGGGATTCTATGATTCTATGAATTAGACTGTTTTCTCTTCGGTACCTGGACAGTAGCTCTAGCAATGCAGCACTTCCTCAATGCTGCACTGCTATTCCAGCCTAGTTTACATTTCGCAAGCCCCAGAGTGGGGTTTGACTAATTTTCCTCCGACATCTGACCTACTAAGACAGGTCATGGCTGGGCACTTATGAGGTGTTAAACTCACTATTCACGCAGAGAGGTGCCCCAATATTTTGAGGATATTCTCTCAACATGTGATCATCAAATCACTAATGCCTAGTATATGTTCACACACCAGCATTGCTATTGAGCTAGGCAAGTCTCTGCCTGTAAATGCAGTGGACTGTGCACATAGCCAGGCCAGTGCTGATTCCTAATGACTGGTCCTTGCGGGCACCCAAGTATTCGTTCAAACTGGAAGTAGATGACCATTATCCATCACTGTTGTACTTTGCATTAATCAGCAATGAGCTGTGCACTTGCTCAGTTCAGTTAACCAATGTTCCTGATTTCTTACTGTTTTGTGTATTTCATGCCCAGTGAGGAGTTCCCAGTCTCTGTCAGTTCTTTATGGGCGATGTGGTGGCACAGTGGTTAGCACTGCGCCAGCGACCCGGGTTCGATTCCCGGCTCGGGTCACTCTCTGTGTGGAATTTGCATTTTCTGTCATGACAGCGCAGAATCGCCGAGCAGAGATTGATAGTCAAGTTCCGCACGCATGAGGACGGCCTCAACTGGAATCTTGGGTTCATGTCACACTATGTGTAACCCCCACCATTTGGCCTGGACTTGCAAAATCCTACTAATTGTCCTGGCTCACATCTCTTTAACTCGTGCTTGGCCCTCTCTCCACTCACACTGTCTGCATCTTTAAGACTCGATTACCTATAAAAACTTGCATTCCAGCCATTATCTTGCAGTTGAGTTGTTATCTGTATATACCTGCTTGAGAACCCAACTCTCCATCTACCTGGTGAAGGAGCCACATTCTGAAATCTCGTGATTCCAAATAAACCTGTTGGACTTTAACTTGCTGTTGTGAGACTTGATATATTTTAGGATGGACACACATCTGAGCTTCAGGTTCGCTGATATTCACTGATATTTTCTTAAGTATCCAATTCATCTTTTAGCCTCTGCCCGAATGACGTAGGTTTTGGAGATGTGAAGTTCAGGTCTCCGGATAGGGCTTCTTGAGGTTGTGACTTGTTGCACGGATGTGCTTTCATGTTACAGCAATGTTTCTGAAATCAGTTGTCACGTCTTAAAAAGTGGGTTTATTTTTAATGTCTTGTTTCTACCATGCAATAAACATATCACCAAAATGACTCAACAGTTGAGTAATTGAGCTTGTCTATTTCATGGTCCGTGAATCCACAATCATTAACATTTACTCAACCAACTGGCATTTTCAGACATAATTGTTTACTTAATTAATTTTGGGATAGATGTGTTGACACAGCCAGAAAAAAATGTGCTCAGGTAAGATGAACGGGATCCAGCAGGATAGACAACAGCCATTGTCATTGTCTGGTTGTGGAATTAGTGAAGGGAATTGTAATCCTTCTCAAGAGACAATGGGCCGTATGTTGCAATGCAGAGAATGATCCCCTTTTGAGAAACCACGCAGAATCCCTCAAAGGGGAAGTACTCACTTTGTAATCTGTTAAAAGTGTTTGGGAAGGTGTGAATTGTTCTTCATTAACGTTTAGAGGGTCACTAACACGAAGATCTGATATTCGCTTTAAGCGAACAATTCACAAGTTATTTATTTAACCAACCGGGCACTTTAACTAAACAAGTAACATTTCAATTAAAGTGAGATTCTACTGGAATGTTGTTCAAATAAATACAAGGACCATTCTTTACCAAAAATAATAATGTAGTCACTCTCAAAAATATACAAACAGGTTTTGTAGCTTTGGAAAAACCTTTGTAGTTCTTCTATCAATTCTGCTTCTGTAAGTTCTTTCTGATTTGGTATTCTTCATGAGATGGATGGAGAGTTGTCTTAAAATATATTTTTCAACTGGCAGGGAGCTGCTCTTGCTCTCTCTAAGTGGTGAGAGATGGCAGCTCTTCAGTTGAATTACCCCAGGCAGGCTGTTGAGTTCCTTTTTATGATTGTGATGACCTATCAATTTCCCTACACCATGATTGTGGTCAACAATAGCAAATTCAAATTTGCTAGGTTCCTGAAAGCTGAGTCTTCTTTAGACTGATAGGCCGCTGAATTCAAAATTCAAAAACCTGCAAAGCCTGTTACCAAGGCAAATCTGATGCATGGTCCTGAATACAAATGTTGAAATCTGTGTACCTTGTGTTCTAAACATCCAACCATTAACGCAAAACCACCTTTTAAAGGCACTACAGTTCACAAGCTCAACTTCACAACACACAGCACAGATTCAACTGACTGAAACTCTGTCACTTCCCCTGGCTATCTAAAATCGTAAAATCTGATGCACAAAATATTTAGTTGTAACTTGCTGACAGCCTTGTTATAGCAATAGGTTGACCATATTTTCAAAGATGATTGGTTTGTTAAACATTCAGTCTCTCCAGCAATGACATAGAATGGCCGCAATGAGTAACATCTACAGGATGCACAGAAATACCTCAACAAGGCTCTCTCAATAACGCTTTACAAACATTTGACCTCCACCACCCAGAAGGACAAGGGCAACAGATATATAGGAACACCACTGCCAATCCCTCCAAGCCACTCACCATCCTAACTTGGAAATATATCGGTCATTCCTTCACTGTGGCGGGGTCACAATTCTGGAACTCCCTCCCTAACAGCGTTGCGGGTATATCTATGGAATGCAGCAGTTCAAGATGCCTCATCAGTATCTTCTCAAGGGGCCGATCAGGGGTGGGCAACAAACGTTGGCCTAGCCCATGTTCCGTGAAAGAATTTTAGAAAGGCTGCCTCATGCCGCTGGCTGCTCCTACCAATGCTGGCAAAAATGCTGCCTCTTCCAACATTTCCCTTCTGCCTCCTTTTGCTACTATCACCTTACCAGCTGTGCCGACTCCCCCCTCTCCCCACCGCCGCCCGCTCCAGCCTATCTCCCAAACTTTGAGAAAACAATGACCTTTCTGTTGAAGGCATCAGTGTTCCTTACGTAATGCAGATTCTGAAGATAGAAAGCAAATAGAGTGGAGGCAATGGTGGGGATAAATTTGCAGTTCTATGCAGGTAGGTGACAGCTGGATATAACACCATTCTGCTCAATGGCTGCGATAGCTTTGTAACGAGTGGAACAGTTCTTCATATCAACATTGTGTACAAGCAGGTGTGTACTTCTGAGGCTGTTTAAGGCTCTGGTCAGATCTGATTTGGAGTATTGAGAACAGTTTTGGGCCCCATATCTAAGGAAGGATGTGCTGGCCTTGGAAAGGGTCTAGAGGAGGTTCACAAGAATGATTCCTGAAATGAAAAGCTGGTCATATGAATATTTGGTTGAGGACTCAGAGTCTGAACTCGTTGGAGTTTAGAAGGATGAGGGGGGATTTTATTGAAATTTACAGGAAACTGCAAGGTCTGGATGGAGTGGATATGGAGAGGATGTTTCCACTAGTAAGAAAGACTAAAACTAGAAGGCATAACCTCAGGCTAAAGGGATGATCCTTCAAAACAGAGATGGGGAGGAATTTCTTTAGCCAGAGAGTGGTGAATCTGTGGAACTCTTTGCTGCAGAAGACTGTGGAGACCAGGTCATTGAATATCTTTAAGACAGAGATAGATAAGGTCTTGATTGACAAGGGGATCAGGGGTTATTGAGAAAAGGTAGGAGAAAGAGGAATGAGAAAAATATCAGCCATGATTGAATGGTGGAGCAGACTCGATGGGCCAACTGACCTAATTCTGCTCCTATGTCTTATGGTTTTGCAGTCTAATTTGGATTATGCATAACAAAGCAACAGGAAAGCGAAGTCTGATACTGTGTGCACTCAAGGGATACAGAGTTTGTTTTGTTGCCTTTAGCTAATGCAATAAATGTACAGTATTCGTAATCTACCATCAACATGGCTTGTCCAAATTGAGTTACAGCCATATGTATCCCCAATTAAAGATAATGGGCCTGCAAATATTTTCTGTTTTTCATTGATGATGTTTAAATTTTCAGAAAAAAAATGATTTAATATCTCACAAATCAGAAAAGACATTCTCCTTTTTCAGACTTGATTGCTTGCTTCAGAATTTTACTTGAAATATTTACAAATGACGATGTTATCTCTTTCCATGATTTTTGTGCAGGAAAATAATTCATTTATACCTTGCGTCTATCAAAAAGCCCTACGATTCTTATGCTGTGAATTGTATTTACGTGTCATAAGAGTTCCTGTGTTGGCAAACTGGCTCATACATCAAGATAGGCGAAACAACATTGTGATGAATGATGGGTTGAAGTTTAGTGATATTGGCTGAGAGAGGAATGGTGGAAAATGATGGAAAATCTGTTTTCCTTCTCAAGTGTCTTGAGAACCTGAAACAGTAGGCCAGGCAGACAGAATCTTGCCTCTTTATCTCATTCCCAGGAAAGATTCTTCCTTGGTGCTACTTTGGATTACCACCTTAGTATTAAAGAATCCTGCAGCACAAAAGGAGGCCATTCGGCTCATTGAGTCTACAGTGACTGCAAACCCATTCCCATAACTTCATGCATTTACCCTAACTCGTCCCTCTCACTCTAAGGGCAATTTAGTGTGGCCAATCCATCTAATCTAAACATCTTTGGACTATGGGAGAAGACTGGTTCACCCGGAGAAAACTCACACAGACATGAGAAAGAGCAAACTCCACACAGATAGTGACCCGAGCCCAGAATTGAACTCAGGTCCCTAGCGCTGAGACAGCACTGCTTATCACTGTGCCACCATGCCACCCTAAATTGGATTATGAATTCCTAGTGTTGAACTCAAGCTAATAGTAAGTAACTAATAAACTACAATTCACAAAGAACAATAAGGCATTCCTTTCCATTAGAGAAGGATATTGGATACATGTAGCTTGAGGTGCACCCCTCCCCAAGAGTGGGGGTGAAGCAAGGAAGACAGGTTTCCATGAACTATCTCAGCGGTTCGGGGACTGAACTTGGACCATTGGCCTTTTTCTACATCACATCTATCCATCGAAGTTAACACACTCAAGTGGAAGACGTGTGATTCAGTGACACAAAGCCCATGTGAAGTCTCTTAGTTAACTCTGTTTCTCTCTCCACAGCTGCTGTCAGATCTGCTGAGTTTTTTAGCATTTTCCATTGCTTACTGGAAGTCCTGAACCGAGGCAAGCTGACGTGGGTGGCGGGATTTTATGGCCTCGCTCACCCCGAAACTGTAAAATCCCACCCGAGGTCAATGGACCTTTCCATTGTCCACTCCTTTCCTGCTCTGATTCCCATGGCAGGCAGGCTGGTGAAATTCTGAGATCTCACTGGGTGAAATTGGGGCAAAATACTTGTGTATTGAGTACACAGCACCTTTTCATTGGATACAATTCACTATGGTGTAGAGCAATTTAATCCCAATCTAACTTTTCCAATTCTGAAAAGAGTTGACATTCCAAAAATGAAATTACCTTTTTAGTTTTTTGATTTGATTTGATTTATTATTGTTACATGTATTGCAATTTAGTGAAAAGTATTGTTTCTTGCATGTTATAAGCATATTGTTCATTGAATATATAGGAGAGGAGAAAAAGGGAAGGTGCAGAATACAGAATTACTGCCCCAGCCTGTTACGGGAATCGGAACGGGCAAGGGGTGGACCCTGGGTGGGATTTTACAGTTTCGGGATGAGCGAGGCCATAAGATCCTGCCACCCACGTCAGCTTGGCTCCGTTCAGGATTTACATATAAAAACAGAAAATGCTGGAAAAGTTCAGCAGGTCTGGCAGCAACTGAGGTGAGAGAAACTGAGTTAACCAAGAGACTCTTCACTCACAATTAGGGTATAGAGGAAGATCAGCTTACTGCGGGGTAGATCCATTCAAACGCCTGATGGCAGCAGGGAAGAAGCCGTTTTTGAGTTGGTTGGTACGTGACCTCAGACTTTTATGTCTTTTTCCCAACAAAAGAAGGTGGAAGAGAGAATGTCTGGGGGTGTGATTACGCTGGCTGCTTTTCCGAGGCAGCGGGAAGTGTAGACAGAGTCAATGTATCGGAGGCTGATTTAAGTGATGGACTGGGCTTTGTTCATGATCTTTTGTAGATTATTGCAATCTTGGTCAGAGCAGGAGCCATACCAAACTGTGATTTTCAGATGTACATGATCCTGCAGTGTGTTTCCAATGCTCATAACAGTGACTTTGAATGTTTTTCTCCCCTACTCTATTCATCTCATCTATCCCAACAGGAAAGAGTTTAATGTAAATGAATGTAGTGTGTGTTGACCTTTTCCTCGGGAGATTTTATTAACTACAAGATTAGAAGTGAGTAGCAAGCTGCTGTTGATTGTTTGCTATGAAGTCTTGTTTCCTCTGCCCCTCCTCCCCAGGCTATCATTACCCAGAAACTTTCAACACTTTTCAATTTGCTCGATCTGTCACGCTGGATCAGACTTTAATAGACTGTGACCCTGTAAATATTGCGAAGTAAAGAGATCTATGCACTGGGATATCCGTGTAAATTGGCTGAAACTGTAAGCTGCCAGTGCTTTTCTTCTTTACGGAAGGCATTGTGAGTGTTTTATGTCCTCTGATTTCGAAGGAAAAATCAAGAAAATGGTATCATAAATTCTGTATTGCCATCTTGTGCATGTTATTTAGGGCAAAAAGGCTACAAGCTCATCAAGGTGAGCTGTGCCATTCAAAAGTAAAGTTTATTTATTAGAATCACAAATAGGCTTACATTAACACTGCAGTGAAGTAACTGTGAAAATCCCTTAGTCGCCACACTCCGACATCTGTCTGGGTGCACCGAGGGAGAATTTAGCACAGCCAATGCACCTAACCAGCATATCTTTCGGACTGTGGGAGGAAATCGGAGCTCCCGAGGAAACCCACACAAACACAGGGAGAATGTGCAGACTCTGCATAGACAGTGACCCAAGCTGGGAATTGTATCGGGATTCCTTACGCTGTAAGGCAGCAGTGCTAAGTACTGTGCCACCGTGCCGCTCTGTTCTTGAGCAATGGATTGTATTTCCCACCAGATGCCAACATCTAGCACTCTGTAACAGTGATAGTCAGCTGTAGGGCTATCATTATTTTGTTTAATAAGGTGATGATGGCCCCTTGTAACTGAGTGGTAATGTCATTGCAAACATAGTTTTCCTATGTTCCCTCTTTCAACACTGCTGTGCTAAATCCTTTGCTTTCCTGCAGCGCCTTTTTTTGTGCATCACACTATCTCAATGATGTATTTTCGGCACAGGAGAATTCAAGGTGGTTTCAGAAATTAAATTGTCAACTTGCTGTTGTCTGTGAGGATTTGTGCCCATTCACAGGTGTGATAGATAAAGGAAAGGAACAGGGTAGTTGGATGGCTTGTAGTTGTCTCTTTCTGCCTGAACAATATTATTATCTACAAAGATTTTGCAGAACAGTTCCGAGGAGGGCAGAGCTCTGGCGATGGCTCAGCCAATATTTCTTCACGGATAACCACACCGGCATATTTAACATTAACAGAGGGTGCTTCACGCTGCATTTGTGCCCAAGTGAGAGATGACATGACGCCACTCAGCCCCATGGCATAATTGATCAACTCATTCTAACTGTCTCCCTCTAACCTTCAACCTGTTTCCCAATCAGACATCTACTGAACCCAGTGGAGCTAAATAAACACCACAGCAATTATGGTTCATTCCTAGACACTGCAGTCTTAAGTGTCAAGATTATTACTATAAGGTTCTGCTATGTAAAGCGCTGAGTTGTAAGCTTTGATGAGTTTATTGATGATTGACAGAATGTTGGACAAGCAAAAGCTGTCCAATAAACAAAATCGGAAGCATTTTGATCATGTTGCTGTCAGCATAAGCAGCTATTGGTTATTGATTTGAGGGCATTGATACGAATTCAAGCCAGATAGGTCTCCACTTCTTAATAGTTAGGAGCATGGTTTAATTCCGTGCTAATGGACTGGAGCTTCGAATGCCGTGTACAGCAGTAATTAAGATATCGTGTTGCAAATATCATGAACGCAATCTGTTTTCTGATCAATAAACAGTGTCAGTCGGTTGACGAGTTGCGAGTTACAACTCCCTGATCTCATGTTGGGGGCTATTATAAGCCTGCAATGGGAAGTAAATCAATTCAGTAACACTCAGTCACTGTCCTTTTGGTGGCAAAACTAGCTACCCCCACCCTCCCACCCAGTAATTAGTGTTGAAGAAGTGCATTTGTCTCTCTGTTTGGATGTGGTGGGGGAGTTCAGGGTGTGTGTGCGGGGGGGGGGGGGGGGGGGGGGTGGTGGTGGGTGGTAATTACACAACTTGCATCTCATCATGAGATTTGGGAACTAGAGGTGCTTATTTACCCCCAATTGATGATCTGATCGTTATCTCAATGCTGTTTTTGGCAGTGCTGCAATATAAACAAGTTAGCTGCCATACTCCCTGCATTACAACAATGAATATATTTTAAATGGCTGTAGAGTTTTGGAAAAAAACCAGATGTTTCAAAGTTCTAAATAAATGCATGTCCCTTCGATCCTCGATTTCATGGGACTTAATACATAATCTTCTATTCTTCCATTTAATGTTTAATTTTTGCAAGGAATAAAATTTATTCTAGTTTACTGTTAATATATTAATGTCATACTGGGAGAGTGCTGTTTTGCCAGAGGTGCTTTCCTTTGTATATTTGAAGCTAGCACCCTATCTGCTCCTTCTGGTGAGTTAGATAGCTGTTAAGTAACCTCAGACACTCCTCAAATAAGGGCAGAGGTTTTCTACCAAACTTTCCCCTCTTAATCAACGTATCATACAAATGTTAGTTGCTTATTTGGCACACCAGCAGTTTTAGAATCTTTTCTAAAACTGAGGAAAATGAGGTTATGAGGAAAAATTTGGCAAAAGGCATTGCACTTAATAATTCATTTCTTGTATACAAAGTTTCTCCGAGTTCTGTTAAGGCACTAAATAAATGTTTTTTTGCAGGCACTGATTAACCAGCTTCAACTTTCACTAGTATCCTTTACATTGAGCGATATACACGGAGGAGTGCACACTGAGGAGTGCACATTGAGGAGTGCACATTGAGGAATACACATTGAGGAATTCAAAGGCAAATTCCTCAATGTGTATTCCTCAATGTGTATTCCTCAGTGTGCACTCCTCAGTGTGCACTCCTCAGTGTATAGCCCTCAATGTAAAGGATACTAGTGAAAGTTGAAGCTGGTTAATCAGTGCCTGCAAAAAAACATTTATTTGGTGTCTTAACAGATCTGTGTTACCATCACTGTTCAGTGTTACCATCACTGAATTCCCCACTGTCGACATCCATTGACCAAAAACTCAACTGGACTCATCACATAATCATATTGGCCACAAAAGCAAGTCAGAGGCTAGAAATACTGCGACGAATAACTTACCTCCTGATTTTCCAAAGACTACAAGGCACAAATTCGGAGTGTTTTGAAATACTCCCCACTTGCCTGGATGGGTGCAGCTTCAACAACACCTAAGAAGCTTCACACCATTCAGGATAAAGTAACCCCACTTAATTGGCACCATATCCACAAACATCCACTCCCTCCTCCACCGATGCAGCAATTCACCAAAGATCCTTAGACAGCACCTTCCAAACCCTTGACCTCTTCCATTGAGAAGGACAAGGACAGCAGATACCTGGGAATAGCATCGCCTGCTAGTTCCCCTCCAAGCCACTCACCATCCTAATGCGGAATATATCACCGTTCCTTCACAGTCGCTGGGTCAAAATACTGGAGTCCACTCCCTAACAGCATTGTGGGTCAACCCACAGCACATGCAGCGATTCAAGAAGGCAACTCACCATCACGTTCTCAAGGGTAACTAGGGATGGACAATAAATGCTGGCCAACCAGCGACGCCCATGTCCCACGAATGAATTAAAAAAAAACTTACTGACTACTTACTGAGGGATACGTAGTGAGGGATACTCAACTATCCAGGAAGCACAGTAACATCCAATGTAAAAAGTAGTATTTAAAACTAAAAAGGATTAGATAAGCCAAAAATGTTTATACAACATTAAGCAACATTCTAAAAACAATAGCTTGGGTCTTGAAATAAGAATATGTGTACTAAAATGTTCTGTCTGGTCAGTAATAAATTATGGATGTGAAGCTTGAAGCATCAGGAAAGGGGAAAAAAATAAAATCAACAGTTTTGAAACGTGATGCTTAAGCAGATTTCTAATGGTGAGCTATCTGGAAAAAAAGACCAATGAATGAGGGCAGAAAAACAAGAGTAATATCAAAGGTAGACAAATGGAGTTCTAAGGCCATGTTATCCATATAGAATGGAGAGCCATTGAGAGCAATAATAATTTATTATTATCACATGTATTAGTATACAGTGAACAGTATTGTTTCTTTTGCATTATACAGATAAAGCATACTGTTCATAGAGAAGGAAAATGAAAGTGCAGAATGCAGCGTTACAGTCATAGCTAGGGTGTAGAGAAAGATCAACTTAATACAAGGTAGGTCCATTCAAAAGTCTGATACCACAGGGAAGAAGCTGTTTTTGTGTTGGTTGGTATGTGACCTCAGACTTTTGCATCTTTTTCCCGACGGAAGAAGGTGGAAGAGAGAATGTCCGGGGTGCGTGGGGTCCTTAGTTATGTTGGCTGCTTTGCTGAGGCAATGGCATGTGTAGACAGAGTCAATGGATGGCAGGCTGGTGTTTGTGATGGATTGGGCTACATTCCTGACCCTTTGTAGTTCCTTGCGGTCTTGGACAGAACAGGAGCCATACTAAGCTGTGATATAACCAGAAAGAATGCTTTCTATGGTGCAACTGTGAAAGTTGGTGACAGCTGTAGCTGACATGCCAAAGTTCCTTAGCTTTCTGAGAAAGTAGAGGTGTTGGTGGGCTTTCTTAATTCCCCAAAAACTGTCCACCATCTACGAGGCGTTAAGGAATGTGATGGAATATTCCCCACTTGCCAGGATGGGTGCAGCTGCAACAACACTGAAGAAGCTTGACACCATCCAGGACAAAGCAACTGGCTTGATTGACATCTCATCTGCAAATATTTGTTTCCTTCACCACTGATGCTCAGGAGCAGCAATGTGCACTATCTACAAGTTGCATTTCACAAAAGATCCTGTACTCATTACTCCGATTCACACAATTTCTCCAATATCACCATCCCTCCAAATCTATATAAATGGATGGTATGAAATTTCAGGACTCATTGCAATTGCCTCTCTATAAAAGGATCCGTCGGATAGACTCAATTATGATATTTTTCCTTAGGCACATATCGTTGAATTATAGAATCTCTACAGTGCAGAAGGAGGCCATTTGGCCCATTGAGCCTGCACTGACCACAATCCCATCCAGGCTGTATCTCTGATATGTACGCTGCTAATCCACCAGACACTAAGGGACAATTTCGCATGGCCAATCCACCTACCATGCACATCTTTGGACTGTGGGAGAGAACCGGAACATCCGGAGGAAACCCACGCAATTACAGGGTGAACGTGCAAACTTCACATAGATAATGACCCAAGCTGGGAATTGAACCTGGATCTCTGGCGCAGAGAGGCAGCAGTGCTAATCACTGTGCCACCGTCTGTGATAATTACTGTTGGTAATAATTTAAGAAAAAGAACATTTCAAAAGGGCCCCATTATGTAACAAAGCCCTCCCAAATAAACCAATATAACAAAAAGCTTTGTCAATCAATTAAAATCTCTCTTTAAGAAAGTGTCTAGTCTATTTTTTGCACCATAATCTTCAATCAATCTGTAATCTGATCATTCATTTATACACAAGTCAAAGCTGCTGTAATAAGGACCTGGGATGATTTTGAAGGTCATTTAGCTTCAGGGAAACATAAATTATTTTATTACTTGTTAAAATTCTTATTTGGTGGGTAAGTGAAGATCTATTTGGGGTGGCATGGTGGCACAGTAATTAGCAAGTGCCAGTGACCCAGATTTGATTCTCAGCTTGGGTCACTGACTGTGTGGAGTTTGCACATTCTACCTGTGTCTGTCTGGTTTTCCTTCCACTGTCCAAAGATGTTCAGGTTAGGTGGATTGACCATTGCTAAATTACCCCTTAGTGTCAGGTTAGCTAGGATAAATGCATGGGGTTATGGGGATAGGATGTAGGTGGGATTATGGTCAGCGCAGACTCAATGGGCCGAATGGCTTTCTTCTGCACTGTAGCTTTCTGTGATGTAAAAACTCCTGCTTGTGTTGTGGGCAAGGAATGTATTTTGGAAGGTCGCGCTTGCTAAACCCAAAATTCTCCTGTGTTATTGGCCAACCAGTGACACCCATGTCCCACAAATGAATTAAAAAAAAACTTAGTGATTACTTACTGAGGGATACGCAGTAAGGGATACTCAACTATCCAGGAAGCACAGTAACATCCAATGTAAAAAGTAGTACTTAAAACTAAAAAGGATTGGATAAGCCAAAAATGTTTATACAAAATTAAGCAACATTCTAAAAACATCAGCTTGAGTCTTGAAGTACGTGTACTAAAATGTTCTATCTGGCCAGTAAGAAATTATGCATGTGAAATTCTCCTGAATTTCTACCCACTACTGAATGATTCTTGGCTACTGTTATTTCATAAGTACTCTTGCATGTTAGAGAGGGTTTAGAGCAGAGCAATGAGACTGATTATATGGCTGAAAGATATGCAGGAACTAGTTAGTTATTTTGCATTCTGTAAGCTTAGCTTGAATTTAGGAGATTTGCAAATGCATCACACACAGAAAAATTCTTTCTGAAATACAATGGGGCAACACAACATCCTATTTTTTACATAGAAAGATGGAAGTCCAGGTAATTTTGGTGGTATTTGGTTGACTGGGGGATGTTGGCTCGGTCTCTGGATGATTTCTTGCTCTTGCTGAATAATGCTACTGGCGCAACCATAGAATCCTACAGTGCAGATGGAGGCCATTCGGCCCATTGAATCTTCACTGATTACAGTCTCACCCAGTCCCTATTCCCGTAATGTCTCATATTTATCCCTGACACTAAGGTTAATTTAGCATGGCCAGTCAACCTAACCCACACATCTTTGGAGGAAACTCATGTAGATATGGGAAGAACGTGCAAACTCCACACAGACAGTGACCCATGCCAGGAATCCCTGGCATTGTGAGGCAGCAGTGCTAATCACTGTGCCACCCAAATAGCAGTTCAATTTAAAGATAAACATCTCCAACAATATGGCGGCTCAGTGCGACCTGAGATTATACACCCAACCTCACAGGACCCTTTGGTTCCTGAATCCAGAACCTTCTGAACCAGGTTCAATACTTTGTAATTAGTTTTCATACAATCTACAGCAGATTATTTGACATAAGATCAGGATAATCATGTGTCTGGACTCTGGGTTTCTACTCGATGGAGTTCAGAAGGATGAAGGGGCATATTTCATTGAAACTTACAAAGTACTGAAAGACCTGGGTAGAATGGACATGGGGAAAATGTTTCCATTAGTCGAAGAGGCTAGAATCTGAGGGCAGAGCCTCAGAGTAAAGGGGTGACCCTTTAGAACCGAGATGAGGAGGAATTTCTTCAGCCTGAGGGTGGTGAATCTTTAGAATTCATTGTCACAGAGGAGACCGCGTCATTGAATGCATTTAAGACAGATGGACAAGTTCTTGATTGGTAAGGGGATCAAAAGTTATCGGCAAAAGGTAGGAGAGTGAAATTAAGAAATGATTGAATGGTGGAGCAGACTTAATAGGCTAAATGATTTGATTTGATTTGATTTATTTTTGATACGTGTATTAGTTTACAGTGAAAAGTATTGTTTTTTACAGAGCTGTACGGACAACACATAGGGAAGGAAAGGAGAGAGTGTGGAATGGCCTAATTTTACTCCTTTATTGTATGGTCTTATTTTAGTTTGAATGTATAGCGTAAGACTTTGAGGCAATGGAGGTCATTTAGCAATAATCTGAAAGCATTGTGCTGAGCCATGGCTTAGTGAGGATCACTCACCAACAAAGTCCATAGTTCAGGAATGATAGGGCTTTGGGAAGAAGGAAGCTTCTTTACAAATCTAATTTGTAACATAGAAAGGTTAAAAAAAAGCAAGCTTTTTACATTTTATCTCCCATCCTGCTCAAAGTATAAACCTACCAGGTATGGTTATAGCCAACCACTTAATTCCCAGATGTGGGTAGAAAATGAGTGATGTGTAGAGAGTCAGCTCAGCTTATTCTCTGCCAATAATACACAATATCTTGGCAAACGGTGCAGTTTGTAATATTACCTGGCTGGAACCCTGATTAAATTGGGAAAATGTGCTGACGGCACACTTTGTTTGTCCCAGGGGCTAATGCAGGAACTTACATTTGCAAAGGTTGCAATTACCGTTTGAGTAGAGTAAGGTATATTTGAAAATGTATTGAATGTGATTTTAAAATTGGGTAGAGAAGGGGAGTATCAAACATAACTTTCGTGAAATGTGGGTATCACAGGCAAGGCCAACATTTGTTGCCCATCTCTAATTGCCCTTGAACTGAGTGGCTTGCTGCTGTATTTCAAAGGACATTAAAAAGTCGACTGTATGGCTATGGCTCTAGAGTCACATATAGGCCAGACCAAGTAAGGACAGCAGATTTCTTTCCCTAAAGGACATTCATGAACCAGATGGGTTTTTACAACAATTGACAATGGTCAGACTTTTAATTCTGGATTTTATGTTGAACTCAAATTCTGTGGTGGTATTCAAATCTGGGTCCTCAGAACATTGTCTTAATTCCTGCATTACTAGGCCAGTGACAAAATCACTACACTATCATATTGTCTCTTAATCTCCTTTTGGAGAACAGCACCCCCCTCCACCCTTTCTCCAATATGTCCACAAATATGTCTTCATTCCTAGGACTATTCTCATGAGTATTTTTTTGCGTCTTCTGAAGCATGCACATCATTCCTAATGCGGAGTGCCCAGAATTTGACACAATACTCCAGTTGAGGCTGAGTTATAGCTTTATACAAGTTCATCATAATTTCTTTGGGTATTATTGCTAGACTATCAATCCAGATATTCAGTTAGTGTTCTGGGGACCAGGTTCAAATCCCATCACAACAGTTGGCAGAATTTGTATTCAAAAAATATCTGGAACTAAGAATCTACTGATGACCATAAAGCCGTTGCTGGCACAGGGTCGGCAAGGTGGCAAAGTGTCTAGCACTGCTGCCTCACAGCCCTGGGAACACGGGTTCGATTCCCGGCTTGAATCACTGTACGGAGTCTGCACGTTCTCCCCATGTCTGTGTGGGTTTCCTCCGGTACTTCGGTTTCTACCCACACTCCAAAGATGTGCGGTCAGGTGGATTGGCCATGCTAAATTGCCCCTTAGAGTCATGGAGAATGGCTAGGATAAACACAATAGGGATAGGGCCTGGGTGGGATTGTGGTCGATGCAGTCTCAATGGGCCAAATGACCTCCTTAAGCACAGTAGGATTCTATGATTGTCAGAAAAACCTATCTGGTTAATTAGGGATGGGCAATAAATGCTGGCTAGTCAGCGATGCCCATGTACCACGAATGAATAAAAAAAAACTGTAATGGAATTATCACCATTCACAAAGCCCAGAATCTCGTTTGCAGGGGCATTATTGGGCTGTAGGATTCTGGATTAAAGGCTGTGGCAGACGTTCTTATTGGGGAGCTGTTTGATATTGCCTCAGTCACTTTCCAACATAAATAATCTCACAACACCAGGTTAAAGTCTAACACGTTTATTTGGTAGCACAAAGTTTTGGAGTGCTGCTGCTTTACCAGGTGAGTGAAGGAGCAATGCCCTGAAAACTCATGCTACTAAATAAACCTGTTGGACTTTAACCTGGTGTTGTGAGACTACTTACTATGTCTATCCCAGTCCAATGCCGGCAACTCTCCATCATGATTTCCAAATGTAACACAGCTGAGATTGGTGATGCGAGTGGGAAAATTGAATCCTTGGATCCAAAGTTTGAGTTGAAATGACTTTTTGAATATCTTTTGGTAACATAGGTATAGTGGAAAAGATGATGAAAGTAAATAGGTCAGGCTCACTAATGCTCTCCCTATCCAGTGGTCAGTACAGTCTATAAGACTGTTCTCCCTAAAGTTTTTATCGAAGGTTATCTTGGATCACCCTGAGATTGCGGTACAAAATAATCTATGCAAACAAAAGTGACATTTTTTTACTTTTCATTTACAGCCATAGCAGTTACATTTGCCATCATCGTGGGATTGGCTTGCATTTATGCATTAGGAGGCTATATTTGCAGGTAATACTTTTCACATCATAATCTATTCAATGTTCACAAATTGATAATGCTGCAAAAGCAACCATGGATGGTGTAAATGTGTATTGAAAATTAAAAATGCCCAACTGAAATGACCTATGCTTGATGTTAATCTCTGTATGGATATAAAATTATGGGATTGATTTTCTTTGTCTCCTGTAGTGGCACAGCGATTAGCATGGTGCCTCATAGCACCAGACACCCGGGGTTCAATTCTGGCCTTGGGTGACTGTCTGTTTGCACATTCTCCACATGTCTACATGGGTTTCCTCCAGGTGCTCCGGTTTCTTCCCACTCTCCAAAGATGTGCATGATGGCACAGTGGTTAGCACTGCTGCCTCACAGGGAGCTGGGTTCGATTCCTGGCTTAGATCACTTTCTGTGTTGAGCTTGCATGTTCTTTCTGTGTCTGCGTGGGATTTCCTCCGGGTGCTTCACTTTCCTCCCACACCCCAAAGATGTGCACATTAGTTGGATTGGCCGTGCTAAATTGACCTTAGTGTCCAAATGAGGTGGATTAGCCGTGGTAAATGTATGGGAATACAGGCTGCGGGGAGGGCCTGGGTAAGATATCCTTTTGGAGGCTTGGTGCAGACTCAATTGTCCGGATGGTCTCCTTCTGCCAGAGGGTTTATATGGTTCTTTAAAATCCACCCCACGCTGCTGCTGTTTTAATCTCCGCACACTCTTCTCTTACCTAGACACGAGAGATGCCCACAAATAAAAGGAAAAGATGGGACAAAATTAGTTTAGGTCTCATCTTGCTCATTTTATGGTTTAGACATTAATAAATTGCTTGAACTTCACTCTTGCGGTTTGTAATATCACAGAGTCAAGGAGATATTCTTGTAATCAATATCCTCTTTATAAATCTGGATCAAATAGCTTCAATTGTTGAATGGAATTTTAAACCATTGTAACAACTGTAGTGGCATCATCTTTTAGTGATATGAGGACTCGTGATCCAGAATCCCAGACTAATGCTCTTGGGCTGAAGGTTCAAATTCCATCACTGCAACTAGTAGAATTTAAATTCCATTCACAGAGTCTGCAATCGAAATGGTGACCATGAAACTATTATTGATTGTTGTAAAAAACCCATCTAGTTCATGAATGTCCTTTAGGAAAGGAAATCTGCCGTCCTTACCTGGTCTGGCTGACATGTGACACCAGAGCCACAGCAATGTGGTCGACTCTCAGTTCAAGGGCAATTAGGATGGGAAACAAAACCACAGTCCTGTTAGCCACACCAGCAAAGATTTAATGATGGCACAGTGGTTGGCACTGCTGCCTTTACAGGGACCTGGGTTTCATTCCTGGCTTGGGTGACTGGTCTGCGTGGAGTCTGCACGTTCTCCCTGTGTCTGCATGGGTTTCCTCTGGATGCTTTGGTTTCCTCCCACAGACTGAAAGACGTGCTGGTTAGATGTATTGACCCAAACAGGCACCGGAATGTGACGACTAGGGGAATTTCGCAATAACTTCATTACAGCGTTAATGTAAGCCTTACTTGTGACACACTAATAAATAAACTTTAAAAGAAAATGATGAATGATCATCCCTAATGTCTTCACAAGCTTGACAATATAAATGCAGTATTCTCCCATTTATAATGATCATGCATTGTTATACATACACACATACATTGTTAGACACACAAATATATTATTATACAAGCACACATACATGCACAGTTATACACACAGATATGCATTGCTGCACACACACATTGTTTTACACACACACACACGCATTGTTATACCCACACACATATTATGCATACAAACACACAAATACCAGAATTTCCTTTTAATCATCAAATAAAATTTGGCTTGCTGTTGTGCAGAAGACATTTAAAAACATTCCTGTGGTTGACACTGATCAGGGAGTTGATGAATGATGAATACTGAAAGATTAATACTCAGTTATACCACAGCCTCTGATCTCAGACTGCTGTCTGTGATATCCAGTTGGCAGCTCCTCTTCATGCTGCATAGCATCCTCTGTCTGGCAGCTTCCAGAGATATCAGCATTCTTTATATTATTGCATAATGTTGCCCACTTTGTCCTGGCATTAAAGATATTTAATACAACATTTAATAGTTGATAAGACCACCAATGGGCAACTAACAATGGACTGCAGTTATACTGAAGCTATTGTGTGTGTGCAGCATGTGTACGTATGTGCACACAAGTATGTTTGTATTTGTTGCAGCATGTTTGTGCGTGTTGCTGTGCATAATACTGTGTGTATTGCATGCATTACTGTGTGTGTTGCAATGTGTGAGGCCATCTCACACCTCTTGGCTTCCAGTTGTTTGTGTGGCAGGTCAGGATGTGACACAAAAGCTGTGTTTTTTTTTATTCACTCATGAAACATAGCCGTCACTGGCTGGCCAGAACTTATTGCCCATTCCTTTTGCCCTTGGAGGCAGTTGAGAGTCAACCACATTGCTGTGGCTCTGGAGTCACATGTAGGCCAGACCAGGTAAGATAGCAGATTTCCTTCCCTAAAGCACACTAATGAACCAGACAAGTTTTTCCAACAATGGTTTCATGATCATCTGTGGATTCTTCATTCTAGACTTTTTTTTAATTGAATTCAGATTCCACCATTTGCCATGGTGGGATTTGAACCTGGGTCCCCAGAACATGAACTGAGTTACTGCATTAGTAGTCTAGCGATAATGCTACTAGGCCATCGCCATGGTGGTATCCTGCCACCTGTTGCATTGATGTACACCCAGAGCAGTCTTATTTTGATGAGGCAGTATAACTGGTGCCTAAATGTAGCCTTTTGAGCACTCCAGCATTATCAAGAATTGTCTTTGTCTTTAGAATCACAGAATGTTATGAAAGCTTCAACTTCCTTATCTGTTTCTATTTTATGGTGTTTTGTTTTTGTAATTAGCATTCAGAATAACGAGTAAAGTGTATAATTTTGCAGCCCATTTAATAATAGTGTTCACTTAGCTGGGTGATTTAATGACCCAGGTTTTCATTTTTGCAATACTCTCTTAATTGTTTATCTTGATGGGACCATTAAATTAATTGGCACATACACAGTTCAATTACTTAGGTGTCAATACCATTCAATCTAACTTGGGAAATTTATGAATTGGTGAATTTACATTCACCGAATAAATCTGTCCCACCAGTTACTCACTTCTAAACATCCGTCATAACCTCCCCCCCCATCGCACCTTTGCATACTGCACCCTGTCCGCCAGAGAAGCTGTTTGTGGAATCAAATCATGCATAAGAAGGCCATTCAGCCCATCCCATCTGTGCTGCCTTTTTTAAAGAGTTATCTGATTAGCCCATTTCCTCTGCTCTTCCCCACAAACATTTCATCTTCATTTATCCAATTTTCATTCGAAAATCGTTATCAAACCTGCTTTCACCACCGTCCCTGTGTATTCCATGTAACAGCTCGCCGAATAATAAAATGCCTGGTGGTGTCCTTTACCACCCATACTATGGCACGGGTAGCATAGTATTTGGATCAGTTAACTTGCTAACAAGCTCAAATGCAGCTGGTGACATTTTTTTCATGATGTTGGGGCATGCTGTCATATGGGGACTAGTTGGGATGGGCAGAAGGTTAATAGGCTCAACATCCATTATAATTTACATAGCCCCTTTCCACCGAAAACAGTGTCAGTAACATCCAAACATCTAATCTATTCTTGCCTCTGCTCCTTTTGCTTTTACATAAACCCAGCCTGGCCCCTACCCATCTCTGACACACACACACACACACACACACACACACACACACACACACACACACACACACACACACACACACACACACACACACCAATCCTACATCCTTCCCACTTTCTCCTTCCAGTGTTTTGCTGGATTCCTTCCAAAATTCCATCTGATTTTACCTATATTCTTGTGACTTTGTCAATTTTTACAAAAGTCTTTTACAACTTTGTTTCCTGGTAAGGACTGTGAAAAATCTGACCCTGAACATCACAAATCATTTGTGACAACGTCTATTGTTACAGATTGAAATGCACTCAGAGATATCCACTGCGGCTCCTTGGAACATCCACTCCCAGTGTCAGTGTGGTAAGTACCTGATCTGTTCCAGCTCTTCCTGCACTTTTCAGCAAATTATTAAACTCATGAAGTTAGAGGAATGAAGAGTGGAAACCATTTTCGATTTGGCATCTTATGTCAGCACCACGCACTCCCAGTTTAGCTGTGCCTCATTTGTGGATACAGAATGAAGTCTCCCTTACAACATCAAACACATTGCACTGATAATCAGTTAATTAATCAGAGTAGATTAGAGACTAATGGGACACATATGCTTAGTTTCTGAAAGAATAGAACTAGGTTAGAGAAAGAGAAGCGAAAGATTTGCATTTATATACCGGTCAAATGCAAAGGTCTGTTAACCTTGGGATTTTCTGTTTTGGGGGCAAGCGTGGCCAGAAAATCGGTTCCGTAATTTGTATGACACACCAAATATCTACCCGCCTCTGTCTCGACTGCTTACTGAAGGAGTTCCACTGTATGAGGAAGTGCTTCCCTCCTGCCAGTTTAATTTCATGATTATGCTCCGTTGAACAACATGGTGGCACAATGGTTTGATTCCTGGCTTGGGCGACTGTCTGTGCAGAATTTGCACATTTTGCCGAGTCTGCATATGTTTCCTCTGGGATTCCGGTTTCCTCCCACATTGTGTGAAAGCCATGCTGGTTAGGTATACAGGTCTTGCTAAATTCTCCCTTGCTAAATATCTGAACCGGTGCTGAAGTGTGGCGACTAGGGGATTTTCACAGTAACTTCATTGCAGTGTTAATGTAGCCTACTCGTGACACTAATAAATAAACTTTAAACATTGTTCTGCATCTTCCCTCCCGCACCACCTCTTCTTCCCGAATCAAAATATGGATGTGGCCTTGTAGTTCTTTTCAGCCTGTTACAGTGAAGTTAACTGTGAACGATTGATAGCAAGCTCTTCTGGGTCATTAATGTTGTAGGAAAGAGTGCATGATCTGAGTCTTCCGAGACTGTGTAGAACTTCAACTGAAACAGCTTTATTCAACATGCATGAGGGAGAGCCAACTACAGTTGCTTCCGAGCTCTTCTGCTAATCATCGGTTCTCATGTATTCTTATACTTTTTTGCATTACGAAGAGCTTCATTTCAATTGGGTCATCAGGTTGTTACTTTGAATTGGTTACAGTTCTGTTTTTGATCACATTATCTGGATCCATTGTCCTGTGTGCTTTAACATAATCACTTTCTGGGCACTTCCTGTCCACCTGTTTATAATGTCAAAGCATTGTGTTTGTCAAACTGATTTCGATGGGGTGTTAATTATCCCATCACCTGGATATTTGATTATGTTTTCAGAGGCACAATAGTTCTGCAAGGCTTTTGGAACTTTGATAATTGATATCAGTTCTCATATGGTTGTTGTAACTTTGGAATGATCCCACTTGGAATGTGATTGCTTTAGTGCCGTCTGAGATTTGTGAGTTATTCATAATTTGTCATGTGTCTGCCGGCAGTGAGTGTGTGGACTACAGTACTGTCTCTTCAACCCTTTCCATTCATTCCTCTCCTGCTGCAGCCCACATTCCCTGGGGTTTTCCCTACTACAATTTTGATTTGATTTATTATTGTCGCATTTATTAATATACAATGAGAAGTATTGTTTCTCGCATGCTATACAGACAAAGCATACCATTCATAGAAAAAGAAAGGAGAGGGTGAAGAATGTAGTGTTACAGTCATAGCTAGGGTGTAGAGAAAGATCAGCTTAATGGAAGGGAAGCAGCGGAGAAGAAGCTGTTCTTGAGTCAGTTGGAATGTGATCTCAGACTTTTGTATCTTTTTCCTGACAGAAGAAGGTGGAAGAGAGAATGTCCAGGATGTGTGGGGTCCTTAATTATACTGGCTGCTTTGCTGATGTAGTGGGAAGTGTAGACAGAGTCAGTGGATGGAAGGTTGGTTTGTGTGATGGATTGGGCTGCATTCACGACCTTTTGCAGTTTCTTGCGGTCTTGGACAGAGCAGGAGCCATACCATACTGTGATACAACCAGAAAGAATGCTTTCTACAGTGCACCTGTAAACATAGGAGAGAGTTGGAGCTGACATACCAAATTTCCTTAATCTTCTGAGAAAGTAGAGGCATTGGTAGTCTTTCTTAACTCTAGTGCTGGCATGGAGGGAACCAGGACAGTTTGTTGGTAATGTAATGTCAATGTAATGTCAGTGTTTCATGGAGAGTTTCAAAGTGCCTTTGAAGGCTTTATGGTGGAGAGGACTACAGCTTTAAGAATGTCACAGCCATGCTCATGTCTTCAGTCTGCACACAGAGCTTGTGGCCCTGGAGGGCTGTCCTTTGCTCAGCGCAGGCTATCTCTAGCCTGACAAATCGAAACGACAAAAAGATCCATCAAGGAAAATTAGACTGAAAGCAGATTCCGGCTCTGTTTAGATTTGTAATCTGATCTGTGTCAGACTGAAGGTTTAGCCCAGGGCAATATCACATCCAAATCAAATCAGTGACTGCTGCATTCTGCAACAGCACAAACACTGACGCATAAACTTCTGTGCCTAAACAAGATTTAGGAAAGTATTGTTTACGACAGAGCAGGGCAGATAATTTATCAATTCATTTTCCAACTTTGAAGCCTTGTTTGCAATCTAGAATTTCCCAAGACAATTTGGAAATCTTGGAGACTGATCAGTGCTTTATCAATGACTGGAGGGGCCAGGAAGGCTTGGCTGACATTTGGGCAAAAATATAAATGTTAAATTAATGTTCTTCTTAAAATAAAAATACCAGTGGCTCTTCTCCAATCTTGGTTCGTGGCAGCTCCTGATCACCTTGCCCACCAACAACTTCTTAAAATGAATATTTTGATTTGATTTGATTTATTATTATATATGTATTATATATAGTGAACAGTATTGTTTCTTGCATACTTTTCAAAGAGAAGGAAAGGAGAGAATGCAGAATGTATCATTACAGTCTTAGCTAGGGTGTAGAGAAAGATCAACTTAATGCGAGATAGGTCCATTCAAAAATCTGACAGCAGCAGGGAAGAAGCTATTCTTGAGTCAGTTGGTAGGTGGCCTCAGACTTTTGTATCTTTTCCTGACGGAAGAAGATGGAAAAGAGAAAACCCGGGGTGCCTGGGGGTCCTTAATTATGTTGGTTGCTTTTCTGAGGCAGTGGGAAGTGTAGACAGAGTCAATGGACGGGAGGCTGGATATTTGGATTCACCTGAATTTTTGCTATCAAATAAACCTGTTGGACATTAACCTGGTATTAGAACATAGAACATAAAACATTACAGCACAGAACAGGCCCTTCGGCCTTCGATGTTGCGCCGACCAATATAAAAAGCAATGACCCTCCAAACTAAACCATTCCCTTCTCTTCCATATATTGGTATTGTGAGACTTCTTATTGTATTTGGGTTCCAACAGACCTATTGAGTAAGATTTTTTTATTCATTCTTGGGAGATAGATGTCGCTGGCTGGTCAGCACTTATTGTCCATTCTGAGTTGTCCTTGAACTGAGTGGCTTGCTAGGCCATTTCAAAGGGCAGTTGAGAGTCAACCACATTGCTGTGGCTCTGGAGTCAAATGTAGGCCAGACCCGGTAAGGATGGCAGACTTCCTTCCCTAAAGGGCATTAATGAACCAAATGGGTTTTTCCGACAATTGACAATGATTTCATGATCATCAGTAGATTCTTGATTGCAGATTTTTTATATTGAATTCATATTCCATTATCTGCCATGGCGGTATTCGAACCCAGGTCCCCAGAATATTAGCCGAGTTTCTGGATTAATAGATAATACCACCAGGCTTTCGTCCCCTCAGTGCAAAGCGGACAATCTAACCACTATCATTCTGTCTCTTTGGCTTCTGCTTATTCTATATCCTGTGCTGCAAATTTGTCCGCTATGAGTTTGCACTCCTTGTTCTTGGCTTGGAGTTTATGGTTTCTGCTTGAAGAAGGAAACAAGTATTAATTGGATATAGGAGTGTTTAGTGGGACAGTGTGTTTGAGAAGATTTTGTACCCTTCTGCTTCATACTCTTTAAATGTCATTTCAGGAACTTCCGTCTGTAAACAGTGCTGAAGTTGAAGCCAAACCTGCAAGACCCAAATCACGGCGATTGCGTTCCCTTGACACTTTTCGTGGGTAAGGTTTCTTTTTCATTTGTCTGACATTTGGGTGTGAAATAAAACTTGTTATTTAGTGGTCAGACTGCACACTGCATACATAAACTGCTGAGACTCATCACATGCTGAAAGAAGTCGAACATAAAAGTTTTAAATCATTTACTTACTTCAGTGTTTATGAAGTCAAAATATGCAAAATACCAGGGTTTAATGTTTAATTAATTAAAATATTTCTACAACATCATGGCGCGCAGAGGAGATTCACTCAGTTGATTCTGGAGTTGGCTTATAAGGAGAGACTGAATACACTGGGGATATACTCACTGGAATTCAGGAGAATAAAGAGAGATCTTCATAGAAATATATAAGATTATGATGGGAATAGGTGAGATAGAAACAGGGAAGTTATTTCCACTAGCGGGTGAAACTAGAAGTAGGGACATAATCTCAAAATAAGGGGAACAGATTTAGGACTGAGTTGAGGAGGAACTTCTTCACACAAAGTGTTTTGAATCTTTGAAATTCCCTGCCCAGTGAAGCAGTTGAGGCTACCTCATTGAATGTTTTTAAGGCAAGGATAGATAAATTTTTGAACAGTAAAGGAATTAAGAGTTATGTGAGCGAGTGGGTAAGTGGAGCTGAGTCTACAAAAAGATCAGCCATGATCTTATTGAATGGCGGAGCAGGCTCAAGGGGGCCAGATGGCCTATTCCTGCTCCTAGTTCTTATGTTGTGTTCACGTGACCATCAAACATCTCAAAGTGTTTTGCAGCCAGTGAAGACATTTTGAATTGTAGTCACTGGTGTAACATAGGAAAGATGTGGAGATGCCGGCATTGGACTGGGGTAAGCACAGTAAGAAGTCTCACAACACTAGGTTAAAGTCCAGCAGGTTTATTTGGTAGCACAAGCTTTCAGAATGTTCCTTGTTTATTCTTCACTGACCTGAAGAATGGCATAATCATTATGCCATTTCCGGATTAACAGTCTACCGATAATACCACTAGGCCATCGCCTCCCCAGCTAACTGAACTGTGGCAGACAGCAAAAGATGCAAAAGCCAGTGCGTCCTTCAACTGGACACACAGTTAGTCTCCAGGATGTGATGGGATGTAGTAGCAATAGTGGAAGGGATTGTCTCATGAAATGGTCAAAGGTCATTGCTTGGTTACAGGGCACATAAAAAACCCCACACAGTTCCTGGTGTGATCACCGTGAATCAGAACAGAATGCTCAATTTATTCCTTGTGTATTTAAAAATTGATTCACATCCAATCTGGCTTGAGTGGATTTTAATCTGATTTTTGTACTATGCATATTGTACACTACCAGACTTCAGGATGTTAAACTGCTTGCTGTCATTGCTAGCATATGGTAATTCATTGAGATGCCTGCAGCTTGTAGGGCTGGAAATTAATAAGACTGTTTCTGTGCGTAATGGAAGAGTACATGTTTCCATCCAGGAAATTACTTGTAAGGGACATACTCCTATATCCAGTTAGAGAGAGAGAGAGAGAGAGGGGGGTGGGAAGCATTCTCCTGATCAGACAAACGCACAGTACCAAGAAGAGTAGGCACCTAACTGATTTCTGGGTCAGTGCAAACTGAAAGAGAGTCAATTGAGTGTGTGTCTCCTGCTGTCATTAGATAGGATATATGTGTATATATATATAGGATATATATAGGATTAGATAGATAAGATAAAGGATGTCCTGAGGCATGGTACATTGGCAAGACTATGCAGACAATGGATGAATGAACACCGTTCGACAATCGCCAGGCAGGAGTGTTCTCTTTCTGTTGGGGAACACTTCAGCAGTCACAGGCATTCAGCCTCTGATCTTTGGGTAAGTGTTCTCCAAGGCGGCCTTCACGACACACAACAATGCACCAAGCAGAGATGATAGCCAAGTTCCACGTACATGAGGATGGCCTCAACTGGGATTTATGTCACACTTCCTGTAATCCTCACGACTTGCCCTGGGCTTGCAAAATCTTTCTAACTGCCCTGTCTGGAGACAATGCACATTTCCTTAACCTGTGCTTGGCCTTCTCTCCACTCACATTGTTTGTATCTTTAAGACTTGATTACCTGTAAAGACTTATGTTCCAACAATTGTCTTGTAATTTGAGTTTGTGTCTGTATATGTCCGGTTTCTGAACACAACTCCCACTCACCTGAAGAAGGAGTGACACTCTCAAAGCTTGTATTACCAAATAAATCTGTTGGACTTTAATCTGATGTTGTGAGTCTTCTTACTGTGCTTACCCCAGTCCAACACTGGCATCTCCACATCATGGCTGTCATTAGAAGGCAAACGTTTTGTAAGAAAGTAAAACCTTTTTCATTCAATGTCTTATTATCCTCTTTTTATTTCAAGCACTTCTGCATTTCTTTTTCCTTTGGTTAAAACTTGTTTAATCTCCACCCCTCCCAATACCAGGAAATAGTGTCAGTGTCGCCATTTCAAGCATCCAATTGGTCAACTTAGCTTTAAAAAGAGGGAGGTTATGTTGCAGCTATGTAAGGTACTGGTGAGGCCACATCTGGAATACAGTTTTAGTCTCCTTATTGAAAAAGGAGGGGGTGCAGAAAAGATTCACTTGGTTATGAGGAGAACTGAGTAGACTGGGATTGTACTTATTGGAATTCAGAAGAATTCTAAAGGTGGGATCTTAGAGAAACGTATAAAATTATGGAGAGACATTCAATGAGTTGTCTCAATTGCTTCACTGGGCAGGGAATTCCACAGATTCACAACCCTTTGTGTGAAGAAGTTCCTCCTCAACTCAGTTTGAAATTTGCTTCCCCTTATTTTGAGGCCATACCCTCTAACTCTAGTTCCACCCACCAGTGAAAACGACTTCCCCGCTTCTATCTTATCTATTCCTGCATAATCTTATATGTTTTTATAAGTTCTGCCTTCATTCTTTCGAATTCCAATGAGTATAGCCCCAGTCTATTCAGTCTCTCCTCATAAGCCAACCCTCTCTATTCTGGAATCAACCTAGTGAATCTCCTCTGCATCCCCTCCAGTGCTGGTATATCCTTTCTCAAGCAAGGAGACCAAAACTGTACACAATCTTCCAGGTGTCGCCTCTCCAACACCTTATACAGTTGCATCCTGTTTAGGAGTTTACAGCTCTAAGCAGGATTTCAGTTGCACTTCCTGCAAAGTTAAGATAGTGGAATGTGATTAGTTCTAAGGAGAAACTCTCACCTGTTGTTGTTGGAAACTGTTGAGTGGAACATAGGGAAGAAGCTATTGAAAGCTAAGCCTCTGATTCATTTTACTGATCAGTGGAAGAGCCTGATTACATTATCAGATATAGTGGTGGTGACCTTGAGCCCGTTTTTGCTGATGTGTGAATGCCAGTGGGGGCTCAAGATCCAGAATGCATTGACCTTGCTGCCAAGATTGCAATCTCGGATCTACCTTACCCCTCACCAGCGATGTCACCAGGTTCATGCACATTATAGGTGCCAACCTGCTTTGTATGGAATTGAATAGATTTTAGTAGAATTAATCTGCTGCCCTCGCCAAATATTAACCCCCAGCTGTATACTAACACTATGCCAATGTGAAGTCACATAGGCCTGGGCTTACAACAGGTTCACCTAGACATGAAACCTATCCCTGGGAGCATAAAGGTGAGTATAACCCCCGAGAGAGAGTGGGACATGGCCAGGCAGTGACCTCTGGTAATGCCCCTAGCAGTTCCCCTTAGCATAAGTTGGCACTGGCAGGTTGACACCATGCCTGTGCCATTGGGGCCCACCTCTTAGCACAGGTCGGCACTGCTGTGTCAACATTGCCAAGTTGGCATGGGCATGGTGCCAAATCCTGGCCAAAATCTTTCAACTAATGTGACATTCATCTACGATTTTACCACTATACACCTTTAAAAAGGCTCTCTCTGAGTGAGAAAAATTGGGGGAATCCCCAAAATCCTGGAATCCAATGGAATGTCACCTATTTGGCCATTGTAAACAAGGTGGCACAGCAGTTAGCACTGCCGCCTCACAGCATCATGGACTTAGGTTCAATTCCTGACTTGGGTCACTGACTGTGTGAAGCTTGCACATTCTCCCCTTGTCTGCATGGGTTTCCTCTGGATGCATTGACCATGCTAAATTCTCCCTCAGTGTACCTGAATAGGTGCCGGAATGTGGGGGAATTTTCATAGTAACTTCATTGCAGTCTTAATGTAACACTTGTGACAATAATAAATAAACTTTGGTTTAAAAATTTAAACTAAACCAGTTCCCCTAATGAACAGACCCTCTAAGTTTCATATCCGAGGACCACCTATTTCCTTCTTTCCCTGAAAAATGGGTGCAACTCCCAAGAACAAGGCAGTAGAATTCCATGTACTGAAAAAGAGAATTTGATTGATTGTGTTTGGTGCACCAATGACCTGGGATTATTGCAAAATAATGTGTAGTTCTGTATTGCTGATTCATATCCACTCAGGTTAGAGCTACTTCAACCAGTGCAGCTGTCAGGGCAAGAGCAACTTTCATCTCTGGAGCTGGTTTGGTCTCAAACATATCTCCAGGAGTGAAAGGGCACCATGCACTAACCAAACACAGAAGTCAATCTCCAGCACATAGAAATTACAAAATTAATCACAACACGAAAGTAAATTTCAGCGTTTTCTATTTCTACATCTGGGATGTATTAATAACAAAAATATTAATTTTGCCTTTTAAATGTTAAGCTGGATCCTTTAATGAAATCTTAAAGTTTATAATTTCTTATTACAAAGCAATCGGTTCTGATGATTGATGGCAGTGTCAAATTCAGTGAAGCAAACAGCGATATTCTCAACACCTCATTAAATCCCTAGACCTGCATCCAGTGAATGAAAAACTTGTAATAAATGTGGAAAAAAAATAATGGCCAGTCCAAATTAAAATGGTAATCTCTCAACGATGGTTTGATGTAAATGCAGAACAATTGTGCTTTTGTTTCAAATCGGTTGTGGGAGGGAATCTTGTGGATGACCTTGAAGACTGAAGTAAACACGTGGTCATAACACTAATATGCTCTGCTGGTCCACTGTATGAGTTTCGGATGGCTGTTAATTCCCTCTGATACATTGAATACAGGAGTTGGGATGTCTTGTTGAAGTTGTACAAGACATTGGTAAGGCCACACTTGGAATACTGTTCTGGTCACCCTATTATAGAAAGGATATTTTTAAACTAAAAAGAGTGCAGAAAGGATGCCACTGGGACTTGATGGTTTAGGTTATAAGGAGAGGCTGGATAGACTGGGACTTTTTTCTATGGAGCATAGGAGACTTAGGGGTGATCTTATAGAGGTCTATAAAATAATGAGTGGCGTAGATCAGCTAGATAGTTCACATCTTTTTCCAAAGGTGGGGGAGTCTCAAAGTAGAGGGCATAGATTTAAGGTGAGAGGGGAGAAATACAAAAGCGTCCAGAGGGGAAATTTTTTCACACAGAGGGTGATGAGTGTCTGGAACAAGCTGCCAGAGGTAGTAGTAGAGATGGGTACAATTTTGTCTTTTAAAAAGCATTTAGACAGTTACATGGGTACGATGGGTATAGAGAGATATGGGCTAAATGTGGGCAATTGGAATTAGCTTAGGGGTTTAAAAAAGGACAGCATGGAGAAGTTGAGCCAAAGGGCCTGTTTCCATGCTGTAAACCTCTATGACTCTATGATACAATCAGACCTTTTTTAAATCTAAATTTGAGCTCAATATCGGATCCTTCAATTTTTTACGTTTAGATTCTTATAAACCAGCTCCACTGTGGTAACACGGCCCCTTTAAGGGAGGGTGAACCTTTGAGAGCCGCATGATTGAGTTGGCTCCTTTGGAGAGATTACACGGGAAGCCAAGCCAATTGGGTTAAGCGTGCATAGTACATAGAACATCGATCAGGCATAGTATAAGCCCTTCGGCCCTCAGTGTTGTGCCGAGCTATGTCCGAACCCAAGATCAAGCTATCTCACTCCCTACTATTCTGGTGTGTTACATGTGCCTATCCAATAACCACTTAAAAGTTCCTAAAGTGTCTGACTTCACTATCACAGCAGGCAGTGCATTCCATAGCCATGTCCTGGGATGGGGAGAAACCTTAGTTGGAGCCAAGAGACGCACAAGAAATTGAAGCAGGAGTAGAATACCAGATCCTTCAAGCCTGCCTCGCCACTCAACAGGCAGCACAGTGGTTAGCATTGCTGCCTCACAGTGCCAGGGATCTGGTTTCGATTCCCAGCTTGAGTCACTGTCGATGTTTTTAAGATTGCTAGACTGTTGCTGCAATGTCTTCCAGCCACAGTACAAAACCTAATACATTTAGCATGGCCTAACCAATGCACCTAACCAACGCATCTTTCAGACTGTGGGTGGAAACCGGAGCACCCGGAGGAAACCCACGCACATACGGGGAGAATATGCAAACTCCACATAGACGGTGACCCACGCTGGGAATCGAACCGGGTCCTGGCGCAGTGGGGCAGCAGTGCTAATCACTATATTGGGAAAATGAGACAACATTGAGATAAAAATGTGTGCAACATAAAGAAAGAGGTTAAGCTGGAGGAGAAAGGTCACTGTCTCTAAGTTACCTACGTGAAAACTAAAAGTGAAAGATCAGCAGTAAAATAAGTGTATATATTTCAATAATTAGTTTGAAAAAGAGGGTGAGGTGACACATATAAATGGAATAGTTTATTGTAACGTCCATCTACTGGAAGTGACTGCCCAGAGACCATTCATTCCATTCACTAATGGAATTTAGAAAAATTGCATTGCCACGATTTGCATAAGCTGTTTATGTGCATCAATATTTTTTGGCCATTTCATTGCCTGTTGTTTTGCATTTCTGCATTACCAGCATTCTTTAATATATTCTAATCCAGTGCGATTGTGAGTTCCTAATAAACTGTTTCCTCTGCTGCAAAGCAACAAAGGAACTCTGAGATGTGGCGACATGTGATTGGATTGGAGTTGCTTTGCTTCCTTCATTTAATCAATGCATCCAGTTAATTGCTGAAAGTTTTTGTTGGTAACACTCTGCGAAAGCAACTGTTAGCAACTGGGCTAACTGTTGCTCACAACTAAATAAAATGTACTGCCTGGTAATCTCGACAAATGAAGAAATTCTAATATCCTGCAAAGAAACAAAAATGGAATTAAAATACATTCACAGCTATTACTTCCAAAATTTAATGGGGTCATTTTATTGTAAAATGATCAAAATACATTGCCAATTCATAGAACCCTACGGTGCAGAAGGAGGCTATTTGGCCCATTGAATCTGCATCGACCACAAATCCCCTCCAGAGCCTATCCCCATAACCCCATGTATTTACCCCAGCTAGTCCCCCTGACACTATAGGGCAATTTAGTATGGCCAATCAATCTAGCTAACCTGCACATCTTTGTACTTTGGAAGGAAACCAGAATACCCAGAGGAAATCCATGCAGACACGGGGAGAATGTGCAAATTCCACACAGACAGCGACCCGAGATTGGACTTAATCCTGGGACCCTGGCTCTGTGAGGCAGCAGTGCTAACCACTGTGTCACTTGCTGATTCCTGTTCACATTAACCAATTCAACCACATTCATTGTTGGATTAGATCACCTTGTAGTCCACTGTATTTGAAATAAAACGGATTTGATTTGATTTATTATTATCACATACCAAGATACAGCGAAAAGTATTGTTTTAGAATCATACAAACCCTACAGTGCAGAAAGAGGCTATTTGGTCCATCGAGTCTGCACCAATCACAATTCCACTCAGGCCCTACCCCCATTTCACTACATATTTACCCATTAATCCCTCTAATGTACAAACTTCAGGACAATTTTTAGCATGGCCAATCAATCTAACCCACACTGTGGGAGAAAACTGGAGCACCCAGAGGAAACCCACGCAGACACAAGCAGAATGTGCAAATTCCACACAGATACTGACCCAAGTCAGGAATTGAACCCAGATCCTTGGAGCTGTGAAGCAGCAGTGCAAACCATTGTGCTATTCTGCTGTCCATTTTGCATGCTATCCATACAAATCATGCCACACATAGCTTGCAAATAGTTGCCAGGCTCCAGTGCCATCTTGAAACACGTATGTGGTCAATCCCCAAGGAAATCAGTACCACTTTTCCCATTCTCTCTGCATTTCCCGTGTTGTGGGGACTGGCTGAGTTCTGTAGATGATCATTTTGGATCAATAGCTCCCTAGACTGCCACCCGGTTTACTTTGTGAACCAGGGTAAAGCTTCAGCGGCTTCTTCTCCTTACACATTTTCTCTGGTCACTCATCTCCCTCAGGAGGTTAAATAAATCGGAGAGAGCATCCAAGGTCCCACGGGTTGCAATACCATCTGTTGGAAAGGGAGGGCTCACAGACTAAAATTGAGTTTTTCCTTTCAGTGGACTCTTTTACACTCTATATCTATTAATCATTTTCATTGAGACGATGATCTTAGAAAGAGCATGCCAAAGCAAATAGCTTGAGGTTGATTTTAACAGTGGGCTATTACTGTAGTGTCTATTGCCTATTCATCATGCTGCCTATATAGGTATGTCTAACCTATGGCTTAGGGGCAACTTGGAGCCCTGGCAATCCAGTCCACAAAATCCAGGCAATTCCATCCAGATTGTGCTTATATTTGTTTCTTATGATTTGTTGTGTTTGAATTTCATGAGCCTGAAGGTTTGATGAAGAAGTTTCTTGGTGCTATTGTCTTCTTGATGGATAAATCCTATTTCAGAACACCAAAGGTTTGATTTTAACTCTTCATCAGCCTGGTGGAAGCTGGGAAAGTCAACAGTTAGAGATGAACAGATTCTTTAACCTGCTCAGACTTTGACATATTCTGACCATCTGTGATGTTCACTCTTGCAGGCAAACAATGAGCTCACCTAAAGCAAACATATAGCAATTGGGATCCACAAACACCAATAGAGTTCTGAATCAGGGAAGTAGAATCAATACAGTGCAGAAGGAGGTCATTTGATCCATCGAGTCTGCACCGACCATAACTCCACCCAGGCCCTATTCCCATGACCCAACGTATTTACCCTGCTAATCCACTATCACTAGGGTCAATTTACCATGGCCAATCAACTTAACCCGCATATCTTTGGAGTGTGGGTGGAAGTTGGAGCAGCTGAAGAAAACCATGCAGACACAGGGAGAACATACAAATTCCACACAGACAGTAACCAAGGCCAGAATTGAACCCGGGTTCCTGGCGCTGTGAGGCAGGAGTGCTAACCACTGTGCCACTGTGCTGTCCAAGATCAAATTGGAGAATTCTGCTGCAGGTTTAACCAGGGCCCAAATCAGGAAGACACATGGAGCTTTCTCACTGGGTCTGAAGACAAGAAACAGTCTTTTTAAGAAGTCTAGAATTTTGACTTTTGGGGACCAGGTGGAGCAGAAGTGAAACTCATCCTCCTTCTTGATGAGGAACATAAATGAGATGTAAAGCTCAGATATATGAAGTGAGATCATAGAACAGAATCCCTATTGTGTAGGAGGAGGCCATTTGGCCCATAGAACTTGCACTAACAGCGATCCCACTCAGGCCCTATTCCTGTAACCCTATGCATTTACCCTACTAATCTCCCTAACAACCCTTAAGACTAAGGGTCAAGTTAGCATGGTCAGTCAACCTAACCCACACACTTTTTGGAGTGTGGAAGGAAACCAGAGCATCTGTAGGAAACCCATGCAGACACAGGGAGAACGTGGAAACTCCACACAGGCAGTCACCCAAGCCAGAAATTAAACCTGGGTGCCTGGCGCAGTGAGGCAGCAGTGCTAACCACTGTGCCATCCCATACATACTCATGGTCCAACACTATGGGGCAACACGCTGGAGCTATACATAGTTCCACCAAACATAAATGTTGCATTATGTTTATTCTAACTATGAGCAAGATTTATCCAGTTTTTGATTTGATTTATTATTTTCACATGTATTAACGTACAGTAAAAAGTATTGTTTCTTGTGCGCTGTACAGATAAAACATATCATTCATAGAGAAGGAAATGAGAGAGTACAGAATTTGGTGTTGCAGTCATAGCTAGAGTGTAGAGAAAGATCAACTTAATGCAAGTGAGTCCAGGGAAGAAGCTGTTCTTGAGTCGGTTGGTACGTGACCTCAGACTTTTGTATCTTTTTTCCTGAAGGAAGAAGGTGGAAGAAGAATGTTCGGGGTGTATAGGGTCCTTGATAATGCTGGCTGCTTTGCCAAGACAGCGGGAAGTGTAGACAGAGTCAATGGATGGGAGGCTGGTTTGTGTGATGGATTAGGTTATATTCACAATCTTTTGTAGTTCCTTTCGGTCTTGGGCAGAGCAGGAGCCATACCAAGCTGTGATATAAGTCACGCCTAGATTTCTGATGTTTGCCCAGTTTGTGGAATTAATTGTATTTGTGACACTCAGTTGATGCTTCATTCCAGTATTCAGCTTGTCTTAGTTATTGGTGTTCTTATCTCTGAGTCAGAAGGCCAAAAGCCTATTCCAGAACAAATGCCAAGTCTACGCTCTTAGTCTAGTGAAGCGTTGAAGGAGTACTGACATTACCAGAAGTAAGAAGTCTCACAACACCAGGTTAAAGTTCAGCAGGTTTGTTTGGAATCATGAGCTTTCGGAGCAGTGCTCCTTCATCAGGTGAGCCAGTGGCCCCCTGTGAGCCAGGGTAAAGTTCTGGACTTACGTGATGAAGGAGCAGCACTGATTCCAAATAAATTTGTTGGACTTTAATCTGGTTTTTGAGACTTCTTACTGTGCCCACCCCGGTCCGACACCGGCATCTCCACATCATGGTTGTCAGAAATAATGTTAAATTGTGGTCATGTCTCAGATGGATGTTAAAGACCTTGCAATAGATATCTGAAGAAGGACATGACTCTAGTTTCCATTGCAGAACCAAGACCATTGAAGATAAATTACCTTGTTATTGTAGATCCTTCTGTGCACAAAATGGCTGCTGACTTTGCGCAAAGAACTGGCGCTGTAATTTTTTGTTAAAGCCCTGTACACATTCATCAGAAAAGTGCCCATATAAATGTGAGTCTTTGTTACACAGAAGCATTCATGAAAAAATACCTTGACATTGAAAACTGGCTTGAGAGTATGGGTGCATTTTTTTTCTATTTTCACATCACTGTGGGATTTAATTATTTAGTTGTAGATGTTGAGAGGATTAATCATTTTACAGTCAGTAATTCTCCCACCTCACTGGTAACTGTAATGGATGAGATAGACAGACCCTCAAACATAACCTGATTCAGCAATAAGTCACAGATCTGTTATGAAGCTTCAGTTTTGGGAAAACAAATTTGAGGCTGTGGAAATAACTCCTTGGTGACAAAGTCTCAAGAGATTGAGTGGAGATATTTATTATGTTGCAAGCGTTGAACATCGGTTTCCATCTATTTTGTTCACATTGCCAAGTATAAATATAAATAAGTGAAGTATAAAATGTTTCCTTATGTAGAATATGTTGTATTTATCCATTGTTTAGCATCCTTATCTAGCATCGGGGTGTAGGACTGTATTTCATTAATTTTATTATCTATTGTTGAATATTCTGTGAGATCCAATGACATTTAGATCAATTTTCAATAGATTGTGTTATTAAATCAACACAGATACAGTTCAATGCCACAAAGACATCTGCATAAAATGCATTTTAATTAAAGTAGTAGTTTATGTATTTATCTGAATCTTTTTGTGTCTTGCAATCTTCTTTTTTATTATACATCCCTAATTGCCCCATGAACTGGGTGGAGGGTTTGCAGGGCTATGGGGAGGCAATGGCCTAATGGTTTTATTGCTAGGCTATTAATCCAGAAACTCAGCTAATGTTCTAGGAACCTGGGTTCGAATCCCGCCAAGGTGGAATTTGAATTCAATCAAAAATATCTGGAATTAAGAATTGACTTACGATGACCATGAAATCATTGTCGATTGTTGGAAAAACCCATCTGGTTCACTAACATCCTTTTGGGAAGGAAATCCGCTGTCCTTTCCTAGTCTGGCCTACATGTGGCTCCAGAATCACAGCAATGTGGTTGACTCTCAAATGCCCTCCAAGGGCAGCTAGGGATGGGCAATAAATATTGGTCAGCCACTCACACCCATGAATAAAAAAAAATTCAGAGTGCAGTTGACAGTCAACCACGTTTGTCTGTGGAGTGACATGTAAGCCAGACCAAGTTAGGACGGCAGATTTCCTTCCTTAAAGGACATTAGTGAACCAGGTAGGTTTTTCCAACAACTGACAATGGTTTCATCGTAATCAGTAGATTCTTAATTCCAGATAATTTTTATTAAATTCAAATTCCACCATCTGCTGTGGTGGGATTCGAACCCGGGTCCCCAGAACATAAGCTGAGTTTCTGGATTAATAGTATAGCAATAATTCCAAATGGCTATTACCTCTTCTCTGACCTTTGTGTACTTCAGTGATGTGGATTGAAGAGAAAGGGACCTATTCTTCCACCATATTTACAATTACACTTGTCACGGACTGGTTGTGACAGTTTATGAGCAAGGTGATTAAGCACAGAGAAATTGTAACTAAGAAATGAAAACTTTGAACTTTCCTCAGTGACATTTACATGGTGCCTGACTGTTTCCATTCCATGAGAAGCATTTCCATGGCCCCAGAAGGTCAATAGTCACATTGTTCCAATTGAATATTTGACTATTTATTTGTCAAAGCATAACTTTCAGTCCTAGTCTGACGTTTTATTATTATTAAAGGAGCGAGACATCTCGGAGTCAAAGGGAAAGAGAAGACTAGGGTATTTGTTCAAAATATTCTTCTGTGTCGAAAGAAAATAATATTCATAACAGGAGATTACTTTCATTTTTTCATTAAAGTGCCGACTTTACGGGGAGTTTGGAGATTGTGTTGATCTGGCAACGTCATTGACTTGTGTTTACAAGCTCAACGTTCTGATGTTGTCTTTTCTATGTTTAAAGTTTTAAAGTTTATTTATTAGTTCACAAGTGAAAATCCTCTACCACCACACTCCGGTGCCTGTTCAGGTACAGTAAAGGAGAATTTAGCATGTCCAGTGCACCTAACCAGCATCTTTTTCAGGCTGTGGGAGGAAACTGGACTACCCACGCAGACACAGGGAGAACATGCAGACTCCACACAAACAGTGATCCAAGCTGGGAATTGAACCTGGGTCCCTGGCACTGAGAGGCAGTAGTGCTAACCACTGTGAATCCTATCGCCCCAGTATCCATCTTAACATGGTTGGATGTTGGACATGGACATTTATTCCACTAGAACAAAGAAAATTGCGACACAAGAACAGGCCCTTCGGCCCCACTAAGCCTGCACTGAACATGCTGCCTATCCTTCTGGGGACCATATCCCTCTATTTCCATCCTATTCATCTATTTGTCACAATGCTCCTTCAAAGTCACTATCATATCTGCTTCTACTGCCTCCCCTGGCAGAGAGTTCCAGGCACCCACCACCCTCTGTTTCTTCAGATTTGTCTGTAATGCATTGCCTGATGTTAATCCATTTGGGTAAATTGACTAATCTCTCCGTATGGACTGAGTGCTGCAATGGAAGAGAGTGTAAGTTGGCGATAGGGCTATCATCAACCCTCTGACCTGCAATCCCTTTGACTCTAGTTCCCCGCTGATGTTGGTGAATTTGCCCTCTAATTTAGCTTCAACAGCTTTCTTACATTCCCATTTTCCAATTTCCAGTAACGTGTTGCTTCATTCAGTTGTGACCCTCAATTATCTGTGGCACTTCACAATTTCCCATTGCCTTTTTCTTCATTGTAACACTCTTGATTCTGCACCCAGTAAATGAAAAGAGAGTGACAATTATACAGTGCTTATCCTCCTCTTCCTTCCTATCAGGACAATTATAACCCATGATGAATGTAATAATTACAATACATCAACAGCAGCAGAAGGGCCAGATATTAAGCCTTTATAGTTGGACAATGATTTCTATGGTGGGAGGAAAAATGAGTTTGTGCTTAATCTTGTTCCCAGGGATACAAGTCTAATGCTGATAATTCACCACTAATTGGAGAATAACATCTCAATGCAGAGAAGGTACTCTCCAGCATTGAAGTATATTTTTTTGTCGACCATTTGTGTAATATTGCAAGACGTTTGTGTCGAACATTTTGAGTGTCACCAACTATTTCTTGTACAACTTTGCATAGCATAACATATTGAAACCTGGCAGGATTGTCCGGCCATTCCCATTGATGGGATCTTCCAATCGATGGGTTTCCTGGCAGCAGAGGTGCAAACAGTGGGAAACCCTATTGGCAATACCAGGACCAGAAGATAAATATTTCATTCATTCCTGAGATATGGGCATCGCTGGCTGGCTGGCCAGCATTTATTGTCCATCTCTAGTTGCCCTTGGAGGGCAGTTAGGAATAAACCATGTTGCTGTGGCTCTGGAATCACATGTAGGCCAGGTCAGGTAAGGACGATAGATTTCCTTCCCTAAAGGACATGAATGAACCAGGTGAGTTTTTCCAACAATTGACTGTGGTTGAAGTTTACTAGTTACAGGTAGGTTTACATTAGCATTACAATGAAGTTACTGTGAAAATCCCCTAATCACCCACTCTGGCACTTGTTTGGTACACTGAGCAAAAATTTAGTATGGCCAATGCACCTAACTAGCATGACTTTTGGACTGTGGGAGGAAACTGGAGCATTCAGAGGAAACCCACAGGCATGGGGAGAATGTGTAGTCTCCACACAGACTGTAACCCAAGCCACGGTTCGAATTGAGGTCCGTGGTGCTGTGAGGCAGCAGTGCTAACCACTGTGCTAGTAGATTCTTAATTCCAGATATTTTTTACTGAATTCAAATTCCACTGGGATTCAACCCCTGTTCCCCAGAGCATTAGCTGAGTCTCTGGATTAATAGTTTAACGATAATACTACTACGCCGTCGTTAATGGAGACGCGTGTGTCCAAGAATGCAACTGATACTGGAGAATAGTCCATGCTGAGTCTGATGGTGGGATGGAACTTGTTGATGTCATCATATAGTTATTTCAGTGATTGTTCACTATGAATCTAAAGGAAGAAAATGTCATTGATGTATCTAGTGTACACCATCGGTTGAAGGCCCGTTTAAACGTCTATGACAATGGCCAGGGAAGAATTTGTACTGGTGATTGAAGATAATGCCTTCAACCTTGCCGATATTTAGTTGGAGGAAGTTTATTCTTATCCAATACCAGATGTTGGATAAGCAATATGACAAATTAGAAGCAGTGGAAAGGTCAGGAGAGATGCTGGTAAAGTAGAGATGGTTGTCCACAATGTACCTGTAGAAACAGAAGCTGTTGGATAATACTAAATAAGATAAAAAAATGGTGGGGGAGAACAATGATAGATTTCTGGCCATCAAAGTAGCAGTGTGGTGACTTGAAGGGATGTCACTAGAGGTAATTCTCTGGCTATGGCTGAATAAGTATCAATGGAAACAGATAAATGCAGTCCCACCCAGCTGGAGGATGGTGGAGAAGCATGGGAGAGGATGGAGGATGATATGTTAAAGGCCACAGACCAAATGAGAAGGACTCAAAGGGATAGTTTCCTTTTGTCATAGTTACACAGGATGCTATTTGTGATCTGGTCATTGAGCAATAATCATTCACTTAAAGATAGGGGAGAGGGGTTTCTGCTTACTTGCGCTGCTTCACCCAATAAACTCACCAAAAATTGACCAAACCAATGCAAAACGATTGAATTTCGAGCACAAAATCAGTTCAACGCAAATTGAGTTTCCATGACCTTTTGCACCACTTTGACAACACATTGTTCTAGAAACAGGAGGCACTACTCTAGGGCAGCACAATGGTTAGCACTGCTACCTCACAGAGCCAGGGTTCCAGTTTCAATTCCAGTCTCGGGTCACTGTCTATATGGAGTTCGCACATTCTCTCTGTGTCTGCATGGGTTTCCTCTGGGTGCTCAGGTTTTGTCCCCAAGTCCAAAGATGTGTGGGTTACGTTGATTGGCCATATTAAATTGACCCTAGTGTCAGAGGGATTAGTTAGGGTAAATGCATGGTGTTATGGAAAAAGAGCCTGGATGGGATTGTGGTCGGTACAGACTTAATGGGCCAAATGGCCTTCATGTATAATGTAGGGATTCTATAATTCTACTGAACCATTACCCCAAACAGAACTAGGCATGTCATCAAGGTCAAATCAATCACCATCACATGTTTCTGTTATTTTCTCCATGACTTCAAGGGGACTGTTAAAATGTAGCTGCTGCTTTTAGGTGCAAGGACCTGGTAGGCACCATTTTAGAAGCTATGAAACATTCAAAAATATTTAATTTATGAAGAAACTGACTGACATATATCAATGAAAATATAAATTATTCTGTATAGTTTTTAAAGCTATTTTCAGTCAATTAAACTACTCACAAATGATTGACTTGTTTCTGACAAAAATGTAATTAAACTTGAATCAAACTTACCGAGTTATAACTCTCAAATATATCAAGAAATATTTTCTGATGCAAAATTAAAAACAAACTATATTCTAAAATGCTGCTTGATTGCACTGTTTTGTGTTTAAGATATTACATTTGGTGATGAGCAAAGTAATTTGATTTGATTTTAATTTATTATTTTCACGTGTATTGGGATACAGTGAAAAGTATAGTACCTTGCACGCTATACAGACAAAGCATACCATTCACAAAAAGGAAAAGAGAGAGTACAGAATGCAGTCTTACAATCATAGCTAAGAGGTAGAGAGAGATCAACTTCATATAAGGTAGGAGCATTCAAAAGTCTGATGGCAGCAGGAAGAAACAGTTCTTCAGTCGGTTGGTACATAACCTCAGACTTTTGTTTCTTTTTCCTGATGGAAAAAGGTGGAAGAGAAAATGTCTGAAGTGCTTGGAGTCCTTAATTATGCTGGCTGCTTTTCCGATGCAGCAGGAAGTGCAGACGGAGTCATAGAATCCTACACTGCAGATGGAGTCTGCACTGACCACAATCCTACCCAGGCCCTATCCCCATAACTTCATGCATTTACTGTAGCTAGTCCCCTGACACTAAGTGCCAATTCAGCATGGCCAATCCACCTAATGCCCAACTTTGGGCTGTGGGAAGAAACCAGAGCACCTGGAGGAAACCCACATAGATAGTGACCCAAAACATGGTGCTATGAGGCAGCAGTGCTAACCACCGTGCTGCCATGCTGCCCTGTTAATGGATGGGAGGCTGGTTTGCACAATGGTCTGGACGTTATATGATTTCAAGAAGAAATTAGACTTGACTTTCGGGGCTAAGGGGATATGGGAGGAAGGCAGAATCAAGATGTTGAATTTGATGATCAGCTATGATCAAAACGAATGGGGGGGGGCAGGCTCAAAGGGCCAAATGGCCTCCTCCTGCTTCTAGTTTCTATGGTTCTGTTGTTACTTGCTTGCAGCCTGGAGAAGGGATGTATCATTTCCCTAATGCTGTTATCTGCCTCACCAATGAGAATGAATCCGCCAAATAACGAGTGAATTGCAGTGAAATGCAAGTGTTAATTGTGACTGCTGAAAAGCAATGGTGGCTTGTAAATTTAATCACTGCTGCGGCAGCCTGGCTTCCCAAAGGGAGTATTATCTTTCTGTAATCTACCCAGCTGGCTCTCTCTTTCATGTATTGCTAGATCCTAGCAGCGGGATTGATGGAAAGGAAGGGCCAGCATATTAAGTTAATGACTTGGGTGGGAGATTAGAGGCAGAAAAATCCATTTCTAATCACGGCCTCAGTAAGTGGTGAGCAAGCGTAACAAATAACATATTTTCCAAGCTTATTGCTCTTATCAAAAGTGATGGATAGGAAATATAGGACATATATTAACAGAACTGATACTGCCGCCTGTGCAATGATTGGGCGCAGAGCATCTCAGCCTCTCTCACAATATTGTAACCAGCTAACATCTCCTGGTAGAAGTTGGATCTCTACGAGAATACTTTTTGACTCTTTGCTCTGCGTTCTGTCCTAGTTCCAACAATATTCCGGATTTTCATTACTCATTTCCTGCACTCAAATAAAACCTAGGTGCATCAGTTATGTGGAAAGAGTGAAGAACAAAGGATAGTACAGCACTTTGCTTTTTGTTACATTTTCCATTTCCTCCCATTGACATCAACCTTCAACTGCGAGGAACATGCCAAGTCCTCACCGCAGATTCTTAATTTCTGACAAATGCAAAATTCAAACAAAGAACATAGAACTGTACAGCACAGGAACAGGACCTTGGACAGTCCAAACCTGCTCTGATCATGTTGCCCTATCTAGACCAACTGCCGGTATCCCACTATTCTCCATCTTCTCGTGTGCCCAGATAAGTCCTAAATGTGGCTAACATGTCTGCCTCAACCACCTCACTGGGCAGTGCATTCTAGGCCTCCACCATCCCCTGTCTACAAAACTTTCCCCCGCACATCTCTACTGAACTTTTCCCCCCTTTCCTTGAACTTGTGCCCCCTTGTAATGATCATTTCTGCCCTGGGAAAAAGCTTCCAAATGTTCACCTTATCCATGCCCCTCACAATTTTCTAAACTTTTATCAGGTCGCCCCTCAGCCTCCATTTTTCCAGGGAGAACAATTCTAGTTTATTCAACCTCTCCTGATAAAGATAAGGTCAGGTTTCAGTTCATTTTTCTATTCCCTCATCCAGCTGCATCTCATTTCTCATTTTGAACCAAATCTCCTGTTCCATGTTGTTCTGTTTCAGGACCTCCCAACTGCGGGGCCCACTAATCTTCCCAGTCACAAACTGTGCAGATGTTATCTGCGAGGGAGTCTCAACCTGAAACATCAGTTCATCATGGTGTATAGTTTTGGTTTTGGGAGTCACCTGAAACCCTCACCGAGAGTAATCAGCCCAGTCATCATGTACCAATTACTATTTACTAAATTAAACACAAAGACACATAAATAGGATCATAATATTCTTAAGACAATTAAATATATGAATTACTAAACACACACACACAGTTTATGTAGAAATCACCCCTATGTCTGCGATCCTTGAATTCCTTAGACTTTTATGTTCCCAAACAACATCCAAATTAAATAAATCTATAAGTCAGATTCAGCTTATAGTTACCACACAATACAAGGCTGACAATCAAGTACAGGAAATGTCTTTTTCTGGTCCAACAAGGATATTTAAACTGCCCTTATGAAGGGTTCTGCATTATCCTGGCTTGAAGATATCTTATATGTTAGAGTGGCCTCTTGGTTGTGAGATGTTAAACTGGCCGGTCAGCTCCTAAATGTAATGATTCTTGCCTGCTTCTCTAGGTGCTGACAATTATACCCTGGTTCCTATTTGATTCTTCCTTTTGTGTATTTGGGCCATCTGCGCCTCTGGCATTCTATGACTCTTTAAATTAGCATCTGTATATCTCTATAATTTTGTCTTTTAAAAAGCATTTAGGCAGTTACATGGATAAGATGAGTATAAGGGGATATGGGCCAAATGTGCAGCAACTGGGACTAGCTTAGCGGTCTTAAAAAAGAGCAGCATAGACAAGTTGGGCTGAAGGGCTTGTTTCCATGCTATGAACCTCTATGACTCTATTGATCTGTCAATTGTCTAGATAAATTGTTTCTTGATGATAAGGCTATTTACACCTGATTCTGTCTGGATGCCTGCTAATCTTGTTACTGGAAAAGTCATATCTTATCATTCTCTTTGAAGACTGGCTATTCTGTTGCTTGGCAGCTTCTTACCTGTTGTTGGGCAGATCATATACTATCATTCAAATTTAAAGTTTTCTTCTTGTTGTTACTAAGCAGATCCATGGCACTAGTGTTGTATGTTTTATATATCTCAGAGAAATACAGAAATGGTACTGGTTTCTGATTATGCAACTACTTTATCTGTGCAATCACAAAATGAATGCACTCATACTTACACTCAGCTGTTAATAGCTTCTGTGGGTATATTTACTTCGCTCAGAGTCAACACCCAGGCTGAGCTAATCAAGTATAGTGGCTATTGATCAGTTGCCAGACTCATGATGAGCAAAGAATAATTGAATCCTATAGATGTCATCACAAATTAAGAGCAAAAGCTTTCTGGAATGTTCTATAATAACTCCCAAAAACTAAAGAATACTTGGGAAGTTGCTCAGCAAGGCACAGAAAATGGGTATCGAGACTACAGCAAGGCTTGGTAACTAACTAAAAATGAAGCAAACAAAGGCATTAACAGAGTTAAATAGCAGTGTGGGAGGTACTAAGTGCCTGGGCATATGTGCTAAATCCTGCTATGCGTAAATGCCTGGGAATCTTTTCATGGAATTCTGACAGCGCAGAAGGAGGTCATAAGGCCCTTCGAGTTGCACTGACCACAATCCCACTTTGGCTGTATCCCCATAACCCCATGCATTTACCCTAACTAATCCCCCTAACACTAAGGGGCAATTTAGCATAACCAATCCACCGAACCTGTATGTCTTTTGGACTGTGGGAGAAAACTGGAGCACCCATGCAGAGACAGGGAGAATGTGCAAACTCCATGCAGACAGTGACCCAAGACAGGATTCGAACTTGGGTCTCTAATGCTGAGAGGCAGCAGTGTTAGCGACTGTGTCACCCCGGGTGGGATTTTCTGCCCGCCTTTGGTGCAAAGCTGGAAAATTCTATCCGAGGTCTAAGGATGTTTGCATGGTTTTGTGTCCCACACGTTACAATTCCTGTGGCAGGCAGGATAGGAAAATTCTGCCCTCAAAGTAATGTGGGATTAAACCTTTCAAAGGGTTGTCACAGTCCAGGTAGCCTCTTTCTGTTTTGTAAGATTGATGATTCCGAAAAGGTATTGAAGAAAGCACAGATGGAGTTCGTATCCACATGGAGCAGTGTGATTGAGCCAGGGAATCTGCACAAATCATTTCCATAACACATTTGCTCCTGAGGCCACTGGAGGGAGCCCTGCAACCTGTTATTAGTAGGTTTTCATGGAGATTTCTAATCGGATACTGGTTAACCAAATTACCTGATTTGCCAGAAATATTTCAGTGACGAGTTCTACCGGCTCTACGAAATATTGTGTGAAAGGATATGTTATGGGTCACAATGTCTTAGAAAAGTAAGAGGAAATAAATGATAAAGGCTTGCATTTATGTAGAACCATATATGGCCATCAGATGTCCCAAACTGCTTTACAGTCCATTAAATACTTTTGAAGTGTTGTAACTGTGGCAGCCAATTCGCACACAGGCAGCTCCGAGAAACAGCAATGTGATAAAGACTAGGCAATTTGTTTTTGTGAAGTTGGCTGAGGGATGAATGTTGGCCAAGATCCTTGGGGATAACTGCCATGCTTTTCTTCAACTTGGTGCCGTGGGATCCTGTACATCCACCTGAACAACAGACAGACTTTAACATCTCATCTGAAAGACATCATCTCTGACAGGGCGGCATTGCTTCAGTACTGCACTGATGTCTCAATGTCGACTTTTTTGTGCCGAAGTGCCGGATTGAAACTTAAATCTAGAACCTTAGGTAAGAGTGTTATCAATGGACCCATTGGCTGATACGCAAAGCTGGAAAAAAGGCTCTTTCTTTGGCCAGTAAAGTGAACATCTTGGACATCCATTAGCTTCTGTAATTACGTACTTCACAGAAAACTGGCTATCCAACTGGAGGTGGTCGTAATCTCATTCGGTGTTCACTGGACAAATTTAAATTTGATTCCAGAAGAGAAAATGCTATAAAATCTCAGTAGATCCATCAGCATCTGTAAGGAAAGAAAAGAGCTGATGTTTCGAGTCCAGATGACCCTTTGTCAAAGCTAAAAGTTTATTGATTTATTAGTCACAAGTAAGGCTTACATTAACACTGCAATGAAGTTACTGCAAAATTCCACTAGTTGCCACACTCCGGCGCATGTTCAGGTACACTGAGAGAGAATTTAGCATGGCCAATGCACCTAACCAGCAAGTCTTTTGGACTGTGGGAAGAAACTGGAGTACTCCCACACAGACATGGGAGAATGTGCAGACTCCATACAGACAGTGACTCAAGCCAAGAATAAAACATGGGTCCCTGGCGCTGTGAGGCAACAGTGCTAAGCACTGTGCTGCCGTGCTGCCCTAGGCATAGAAAGTGGGAGATATTTATATGGCAGGTTGAGTGAATGAAAGATAAGTCAGATATTTTTATTGAATTCAAATTCCACCACCTGCCATGGTGAGATTCAAGCCCAGGTCCCCAGATCATTGGCTGAGTTTCGGGGTTAATAGTCCAACAATAATACCACTAGGCCATCGCCTCCCTGAGTCATAGCCACAAAAACAAGGGGAAAGTCTGAGAGGTGCTAATGGCCATCCGTAGAGAGAATAGAAGGTGTGATCTTTCACTGAGCTACTTGGCACGGCCTTGCTTCCAATGCCATTTTTGAACCTATCAGCAACAAAATAAGGTGCAACAAACATCATATCTGTAGTAGCCAATCGGAAGCTTCTCCATCCGAGGGAATGAAGGAATCAGAGAATTTCATTGGCTCCAAGGTGATAGCCTCAAATTGAAAATGCAGAAGGACAGGCATTGCACAGAAGCGAGTTCAAAAGTATGTCTTTTATTTGGAAATCTGGAATTCTTCTGTCTGATTTCCATCTGGTTGACTATTTCCTCTCCCATAATGCACCTGGGATTTCCCTTTTCCACCTCAAAGACACATGGGAAATAAATTTCATTTCCCTTTCATTGACTCTAATAAACTTGAAAAAAAAATTGAGGTTCACCTTTGGAGTCTTAACAAATTGTTTTTTAAAGGGGAGGCGATGGTCTAGTGCTATTATTGCTAGATTATTAATCCAGAAATCCAGCTAATGTTTTATGGACAAAGATTCGAATCCTGTCACAGCAGATGATGGAATTTGAATTCAATTTAAAAAGTCTTGAATTAAGAATCTAATGATGACCATGAAATTATTCTTGTTGGTCTGAAATCATGGATTCCCTACAATGCAGAAGGAGGCCATTTGGCCCATTGAGCCTGCACTGAGAGCAATTCCATCCAGACCCAATCCCTCTAATCCCATATATTTACCCTACTAATCCTCCGACACTAATGGACAATCCACCTAACTCACACATCTTTGGATTGTGGGAGAAAACCGGGGCACCCAGAGGATACATGGGGAGAACGTACAAACTCCATACAGACAGTGACCCAAGCCGGGAATCAAACCCAGGGTCCCTGGCGCTGTGAGGTAGCGGTGCTGTGCCACCATGCTATGCCATGGAAAAATCCATCTGGTTCACTTGAGGTAAGGAAATCTGCCGTCTGTATCTGATCTGACCTACATGCGAGCCCTGAGCCGAAGCAATGTAGTTGACTCTCAATGGCCCTCTGAAGTGATCTAGCAAACCACTCAGTTCATGGGCAACTGAGAATAGGAAAACAAATGCTGGACCAGCCAGTGATGTCCATGTCTGACAAATGAATTAAAAAATATATAAAAATTAAAAGGAATTCCAGATGTTATCCACTGGTCTCCATTGATCTCTGGGGCAGAATTAGGGATTTGAAAGTAGATTGCAATTGAGAGAAAAATACACTTCAGCCTTTAAGCTGGAACCATCGCTTTCCTATTTAGGCTGCACTCCAAAGGTGAGAAGTGAATTTCTCAACCAAGATCCATCAAAGGCAACTCAGGTCCTACAGTACCATGCCACGGGAGAATGGTTTAGAAATTTCAGAGCTGGTTAGTGTGGGTGGTGACTCCTCTTCGAAGGCAGCCAGCATCCAGGATTCAGATGAGATGGTCAGCAGTCAGGCAGGCTGAATACCTGGAGGACGCACAGGACATTGAACTGGTTAATCACTACAGCTAGGAAAACGAACATTTGCCTTTATTCTTGCTTTTCCCGTTTGCGATTTTTTTTTGAATGCCGACAACCTGGAAGTGAAGAGCCGGCTTTTAATTACAGAAGTGTTTGCATTATAGATGGATTTTGACATAATTGGCATGATAGTGGCTACACTGACATTTCAGGCCATTGGAAACCTGGTGTGTGTTTGACCTGAGGAGGTGAGAGTGCTGAAATGATTAGTCACGCTGTAGAGAATCGAGCTGCCTCTGGACAAGGTTAATGGAAGGTTAACGTGGAAAGGCCTATGGCCTGTCAAGCCAAATTATAGGAGCTGAGGTAACTGTGGGTGACATCAGCTGCTTCACTTTTCCTTGCACCCTATCTCGAGTAATACTAGCTTTTGTTGGCACTTTTTCTGTTCGGTTTTCCAATCCGTTTGCATCTTCTTCTGGTCAATTTGATAAGGGAGCACACTGCAAAGCGCCACCCCGAGGGAGCAGTTTGCCTTTCCAAGTTAGACATGGTAACAAAGGACAGCATCATGCCTCCTCCTCTTCACTTCTGCAGTCTACGCTAATGCCAGTCTCCATACAATACCACTGATGTGAATGTGAGCAGTGAATCTGAGGGTGACATTGTTCATCGGACTTGTGACTAAAGAGAGATTTTTTTGAATGAAAATGATCTATTGTGTGTTCCAGTGCTGGTCACTATTATTGATATATTTATTAATTGGCATGTATCATCAAGAAACTACAAAGGTAAGTGAATGTAGCCCTTTTATCACGCAAATCAGCCTCCCATCCACTAACTCTGTCTACATTTCCCACTGTCTCAGAAAAGCAGCCAGCATAATTAAGGACTCTACACATCCCGGACATTCTCTCTTCCACCTTCTTCTGTTGGGAAAAAGATATAAAAGTCTAAAGTCGCGTACCAACCGACTCAAGAATAACTTTTTCCCTGCTGCTTTTGATTGGACCTCCTTATATTGAGTTGATCTTTCTCTACACCCAAGCTATGACTGTAACACTACATTCTGCATTCTTTCCTTCTCTATGAACGGTATACTTTGTCTGTATAGCGTGCAAGAAACAATACTTTTCACTGTATTCTAATACAAGTGACAATAATAAATCAAATCAAATATCACTCAAAAGAGAGACATATTGCTGAAGCTTTTCATCTTGCACTCATTAGGACAAACACAAGAATGCCAAATTTTAAATGATCGCAACAATTTTGATGCAGCATTGATTTACCAATCAATCAGCACACTTTTCTCTGATAGTATATAAATGATCGTGATCATTGGAAATCTGCCATTTTTGTTTTTGTCCTGATGAATGCCAGATGAAAATGTTTCAGCAACTTGTCAGCATTTTCAGTGAGATTTGAGTGTCTAAGTGGGATGTGCATATTGTAAATCAATGACAATTCTTTGTAGCCAGAGCAATGGTTACAACATTAAAACATCATCAGACTCCAATTTCTGTCCAGTGATCAGGCTCCTGCCTCAATTGAAGTTTCCCAGTGCAATTTGATATTCATGACAATTGTCACATTTACTCAGATATCAATAAGTAAGAGAACTCATTGATTGGAAGATTTGGAATTCTCCAGTCATCTGGCACCACTGCCTTATCTAAGGAGGTTTGGAAGATTGGGGCCAATACCTTTGCAGATTCTATCCTTGCTTCTCTCCAGCATCCTTGGGTGCATCCCTTCCTATCCTGGGAATCAACCAACTTTAAATACAGCCAGCCCCTCTAATACCTCCTCTTTCTCAATATTTACTCCACCGTGTGTTCAAAGTATTTTCAGAGATTTCAGCAAGATTTTCTGAAAGCTTAGATCTGAAATAAACGTTTCCAATTGCAATATTTAATCCTGGAACCAGTGCATGCACTGGATAGATGGGAACTAGCTGGATTTCACGAAAGCAGAGTTTGTGTGTTCCAGTGCTGGTCACTATTAATGGGCTATCTATTGGTTGGCATGTATCACTCAAAAGAGAGATATATAGCCAAAGTGGCATAGTGGCACAGTGGTTTGCACTGCTGCCTCACAGCGCCAGGAACCTGGGTTCAATTCCCGGCTTGGGTCACTGTGCAGAGTTTGCACGTTCTCCCTTTGTCTGTGTGGCTTTCCTTCAGGTGTCCTGGTTTCCTCCCACAGTCCAAAGATATGCAGGTTAAGTGGATTGGCTATGCTAAATTGCCCCTTATTGTCAGGGCATTAGCAGGGTAAATATGCAAGGTTGCAGGAATAGGGCCTGAGTGGGAATGTGTTCAGTATAAACTCGATGGGCTGATTCATCTTCTTCTGTATAGTAGGGATTCTATGATTTTTTTTAAATAGAACAGCACAGTGGCACAGTGGTTAGTACTGCTGCCTTACAGCACCTGGGACCCGGGTTCAATTCCTGGCTCGGGTCTGTCTGTGTTCTCCCTGTATCTGTGTGTGGGTTTCCTCTGGGTGCTCCAGTTTCCTCCAACAGTCCAAAGATGTGCGGGTTAGGTGGATTGACCCATGCTAAATTGCCCCTTAATGTCAGGGGGGCTAGCTAGGGTAAATGCATGGGGTTATGGGGATAGGGCCTGGATGGGATTATGGTCAGTGCAGACTTGATGTGTTGATTGGCATTGTAGGATTCCATGAAAAGGGGGGCTTTGCTAATGTTGTCTCTGCACTGTTGCAGCAATTTTGGAAAAGTGGCCTCAGCACCAAGCTTCTGGAAGATTTCCTCACATTTACAGTCTAATTGGCACTCTTCTCCTTCACACATTGAGCAGACGAGGAGGATCCTCCATGGGAAACTCATGTAAAAATATCAAGAGCACTGCCAGCCAGCGACACCTATAACCCATGAGTGAATTAAAAAAGCTCCAAAAAGGCTGGAGAGTCCTCTTGCATCAACCAATGCTGCAACCAATTTCTTTGAATCAAGAGAATCTCACAAACAGCATTGAGATGCATGATTAGTCTTAATTTTTGTAAATCGTGGTGGTGTGATTGTTGGGTCAACTCCAGCTGTTTTTGAATATTGCCATGGGGATTTTTAACATCCATTCGAACAAGCAGCCAGGTCTTGGTTTAACATCTCATTTAGAGCGCTAAAAATTTTCCTCGCACTGACCGGATGATTTCCGAGTAGGATTGCTCCCAGTGGGACCATGATGTGAAGCTGAGGGCTAATTCAGCATCCAAAATCCGTGGCCTGCGCGTTGCATGTGATTGTGTAATGATGCAAATGAACCTGAATATTACCAAAGCCAGTTTTTAAAGTGTGCTCGGGGATCCTTTGAGTTTCCTCGGCATGTTGAGTAACTTGCCCAGAGTTTATTTAATTGGGTTGGGACTATGTGCCTTCCCATCGCCGCTTGCAAAACAATTGGAATATTTGCTGGCCGGGAAGCGAGCTGTGTATATAAACACACCTGCATGGTGCTCTCTCTTGGCAAAGAGAATTCAAATTGGATCTAAGCAGTGCACACCAGGTGCTGCCCGCATCACCTAGTGCTTTCGGACTGGTGGCCACAGTATAAATATAACTCTTAGACAATAAGCTTCCTTTGCCTTTTAAAGGCCAAACCTGTGATGATTATTGCTGCCTTATCTGTGCTGTATCAATCTGATAACGTGAAGTTGCCCCACTGCTATTGAAGTGTTGCCTTGCTCCATCAAGCTGTGCTTTGTGTTAATTAGCTTGTCTTTTTTTTATATGCCTGTGTTATTTATGAGGATTTGGCCGCAAAACCAGCTGGTGATTTTTTTTATGAGGGTCTGTTTCAATTAAGAGGCACTAACTCCCCAGAGTGTCATACAAGGGAAGAGAAATTGCTGTTTACTGGCAGGGAACTGATGGAGGGAGAGAAGGGTGTAACAGGCGCAGCGAGAACTGGAATCAATGGAAACTTTTTGAGGAGGGGAATGTGCAGTATTTTGTGGGTATTGTACTACTAGCCGTGAATGAGAACCAAGTTTTAGGTGAATGACCTTTGGGTGTTCTCAATCACCGTTTTCTTTTGGAAGCAGCCATAGAGGAAACATGGCCCTTTGGCCCAACTTGTCCATGCCACCCAATTTTTACTGTTAAGCTTTACCATTTACCATTAAGCCCCAATTGCCTAAGTTTGGCCCATATTCCTTTATACCCATAGAATCTCTACAATGCAGAAGGAGGCTATTCAGCCCATCAAGTCTGCACTGACAACAATCCCATCCAGGTCCTATTCCTGTAACCCCTCATATTTACCCTCCTAGTCCCCCTGATAGTAAGGGGCCATTTATCATGGCCAATCAACCTAACGCACACATCTTAACCATGTAACTGTCCAAATGCTTTTTAAAAGACAAAATTGTACCATCTCTACTACTGCTTCTGGCAGCTCATTCCAGACACTCACCACCCTCCATGTGAAAAACTGTCTGGACGCTTTTGTATTTTTCCCCTCTCACCTTAAACCTATGCCACCTTGTTTGAGACTCCCCTATCACTCAGGAGGAAGTTCAACGAGTTGCTTCACAGTGAAGAAAGTGTGGCTTTATCTCTGTGTTCACATTATCGAAACTGGCTCCCTTTTCTTTATGTTGGGAGACAGATGTAGACCTTTTTAAGTTGGCTCTTTGCTAGTTTGGATCATGTCTGAATGTTGGCTTCTTCAGTTTACACTGTTAGAATCTAATCCCTTATCTTGTTGTTGCTCCACGGTTAGCCACTACATGCCTCCTGAAATACTCTGACAATCTTTGGATGTGAAAGGGATTGCTATAGAATGCCCATCTGATCAAATAAGGATGGGTGATGAATGTGACGATGCCACTGTCATCCTCATTTCAGAATGGCTAAATATAAATATTGATAATGGGCAGAGATTGAAATATTTTGGGCTACATAGCGGTTCAGGAATCTGAGAGATGATGAAATGAGAAAAGTTTTTGTTTTGTAAAAGAATCGAAGGAGGGATAAGAGGGCCTCTGCACACACACAGGGAGTGGAATTTTACTGACATGTCCGCCCAAGGTTAATATGATCTCACCTGAGGCCAACAGAGAATGCCATTCTCCGAGCCTCGCCTGCCCTCGGAATCGGGGTGGAGGTCCCAGTAAATCTCCGGCCAGCGCGTGAGAAAATCAACTTTCTGTTTAGTGACCAAAAAACAGGTCTTGAATCTCCTAATTCTGTATCCTAATCTGGACTGGAAATACACTGGAACCTCTTTAGCTTGGATGACTTTTAGTTGCCTGGACACAAGTGTTAGATTCCTCAAGTGTGTGACTTACATCTTGTATCTGTTATAGGAGTTTGGAGGCAGAATTTAGGTTCAAATGGACAGTACTTGCATTGCACACATTCCCCCTAGTTGAATAAAGTTCTAAACAACCTAATCTTAAAGAAAATTCTGGACACCCCTCAGAAAGTGATTAAGAGGCTTTTGGTTATCATTGTGATCCCAGGAAAAGGAGTGCTCCTGGACACACATGCACACCTGCCTTGGGCTGGTATTAAAGCCATGCCCTCCCATCCCCAGCCCACAGGTCCACCTCACTTCCCCTTTGAACTGACCAGCTCAAGTTTGTTCTGTGTCTCTACTCAGTCTCAACCAATTCTCATTTCCATACTGAAATAACTCCTCATCAGCTGGCATCCCTTCACCAGATTTTCTTTATTTACAATGTTATCTCCACTCCTAACACTGCGTCAGGTACAAAGTCAGAATCTAGAGAGTCAGTAGCTCAGATACTCCTTGGGTGAGACTCCCTAATTGGGTAGGCAATCATTACTTCGATCAAGAAGCTTATACTCCAATAGGCCAACATCATGGACATTATTGAGTAAATTACACATACCTTGCTTCTCCCATCATTATAAAGGTGATTGCATTTAAATTATAATTGGCTGTAAAGTGCTTTGCATCATCCTGAGGTTGTTATAAAAATGGATAAATGCATTCTTTCTCTCTCACTAATTAATTTAAGGGTTGTTTTGTCCAAAAGTAAAACTTCGATACACTCTCTGTTGTAGGGACGGTGGCATGATGCACAGCACCAGGGATTCGAATTCAATTCCGGCCTCGTGTGGCTGTCTGTATGGAGTCTGCACATTCCCCCTGTGTCTGTGTGGGTTTCCTCAGGTGCTCCAGTTTCCTCCCACAATGTGAAATTAAGTGGATTGGCCATACTAAATTGCCCCTTAGTGTCCCACGATGTGTAGTTTAAGGGGATTGGCAGTGCTAAGTTACCCCTTAATGTCATGGCGCTTGGCAGGGGAAATACATGGGGTTACAGGGATAGGGTCTGGATGGGATTGTTGTTGGTGCAATGGCGATGGGCCAAATGACCACCTCTGCACTGCACTGAATCTATGATTCCATCTACTTCCATGGAGGGATGATTTCTCATAATCCTCTGTTTAAGATTTCAGTTCCTCCAAACGCATAACTTTCTGTTCTGTATGATTTTGTTCAAGACTGGGCAGCTCACCGCATCTCTGAGCCACGGGATTTTGATTCAATTTGATTTATTATTGCCACATTTATTGGGATACAGCGAAAAGTTCTGTTTTTTGCACGCTACAAAGGGAAACTGTACTGTTCATACCGGCGAAGGAAAGGAGAGAGTGCAAAATGTTGTGTTACAGTCATACCTAGGGTGTAGAGAAAGATCAACTTAATGCAAAGTAAATCCATTCGAAAGTCTGATGGCAGCAGGGAAGAAGCTGCTCTTGAGATATGAGAGACGTCAATGGAGAATGACTGAATTTGGATTCTGTGATCCCTTTCATTCTGGAGTGAAGAACATAGCCTCCTGTCTCGCTGGGTATTTATTTAGACCGCTAGTACGTGGTCTGTCATTGTTGGTGACCAGCAGAATTTTATTTCATTGATTTTTTTCTTAATTGCTGCTGGACTTCCTCTTGAATATCCTGTGACTGACAACTCTCAAATAAATCACAAGGAGATTGATTGAGCAGGCAGTTCAGAAGAACGTGACATCACAATGTCTGTTGCCTGTTTTTGAGTATTGAGTCTTTTTTGTGTTTGCCCTGTTTGTTACTATGGTATTCAGCCCTGATTAGCCTGAATTAAATGACTGGTAATTATTCCTTGAAGCTTGCAGTCTCTCAATCCATACTCAAGAGTTTAACTGCTGCTGGTTGGGCCTATGTAAGTGTAAATCTGTTGATTAATTCAGGACAAATGGAGAAAAAAGAAGTAGCGAAGATGGCACAGTGGTTAGCACTGTTGCCTCACAGCACATGGGACCCAGGTTCAATTCCGGTCTCGGGTCATTGTTGGTGTGGAATTTGCACATTGTCCCCATGTCTGTGTGGGTTTCCTCCAGGTGCTTCGGTTTCCTCCCACACTCCAAACGTGGGCAGGTTAAGTTGATTGGCCATGCTAAACTGTCCCTTGGTGTCCCAAGATGTGTAGATTAGGTGGATTGGCCATGCTGTGCTGTTCCTTGGTTCCCAAGATGTGTAGGTTAGGGGTATTGGCCATGTGAAACTGTCGCTTGGTGTCCCAGGATGTGTAGGTTAGGTGGATTGGCCATATTAAACTGTCCCTTGGTGCCCCAAGATGTGTAGGTTAGGTGGATTGGCCATATTAAACTGTCCCTTGGTGTCCCAAGATGTGTAGGCTAGGTGGATTGGCCATGTTAAACTGTCCCTTGGTGTCCCAAGATGTGTAGATTAGGTGGATTGCCATGCAAAACTGTCCCTTGGTGTCTCAAGATGTGTAGATTATATGGATTGGCTATGCGAAACTGTCCCTTGATGCCCCAAGATGTATAGGTTAGATAGATTGGCTATGCCAAATTGCTCCTTGGTCCAAGATGCATAGGTCAGGTGGATTGGCCATAGTAACTGCTCGGGGTTACAGGGATAGGGTAGAGAGGCCTGAATACGATACTCTTGTCAGAGAGTTGGTGCAGACTTGATGGACCAAGTGGCCTTTTCCATACTGTAGGAATTCAATGACTCTATGATGCTAAAATAATCAAAGAACGACTGGACTTGCACAGGATCTGAAAAGTGAAGAGTCAGGCTGACGTAGCAGGAAGCCCTTTGTTAGAACTCTTCCGGTTTGGCGTTCTAATGGAGGGTCTACATCCGAAAACATTAATCTGTCCATTTCCTTTTACAGGGGCTGATATGCCTGCAATGCACTTGCAGCATTTACTGGTTTTATCCATTATTCATTAAAGCTGTGTTAGAGACTGGCAGCTCAAAGGAGCACACTGTTTAAATTGTCAATAACTGTCACATTATCCTGAACACAAATAATATGGGTCTGGGAACTACACTGTGAGATAGTAGCATCGGATGGTTTGGCAAGTTTCTCTGAAATTTCTTTGCTCACAAAAAGGAATTAACCTTGATAAGAGACAGGTTACAGGTTAAAATAGCAGGCGAAGGCATTTCAGTTGAACTGCTCTAACATAACTCTGTCTAGGTTCCAGTGGCATAGGTTGCCAAATGGACGAGAAAAAGAAATATAAGATATAGGAGCAGAATTGGGCCACTCGACCCATTGAGTCTGCTCTGCTATTCATAATTGAATGATACTATTTTCATCCCCATTCTCCTGCCTTTTCCTCATAACCCTTATCCCCTTATTAATCAAGAACCTATCTAAGACACGCAATGATCTGGCCTCCACAGCCTTCTGCGGCAAAGAGTTCCACAGAGAGAAACAAATATTAGATTAACTGGAACGTTGTGAGTCACAAACAGTTATGTGGATGTCTGCAATGCAGTATCTATTGGAAGAGAAGATAGTGATGCAAGTTTTTCTGCAAGATACAGGCATCTTCTTTTCACATATCTCTTTATCTTGTCGTGACAAGCTGCAAGATGGTTGAGAGTAGTATGCTGACTTGTGTTAGGAATCAAGATGCACTGCAGCAATTCATCAAAGATCTTTAGACAGCAGCTTCCAGACCCCCGACCACTTCCATCTAGAAGGTCAAGAGCAGCAAATAAATGGAAACACCACCACCTGCAAGTTCCCCTCTAAGTCACTCACAGTTCTGATTTGGAAATATATTGCTCTTTCTTCGCAAACGCTGGGTCAAAATCCTGGAATTCCCTCCCAAGCGGCATTGTGGGTTAACCCACAGCACATGGACTGCAGATCAAGAAGGCAGCTCACCACCACTTTCTCAAGGACAACTACAGATGGGCAATAAATACTGGCCAGCCAGTGACACTCTGGTCCCACAAATGAATTTTTAAAAATCAAAAGAAGGCAATGGGAGAAAATAAAAACTTATTCCCCATTAGTGAACCTTTACTAACCCATAGGATTAGCCAAAATCTCCCTGAGAATTCTCCATCAGAAGGCTCCCTCAGAACCAAACTGGACCATCAGGTAACCTGCATTACCAACTCATTCTGACAAGGATCTTTGATTCATTTTTGCTTGATAATGACTATTTTCCTGTCTCTCACAGGAGGGGAAGCTGGTGGCCTGCTGGTATTATTGCCAGACTATTAATCCAGAAACTCAGTGAATATTCTGGGGACCCAAGTTTGAACCTGCAGAGCCACTGCCCTCTGAAATGGTGTAACAAGCCACTCAGTTGTCAACCCACAGAATGTGGGCCGCAACATTCCAAGAAAGCAACTGAACACCATCTTCTCAAGGGCAACTAGGGATGGACAATAAATGCTAGCCTAGCCAGCGACGCCCATGTCCCATGAATGAATAAAAAAGAGTGACAGGTTTAAGTTTCTTCTTTGAATCCCTGAATCCTAGCTTCATTAAAGCTCAATGAGAGGCCATTCAGCCCATCGTGCCAGCTGCTCAAAAGAGCCCCCAATTTATACTTGTGCCATTCCAGAGAATAAAATCTCCATTTATTTCCTTTGGCTTCTCTTATTTTCCTGAATGATTGACTATTCACTGTTAACCTTGAGCTGCTGACTAATAGAAATTCCTCATTATTACTGCCTTAACCTTATTTGTCTTAAGGTCTGAGCTTTCCTCAGTTGGCAACACACTTTACTTGGACTTGGTTCTAGCTCATTTCAGAATTTCAGCAGATAATCTAAGCTGATGCACTGGTTAGAGAACGCTGCATTGTTGGAGGTGCTGTCTTTTGGATGAACTTGATTGGCAGCCCATTCACCACCTTAAACATTCCTCCACAACCTATGCACACCAGCAGCACTCTGTGCTATATACAAGATGCAGTGCAGCAAATCGCTAAAAATCTTTCACTTGTTCCTTCCAAACCTGCAACCTCTACCACCTAGGAAGGTCAAAAGCAGTAGATACACGGGAAGATCACCACCTACAAACTCCCCTCCGAGTCACTCACCACCCTGACTTGAAAATAGATCGTTGTGCCTTCATCTGTCACTGGGAAAGAACCCTGCAACTCCCTTCCTACCAGCACTATGAGTGTATCTGCACCAGCTGAACTGTAGTAACTCACCACCATGAATAAATAAATAAAGACACAAGTTGGGTGGGACTATTGAAAATATTCTTCTCCTTGTATTCAGGTAAGCTGTAAGTATTCTGGTATTTAGCCATAATCTGTGAGCATCCATAAGTTAGGCGGCATGGTAGCACAGTGATTAGCACTGCTGCCTCACAGTGCCAGTGTAACCCTGTTCAATTCCTGGATTGGAAGACTGTCTGTGTGGAGTCTGCACATTCTCCTCATGACTATGTGGGTTTCCTTCAGATGCTCCAGTCTCCTCCCACTGTTCAAAGATGTGCAGGTTAGGTGGATTGGTCGTTCGAAATTGCCCCTTAGTGTCCCGGGATGCATAGGTTAGGAGGATTAGCGGGGCAATGGGGATGGGTGGAATTGTTGTCAGTGTGGACTTAATAGGCTGAATAGACTCTTTCTGGACTATAGGGATCTTACAATTCTATTCTATGACATTAAGTTATTTTGTAGCTTGAGGGAACCACTGCACATCAAACATGGGCAAGGCAAGGAAGTCACCCTCCATGAGCTACCTCAGCCGGTACAGTGTTGAACCCCATTCTGCAATATTATTCTACACTACATTTAGACCTTTAAGTTCCTGAGATAATGGAGATCCAATTAGGGATGGCAACAAATGCTGACCTTGACAGCAACACTTACATCTCAGGAAGAAAGCTGCATTGCCAAGGTCCTGTTGATTCTTTCAGTTGGACATTTAATGACACTATTCAACAAAGAGTAGCATGTTTCTTTGGTGTCAGGGTCAAATTCTTCTTGCAGCTAAAAGCAGTAATATTAGATTAGATTAAATCTCTTTTGTGGGATCTTGATGGGGCAAACACTGTCACAGCACTTAAAGTGGAGCAGGAAATGAAGTGTTTTTTTATGAGGTTCTACTCGAAGTGCTTCCCTGTCTCAGGTGATTTATCTAAATGGGGAGAGACTTTGGGGTGATCCAGTGCAGAGGGATCTGGTGTCCTTGTTCATGAATTACAGAAAAGTAACATGCAGGTACAGCAGATAATAAAGAGAATGGAATGTTGGCATTTAAAGCTAAAGAAATGGAATATAAAGGTAAGGAAATATTATTGCAGCTGTATAAGGCATTGGTGAGGCTGCACCTGGAGTATTGTGCACAATTTGGTCCCCTTATTTGAGGAGAGATGTGGTGGCATTGGAGACAGTTCAGAGGAGGTTCACTAGGTTGATTACAGAGATGAGAGATCTCTCGTATGGAGAGAGATTGAGCAGTTTGGGCCTATACTCTCTGGAATTTAGGAGAATGAAGGGAGATCAAATTGAGGTATATACGATGATAAAAGGTATGAATAAAGTAGACGTAGAGCGGATGCTTCTCTTGTGGGGCATTTTAGGACAAAAGCTCATAGTCTTAGGATAAGGGGCAGCAAATTTAAAACAGAGCTTAGGAGAAACTACTTCTCCCAAAGGCTTGTAAATCTGTGGAATTTGCCTCCACAAAGTGTGGTGGGTGCTGTGACAGTGAATAAATTTAAGGAGGAGTTAGACGGGTTTTTAATTGGCAATAGGTTGAACGTTTATGGGGAGAAGGCAGGGAAATGGGGATAAGGGGCATATCAGTTACGATCAAATTGCAGAGCAGACTCAATGGGCCAAATGGCCTAATTTTGTTCTTATATCTAAGAGCCTATAATTAGCAGTGATCTCGATAGCTATTGTGAAAGCATGTATACACAGAATGCCACTTGCTTGCCTTGGTTCATCCTCACAGATCAGTCTATGCTCCATTAGACCCATCTGTTGGCGGCCAGCTGCTCCTGTCCACGTTTCTGTAATGCCAATAATGTCAATATTGTTGCTGGCTAATTCCAATAGTTTATTCATAATGCTTGTTCCATTAGTATAAAAGCATACAGTGCTCTCACATCCTTATTTAAGCCTTTTATTGTATTAATATTTCTGTTTACCCTGGACGTTATTACTTCCTTCTTCCTCTCTGTTAGTAACGTTCAGTTGCTTATCTCCGTTCACTAATGTTTTGACTGCTCTGCTTGTCAGATCCTGTTTAGCTGCATTGCAGTTCATTCTCTAAGGGTCTGAGCCAAGTGTGTACCAAACATCACAGCCCGGTTACATGCTAGCTCTTACCCTCTGTGCCAATTCCCAAGATTGCAAAAAGAATCCCCAATATATGAGAGGGAGAGAAAGAGAGAGAGAGAGAGTTGTCCTAGGGGGAAGGATTGGATAGAATGGACCTCCATTCTTTGGCAATTGAAGAATTTTTGGAGAAATTGTCTCACGGAAACATCTAAAAATCTTTGAGGACTCAGCAGGGTAATTTAAGAGGCCGTTTGCCCTCGCTACAGAGAAAAATGAGAGATATGTGTGTTTACGGAAAAAGAGGAGGGGAAGAGGGGAGGGGTGGGCCTGGGAAAGATGCTCTTTCGAAGATTCAATGCAGACTTGATGGGCCCATGGCCTCCATCTGCACTGTAAGGGTTCTTTGGTTATGGTTCTATGGAATTTAAGACGGCTGGAATATGGTGCAGAATGATGGTGCAGAAAATGGAGTTCAACTCCATACCAGTTGAGGTAACCCGTGAAGTGATACTCCATTGCCTTGTTCCTTGCTTGATGCAGAGTGTGTCCCTCAAGCTATAGAACCATTTTCAGATACTTGTGGACAATGAGAGCAGTTTCTCCCTTAATATTCTGCCCAGACTCTTCATAACCTCTATTAAAGTTGCACTCAACTTTCTTTTCTCTGAGGAAACAGTCTCAATAACTCCAGTCTGTTTTTTTTATTTATTTGAGGAACATTGTTGGCCAACATTTATTATCTATTCTTAGTTGCTGTTGTTCAAAAAGCAGTTGAGAGTCAGCCACATTGCTGTGGCTTTGGAGTCGCATGTAGGCAGACTAGCAAAGGATGGCAGATTTCCTTCTCTAAAGGACACCAGTGAACCAGATGGGTTTTTCCGACAATCGACAATGGTTTCGTGGTCATCAGATATTTTTTATTGAATTCAAATTGCACCATCTGCTGTGGCAGGATTTGAACCTGGGTCCCCAAAGCATTTGCTGAGTTTCTGGATTAATAGTCCAGCCGTAATACCACTCGGCCCTCGCTTCCCTATATAGGAGAATTTATCCTGGAATACCACCATTTGGAATCAAGATTTTCTTCCCACAGGGATATAGCTGAGATGTGCAGTGAATGACGACTCAAAATGGGAACGTGTTCTGAAAGTAACTGAAGCCTCCTTCATTCACAACAGTGTTACTAGCTGGTTCCTGCAGCTGACTGTCTTACTTTTGACCTCTGATGCCGAGATTGTTTTTGTATCAGATATCAAACATGGCCTGGGATTTTCTCAGTGTAGCCAGCGGTGGACACTCGTTGGCTAATTGGCTGCTTTCCAAACTTTCCTATCCTGCCTGTGACGTTGCCCACTGTTGGTGGGAATATAAAACTCTGCCCTTGAGTTATACCGATCCATTACAGGCTGTGGCTGCATGTATCTTGGTGACATACTAATATTTATCTCGACCAATATCACATGGCGACACGATGGTAAGCACTGCTGCCTCACAGCATCAGGGATGAGGATTTAGTTCGATCCTTGGGTGACTGTCTGCATGGAAGTTGCACGTTCTCCCTGTTTCCTCCAAATGCTCTGTTTCCTCCCATAGTCCAAAAATGTGCAGGTCAGGTTAGGTTAGGTGGATTGTCCATGCTAAAGTTTTCCTTGGTGTCCCAAGATGTGTAGATTCAGGAGATTAGCAGGGTAAATATGTAGAGTTACAAAGTTAGGGCATAGGTAAGATGCTTTGTCGGAGAGTGAATGCAGACTCAATGGCCAAATGGCCTCCTTCTGCACACTAGGGATTTTTTTAAAAGTTTATTTATTAGTCACAAGTAAGACTTAAATTAACACTGCAATGAAGTTACTGTAAAATTCCCCTTATTGCCAACATTCTATGATAAAAGAGACAATCTGGTCTTGAAACAGTTTTCTTTTGGTGGGAGCTTGCTGTGCACAAATTGAGTGCTGTGTTCCATTCTTTACAACAGTGGGCAAAATGTTCCATCTTCATTCTTCATGGCTGGAATTTTCCAGTGCGGCTAAATGAAGTTTTGGTCAATTTTTCTGTTCTGACTCGCAATGAGTTTCACCAATCCTATCCAGTGGCTATACTTCAAATGTACTTCAGTGGTTCTAAAGCAACTTGAGTGTGGGAAAGATCTTACACAAATGTATTTATTCTTTTGTTCATCAAGGCAATGATACATAAAACAGCTGTAGAGAGCCAGGAAGAGAAACCACCCTGATTTGTGCATTTTCCTTATTATTGCTTTTTACTAGTAACTCTATGAATATAGCCCCTGGAGTTGATCGTTCGATGCTGATCTCATTGTAAATAGCTTGTAATTAGATATTGTGAAATAGGAGAGTTGTGTACTGCAATACAGGATCTCTTGAGAGAAGGGGATGTGTCTTGTTTCTTCAAGAACATAATACTGTAATGCAAACCACACAATTCTATTAAGTGGCCTCAAAATCAGATCTTCAGCATTGAATTGGCTAAATCCAAAGATGATATTGGAAAACAAAGTGTTGGTTAGTTTGAATTGAATAATCAGCCAGAGCAAAGATTATTTAAATCAGTTAATGTATATTTTTCCATAGCGCTGATTATTTTACATCAACTTTTTAATAATTCTTTATTCATTTGTGGACATGGGCATCGCTGGCAGGGCCAGCATTTATTGCTCATCTGTAGTTGCCCTTGGAGGGCAGTTGAGAGTCAACCACATTGCTTTGGGTCAAGAGTCATATGTAGGCCAGACCAGGTAAAGGTGGCAGATTTCCTTCCCGTCAAGACATTAGTGAATCAGATGGATTTTTCTGACAATAGGCTATGGTGATAAGTAGATTCTTAATTCCAGATTTCTAAAAAATTGTATTCAAATTCCAACACCTACCATGGTAGGATTTAAATCCAGGTCCTCAGAACATTAGCTGAATTTTTGGATTAATATTCGTTAAGCCATCACCTTTCCTTATGTTCTTGAACAGCTTGTTGCAGTGTTTCTCAATGTGTCTATTTACACACAGGCGTATGCTTTTGTCACCCTTCTCAGTCCTTTTCCCCCTTTTGCATTGTTCCTGTTACCTGGAATGTTACCCTGATCAAGTAGATTTAACATTACACAAGATATTATTTTCTCCTGTAGTGTCACATATTAGTTGACCCTGGTTTCACCTGGTATAGATTCAACAAGTGAACACCTCATTCCTAGTGCAAATGTTTGGAGTTAAAAGTCTGTCATGGTAGCCTAGCCACAAAGGTACTCAGCAGATTTCCTTGGCGTCCCCATGAGTGGCTCCATGGCATTGTTTGATACTCCCTTTCTGTGACGACCCTTTGCTTGTTGAGAGTGCCCATCCACCCTGACTTAACACTAAGGTACTTGTCCCTTCTACTTTATGTCTATTACATAGGGCAAGATGGATTTCATCAGTTTGCAGTATGAGATAGAGAGTGATGTAGATTGGGAATGCCTATGGTCAGCACAATGGTTAGCGCTACTGCCTCACAGCACCAGGGACCCGCATCCAATTCTGGCCTTGTGCGAAGTGTGTGCATTCTCCCCATATCTGTTTGGTTTCCTCTGGATGCTCTAGTTTCCACACTCCAGAGATGTGTAGGTTAGATGGATTGGCCATGTTAAGTTGACCCTTAATGTCAGGGGGATTCGAAGGTAAATATGTGGGGTTATGGGATGGGGCCTGGGTGGGATTATTGTCAGCTCAGGCATGATGGGCCGAATGGCCCCTTGGAAAACAGGGGCGAAATTCTCCAGCCACATTGGTCTAAAAGTCAGAAATTCCTGCCCGACCGTCAATGGCATTTCACATTCTCCGCAACACGCTCGCTAAAATTCCAGTGGCAGGAGGGATGGGAGAATTCCAGCCCAGTGCTTGTTATTTCTGATTTGCAGCATTGCACAAACTGTACATCTGTAACCAGGACAAGCAGGGATTTTATGATTCTGTGATTCACTTTGTTCTGGAAAGCAGTACTTGCCTATCTTATTTCTGGTTTGCAACATTGCACGTGCAGTACATCTGTAATCTAGACAAATCCAGCCTCGAAAAGGAAGATTTGTATTTTATACTTAATCATATCTTAGATGTGTCTCAAAATACTCATCAGGAATGAGTTACTTTTGGAGTGTATATATGTGGACAAATGCAAAATATCTCACAGAAGCAGCAGTGAGACAGATGTCAGTTGCTGTGAGCTTGTGGTCATTTTGGATGTGGGCACATTGGAATATCTCAATACTCCTCTTCAAATAGCTTCAAGGATGCTTTTCATGCCCTTTGCAATAGGCATTTGGTTTGACATTTCTGGTAAAGGGCAGGGGGTGAAAGAGAAGAGCGTGGGTGCAGATGGTGATCTGTGACCAGGGAGAGAAGCAAGAATGAATGAAAGCTCCTTCTTGTATTTACTTTCCCTTCGCGCACAAACAAAAAGTGGTTCTTCTGAAAGCCACTTCTGGAAGGGTCCATTAAAAGCTTTGGCTGCTTCACGTGGATTAAGCTTTCATCCATCTGGACTGTCACAAATCATTTTTGTCATAAATAAGGAGTTTCCCCTGAGGAAGGAGTAATCCTTCCGCCACTGTGTGGCAGAACGGGGAGTGGGAGGGGTGAGTGCCGGATAGAAATCTGGCATGGGTTATATGTGAGAAAATCAGGGTGGAACTTTATTGTTCACCGTGGAGTGGGTTGGCGGGAAGGGGCATCAAACTGGGTGTCATGGCAATCTCACAATGCTAGCTCCCTACCCACCTCCACTGGTGCTGTCAGCAGCAAGTGAGGCATTGGGTGGCCTATCCACGAGTTAAGGCCCTTGGAAAGCCATCAGGGTCACCTCCCAGTGCTGTTGACGTTTTGCCAGTGTTCAGAAGTCATCTTGTGCAGCCAGTCTTTCAATCAAGAGTATTTAATTGGCTGTAAAGGTTGCAGACAACAATTAAACTGTAGGTACAAGGGAGTGCAGATAATGCATGAAGTATTTTAACAGTTTCCTGAATGATTTGTGATAAGGTGCTATATAAATGCAGGTGTTTTTGAAAATGAAGAATTTTTGTTTTGTGCTGTTTGTTCATGTGTGATTCTTCTCATGAATCACCTTTAACTGGAACAATATATAAAAAAAAAATCAACTCTTCATAAAAATAGCTCAGACCAAGTGGAATTTCCTTCAAGAAACTCTGTATCCCACAGCTTTCAGTCACAGACTTTATTGCTGGTCAAATATACCACTCACGGTGGCATAGTGGTCAGCACTGCTGCCTCACTGCGCCAGGGATCCAGCTTCGATTCCCGGCTTGGGTCATGGTCTGTGTGGAGTTTGTACGTCCTCCCTACGTCTGTGTGGGTTTCTTCCGGGTGCTCCAGTTTCCTCCCACAGTGCAAAAGATGTGCTGGTTAGGTACATTGGCCATGCTAAATTCTCCCTCAGTATATCTGAACAGGTGCCAGAATATGAAGACTAGGGGATTTTCACTGTAACTTCATTGCAGTGTTAATGTAAGTCTACTTGTGACACTAATAGGTAAAACCTTAAACTTAATTCACTGACATATAGTGGAGATGCTGGCATTGGATTGGGGTGGGCACAGTAAGAAGTCTCACGACACCAGGTTAAAGTTCAACAGGCTTATTTGGAACCAATTCAGAGCATTGCCCCTTCATCAGGTGAGTCAATATCAATAACACAACCTTCTTGAAAATCCTGTCCACTTTGAACTAGCAGTTTGTTCGATGGTAGCCATGACGTGGAGATGCCAGTGTTGGACTGAGGTGGGCTTACTAAGATGTCTTACAACACCAGGTTAAAGTCCACTCACTTGATGAAGAAGCAGTGCTCCGAAAGCTCATGATTCCAAATAAACCTGTTGAACTTCAACCTGGTGTTGTGAGACTTCTTGCGACACGTAGACAGTGCTTTAGTTTAAAATCTAAGCCAAGGATGACATGTTTGACAATACAGCAGTACCTCAGTATTGCAATGGAGTGTTGGTTTTGATTGTGATGTGACACCAATGCTTTTTGCTGCTTGGGTATTTTCTAACTCTGGCCCAGAATACTTGTAAATAGTAGGGATATGAAACTCATTGTGTACTCCTTTGTGACTGCTCCATTGAGATCCTCATCTGCGCCCCCTGCAACAGAATCTGTCTGTGACCTTGCCTTCCAAGGAGTTGGCAAACGTAGAGACAGAGAAAATAGAAGCAGGAGCAGGCCCTCCTTATCAGTGTTGAGCTGTATCTCCCTCTCCTGCTGGGGTGCAATGGTTGGACACTCTTCAGCTTTTGGATAGCTGTGTTAGCATGTTCACGGGATGTGGTGTGAACCTGATTACCAATTATTTAAATATATTTAAATGTTCAAAATGATGTATTTTCCGGGAGTATCAGATATTCCCATCCAGTGGTGTGGCGTGACGAAATACCAGCGGAAATCACTATTGGTCTCCAAAAATGGAGACCAGACATGATGACCATGCTGGGATCTTGGAGGTTAGTGTAGCCCCTGGGCTGTCAGGAACAAGCTCGCAAATTTACTATCAAATAAATCGGTTGGATTTAAAATTGGTGTTGCTAAATTCTTACTGAGTTCTGTCAGGAACATGGCAGGGCATTGCTCCGGCACTGCCTCCTGACACGCGGGCCCTGCCAGCCAAGCTGGCGATGGCAGGGGGTTCTTTAACATTGGGAGCATATTTTAAGGAAGCCTCAATCTCAGTGAAGTCGGTCTTGCCAACGTATTTAGGGCCCACCTCTCTCAATGATGGTGCAAAACATGTCTCTTCCCCCTTCCCCTTTTCAAGTGGAAAATTGTGAAAGGCTCTGGAAGGAAACCCTGCCTCTTTCTCCAGGAGAAGCACACCGGTTTCCAGTCAGAACCTGACGTTTTACCCATTTTTTGGGAAATCCCGTCCACTAATGTAAGATGGCTGCCATGAGTCACCTGATGTCTAATATTACCAATTAACCAATTTTGTTGGAAGGTTCCAATGTGGAATACAATGGAGATATGTCCAGGCATTCTCACTGAATTTCAAACTTGCTGATACCAAGAACTTCTTTAAAAGGATTTACTGAAATTGTCCTGGAGTTCATATTTGCATTTCTATAAAGCCCACATCTCAAGTAGAGACAGAAAGTCTACCAGCACAACAGCTATATGGAACAGTGTTTTTCCTATCTCATCAAGTAGGATTATAAATCATTCAGAGGCTAATGGTGGGGAAATTATAGGATAATAGGTACAGACTGTCAGACATCAGCTAAGCACATATCTTTTGAAATCATTATTGGGTGGGGGAGAGTGTTCAAGTGATTAGAATAATATTTTTAAAAATCTCTTTTAATACATAATGATAAAAACAGGACTCTGGGGAGAACTTTCCAAATGGACAGTAATACGCTCCCCCTCTCATTCTCTCCCAAGTTAAGAACATGGGGTGGGATTTTACAGCCTCGCTTGTCCCAAAACTACCCAAGACCAACAGACCTTTCCATGATCCGCCCCTCGCCCGCTCTGAATCCCGTAATGGGCGGGTCGGTAAAATTCTGGCACATATCTCTGTTACATTTAAGGAATAGAAATATGTCCAAGGGTGGTGATTAAGTGCTATTTAGGTTTTAGGCTACATTGTAAATGTCTTGCCCAAATGATGCATGAGCACAACTCAGATTATGTGAACTGAATTACAAAAGTCTCGATTTTTAATCAACATCTAGTTAATCTCTGTAACACTAGTGACCCTGGGATAAGCAAGGGTTAAAAATATAGTAAGTATGTCAGTGAGGACTAGATTGGACTTGGCTATGCTGCTTCTCTCTGTCTGTGGTTAGAGTTACGGGGAAGATTTAAGCTAATATGCCAGGAGATGGGAACCTATGTAAGTGTTCAGAGCAGGGGTAAATCGAGAACAAGAGAAAAAGACAGCAAAGAGAATAAGAAAAAGTGAGATCAGGGGCCAGGGTCAGATTAAGACACAGTTTAAAAAAAAATTATAGGAGTGGGTCAAGAAATGTTCAAGAGTTCCCCTTTATGCTCTGAGCATTTAAAACAAAATGGCTGAATTAATTGTGCAGATAGATTTTAAAGAGTATGATATAGTTGGTATTACAGAGACGTGGCCCGCAGCGTGGGCTCGTTGGGCCGAAGGGCCTGTTTCCCGTGCTGTTTTGTTCTTTTGTTCTTTTGATGGATAAGTTAGGCCTATATCTGTTGGAGTTTTGAAGAATGAGAATCTTAGAATCCCTACAGTGCAAAAGGAGGCCATTCAGCCCATTGAGTCTGCAGGAGTCACAATCCCACCCAAGCCCTATCCCATAACCCTGTTTATTTGCCCTACTAATCCCCGACATTAAGGGCAATTTAGCACGGATAATCAACCTAACCCACACATCTTTGAACCGTAGGAAGAAACTGGAGCACCCACACAGACACGGGGAGAACGTACAAACTCCACACAGACAGTGACCCAAGCCAAAAATCAAACCTGGGTCCCGGCCCTGTGAGGCAACAGTGCTAACCATAGTGCTGCCCATGATCTGATTAAAATGGATCCTTGATAGGATGATATCAGGAAGATGTTTCCACGTATTGTGGAGAAACTAGAACTAGGTACACAGTTTAAGAATGAGGTTGACAGTTCAGTTTGGAGATGAAGAGGAAATTTTTTTTCTCACAAAAGGGTCATTCGTCTATGAAATTCTCTTCCTCAGAAAATAGGGAGGCTGGATCATTGAATACATTCAAGACAGAGTTAGACAGACCAGAGAGTCAAGGGTTACAGGGGATGGATAATAAAATGGAGTTGAGACACAGCCAGATCAAATATAGATCTTTTGAATGGTGGGGCAGGTTCGATGGGCTGAATGGCCCACTGCTTCTGAGGCCTACATCCCTAAATATATGCTAATCAGCAGGGATGCATTAAGACATTTTGTGTGACTTTAGTTTCAGATTCACTACTTGTTACCTGCAGTATATCTAACAATGACTACCAGCTACTGAACCCTAAACAATTAATTGAATCAGGGTGTAAGATGATAAGGCATGGTGGCACAGTAGTTTGCACTGCTACCTTACAGCGCCAGGCGCCCGGGTCCAATTCCGGCCTTAGGTAATAGTCTGTGTGGAGTTTGCACGTTTTCCCTGTGTCTGCATGGGTTTTCCCTAAGGTGTTCCAGTTTCCTCCCACACTCCAAAAATGTGTGAGATAGATGGATTGGCGATAGTAAATTGCACCTTAGAGTCAGGGGGACTGAGACAGTAAGTACATTGGGGTATGGGGATAGGAATTGGGTGGGATTGTTGCCAGTGCAGATTCGATGGGCCGAATGGCCTTCTCCACTGTAGATTCTGTGATTCCAATAGTCCACTGTCATATCTCCTCCATACAATGAACAAGCTTTAATGTATGATAAACTTTAAGTCCTGCTAACGTCAAGACATCAGTCTAATGATTCATATACTATTTGACGCTGCCTTTTCTTTCTTTTTTGTATTTATTTAGAAAAATGATTGATCTTTAGACTTAACTTAATTCAGCCCCTGGCCATGATGGAAGTTAATTTTAAATAAATAAACCTTTGAATGAATGAATTAACTAATTAATCAATCAATGAGTTTCAATCGAGTTCATAGCTGGGGCGAGCAGCCTTTGTATTGTTTAATTAAATGGATTCACAAGAGAATTACTGGTGAAATGGTCGGGCTTCAAGCAAGACCCTCAGCGTCAGTTGGTCATAGATAATGAGTATTCTTACGCAGTTGCAGGGTGAGTGTAGCACAGAAATGAGATACTCTCTTCTTCCTCTTCCGTAGGGAAGAAAATACAAAAATCTGAGATCATATACTTGACTCAAGAACAGCTTCTTCCCTGCTGCCTTCAGACTTTTGAATGGACTTATCTGGCATTAAGTTGATCTTTCTCTATACCCTACCAATGACTATAATACTACATTCTGTACCCGTTCCTTTCCTTCTCCCCTATGTACTCAATGAACAGTATGTTTTGTATGGAGCACAAGAAACAATCCATTTCACTGTATACTAATACATGTGACAATAATAAATCAAATCAAAATCAAATCAGATCAACTTAACCAAGCTGGACTTTTGTTTTACTTCTTTGCGAAACGTAAAGTTGCCATAATCTCAAATAATCGTAAGCTGCTCTCTCTCCCCTTTCGGGGGAGAGTTGACGGGTGGTGATTTAACCTGAGGATCACCACACCTCACGTTTTGAGTCTAGGTGACCCTTTGTCACAGCTTTGACAAAAGGTCATCAGGACCCTAAACATCAGCTCTTTTCTCTCCTTTCAGATGCTGCCAGACCTGCTGAGATTTTCCAGCGTTTCTCTTTGGGTTTCAGATTCCAGCATCCACAGTAATTTGTTTTTAGCCTCAAGCAAGATTGAGAAGGTGGGGGCCTTCATAAATAACCTCAGTTGGAATGAGAATTGAAGCTGCACTGTTGGCATCGCTTTGCATCATGAACCAGCCATGCCACCAACTGAATGGGGAGCCCCAAGTTCATTGTGCTGATGGAATGAATATTTACTGGTTTGGAAGGATCAATTAAGTTAATTAGTTAACTCACCCACTAGACATTGCATTGTGAAGGAACAGATGACACCAGTGTAATTTTAAATAACGGGTTTTGTCAGATCAGGCTAATCCATTAAGAAGAGTTGTGAGATTGTCCCTTCTGCTCGGAAGGAGGTGTTGACTATAGACTGGGGTGGTTACCCTACCCACTTGCAAACACACACACCAATCTTGTCCGGTGAGGTGACCCAGCTATTCCCACTGTCTGTAGTATGAAGCGTTTCGACCATAATCAAACCTGGGTCCAAAAATAGGAAAATGTATCATGAGTGGAATATAAAATCTAAATTGGAGAGGGAGGCAGTTTTGGGAATTTGTTCTTTCTGAGTGTCCCATTAATAAAATGTTGGCAAATCTAGAGGTGCAAAAGAGCAGGTGAGAAAAATTATCCCAAATTTTGTTAAACTCCTCAGTACATCCATCAAAGAAAGAATTGTGGGTGAGATTCTCCAGTCCCTTAGTCTTGTTTCCTACTGGCAGGAGGTGGCGTGTTGTTTGCTAGCAGTGGAATTCTCTGGTCCCTTCACTGTCAGTGGGAATTCCCATTGATCTTACTGTATGCCGCAGGAAACCAATGGGCAAGGGTACACTGCTGGCCTGAACAGCTGGACAATTCTGGTGTGTATTTCTATAGTGCCTTGCTATGACATCCCAAAGTGCTTTCCAGCCCATGGAAAAGAAGAACATAAGAACTAGGAGCAGGAGTCGGCCATCTAGCCCTTCGAGTCTACTCCCCCATTCAATAAGATCATGGCTGATCTTTTCACAGACTCAGCTTCACATATCCGCCCGCTCCCCATAACCTTTAATTCTTTTACTGTTCAAAAATTTCTCTATCCTTGCCTTAAAAGCATTCAATAAGGTAGCCTCAACTGCTTCACTGGGCAGAGAATTTCACAGATTCACAACCCTTCGTGTGAAGAAGTTCCTTCTCAACTCAGTCCTAAATCTGCTTCCCCTTATTTTGAGGCCATGAACAGAGGGATCTCGGTGTATATGTGCATAGATCCCTGAAAGTTGGCAATCAAGTCGATAAAGTTGTTAAGAAGGCATACGGAGTCTTGGCTTTTATTGGTAGGGGGATTGAATTTCAGAGCCGCAACGTCATGTTGCAACTGTACAGAACTCTGCACTTGGAGTATTGTGTACAGTTCTGGTCGCCACATTATAAGAAAGGTGTGGAGGCATTGGAGAGGGTACAGAGGAGGTTTACCAGGATGTTGCCTAGTATGGAGGGCAGGCTGAGAGATTTGAGGTTGTTTTCTTTAGAAAGAAGGCAGCTAAGAGGAGACCTTATTGAAACATACAAAATGATCAGAGGTTTAGATAGGGTGGACAGTGATAGCCTTTTCCCTCAGATGGAGAAAGCTAGCACGAGGGAACATAGCTTCAAATTAAGGGGTTCTAGTTATAGGATGGATGTCAGAGGTAGGTTCTTTACTCAGAGGGTGGTAAGGGTATGGAATGCCCTGCCTGCTGCAGTTGTAGATGCGCCAAGTTTGGGGGTGTTTAAGAGGTCAGTGGATAGGTTTATGGATGAAAAGGGAATGGTTTAGGTTAGAGGGTCATTGCTTTTTCTTAATTGGTCGGCGCAACATCGAGGGCCGAAGGGCCTGTTCTGCGCTGTAATGTTCTATGTTCTATGTTCTATGTCCTCCAGTTCTAGTTCCACCTGCCTGTGGAAACAACCTCCCTGCTTCTAATCTATTCCCTTCATAATCTTATATATTTCAATAAGATCTCCCTTCGTTCTTCTGAATTCCACTGAGTATAGCCCCAGTCTACTCAGTCTCTCCTCATAAGCCAACCCTCTCAACTTTGGAATCAACCTCATGAACCTCCTCTGCACCCCCTCCAATGTCAGTAAATCCTTTCTCAAGTAAGGAGACCAAAGCTGTGCACAACACTCCAAGTGTGGCCTCCCTAGTACCTTATACAGCTGTATGGAAGAACAGAAGTGCTTCCCCCAGACATCACTAGCAGAGCCAGTACTTCTCAACCATCCCACCCCCTCCCCCCGCCCTCTGTCTGTTCCCTCCTGCAAGATCCTGCCATCTGCCCCACCCTGCTACTTGGCTTCTGGCGACCAGCGTGCGTCTCTTGACTTGCCCGTTCTTGCCGGTAGTGGCTTGTCGGCGTTTAAGCAAGGACTGGGGCTAGTACCCACCTCGGGTCGTCTGCTGACTCAGAAAGCCGATCGCCACTCTTGAGAGACATCTGTGAGGAGTCCACTAGATGGTGCAGCTTGCTGCACAGCCACATCTCCCAGAAAGAACAGGGGACAGACAGTGGCCCCACACTCAGATGCTGAGGTCTCCCTGCTCAGGCTGAGGAGTGGAGGGGTGGTACTTGACATGACAGAAAACAGCCTGTGGGTAGAACAAGGACATGAATTTCCTTCTCTCTGATCCATTTCCCTGTGTGTTCTCATTTTCCCCTTTAACTAAGAAACATTTGTCGACACAAGAAGGGTTAATTGCTCCCAGTGAGATGTTTTGTTGTGTTAATAACATGTATGTCATTGTGATGGTGGGTGGGATGGTAGGGGCGGGGTTCCAAATTCAGCTCTGTTTTGTCACTGGGGAGGAGGGTGTGGGGGGGAGGGGGGGGGGGGGGGTGGTGGTGGGAAGTGGTGATGAGGGGTGAAGTATAGATGCTGGTCCGTGCTGGATTAGAAACCATTCCGAACATTATCCTGTTTAATGGCACTAGGCAGGAAACACAAATCTTTCATTTCTGATCGATACGCAGAGAGAGAGAGAGAGAGAGAGCTGGCTGATCCAGCCCAGCCTTGCAGGATGGATATCTGTAATTAATCTGCTCACTTTAGGGGGCAGCAAGAGAGGAGAATCCACACTCCACAGAAGCATCAGAAATGAGGAGTCGCTGTTTAACTGCCTAGATAAGACTTTAATCTCCCCCTGTTATCGTACATGAGCCATTAAAAACACAGCAGTGCACCCTGTGCACACGGGTGCAATCAGGTCCATTAGTTGCCAAGGCAACCAAGACAAAGGTTAAGCCATTTTCCAGTCGACGAACAGCACAGATTATAGCAATATGCCAACTTATTGCCAATCTTTTTAATTAAAAACCTCCTCTTTGGGCCCCATTAACAGTTGAGGGTCCCTCACCATTGTAAGCATTAAGGATCGAATTACCTAGCTTTGATTCCAAACCGCACCCCCCATCCAATGCCCCACACAAGAGTGACCTTGCAGATTCGCTCCTCAGTGAAACAGGGGGCTAATTCAGGAGATAAACAAGGAGCTGAGGGCGAAAGGAGCAGCAAGGGACAACACAATACACATCAAAGCTCAGGTGCTTACATATTGGAGGAAAGGAACAGTAAAAGGTCGGGTACTGGTTTGATTGTGTGCCAGTGGAAATACATCGTTAAACTTATTAAGATTGATTTTCTCCAAAGATGTGCGGGTTAAGTGGATTGGCCAGGCTAAATTGCCCCTTAGTATCAGGTGGACTAAGTAGGGTAAATGCATGGGGTTATGGGGATGAGCTTTAGATGGGATTGTGGTTGATATAGACTCGATGGGCCAGTGGGCAGCACAGTGATTAGCACTGCTGCTTCACAGCGCCAGAGACCCTGGATTGATTCCTGGCTTGGGTCACTCTCGGTGCGGAGTTTGCACATTCTCCCCATGTCTGTGTGGGTTTCCTCCGGGAGCTCCAGTTTCCTCCCACAGTCCAAAGATGTGCGGGTTAGGTGGATTAGCCATGCTAAATTGCCCCTTGGTGTCAGGGGGAGTAGCCAAGATAAATGCATGGGTAATATGGAGGGGGGGAGGGGCTGAGACCGATAGCTCGGTAGAGAGCGAGATGGGAGATAGAGTAAGCTTGGATGAGAAGAAATACACCGGGGAGAAGGAGGTTCCGAGTGGGCTCAGAGGTCTGGAGTGTGTCTGTTTCAATGCGAGGAGCGTAACGGGAAAAACGGATGAACTTAGGGCCTTAATGTTTGCGAGGACCTTGGATGTGGTTGCGGTGACGGAGACGTGGTTAAAGGAAGGGGAGCAGTGACAACAATTTATACCCAGGAATTTATATTCCTGGGTATAAATGTTTCAGGCATGACAGAGGAGGGTCCAGAAGAGGTGGAGGAGTGGCGTTGTTAGTTAAGGAGAGCATCACAGCGGTGCAGAGGGAGGACAATACAGAGGAGTTAGGAGAGGAGTCGCTGTGGGTGGAGTTGAGGAATAGAAAGGGGGCGATTACTATGCTAGGGGTGTATTATAGGGCACCCAACAGCCCGCAGGTAGTTGAAGAAGGCATATGTAAAGACATTTTGGATAGGTGCAAAAAGAACAGAGTCATTATAGTGGGAGATTTTAATCTCCTTAGGGTGGATTGGTAAGTACCTAGAGCTGGAGGTTTGGATGGGCAGGAATTTGTAAAATATGTACTGGAAGGATCATTGGAGCAGTATGTGGCTAGCCTGAGTAGAGAAGGGGCTATATTGGATTTAGTTCTGAGTAATGAGCCAGGGCAGGTGGTTGATGTTGTAGTGGGGGAACATGTGGCTAACAGTGACCACAATTCTGTCTACTTTAGGATACAGATGGAAAAGGATGCTTGTTGCCCTAGGGGCAGGGTGCTGAATTGGGGGAAGTCTAACTATGGTCGGATTAGGCAGGAACTTATGGAAACTGATTGGAAACGGTTGTTCAAGGGTAAGTCCACGCTAGGCATGTGGGACTCTTTCAAGGGAATACTGAAAATGTTGCAAGATAAGTATGTACTGGCTAAGAGGAAAGATGGGAAAGGTAGGATTAGAGAGGCGTGGATTACTAGGATATTGAGGACTTGGTTAGGAAGAAAAGAGAGACGTATGATAGGTCAAAGCAGCTGGGAACAGAGACAGCGTTAGAGGAATATAGAGAGAGTAGGAGGGAGCTCAAACAGGGAGTTAGAAGGGCAAAAAGGGGGCATGAAATGATTTTGACGGACAGGATTAAGGAAAATCCAAAGGCTTTTTACTCCTATGTTAGGAATAAAAGGGTGGTTAGAGGAAAAATCGGACCTCTTAGAGACGGAGGAGAGGAACTGGCATTTATCCCAGGCTGCTTAGGGAGGTGCGAGGTGAAATTGCTGAGCCTCTGACGCAAATCTTTGTCTCTTCTTTGGACACAGGTGAGGTCCCAGAGGACTGGAGAATAGCTAATGTTGTACCGTTGTTTAAAAAGGGTAGTAGGGAAAACCCTGGAAATTATAGGCCTGTGAGTTTGACGTCAGTGGTAGGGAAGCTGTTGGAGGGGATTCTTAGAGATAGGATGTATAGGCACTTAGAGCGTTGCGATCTGATTAGGGATACGCAGCATGGATTTGTTAAGGGGAGGTCGTGCCTTACGAATCTGGTAGAATGTTTTGAGGAGGTGACGAAAACGGTGGACGAAGGGCGAGCCGTTGATGTCATCTATATGGATTTTAGTAAGGCATTTGACAAAGTCCTTCATGGGAGGTTAGTTGAGAAGGTCAAGGCAAATGGGATACAAGGACAGGTAGCTAGATGGATAAGTAACTGGCTTGGTAATAGGAGACAGAGAGTAATAGTGGAAGGGTGTTTTTCTACCTGGAGGTCGGTCACTAGTGGTGTGCTGCAGGGCTCGGTACTGGGACCTCTATTTGTAATATATATAAATGACTTGGAAGAGGGAGTAAGCGGAGTGATCAGCAAGTTTGCAGATGATACAAAGATGGCTGGACTTGTGGATAGTGAGGAGCATTGTCAGGTGATGCAGCAGGACATAGATAGGCTGGTAGCTTGGGCAGAGAGATGGCAGATGGAATTCAATCCTGATAAATGTGAGGTGATGCATTTTGGGAGAAAGAATGTAGGGGGGAGATATATGATAAAGGGTAGACCTATTAAGAGTATAGAAACGCAGAGGGACCTGGGGGTGCAGGTGAACAGTCTCTGAAGGTGGCAGAGCAAGTGGAGAAGGTTGTGAAGAAAGCATATAGTATGCTAGCCTTTATAGGAAGGGGTATAGAGTACAAGAGCTGGCCTTTAATGTTGCAGTTGTATAAAACGTTGGTTAGACCTCATTTGGAATACTGCGTCCAGTTTTGGTCGCCTTACTACCGGAAGGACGTGGAGACTCTGGAGAGAGTGCAGAGGAGGTTTACCAGGATGCTGCCTGGTATGGAAGGTCTGAGTTACGAGGAGAGGTTAGGCAAATTGGGACTGTTTTCCTTAGAAAGACGTAGACTTAGAGGAGATCTGATAGAGGTGTACAAGATTTTGAAGGGGATAGATAGAGTAAACAGGGCTAAGCTTTTTCCTAGGATGGACTCAAATAGCGCGAGGGGTCACGGGCTTAGGGTGAGGGGGGTAAGGTATAATTTGGATGCTAGAGGGAGTTTTTTCACACAGAGGGTGGTGGGGTATGGAATGCGCTGCCAAGTAAAGTGGTGGAGGCAGGCACTCTGGAGTTATTTAAGAAATACTTAGATGGGCACATGAACAGAATGGGAATAGAGGGGTATAGAAAACTGATTTTAGAATAAGGATCATGAGCCTTGGGAGTCCCTGGGAAGTGTGTAAATAGACGATGATATTGATGTACTTGTTTTTATCCTACAGGTGCTTTGGTCCACCTTGTTGTCTAACCAGGGGCGTACACGCGATGGGTCGTGAGAGGGCTGCTCTTGGATCTTTTTTCGAGAGTATCCTAGTGCTTCACGTCGTTAGTGTACGCTTGACCTGGACCATTTGATGGGCAACACGACAGCTCAGTGACTATCGCTGTGCTGTGCAGATACATGGATTTGGGCCTGTGTCTGTGGGAGTTTGCACATTCTCCCCGTGCTTGCGTGGGTTTTCTCCGGGTGATCCAGTTTCCTCCCACATCCCAAAGATGTGCTCTTAGGCTAATTGGGAAAACGAATTCTCCCTAAATTGTCTCAAATTTGTTTTTTAATCCATAGATCTATAAACATGGATGGGGATCGCGGGTGGGGATGGGAACATCGGGGTGGTGGCGCGGGCTCGTTGGGCCGAAGGGCCTGTTTCCCATGCTGTTTTGTTCTTTAGTCTTTGTTCTATATGAGGATAGGGCCTGTATGGGATTATTGCTGGTGCAGAGTTGATAGGCTGAATGGCTTCCTGCTGCACTGTAGAATTCTATGATCTTGTCATCATTTCTAGCCTCCCGCTCCGAAATCAGCCCATCTCACATTGGCTGGTTGCGCTCGGAGAAAAGAATCCACCAGGAGATAATGCAGTTCTGATTACCCTGGTTTTATTTGTCAGACATGATGTGGAGATGCAGCGTTGGACTGGGGTAAACACAGTAAGAAGTCTCACAACACCAGATTAAAGTCCAACAGGTTTATTTGGTAGCACAAGCCACTAGCTTTCGGAGCACTGCCTCTTCATCAGGTGAGTGGGAGTTATGTTCACAAACAGGGCATATAAAGACACAAACTCAATTTACAAAATAATGGTTGGAATGTGAGTTTTTACTGGTAATCAGTCCTAAAACTAGAGGGGAGAGATAGAAGAGGGTCCAGAGGGGTTATTTTTTTCATGCAGAGGGTGGTGAGTGCCTGGAACAAGCTGCCAGAGGTAATAGTAGAGACAGGTATAATTTTGTCTTTTAAAAAGCACTTCGACAGTTACATGGGTAAGATGGTTATAGAGGGATATGGGCCAAATGCAGGCAATTGGGACTAGCTTAGCGGTTAAAAAAAAGGGCGGCATGGACAAGTTCGGCTGAAGGGCCTGTTTCCATGCTGTAAATCTCAATGACTCTGAGGAGATGGAAGTTCTTCGAATTGCCAAGTCAAGTTGCCATGCTTTGGAGAGAGAGAGAGAGACCCGTCGGTCAGAAATGTCACCTTTCCAACATCACGCACTAAATCCTCAGACAAAGTTAATTAGTTAGAGCAGAAATGCCCACCTTCCCTTCAACTACAATCTAGAGAAAGCAAAAGAGATTTTATCTTTTCTAGACTGAAGAGATTTGGGTTCCTTCCCAAGCAATGGTGTGAATTACTCTCACTTTTGAAGCAGCATACTCAGGCTTAAGATTATTTGTGGAGATGCAAGAATGTATTGAGTCTTTACTAGGCCTTGGAAAGGTGCTGGAAGGGAAAAAATAATTCAAAGTTTACTAATCTCAGTCAAAATCTGGAGTTCCATTTTAAGATTAATAAGCACTTCTGACAGTGTTCGTGAGGAGAGAATGGAGCTAGATGACCCTTCGCCAGAGCTCTGAAACATTGGCTCTGTTCTCTCCCTACAGCTGCTATCAGAGCTGATGAGATTTTCAAGCATTTGCTGTTTTTATTTCAGTTTCCAGTATCCACGTTATTTTCAGAGGAAGCGGATGGTCCAGTGTTATTATTGCGAGACTATTATCCTAGACACTCAGCCAGTGTTGTGGGGACCTGGGTTCAAATCCCACCGTGGCAGATGGTGGAATTTGAATTCAATAAAAAATATCTTGAATTAAGAGTCGACTGATGGACCGTTGTCAAGAAAACCAATCTGGTTCACTAGTGTCCTGCAGGGAAGGAAATCTGCCATCCTTACCCTGTCTGGCCTGTATGTGATTCCAGATCCACAGCAATGTTGTTGACTCTTAACTGTCCTCAGGCAAATAGGGATGGGCAATAAATGCTGGTCAGCCAGTGATGCCCATGTCCCATGAATGAATAAAAAAATTTTGTTTCTATCTTAAGATTAATAAGATTTGCATAAAGATTAATAGGATAGTTTTCCCATTTCCTTCTGATTTGATTTATTATTAACTGTATTAGCATACAGTGAAAATTATTGTTTCTCGTGTGTGGTACAGACAAAGCATGCCATTCATAGAGAAGGAAAGGAGAAAGTGCAGAATGTAATGTTACATCATAGCTAGAGTGTAGAAAAAAATCAACTTAATGCAAGGTAAGTCCATTCAAAAGTCAGACAGCAGCAGGGAAGAAACTTTTCCTGAGTAGGTTGTACGTGACCTCAGACTGTTGTATCTTTCGCCTGAAGGAAGAAGGTGGAAGAGAGAAGGTCTGGGGTGTATAGTGTCCTTAATTATGCTGGCTGCCGAGGCAATGGGAAATGTAGACAGAGTGAACAGATGGGAGGCTGGTTTGCGTGATGGACTGGGCTCCATTCACTTTTGTAGTTCCTTGTGATCTTGGGCAGAGCAAAATCATACCAAGCTGTGATACAACCAGAAAGAATACTTTCTATGGAGCATCTGTAAAAGTTGGTGAGAGTCGTAGCTGACATGCCAAATTCCCTTAGTCTTCTGAGAAAGTAGAGGCGTTGGTGGCCTTTCTTAACTGTAACGTCAGCATGGTGGGGACCAGGACAGGCTGCTGGTGATCTGGATACCTAAAAACTTTCGACCATTTCTACTTCATCCCCATTGATGTGGAGAGGGGTATGTTCTCCTTTCCGTTTCCTGAAGACCTGAATTTAGAATGTTTTTCCTGAGTTTGAAGTTGGGAGCAACCACACTTCTCATTGGGACTGTTGTGAGCATCCTGTTGACCTATGATACTACCCACTATGATACTACTTTCTGATGAATTCAGTCTTGCATTGCTACACACATCTTGCAATACTGCCAACTGCACTACTGTTAAATTTAGTGTGTTATATATTGGCAATCTGGTTCAGTAAAGCTCTCCACCCTTCATCTCATATTATAGTGTCATACAATCATAGAATCCCTGCAGTGCAGGAGGAGGACATCTGGACCATCGAGTCTGCACCAATTTTCTGAGAGATATCTTACCCAGGCCCTCTCCCTGTAACCCATGCTTTTATCATGGCTAATTATTCTAACCTACACATCATGAGACGCAAAGAGGTAATTTAGCGTGGCTGATCCACCTAACCTGCACATTTTTGGACTATGGGAGGAAACCGACGCGGACACAGGGAAAATGTACAAACTCCAGACAGACAGTGACCCAAGGCCAGAATTGAACCCAGGTCCCTGGAACTGTGAAGCAGCAATGATAATCACTGTGCCACTGTGTCATAGTATCCCAGTGTATCCATGAGTAATGGATTTTTGACCTTCGCCAAAGATGCAAGATTACCTGGCCATTGTCTCCCAGTGCTTCACTGTGAACCAACTACTTTGAAGTTCAGTGCGAGCAGTTTTTGACACAGCAAGCTACCACGAAGGACAATGGACCAAAGAATCAGTTGATTTACGTTGGTGATGGTAATGGGTTCAGGAGGATTATTGGTCAGCAATGAAATCATAGAATCCCTGCAGTGCAGAAAAAGGCCATTCGGTCCACTGAGTCTGCACCGACCACAGTCCCATCCAGGCTCTATCCGTATAACCCCATGCATTTACACTAGCTAGTCCCCCTGGCACTAAGGTACAATTTAGTATGGCTAATCCACCCATCTTTGGAATGTGGGAGGAAACCAGAGCACCCGGAGGAAACCCACACATACATGAGGAGAATGTGCAAAATGTCCACACAGGCAGTGACCTGGGAATCAAACCTGAATTCCTGGTGCTGTGAGGCAGCAGTGCTAACCACTGTGCCACTCCTACTTCACAGTCATAAAAGTCACTGTTCTTCCCTGAACAGTGCCAGAAGATACTTAACAAACAAACATAAGTGAGCAGTCTCTTCCAAATGATGCTGTTTACCCAGAAAGATGAACGCAGTGATTCTTCCTGCGATCAACAAAACAAACAGTACCTTGAACAATTTGTTTGAAATCAGGCTCTTTCAATATTGGAATCCAATTAAGTTCCTTTCCCGGCTGCTTTAACACCTGTTTATTTTATGAGCATTAGCACCTCTGTTAAGACAATAAAGTCGTTTTGTAAGAGTGCATTAACTGTTGGTGCACCAAGAACCCAGTTAAACTTGAGGCAGAAGTTGGGACCTGAGTTCACTCCATTGATACTGAGTTCCTGTGGTTGATGGTGGCCTCAATGATATTGGGCATGTATATGCTTGATTACAGCTGTGTCTGATATCCAGCTGTCTGCTGTTTGGCAGCACTGACCCAACCATGCCCTAAATATCTGCACAATTCAACTGAAGTTCGTAAAAATATGGCACAATAAATAGTCTTACGACACCAAGTTAAAGTGCAACAGGTTTACTTGGTAGCACAGGTAAACCTGTTGAACTTTAACTTGATTACTTACGGTGCCTACGCCAGTCCAATGCCGGCACCTCCACATCATAAAAATATGGGGCAGTTGTATAAAATAAGTGATGGACAGTCCACAATCCATTTCACAGTCCACTGGTTTCCTTTCTGGCTAAGCTGCTGATTTGGAGTGGCACAGTGGTTGGCACTGCTGCCTCACAACGCCAAGGACCTGGGTTTGATTCCAATCTTGGATCACTGTCTGTGTGGATGTTACATATTCTCCCTGTGTCTGAATCTGTACCAGATGTACTTTGTTCAACAATAATGCAACACCAGAATAAACTGAGTTGGATATTATTGGGATGACACAGTGGTTAGCACTGCTGCCTTACAGTGCTAGGAAGCCGGGTTGAATTCCTGGCTTGGAGCACTGTCTGTGTGGAGTCTGCATGTTCTCCTTGTGCCTGGATGGGTTTCCTCCAAGTGCTCCAGTTTCCCTCCCACAGTCCAAAGATGTGCAAGTTAGGTTGATTGGCCATGCTAAATGGACTGTAGTGTCAGAAGGATTAGCGAGATAAATATGTAGGGTTATGGCAATAGGGCCTGGGTGGGAATGTGATAGGTGCAGTCTCGATGCACCAAATGAGGATTTTATGATTTTAGAAGATCTATGATTACTGTTGCTCACTTAAGGTCTACCATCTACCCAAGATGTATCTCTCACCCAAATTATTGAACCCAGGCAGAAAACTAGAGTACCGTTTTCCTCTTAGATATTGTGTATTTCAGTTCTAATGATTTGAAGTCCATAGCACAGAACAAGACCCACAAATCTGAAGCTAACTGGGCAACCCCTTCCTGTGATATAGAGCATGCTTTACAGCTTTGAACATAATACAATTGAATTTTGCGTAAAATTCATAGAGAGCTGCCCAGAAATTATCCAAGGTGTTGTTAAGACAAGAATACCCAACTGTAAACTGGTATTTTTACAATACTGCGGGGTTTTTGACTCATGGCACTATACTTTTTACTTAACAAGCTAGATGGGGATGGAGTCAATTCCGTATTTACAATCTGTCCAGTATTACTCTCCACTCACATTAGTGGGAATAAAACTGAATGGGTTATAAAACCAATACTTCACCCCACCTTGTCAGTCTCCTGATAGGTAGGTTTGGTTAAAAGGGTGGCATGGTGGTTAGCATTGCTGCCTCACAGCACCAGGAACCTGCGTTTGATTCTTAGCTTGGGTCACTGTCAGTATGGAGTTTGCACATTCTTCTCATGTCTGTATGGGTTTCCTCCAGGTGCTCCAGTTTCCTCCCACAGTCCAGATATGCGGGTTAGGTTGATTGCCATCTAAATTGCCCCTTTGTGTAAGGGGGACTGGCTAGGGTAAATGCATGAAGTTATGGGGATAGGTCCTGGATGGGATTGTGGTCGGTGTAGACTCAATTGGCCGAATGGCTTCCTTCTGCACCGTAGGATTCTATGAAAATGATTCCTACACAGTTATAAAAATTACATATTTGACTTTGATGGCACCAGCTCTTCATCATGCTCATCAACCCCAATCCCTTTTCTCTTGGCTTTTTCCCAACTTAAATGTTAGAAAGAGGCCATTTGGCCCATTGAGTCTGTACCGACCACAATTCCACCTACACCCTATCTCTGTGACCCTATGCAGTTATGTTGCTAATCCCCTGAATTTCATTTAGAATGGTCAATCTACTAACCTGCAACCTTTAGACTGTGGGAAGAAACCAGAGCACCCGGAGGAAACCCACACATACATGGGGAGAAAGTGCAAACTCCACACAAGTTCAACAGTTGATAGTCCCTGTGGCACTTGGGAATTATGCAACCTGCATTATTCCTGAAAAAAAAAACAGAAAATGCTGGAACAGCTCGGCAGGTCTGACAGCATCTATGGAGAGAAAATAGATCCAATGTTTTCAAGTCTGGATGATTCTTCGTCGAATTCTCCCTCCACACATGCTGCTGAGATTTTCCAGCATTTTCTGTTTTTTGTTTCAGGTCGACATCGGAAGTAATTTGCTTTTATCTGCATTATTTGTTGGTTGAAGGACTTGGTACCTCACTATCATTCTTTTCCATATTGATTGCAAATTTCTGAAGAATGTATCTCTTTTCGCCCTTCCTTATTTGATGAAAAACTGTCTGCTGCTAATCCTTCATTTGCATAGTATATCCTCATATCTTGCCTTTGGTATTTGTTATGGAAAACTCTGATCTTGCTCATCCTCTGGTGAAGGCCTAAAAACAGAATGTTATGGAGCCTCAGCAGATGAAGATTAGCCTGTTCATGCTGAAACGTTGTGGAGATGCTGACGTTGGACTGGAGTAACTTGTTTACGTGCTGAAATGCATAGCTTGGAAGTATGGTGGAAACAGGTTCAATTGAGACTTTCAAGCGGGCATGAGAAGATTACTTGAACAAGAGTTTAAGGTTTCAGGGATAAAGCAGGGAAATGGCAGTACGTCAGAATTTTGGGGACCTAGTGCAGACAAGATGGGCCAAATGGCCTTCTGCACCATAATAACCCTGTGATTTTCAGTTTGACACTGTGCTGAGCTTCAGACTCCCACTCCTCATTATTACAAAATGTACGTTTCACTCACCCAAAGAGTTGACATCTTCACCCTGCTACCTCTAGGCATAACTAATACAATATAAATTTAAAGAAGAGTTATAGAATCAATGAATCCCTATGTCAGGGATCCTGGGTACCATCAACCTAAGGCACTGTTAGTTGACTTGGGTCCAGACCGCGTTAGACACAATGCATAATTGATATTAGGCTTTTAATGACTTGTGTGCAAGTAGAATCGGGACACTGCAACTGTTTCTGATGTTATGATCAAACAACTTGGCAATTATAGTCAATTACAGTAAAACAGAAACAAGCAATCTTTCTGATTCTTCATTTGCATTCTTATTCACCATTTAAATCCTAGCTTTTGGCCCTTCCTTATTTGATGAAAAACGGTCTGCTGCTAATCCTTCATTTGCATAGCATATCCCCATATCTTGCCTTTGGTATTTGTTATGGAAGACTCTGATCTTGCTCATCCTCTGGTGAAGGCCAAAAGCAGAATGTTATGGAGCCTACGCAGATGAAGATTAGCCTGTTCATGCTGAATACCAGACACTGACCCCTTTTGAAGGCCCATAAGCTGATAAGCATTTTCCACTGCTGTACAAAGAAAGCATGAACAATTTAACTTCCGCAGCACAGAAAAGGTCATTCGGCCCCTTGAGACTGTCTGACAGGTTAACAACCCAAGAGTTGGAAGGTATTTTGGTGAAAGGAGTGATTGAGGGATATGTAATACAGTAGCAGTCAGATATGCTAGCAGTAAGTTAAACCAATTTCACCCTCATATCATGAAGGGCACAATGTGTATGCATGACCTCCTGATGGTCTCTTCTTATTCTCTACCAACACTGTTGCTACTGTGGTGATTTGCACTATTTTATTTAATGGGTACATGGTGGTGTCTGCCAATTGAACACGTGTTGGAATTTCCAGCACTTCCCCGGTAAAAACACTCTTCACTGAGACGCTGTAGACAAACATGATCCATGCAAGTCCCCTCAAAACCAGCGTGGGAAGCACTCATACACCTGACAAGAAATTGTGAGTTCAAGTCCCACTGTAGAAACACCTGACCACACAATTCAGGCTCTGGTGAGAGAGTGCTGCACTGTCAGAAAGGCTGCATCTTGCAGGTGGGGCGTTCAACCAAGGATCTTGTCTGTCATCGCGGGTGAGTGTGGAAGATCCTAAGACTGAATTGTCGGAAGCTTAAAAGGAGTTCTTCCCTGGTGTCCTGGCCAACACTCGTCCCTCAGCCAACATTTCAAGCAGATTAACTGGTCATTTATCACAGTGCTGTTTGTGCAATCTTATTGTGTGTAAATTAGTAGTACATTACAACAGGGACTACACTTCAAAAGCACTTAATTCGCTCTAAAGCACTTTGGAATATCCTAAGGTCATGAAGGCACTACATGAATGCAAGTCTGTCTTGTTTTATGAGTTGGAATATAAAACATGTTCGATTGGGCTTCCAAGGGGAGCCAGTCATCTATTCGTGAGAAGTTAGATTTAAATGAAGCCCCTTTAGATTCCCCCATCACCTTAGTAAATTGTAGGATAAATTTTGGCATGCTCTATCTGTAATAGATTAGACACTGAGTTTAGTGGTTCAATTTTGCAGAAAGGACACAGCTAAGAAAATTCTTGTAAGTTCTTGGCAATTATCTAAATATTAATGGATAAGAAACAATTGAACACATTGATATGATGTTTTAGAGATGGAACTCAGAATATCTCAGAGAGGCAGTTTTCCTTTGACCTCTGTAGTTCTTGTGATTTTTTAAAAATTTATCCATGGGACATGGGTATCATTGGCTGGTCAGCATTTATTGCCCATCCCAGTTGCCTGAGGGCAGTTGAGTGTCAACCCCGTTGCTATGCCTCTGGCGTCACATATGGGCCAGACCAGGTAAGGACTGATGAGTTTCTTCACTAAAGGACATTATTGAACCAGATAGGTTTTCCCAACGTCGGCAATAGTTTCATGGTCATCAGTAGATTCTTAACTCCAGATTTTTAAAAATTAAATTCAGATTCCACCATCTGCCATGGTGGGATTCGAACCCCGGGTCTGCAGAATAGTGGCTGAATTTCTGGATTAATAGCCTAGCAATAATGCCACTAGGCTCTTTATTGCCTCTCACATGATAATGGTGCTTCCATGATGGTGTTGGGTTTGTATGTCGTGAGAAGGTGGAGTTGGAACAGTTTAGCACACAACATAAAGTGTATGATTATCTGGTCCTGGTGAGGAGGACTTTGTCCCCTCTAAGAAGTGAGAGACTGAGGCTGAAACCCAATGCACTTAGCACTCTGCACAGATTGCCAATAAATCCACTGTAGGATTTTTGAAGCTATTTTCATGATTTCGCTCAGGAAGACAAGCAACAGATGTGGCTACACTGAAACATTGCTCAGCTGGATAGACCTTGATAGGAAGCATCTGATTAAAGTAATTGGCAGTAATTTGAGGCCACAGATACCATGACAATCATTTGGCTTTGCAAGGAGACACAGTTTTAAAGACACCTATACTAATCTCATCTCTCTCTGCCTGATTACTAGAGTTAAACAGCATAGAATGTAATGGAATCCCTACAGTTCAGAAGGAGGCCATTTGGCCCATCGAGCTTGCATTAACCACAATCCTATCCAAGCCCTATCCACGTAACTCTACATTTTTACCCTGCTCCTTCCAAAGCAGAAAACAATTAGGCAAAACCTAACTTCATCTGGCAGGTTGCATGGTGAAGTTCCATAAACCTGACAGAGGAATGAAGAGGGTCATGTGTTAGTGAGGGAAATGAGTTGAACAAGGCCATACCCATGGCAAGAACATGAAGTTCTCATCAATCACAGCAGAACCCTATTCCCCTGCTATCCACAGCAGGACTTGTGCTCTTTGCTGCTCTGCTGGGTATAATGCAATCTATCCAGATTACAGCTATTATAAATGCATGGGACTGAGTTCAAAATTAACATGCAAAATTAACAGGAAGGAAAGGATAAATGGATTCTTCAAGCCTGCCCCACATAGCGTGTTAACTGAAGCAGCTTGACTCGGTGACTCACTTCCTATCACCCAACCCAACACACCTGATAGCCATAGAGACAAGATGATGGTTTCGTGGTATTATCGCCAGACTATTAATCCAGAGACTCAGCTAATGTTCTGGGGACCCAGGTTCGAATCCTACCACAGCAGATGGTGGAATTTGAATTCAATTTTTTAAAATCTGGAATTAAGAATCTACCGATGATCATGAAATCATTGTCTATTGTCAGAAAAATCCATCTGGTTCACTAATGTTCTTTAGGAAAGCAAATCTGCTGTCCTTATCTGGTCTGGCCTACATGTGACTCCAGAGCCACAGCAATATGATTGACTTTCAACTGCTGTCTGAAGTGTAGTGGAGATGCCGGTGTTGGACTGGGTTGGCACAGTAAGAGATCCCACAATACTAGATTAAAGTCCAATAGCTTTATTTGGAATCACAAACTTTTGGAGCACTATTTCTTCACCAGGTGCACTTGCAATTCCAAATAAACCTGTTGGACTTTAACCTGGTATTGTGAGACTTCTTTCTGTAACTCTGAAAAAACCTGGCTAGCCTCAAGGGCAATTAGGAATGGTCAATAAATGCTGGCCAGCTAGCGACACCCATGTCTCACGAATGAATAAAGAGAAAGATAATCTCCCAGAAAAGACAAAAAGACAGAGGAAAACCATAAGACAATCAATACAACAACTTATATTTCTATAGCACCTTTAACGTAATGGTGCTTTCAGGCATATTATAATAAAACAAATGACACCAAGCATAAACTAGATGTTAGAGCAGATAACCAAAGACCTGAACAAAGGGGCAGGAGAGACTTCAATGGCATCCTGGAAAATTCCTCTCTGACGCCCCTTCAGGTGTTCAAAAGTAGTTCAGAAGATCACATGTAACTTAAAACCAGAACTTGTCGTGCCCCTAGCTAAGCTGTTCCAGTATAGCTACATTACAGGCATCAACCCAGCAACATGAAAAGTTGCTCAAATATGTCCTGTCCACAAAAAGCAGGACAAACTCGACCCGGCCAACTCAGTATCTGAGGATCGCAAATGGCACTGAACATTGTGCAGTCATCAGCGAACACGCCGACTTCTGACCAAATGATTGGAAGGAAGATCATTGATGAAGCAGCTGAAGATGGTTGGGCCTCAGACACTCCCCTATGGAACTACTGAAGTGATGTCCTGAAACTGAGATGACTGGCCTCCTACAATCACAACCATCTTCCTTTGTGCCAGCTATGACTCCAACCAGTGATGAGTGTTTTCCCTGACTCTGGTTTTGTTAGGGCTCCTTGATGCCACATTGGGTCAAACACAGTCTTGATGTCAAGGACAGTCACTCTGACATCACCTCTTGAGCTCATTCCTTTGTCCATGTTTCAACCAAGGCTGTAAATAAGTCTGTATCTAAGCGGCCCTGGCCAGACTCAAACCCAGCTTCTGTGAGCAGGTGTGAAGCAAGTGCCACTTGATAGCAATGTTGATGACCCCTTTCATCGCTTCACTGTCCAAATGCAGCAAGTTCCCATATTGAGGTAACAGCTGAATCTGGTCTTATCCTCAGCCCCACCCCACTCAGCACATTTCCCCAGTGATCACGGGCAGGCAGCCTGGCTGATTCTCTACATCCACCTTCTAGTTGGTGTATACTTACTCCTATAACATACAAGCTGAGATCACTCCACAGACAAAAGGCAGAGTTTAGAATCCCCTTGTCTGTATGGCTCAGTTTTAGACTAATGGTCCATTTAATCCTGTGCAATGCTGGAAGTGCCATTTTCCAAATGAGACATCAAAACAAGGCTCCACCTCTTCTCTTGGATGGACATAAACAATCCTGTGGCATATTTTGGTTCTTCCCAAGTCCCAGCTAATATTCAAGCCCCAATCACCAATAACAGTACCATATGTTCTTATAACATTGCTGTTCTGTGCTACCTGGTTTTGCCCATTTTGGTTGCTGAGTTTCCTGCATTACAATATTGAGAAGCAGCAAGGTGGTTAGCACTGGGGACCTGGGTTCAATTCCTGGCCTGGGGCACTGTCTGTGCGCAGTCTGTGTGAGTTTCCTTCAGGTGCTCTGGTTTCCTCCCACAGTCCCACATATGCGGCTTAGGTGGATTGGCCATGCTAAATTGCCCCTTGGTGTCAGGGGTGTCCAGCTAGGGTAGATGCATGGGGTTATGGAGATAGGGCCTGGGTGCGTTTGTGGTCAGTACAGATTCAATGGGCCAAATGGACTTTTTCTGCATTGTAGGATTCCATAATTCTATGATTGAATACACTTCAGAATGTATGTCATTGGCTGTGTCATTTCCTGAGGTTTGATAAGGTGCTATATAAATGCAATAGTTTTCATTCTATTCTAAGCCATTGGGGTTGAAAGTCTTTTTCTAGCAGGCATTAGTAAAGGTTTGTAATTTTTGTATAAGCAGTGACATGGGACGCAGTGGTATAGAAGTATTGTCACTAGATTAGTAACCCAGCGACTCAGTGCAAGATCCCAGTACAAGGGAGTAAGTGAGGGAGACAGTCATTTAGGATTGTATTCACTGGAGTTTAGAAGAGAGGTGATCTTGTAGAAACTTATAAAATTCTAACATTGTTAGACAGGATAGATTCAGAGACAATGTGGGGGAATCCAGAACTAGGGATCATAGTTTGAGGATAAGGGGTAAACCTTTTAGAATGAGGTGAGGAGAAATTTCTTCACCCAGAGGGTGGTGAATGTGTGGAATTGACTACCACAGAAAGAAGTTGAGGCCAAAACTTTATCTGATTTCAAGAAAGAATTAAATATCGCTCTTGGGGTTAAAGGGATAAGGAATATTAGGGAGGGAGGAAGGGGGGATCAGGATGTTGAATTTGATGATCAGCCATGATCAAAATGAATGGTGGAGCAGGCTCAAAGGGCTGGATGACCTCCTCCTGCTTCTAGTTTCTGTGTTTTCCTTTATGCTTCCTGAAGTTGATGACAACCTTCTTTGTTTTGTTGACATTGAGGTTCTGAGATCGTGTACCAACTGACTCAAGAACAGCTTTTTCCCTGCTGCTATTAGACTTTTGAATGAACCTACCTGGCATTAAATTGATCTTTCTCTACACCCCAGCTATGACTGTAACACTACATTCTGCACTCTCTCCTTTCCTTCTCTATAAATGATATGTTTTGTCTGTACATGCAGACAAGAAACAGTACTTTTGGCTGTATGTTAATACATGTGACAATAATAAATCAAATCAAATCAAGATCAAAATCAAATCTAGCCCTGCAATTGTGTGTCTCGACTACTCAGACCCAACCAAAAAAAAATGGGTTCTCAAAACACCACTCTATCAAGGCTATTGGTGTCTTGACGAATGTGTTTTGTCAATGTACAAGTGGGTTAGAGAAGCAACCTGCTAGAATGATCCAGCAACTGTCCTGGGGTCGCAACATTAACAGTTCAAACTTCAATAAACTGACATTTTAACTCCCAAAAATCCATACACTTAAAGCCGCTGTGTGCACTTAACAGGTTTGTAAGGCAGAATGTACCCACTTAGGTGAGTGAGTGTGACTGCATGTTGTAAAACACAGGGAAACGTTTGTCATACTATTAAACCTAATGTATTATGGATAATGCTGAATTTCTAAAAATCAGCATATACATGGAAATTAATTTTGCTGAGCAGGTAGAGGGCAACTGATATGAATGATCAATATTGTAATAAATAGGAAATGGATTGTCCATTGAAAATACTACATTAATCATAAGGATCACTTTTATTAGTCTACTGGGACTACCTTTCTGAGTATGAAAAAGGTGCTCTCGTATTTGTACTGTACTACTTGGAATATTGTGAGCAGTTTTGGACTCTGTATCTAAGGAAGGATGTGCTGGCCTTGCAAAGGATTTACAGGAGGTTCACAAGGATGATCCCTGGAATGAAGAGCTGGTCATATGAGGAACAGTTGAGGACTCTGTAGAAGAAGAGGGGAGATCTTATTGAAACTTACAGGATACTGCGAGGCCTGGATGGAGTGGACATAGGGAGGATGTTTCCACTAGTAAGAAAATCTAAAACCAGAGGGCACAACCTCAGGCTAAAGGCATGATCCATTGAAATGGAGATGGGGAGGAATTTCTTCAGCCAAATTTCTTTGCCACAGAAGGCTGTGGAGGCCAGGTCATTGAGTGTCTTTAATACGGAGATAGATGGGTTCTTAATTAATAAGTGGGTCAGAGGTTATGGGGAAAAGGAGAATAAGAATGAGAAAGATATCAGGCATGATTGAATGGTGGAGCAGACTCGATGGGTCAAGTGGCCTAATTCTGCTCCTATGATTTATAGTCTTATGATCAAAGAACTTTCCGTTGTACACCGCTTGCCGCTCCAATTCCCACGGTGGGCAGGGTAAGAGAATTCCAGCATGAATGTTGAATATTGGGGCCAGAAAGGATTCAATTTTGAGGATAGGTTGCATGGGCTGGCTTGCTTTCCCCTGAGGAGAGAGGATTACAACGTGATCTAATTGGTTAGGGTGGGTTTGCACTAACCTGAACTGAAATCAAGACAGGAGGAGATTGTGTTTATGAGATTATGACCTGTGAACCAGCAACACTGGCAAACACACTTGTGTCCAGTGAAACCAAGGCCAATTGTTGGACTCAGTATTGAGGCTGGAAGGCTGTGACGTGACGATTCAAGAGTTGAGGGGCTGTTTCTTTTGTTGAGTTTTCACAGCAGCAACAGGTCGAGGACAGAGAAGTCAGTGTGAGAGCAAGGAGGAGAATTAAAACGACGGGACATTGGAAGATCGCTGTCATGCTGTGCAGAGCTGTTCCGCAAAGCAGACCCAATCTGTGATTGAATCTTAGAATCCCTACAGTACAGAAGGAGGCCATGAGGTCCATCAAGTCTGTACTGACCACAATCCCATAAACAATTAAGTTTGGTCTCCCCATTGTGGTGAGCAGTGAACACGGTAGATTAGGTAGAAAGAAATACACATGATTTGCTGGAAGGAGTGTCTTGGATAATGAAGAGTGAAGACATTCCCCCTGTGCCTACATGGGTTTCCTCCAGGTGCTCCGGTTTCCTCCCATAGTCCAGAGATGTGCATTGGCCATGCTAAATTGCTCCTTAGTGTCTCAGAATGTTTAAAGGGATTAACAGGGTAAATATGTGGGGTTATAGGCAAAGGAGCTAGGTGGAATTGTGGTTGGTGTAGATTCAATTGGCTGAATGGCCTCCCTCTGCACTGCAGGATTCTATGATTCACAGATTCACCACTCTCTGGCTGAAGAAATTCCTCCTCATCTCTGTTTTAAAGGATTGTCTCTTTAGTCGAGGTTGTGCCCTCTAGTTCTAATGTTTTCTGCTAGTGGAAACATCCTCTCCCTGTCCACTTTATCGAGATCTCACAGTATCCTGTAAGTTTCAATAAGTTCCCCCCTTATCCTTCTAAACTGCAACAAGTACAGACCCAAAGTCCTCAACCATTCCTCATACAACCTCGGTGGGATTTTCTGGTCTTGGGTTGAGCGAGAGCATAAAATCACGCCCTCTGTCATTAGAATAAAATAGAATGGAATAAAATAGAATGCCTACAGTGCAGAAGGAGGCCATTTGGCCCATCGAGCCTAAACTGACTGTCTCAAAAAGCCCTGTCTACCAAGACCCACTCAGGCCCGATGCCTATAACCACACACGTGTACTCCACTAATTCCCCTAACATATACATCTTTGGATACTTGGGCAATTTAGCATGACCAATTCACCTAATCTGCACATCTTGGGACTCTATTTGGTTATATGTATATATTTTGATGCTTAACATAGTACGCATTTTAAAAAAAATTCACCTGTGATGTACAAAGATGGTCAAAGTTCACCTTAATTTCTTCATTCACACTGGAAGGTGCCTATTTTTTGTATCTTGCTGACATCAAAAGGAAATTGGGAATCCTATGCTATTTCTGTGAGGGCATCATTTTATCTTTAACATGTCAGATCATTCGTGGTTGACAGTTCCACTTCCTTGCTGGTGGCAAAGTACTGACCATTAAACACTAACTATTCAATCACACCTTGAGATGTTTTGCTACTATTAAGAAACAAATATGGGAACACTGGTAAGCAAGACAATCTCAGAGAATGATGCAGCACAGATGGAAGCCATTGTGCCGACTCCCCATAACTCACACCAGTCAAATAGGGGCCAGAACTTTCCGGCCACTAACGACAGTGGGATCTTCTGGTGCCACCGATGGTGTCACCCTTACCGCAGGTTTCTGGGAATTGACAATGGTGAGACCAGAAGACCCTGCTGCAGGCTATTGGCTGGGTGCCAGGGTCATAAATGCAGCAATTGCATGGAAAATCCCACCCAAGATTTTGTGTCGGAATTGTAGCAGGAAAAGTGTCGGATGTGAGCCAGCATAATAAAACTGAAGAAGCGCACCAGAACCATTAAATTTAAAAGTCATAATCGAAAGTATTGTTGCCCTTTGTTGACTGAAAGGTAATGTGGCACATTAAGTACTGAAGTGCTCCTAGTCTTTTACAAAGGGCACCCATTCTAATTGCTCAGTTCTGAATGGGACAGAACTCACAGTGCTAAGTTTTTTTTTGACAGCAGTACAATCACTGAATTATTACACGGAATCAGTAGAATCCCTACAATACAGAAGGAGGCCATTCAGTCCATCGAGACTGCACCAACTCACCAACTCTCCGAAAGGGCATCTTAACTGGGGCAGTGGTGGGGAAGGGGAGGGAAGGCCTTATCCCCATAAACCATGTTGCAGGACTAATCTTGGAACACTGAGGGACAATTTAACATGGCCAATCCATCTAACCCGCACATCTTTGGATCGTGACAGGAAACCGGAGCACCTGGAAGAAATCCACGCAGCCACAGGGAGAAGCTCAGTGACTATCGCTGTGCTGTGCAGATACATGGATTTGGGCCTGTGTTTGTGGGAGTTTGTGCATTCTCCCCGTGCTTGCGTGGGTTTTCTCCAGGACCTCCGGGTTCCTCCCACATCCCAAAGATGTGCTCTTAGGCTAATTGGCAAAACAAATTCTCCCTAAATTGTCTCAAATTTGGTTTTTAATCCATAGATCTATAAACATGGACAGGAATCGCGGGTAGAGGTGGGAACATCAGGGTCGTGGCGTGGGCTCGTTGGGCCGAAGGGCCTGTTTCCCGTGCTGTTTTTGTTCTTTGTTCTATTCCACACAGACAGTGACATGAGGCCAGAATTGAACTCAGGTCCCTGACAGTGCGAGGCAGCAGTGCTAACCACTGTGCCATCATTTTTCCTTCAGGTTCCATCTTTCTATTTTGCATTTATTATTACTGAGTGATGGATGACCAACTAATCGGTTTTTGGTTATGATGGAACATTTTCCAGATGAAAATCAGAGCTCCTTCCTTTTCCTCATCTTCACAGTTCATTTTCAGTTCAATGTTTTTGATGGAACTTCAGACAACGCAGCACAACTACAATCCTACATTAAATCATCACCTTCGATTATGGAGGCAGCACGGTGGCATAGTGGTTAGCAGCGCCAGAGAGCCGGGTTCGATTCCAGCCTTGGGTCACTGACTATGCGGAGTATGCACGTTCTCCTTTTGTCTGTGTGGGTTTCCTCTGGGTGCTATGGTTTCCTTCCACAGTCCGAAAGACGTGCTGGTTAGGTTGATTGGCTATGCTAAATTAATCCTCAGTGTCAGGGGGATTACTACAGTAAATACGGGGATGGGGCCTGGGTGGGATTGTTGTCGGTGTAGGCTCGACAGGCTGAATGGCCTCATTCTATAGTGTCGTGATTCTATGATTCTATGTGCTCAAGCCCTGGTTTATATCTTAAACCGCCAGGTGCCAATATCATAATTGACATCCAGGTTACAAGTTATTGGTAGACTCAGTTGTGGCGATATAGATAGAGTAAACAATTTGATATTATAAATGCTGATTAAACCTATTTCCCTTTCTGTCTGCTTACAGATTGGCACTGACTGCCATGGTTTTTGTCAATTATGGAGGCGGTGGCTATTGGTTCTTTGAGCATGCCCCGTGGAATGGTATGGTAAAAATGTGACTATTCGTGTGCATTACCTTAAAAACAATTCAGACTGCATCATATCACTGCATCATAGCGCCAAGTTTGGTGGCGTTTAAGAGGTTAATTGATAAGTATATGGAAGAGAAGGGAATGGTTTAGTTTGGAGGGGCATTGCTTTTTATTTTGGTCGGCACAACATCGAAGGCCGAAGGGCCTGTTCTGTGCTGTAATGTTCTATGTTCTATGTTCTATATTATTCATTTATTAGTGTCCCAATTAGGCTTACGTTAAATCCCCTAGTTGCAACACTCCTGAGGGAGAATTTAGCATGGCTAATGCATCTAACCACGCGTCTTTCAGACTGTGGGAGGAGACGGAAGCATTTAGAGGAAACCCACGCAGACACGGGGAAAACATGCAGACTTGGCACAGACAGTGACCCAAGCTGGGAAACGAAGCCGGGTCCCTGGTGCTATGAGGGAGCAGTATTAACCATGTTCTTGATATTCAGCACTGTGTTACAGATAGTCAAGGCACTCTGCTTATTTGCATCGTTACTGACTTTTTATTTCGAGCTTGTTGCTGGCTTTGGGACTATATTGTGGAGACATTTAGTTAAAATCTTTTGAATTATAGAACCACAACAATGCAGAAGAGCTGTTTGGTCCATCGAATCTGTACTGACTTTTGACATAACTTCTTAACCCCATGCATTTATCCTGCTAATCACCCTACCCTTGGCTAGGCCAGCATTTATTGGACATCCCTAACATGTTCAGCTAACCCTACCCTCACCTTCCTCTTACTTCTCTTTGTTCTTTGTTATTAGTCAGAAGTCTGTGTACATTAATACTGCAATGAAGTTACTGTGAAAATCTCCTAGTCTCTATTTTCCGATGCCAGTTTGGGTACACTGAGGGAGAATTTAACATGGTCAATGTATAGAAAGGATATTATTCAATAGAAAGAGTGCAAAAGAGATTTATTAGGATGCTATCGGGGTTGATAGTTTGAATTATAAGGAGAGGCTTGATAGACTGGGAATTCTTTCTCTGGAGCATAGAAGACTGAGAGGTGTTTTTATAGAGGTCCATAAAATAATGAGGGGCACAGGTCAACTAGAAAGTCAATATCTTTTCCCAAAGTAGGGGAGTCTAAAACTAGAGGGCATAAGTTTAAGGTGAGAGGGGAGAGATACAAAAGGATCCAGAGGTGCACTTTTTTCAGACAGAGAGTGGTGAGTGTCTGGAACAAGCTGCCAGAGGTAATAGTGGAGGCGGGTACAATTTTAACTTGTAAAATATGTTTAGACAGTTACATAGATAAGATGGGTATAGAGGAATATGGGCCAAATGCAGGCAATTGGGACTAGATTAGTGGTTTAAAAAAAAGCAGCATGGGTAAGTTGGGCTGAAGGGCCTCTTTCCATGTTGTAAATCTTCATGACTCTATGACCTAACCAGCACATCTTTGGAGTGTGGGAGGAAACTAGAGCAACCAGAGGGGACCCATGCAGATACGGGGAGAACGTGCAAACTCCATACAGTCACCCAGTTGAGTTCCTGGTGCTGTGAGGCAGCAGCGCTAATCACTGTGCCAGCATCGTTTTATTGATTCTGCCACTCTGTTATTCTCTGAACATGAGAGAAGGTGAACAGGATGGTGTTTCCACACAGGCATTCAAGCTAGCAGAAGACTCAGAGATTAAGCATATGTTAAAGGCCTGGGCAAGGCTAGAATCTTAAGCTGTCAAAATGCCTGTGCTTCAGATACAGGCAGACTTTTCAATGTCTAGTGAAAATCATGTGCAGAACATTAGAAGCACAAACTCCTATTTGTTGAATCAGTAATTCACTCATAAAAGCAATAAATTAAAAATTATTCAACAATTAATATTCACCAGAGATCTGCAACCTGAGTCTCCAGTCTTATTGATTCTTATATTGCTGGACGTTTTAGATTGCGAGTTAATTTTGCAGGCAGCGTAATGCTACCAGGCGATGCACTAAACATCCATTTGTTACATGCAGTACCCATGCAGGAAGCTTTATCAATCGTTCTCTGCAGTGAGGTTGGGAGGCAGGTTCCACTATCAGGATGGTCACTGGAATAAATGAATCGTTGGTGCAGAGCAGGAGCTGAATGGTCATGAAGAAGTGCATCCTGCCCCTCTCAGTGACTCATTTTGGCGATGCCTCTGAAGAGAGACAAGGAGCGGATGCCAGGTTTTTCTCTGCATTCTGCCAAGGGGAGGGTGGAAGACTGAATGGCTGGGTGAAGAGTTATTTGGTTTGGATTTTCAGTTGCCCGCGGAGGTCAAGATCGGTGCAGGTGTGTTTGGAAAATTAGGTTCCCAAAGGGCGTGTTTGAGCCCCATTGCCCCTGGGACACATAGCTGCCCATTGCAATCATAGAACTCTGATAATGCAGGAGGAGACCATTCAGACCATTGAGTCTGTACTGACTGTCCAGCACAGCAGCTTATCCAGACCCATCTACTGCTGGCCCTATCCCTGTAACCCCACGCATTGCCCCAACTAAACTTCCTAACCTACACACTTTGGGACACTAAAGCACAATTTAGCCTTGCCAATCCACCTAATCTGCACATGTTTGGATACTGTTGATCTTATTCTACACCCTAGCTATACTACGTTCTGCAATCTTTCCTTCTCTATGAATGGTATGCTTTGTCTGTATAGTGCACAAGAAACAATACTTTTCATTATATACTAATACATGTGACAATAATAAATCAAAATAAAAAAAAATCAAAATTAAGCCAATCCACCTAACCCACATATCTTTTGAGCATTAAATTCCCTGAGGACCTGGAAGTGACCAGAGGGTGATTTTGACACTGCAGATCTGCAAACACCAAACAACCTGCTGCATGTTAGTGCACAGCTGTATAGTGCAATGTTAATGGTGAAGGAAATTGTCTGACAGAAAGTGTAGTTATGTCAGACTGGGACAGCATCTTCTTGCTGGTCGCTTACCCTATTATCTCCCCCTATTCTGCAAGGCAGCTGCAAACCCTATCATGTATGCTGTGTGCCATTGAGGAGATATCCAAGTGTCAGTCCCCATCTCCTGATCGCATTTGATACTTTCAATTGGCTGTCATGCTTACATCTGGTCTAATGGAGGTGGTAGCATAGCGTATTGTCACTGGATTAGTAATCCAGGGACCCAGGGTAACGTTCCAGGGACCTGGGTTTGAATCCCACCATGACAGAGGGTGAAATTTGAATTCAGTAAACATCTTAACAGATGGCACAGTGGCACAGTGGTTAGCACTATTGCCTCACTGCACCAGGGACCTGGGCTCAATTTGCAGTTTGGGTCACTGTGTGGAGTTTGCATATTTTCCCCATGTCTGCGTGGGTTTACTTCAGGTTCTCTCCCACACTCCAAAGATGTGTATGTTAGGTGGATTTCTGTCAGACAATTTCCTTCACCATTAACATTGCACCATACAGCTGTGCACTAACATGCAGCAGATTGTTTGGTGTTTGCAGATCTGCAGTGCCATGGGGACAACCTAGGGGGTTGCATGGGATTTTTGGGGGATAGGGTCTGGATAGGATTGTGGTCATTCAGACTTGATGGGCTGAATGGCCTTCTGCACTGTAGGATTCTCTCTATTAACCTAACTGGAATTTAAAAAAGGTCTAATGGTGACCATGGAACTGTTGGTGATTGTCAAAAAGTCCATCTGGTTTACTATTGTCCTTTAGGGAAGGAAACCTGCCATCCTTACCTGGCCTGGCTTGGGTTACGTGTGAACTGCAGAGCCACAGCAATGTGTTGACTCTCAAATGCCTCAGGAACAGGAAGAAAATGCCAGCCCAGCCAGCGATGCCCACATCCCCTGAATGAAAAAAAAATCAGATGATTTGCATTTGAAGATAGCAGAGTGTGACAAACACACATAGGATCTGGAACTGGAAAGAATTGAGGTGTTGTGAAGAAAATCGAGGTGGATCTGTTAAGGAGGCTTTTTGAGCACAGTAATTAACTCTCGTGAAATATAATAAAGGCCGCTTCCAGCACTGAGGAGGTGGGGGTGTTCTATGGCGATAAGAACCGAGAGGGGGGCTAATGACCATAACCCCTCTTGGAGCTGACAGTCACAACGAGAATGCTCACTAAAATAACCAAAATGGCATAGCCAAGGCGATTCCCAGGCTCTGCCTCCCACTGGCTGTCCTGGAAATCAGGGACAAATGGCATTCAAAGTTAAAGTTTATTTATTAGTGTTACAAGTAGGTTTATATTAATGCTGTAAAGAAGTTACTGTGAAAATCCCCAAGTCGCCACATTCTGGCACCTGTTCGGGTACACTGAGGGAGAATTTAGCATGGCCAGTGCACCCTAACCAGCACATCTTTCAGACTGTGGGAGAAAACTGGAGCACTAGGAGAAAACACCTGGTTAAATTTCTCATGGTATGTGAAACAAACGCTCAAATAACTGGACAATTGCTTAAAATCCAGGATAGTTCATAGAATCCTGACTGTGCAGAAGGAGGCCATTTGGCCCATCAAGCTTGAACCAACTCTCCAACAGAAATCAAATCCATACCCTATCCCTATAACCCCATGTGTTTACTCTGCTAATTTCCTGAGGGCCACCACGGGTCAATTTAGCACGGCCAATTCCCCTAACCCGTACATCTATGGACTGAAGAAAACAGGAGCATCCAGAGGAAACCCACGCAGACATGGAGAGAATGTGCAAAATCCACACAGACAGCACAGTCGCACAGTGGTTTGCATTGCTGCCTCACAGCGTCAAGGACCTGGGTTGGATCGCCAGCTTGGGTCACTGTGTGGAGTCTGCACATTGTCCCCATGTCTGCATGGGTTTCCTCTGGGTGTTTTTGTTTCCTTCCACAGTCTGAAAGACATGCTAGTTAGATGCATTGGCCGTGCTAAATTCTCCCTCAGTGTACCTGAACAGGTGCTGGAATATGGCGATTAGAGGATTTTCGCAGTAACTTCATTGCAGTGTTAATGTCAGCCTACTTGTGACCCTAATCAATAAACTTAAAGTTAAACACCCAAGTCTGGATTTGAACCTCTGGTTTTGAGGTTGGGGACAGAGTGGAGGAAGGGGTGGGTATTTGTGATATGGTATGGAAGCCAAACAAAGATTTCTACATATTCTTGACCCGAACAAAAGCTGTGCAAATGTGAGAAACATCCTGAAGTCCAGGAGTTTGGTGTTTACTCTTTCTATCAGTCTTTATTTAATCTCTTACAGGATTGACAGTGGCTGACCTTGTGATGCCTTGGTAAGTAATAATGGAATATAAAACTACGTATTCATATCAACAATTCCCATTGCTTTGTCCATGGTTGCAGTCCACTTACATGATGTGTTGCTTCTGCATTTACGCATCTGGTTTCAACAAAGGATGCAAACAGCTAAGTAAAGTAACAGCAGCCCTTTAATGGAATGTGTTGGCAGCTGCAATATATGATGATTGATGTGTGTTCCATAATAGATTATGTAAAGGACAATCAATGCCTGCATTGTCTTGATCTGAAAGATGATTGACTTGCCTCATTTAAGTAGACGCCGAGTGACAATGTGACGAGGGTAGAGTTGTTAGTCTGGAACCAGGCAAGCTGAAGAACCATGTTCATTGGAATATCAGTCTAGATAAAGCCCCTTTTCTAATGTTGCACCAATAAATTAGAATCCCTACAATGCAGAGGAGGCCATTTGGCCCATTGCGTCCAGTCTATTGAAGAGGCTTTTTGACTAACTCATGATGTAAAATAAAGGCCACTTCCAGCGCCGAGGAGGGGTTTCTCTGAAAAACCGAGAGGGGACTGGTGACTATAATCCCTTCCCCTCAGAGCCAATAGTCATAATGTGAATGTTTACAAAAATAAACATAGAGGCATAGCCAATGAAATTCTGCATCGACAACAATCCTGCCCAAACCCCGTCTCCGTAACCCCACGTATTTATATTGCTAATCTCCCTGACACCAAGGGGCAATTTAGCACGGTTAATCAACATAACCCGCACATCTTTGGACTGTGGGAAGAAACTGAAGCACCCGGAGGAAACCCACACAGACAAGGGGACAATGTGTAAACTCATAGAATCATAGAGGTTGTCCATGCTGCCCTTTTTTTAACCACTAAGCTAGTCCCACATGTGGCCCATATCTCTCTGTACCCATCTTACTCATGTAACTGTCTAAACGCTTTTTAAAAGACAAGATTGTACCCGTCTCTACTATTACCTCTGGCAGCTCATTCCAGAAACTCACCACTCTATGTGTGAAGTGAATTCTCTTGTGGACACTTTTGTATTTCTCCCCTTTCACCTTAAACCTATGCCGTCTAGTTTTAGACCCCCACAGACAGTGACCCAAGGCTGGGATTGAACCCGAGTCTCTGGTGCCGTGTGGCACCCGTTAGACTTTTAGGCTTTAATGAAACTTTAAACTAGGACCCTTGGCCTTCGATGAAAGTTCTACTAGTTGAGCCAAGCTGTTGAAATAAATGTAGTTTGAAAGCAAAATGTTGGACAGTTTGCAAACAGGCAGCTTTTAGTATTTTTATGGATCTGAGTTGTTAATATTATGCAAAGTAGGCAGAGAAAGCGTGTGTCACCATTTGAAAATTAGAGATCTGGATTCAGCAATGCTAGCCGTCCCACAAAAGCACCAAATTGGCCTACCTTTCACTACTGAACAACTGTTGAATGAGAGCCAAGTGACCCCAAAGAGGGGCAAGATTGCTTTTGGAAGACCAGTGTGGAGGAACTATTCTGCAGCATGTTCACTGGAGCTCAAAAATAGTGCTGTTAGTCTGAGAGTGGGATTGGATCGGAGCAATGCAAATAACAAATCAAAATAGCTAATCTAACCCTGAGTACAATGTCAGAAGATGAGATAACGGGCTGAAGGACAATCAGGATCCTGTTTTAGTGCGATTGTGGTCATGATGCTGTCTGGTGGTCAATAAAGCACTTTAAAAAGATTGAGACAGTCACTGCAGAGAATTATTATCCACTTCACAAACCATTAACATTAATGGCATACGTTGTGGCGATATGTCAGGTGGAGCTTAACCAGCTCCACAATAGTAACTTACCCAGGGATTGTGGACATCAGTGTGTGGTAAATAATGAGGGATGACTCAAGATAAACACAATTCAGAATAAGACTGAAGGGCTGACATTTACAAAGCACCTTTCACCACAGCCTTGAAGTATTTCGCGTACAGTGTAGCTGTGACTGTTATTGTGTGGGCACTGAGCTGAACAATGGCCATTTTGTAGCACAGCAAGACCCACAAGCGAGTGGCACAGTGACAAGGTGGTTAGCACTGCTGCCTCACAGGGACCTGGGTTTGATTCCTGGCTTGGGTCACCATCTGTGTGGAGTTTGCACGTTCTCCACATGTTTGTGTGCGTTTCCTCCTGACACTCCAGTTTCCTCCCATATCCAGAGACGTGTGAGTTAAGTGGCTTGGGCATGCCAAATTAACTCTAAGTCTGAGGAGGACTAGCTAGGGTAAATGCATGGGATTATGGGGTAAAGTCTGGTTGGGATTGTGCTCGGTGCAGACTCGATGGGCTGAATGGCTTCCTTCTCCACTGTAGGAGTTCTTGAGAGTGGAGTCACAGATGGACAGATTGGTGAAGAAGGCATTCAGCATGCTTGGTTTCACTGGTCGGAATATTGAATACAGATGTTGAGATGTCTTGTTGAAGTTGTATAAGACTTAGGAAGGCCGCACTTGGAATACTGTGTGCAGTTCTGGTCACCCTATTATAGAAAAGATATTATTAAACTAGAAAGAGTGCAGAGGAGATTTACTAGAATGCTATTGGAACTTGATAGTTTGAGTTGTAAAGGAGAGGCTGGATAGATTGGGACTTTTTTCTGTGAAGGCTGAGGGGTAATCTTATAGAGGTCTATAAAATAATGAAGGGCATAGATCAGCTAGATAGTCAATATCTTTTCCCAAAGGTAGGGGAATCTAGAGGGCATAGGTTTAAAGGAAGAGATACAGAAGTGTCCAGAGGGCAATTTTTTGACACACAGCATAATGAGTGTCTGGAACAAGCTGCCAGAAGTAGTAAGAGAGGTGGGTACAATTTTGTCTTTTATAAAGCGTTTAGACAGTTACATAGGTATGCAGGGATATGGGCCAAATGCGGACAATTGGGATTAGCTTTTGAGGTTTTAAAAACAAACCAATCTGGTTCACTAGTGTCCTTTAGGGAAGGAAATCTGCCATCTGTACCCAGTCTGGCCTACATATGATTTCAGACCCATAGCAATGTGGTTAGCTCTTAAATGCCTCTTGAAATGGCCTGGTAAGCTATTCAATAAGGGCAACTAGGAATAGGCAATAAATGCTGGCTTAGCCAGTGACGCTCATGTCCGACAAATAAATAAAAAAATCTAATTCCTTAATCTGTTGAATTGATGGCACAGTGTGCCCCAGAGATGCTGCTTAACAGTGCCAGGGACCCGGATTCAATTCTGGCCTTGGGTCACTGTCTGTGTGGTGTTTGCACGTTCTCCCTATGACTGCATGGGTTTCCTCTGGGTGCTCCGGTTTTCTCCCACACTCCAAAGATGCGCAGGTTAGGTGCATTGGCCATGCTAAATTGCCCTTTAGTGTTAGGGGGATGAGTAGCATAAACATGTGGGGTTACAGGATAGGGCCTGGGTAGGATTGTTGTTGGTGTAGGCTCGATGGGCTGAATGGCCACCTTCTGCACTGTAGGAATTTTACTGAATCTATAGCCTATCAGGCAGTGCATTCCAAATCCAAACAACTTATTATATAAAAATATCCTGACACCATTTCTGATTCTTTTGTACTCACATATTCCTGAAGCAGTAGTCAAAACGACAACATATTTACAAAGAAATAAACACATCATCACATTTCAGCCAGTAACAAACACCAATTAAAAAGCTAAATACTCGCCCAATGACATCATTCCTTATTACCTGTTCCTAACATTTACTGTTCCAACTTTACATAATTCTTCATCCAGCAAGGAACAGAATCTTCAGCACACACAGCAGCAATGCGAGAGCTATTGTGATAAAGATCAGCATCAATTTAACAAAGGGCTAATGTATTTATTATTATTGTGAAAGAATCACTTAGAATCCCTACCGTGCAGAAGGAGACCGTTGGCCCGCTGAGCTCTGCATTGACGACAATTCCACCCCAAGTCCTATCCCCATAACCCTTTGCCCTGCTAGTCTCCCTGATGCTAAGGGGTAATTTAACATGACCAGTGCACCTAACCAACACATCACATGTGGAGGAAACCAGAGCACCCAGAGGAAACCCATGTAAACATGGGGAGAGTCTGCAAACTTTACACAGACAATCACCCAAAGCTGGAATTGAACCTGCGTCCTTGTGGCACCACAAGGCAGCAATGCTAACCACTGGGCCACCGTGAGGTCCATGGTAAAAGATTTTTATTTCTCGGACTGTGGACTCAATCCAAGCGCATTGGACCATTGCACTCTGAACAATTTTTATTCTGTTTTCATATTGGTCAATTACCTGCCCTCTAGATATGTATGTTTAATTATTGCATTTTCTGTTGCTGAAATTAGTTCTCAATTTCCATGCCAGGAAGTTTTAGGCTATCTGGATTTTAGCTTATGAATATCTAACGACATAGTGGCACAGTGGTTGGACTGCTGCCTCACTGCGCCAGGGACCCGGATTCAATTCCGGCCTCGGGTCACTGTCAGTGTGGAGTTTGCACATTCTCCTCATGTCTCCATGTGTTTCTTTCGGGTGCTCTGGTTTCCTCCTGTGTGAGTTAGGTGGATTGGCCATGCTAAATTGCCTCTCAGTGTCAGGGGAATTAGGAGGGTAAATATGTGGGGTTATAGAGATAGGGCCTAGCTGGGATTGTTATAGGTGCAGGCTTAATGGGCTGAATGGCCTCCTCTTGTACTATAAGGATTTTAACGCAGAATTCCATTGTCCATTTTAATAGAGGATTGATGACTTCCCTTCAGACTACTCCTTCAATGATTACTGACCAACCTTTCTATAAATCATTGACTCAGTTTTCAGAATGGTATCTTCTTACAAACAGCCTAACTCTCCAGCTTCCTTAGTCATGCCACTTCAGAACAAACCAGTCCTTAATAGCCTCCCGAATGGTGCTCCCTTTGAATAAACTAAATGCTCCACAAGTCTCTGCAGTGATTCTTCCTCTGAAACGAACCATTCTTGGCCAACTTGCGGACTGACCCTCCCACCGTGCAAGCCAGGCCTGCCCTCTTGACTGACCTCATTCTGGTCAAACCAAGCCTCCTGACTGACTTCCCCTGAAATCGACCAGTCTTCTCATGGACCGGCCTCCTGAGTAACGCACTTTAAATAAACCAAATGTTTGATGGTCCCTCTGCAACATCTATGAAATGAGATAACCTTTCATTGAATGGAACAAGAGTAGAGTATGTTGAAATCAGCCAATCAGCATGTGTGGAGAGAATAGACCAGTTAATGCTTCAGGCAGAATCTTTTTTAGTTCAGAGATGATTGAGTGGCTGCATATTTCCAGCATTTTGTTTTTATTTCCCCCCAGTTTATAACACCTTTGCTTCTCAACCATCCATTGAACCTCCTGAATAATGCTCTCTCTCAGAAAACTCACCCTTACTGAAGCCTCAGACACACACACACACAGATGCATGCAGATACACACACAAACACACACACTCACACACAACAATTCAGCATCAGTCTTCCAGTCAACTCCTGCTACTTACTAATGAATCTCACTCCACGTAGAAGGTAATGGAAATTGATGTAAACAATATGTTGTTAATGTTCTCCCGAACCTGAAATGTTGGTTTGCAGTCAGTCTATTTTTTTCTGTTCTTGGTGCAGGGTGAATCTTTTCTGATAACAGGCTCTGACGGTTTCATTAAGTTGATGAGCTCACACTTGACATTTGTCTCTTACGAGTGAAAGTGTTCCTTTATTTAGTCGATAAGCACTATTGCCAGTAGATGAAAAGTCAGACTATGGGTTCCTGGTAATCATTTTAGGGAATGGTGTTATCTAATGCAAGGATCAGTACAGGCAAACTCTGAACAGAGAGTGAACCGGCAACACAAGACTGGCATTGTCCTCTTACAGCACTATGGAACAACATTCCATTCCCTATTTAGTTGTCCCTTTCTCTCCCCATCCCAATCCCCACAACTTCTCTCTTCTGTGTTTAAGTCCTTCTGTGGGACACATCATTCCTGGATGTTGAAGATTTTTAAAATATTATTCCATTGTGGGGCATGGGCATCGCTGGCTGGCCTGCATTTATTGCCCATCTTTATTTGCCCTTGAGAATCTCTTGTCCTTGAGCTAAAATCTACTTCAAGGCTACTGAGTCTCCCAGAAGAAGCAACACTTTGTCAGCCCCTCCTCTGTTTCTGGGGAAGCAGTTGACTTATCCTCAATTTGATGGCATTCAGGAGCTTGTCACTGTGGGCTCAAGCCCGCCATAGGCTCTGATTGGTTTACTTTCTTCTATTCATCTGTGGGAAATGGACATTGGTGGCTGGCCAGCACTTGCTGTCCATCCCTAGTTGCCCTTAAGTGGCTTGTTAGTTAACAATCAACCACATTGTTGTGGCTCTGGAGTCACATGTAGGCCAGACCAGGTAAGGACGGCAGATTTCCTTCCCTCAGGGACATTAGTGAACCAGGTGGGTTTATCCGACAATTGACAATGGTTTCACAGTCATCAGTAGATTCTTAATTCCAGACTTTTCAAAATTGAATTCAAATTCCACCATCTGCCATGGCGGGATTCGAACCTGGGTCCTCAGAACATTAGCTGAATTTCTGGATTAATAGTCTAGCGCTAATACCACTCGGTCATCACCTCCCAATGACTGTCCATCAGTTTGGCTGTTTCATATTGGAATGTGTACAATGGATAACATGTGTGACACACATATGGATGCCGTGATTTGATCTATCCTCAGGTTTGTTTTTATCATTGGTACATCAGTGGCACTGTCCTTCGCCGCCATGCTGCGCCGGGGCATCCATCGCTTGCAGTTACTCCGAAAGCTAACCTGGAGAACCATCGTCCTGCTGCTAATTGGAACTTTTTACATTAACTATGGCCCAACCGATGGTCCCTGTAAGTACATTTGATTTGATTTGATTTATTATTGTCACATGTATTAACATACAGGGAAAAGTATTGTTTCTTGCACGCTATACAGACAAAGCATACCGTTCATAGAAAAGGAAAGAAGAGAGTGCAAAATGTAGTGTTACAGTCATAGCTAGGGTATGGAGAAAGATCAACTTAATGCAAGGTAAGTCCGTTCAAAAGACTGATAGCAGCAGGGAAAAAGGGGTTCTTGAATCAGTTGGTACGTGACCTCAGACTTTTGTATCTTTTTCCCGAAGGAAGGAGGTGGAAGAGAGAATGTCTGATGTGCATGGGGTCCTAAATTATTCTAGCCACTTTGCCGAGGCAGCAGGAAGTGTAGACAGGGTCAATGAAATGGAGGTGGTTTGCTTGATGGATTGGGCTACATTCGTGACCTTTTGTAGTTCCTTTTGTAGTCTACATCAATTCAGTCTTCTGGTCAGTGGCCATGCTGTTCATATTGGAGTCAGCGCTCCCGGCTTTTGATACAGTCACAAAAGAAAAAAATCTTGGCCCATTCCACCGTTCCTGTAATGACTTCAGTCAGGCCATAGAGGTTGGCTCTGTGATTAAGGATCCAATTTATGGGCCAATCAGCAAATCTTTTCCTTGTATTTAATTGGGAATGTCAGTTCCTCTGGTACTCCCTAAGGTAAACTGCTGACTCTGTGCCCTCTGTGCACTGCTGTGGGAATTGTAAATAAAGGGATTTTGGTGAAGGGACTTCTATCTCCAAAGACTTATTACATTTCCAATGTAAGAATCTTAACTAAAATAATCTGTACCTCTGAGGTTTGCAGATACAAAACACAAGGTCCCATTTATCACCCAGGGTCAGTTTTCCTGAGAAGGTGAAGATGGGCTTTCTCCCAATGGCATTAGATTGGGAATTCCAAAATATTTCAGGAGGACAGAACAATATTGGAATGGCGATTTGTGTCCTGCAGGTCAGAATGATGTACTAGTTGGCTTGGAGGAGATGGCTCCCATCACATTACTTGGCCAGAATTTCACATTCTCTTGCAGTGAGCCTTTAAATTGGGCTGAGGGGTGGAGGAGGATTAGGGTGAAATTACAGAGACAGGATTCCCTCCGGGTTCCCGCCTGCCCTGATGTTGCAGTGATTTTACTCTGGGTTGGGCAAGAACTTAGGCAGGAAGCTCATCCTTGCTCCAATTGACTGAACACAGAGCAAAGTACAGCCCAGGAAAAGGTCCTTCAGCTCTCCAAGCCTGTGCTGATTATGTTGCCCTAACTAAACTAAAAAAAATCCTTCTGCCCTTACTCGTTCCGTATCCCTCTATTCCCTCCCTTTTCATGTACTCATTCAGATGCCTCTTAAATGTTGCTAATGTGCCAACTTCCATCACCTCCTTTGGCAGCACATTCCAGGCACTCATCACTCTCTGCGTGAAAAACGTCCCCTTCACATCTCCCTTAAACTTTCCCCCTGTCACCTTGAACCTGTGTAATTGACACTTTCACCATGGGAAAAAGCCTCTGACTATCCACCCTGTCTATGCCTCATAATTTTGTAGAATTCTATCAGGTCTCCCCTCTGTCTCTATCTCTCCAGTGAAAACAGTCCTAGTTTATTCAACTGTCCTCGTAGCCAACACCCTCAAGACCAGGCAACATCTTAGTGAACCTTCTTTGCACTCTCTCCAAATTCTTCTTTGTGACCAAAGCTGCACACAATACTCCAAATGCGGCCTAACCAAGGTTTTATGTAGCTGCAACATGATTTCCCAACTCCTGCACTCAGTGCCCTGGCTGATGAAAGCAAGCATGCCATATGCCTTCTTAATCACCTTAGCCACCTTGTGTTGCCAGTTTTAGGGAATTGTGGATGCTCAGATCCCTCTGTTTGTTAACGTTCCTAAAGGTTCTGCCATTTACAGTATAATTCACGCTTAAATTTGATCCTCCAAAACACGTTACCTTGCATTTATCCAGATTAAACTCCATCTGCCATTTCTATGCCCAGATTGCCAATCCGTCTATATCCTGTTGTATCCTCCGACAATCCCTGGCACTTTCAGCAATTCCACTAATCTTTATGTCATCCACAAACTTAATGATCAAACCACCCACATTTTTTTCTAGCTCGTTTATGAAAACTACCAACAACAGACCTCTCAGCACTAACCCCTGTGGAAAAGCAATAGCTACAGATCTCCATTCTGAAAAATCCCCTTCCATTACTACTCCTTGTCTTCTATAACGCAGTTTTGTATCCATCTAGCCAGCCTAAGTGGATTCCATTTAATTTCAAATTCAGCTTTTATACCATTCTTCCATGTGGGATCTTGTCAAACACCTTGCTAAAGTCCATATAAACTACATCCATAGCCCTTCCTTCATCACTTTTCTTTGTCACCTCTTCAAAAAGCTCAATCAAGTTGGTGACACATGACCTTCCCTGTACAAAACTGTGTTTCCAGTCACTAACTAGTTCATTTTCTTCTAAATGTGTGTATATATCCTGTCCCTTAGTATCTTTTCCAAAAGCTTCCCCACCACTGAATTCAGGCTCACTGGCCTATAATTTTGTACATTGTCCTTGCTTTCTTTCTTAAACAAGAGAACGACGTTAGCTATTCTCCAGTCCTCTGGGACCTTGCCTGTGATCAAAGAGGACATAAAGATATCTGTTAAGGCCCCATCTATTTCTTCCCTTGCCTCCTGCAGTAACCTGGGAGAGATCTCATCAGGTCGTAGGGACTTGTGTACCTTAATATAATTTAGGATACCCAGCATTCCTCCTTTGATATATTGACATTTTCTAGAGCATTCACACACCTATCCTTGACCTCTACATCCATCCTGTCCTTCTGCTTGGTGAATACTGGCCAAATGATGATCTCTTAAGGGCTGTTTTCCATCTAGCCTGAAATTTTAGGTTGTTGTGTGGATTGAAGCTCTGTGGGGGAAATCTGCGCCATTGCTGGATGGAGTGAATATTTAGGATGGTAGATAAGATGTTAATCGTGTGGCGGCTTTGTGTTGGATGGTGTTGAGCTTCTTGAGTGTTTTAGCGACCATCCAGCAAAGTGCAGAATATTCCGTCACACATGTGTCTTGTAGATTCTGTGGTAGGGCAGGTCCAATAGTGCCGCACCTGAACATATCACCCATGATAAGTCTCTGATAAAAGAGCTTAACACAGACATTATTAGTAAAGAGAGGACACTGCCATTGTTCTCCTTATATAGGAACTAGGAGCAGAAGTAAACAAATTCAGCCCTTTGAGCCTGCTCCTCCATTCAATCAGATCATGGCTCATCTCTCTCTGGTCTCAAATCCACCTCTCCACCTGTTCCCTATATTCTCTTAACCCTTTTTTTAAATTAGAAATATATCTATCTCCTTCTTGAAACCATTCAATGATTCAGATTCCACCACGCAATAGGGCAGCAAGTTCCACAAATTCACTATCCTTTGCAAGAAGTAGTTTGATTTGATTTGATTTATTATTGTCACATGTATTAACATACAGTGAAAAATATTGTTTCTTGCACGCTTTACAGACAAAACATGCCATTCATAGAGAAGGAAGAGAGTGCAGAATGCACTATTAGAGCCATAGCTAAGATGTAGAGAAAAATCAACTTAATGTGAGGTAGGTCCATTCAAAAGTCTGACAGCAGCAGGGAAGAAGCTGTTCTTGAGTCAGTTGGTATGTGACCTCAGACTTTTGTATCTTTTCTCGACGGAAGAAGGTGGAAGAGAGAATGTCTGGGGTGTGTGGTATCCTTAATTATGCTGGCTGCTTTGCTGAGGTATGAGATGTGTAGACTGAATCAATGGATGGGAGGCTAGTTTGCCTAATGGATTGGCTACATCTCAGTTTTAAATCTGCTGCTTCTCAATCTATACTTATGCCCATAAGAGGAAACATTTGTCTGCATTTACTATATCAATCCCTTTTAAAATTTCATGTACCTCCTTCAGATCCCTTCTCATCCTTCTAAACTCCATTGAGTACAAGTCCAAACTGTTCAATCTCTCCTCATACATCAACCCTTTTATCACTTGAGGTTACTTATTGCTACACTGCAGCAAACCATCCAAGAGTTGCAGCAGGCATTTGTGGGGAGAAGTGTAATCAGGGACCTCTCTTGAGTCAGGCCAATGGATGGACAATGAGTGTTCGCGACTAACTTGTAAGAAGGAGACATAAGTTAAAATATTGAGCTTTGTACCTTTGGGGTGCAAGGGAGGGAAAACTAGAGGAGTATTTACCAGGCTCAAAAAGAATTCACACAATTCACTTTGCCAGCTGGTGGAAGGTGAGATAATTCTCTTATGGAGGTCTTCACCAGAATTCAGGCACGGAGGCAAACGGACCAGGATTTTCACTTCTCGTTCTCCCAAAGCTTTGTTCCAGATTAGCTGTCACTCAACATTACTGCAAGACTAAAGACATTGCTGGCTCGCTCTTTCCAGACAAATATTATGTTATCAATGTCAGACATTCCAAAGTGGCTACTTTGGTCTACAGCACTCCACATTAACATGCCATTATTGTACCTCACTCAGCGGAAAAGATAGCTCAGTAATCCAGTTTGAAAAAAATATTACTAGCAATAATCTGATTCAGAGAATTCTCGTGAATTATGATCAAATCACTCCAAATATTTGATACCAGACAGTCATACGATTTAATGGACGTCCCAAGGGCAGCAGTACATTCTCGCAGTGAAGCTAAACTTCTTTTAAAGGCTGCCATCTCTTCCTGTGATATTTCAGACCTGGAAACTAGTTCACGCTTGCATTCAGGCGAGAACTTACTGACTGCCACTTGGTTCTCATGCCAGGACACAAGACCCCAGGCTGAAATTGATCCACTTGCATCATCAATGATGTGAGTAGCATGGTGGTAACGCCACGCACGCCCCATGAGGCAGTACGTTGCCAGCAAAGGACAGGAAGATCATCTGGTGAGGAAATGGGCATTGCAACCATGTTCAGGACGACAGGGGCGTGGAGGTTTGGAGATGAGTAGAGACTTGTGATGGGGTGGCACTGGAATTGGCGAGGGAGGGAGGAAGGATGTGCAGGAGGCTGCCCACATCCACAAGACCATAAGAGATAACAGCGGAATTCCACCATTCAGCCCATCGAATCTGCTCCGCCGTTCAATCATGGCTGAAAACTTTCTCAACCCCATTTCCCCCGTAACTTTTGATCCCCTTAGCATTCAAGAACCTATCCACTCTGTCTTACACACATTCAATGATCTGGCCTCCTCTGTGGCAATGAGTTCAATTACTTATTATCCTGGTATGGAATCTGGAAGTACGTCGATTCACCAGGATGATGTCAGCATTGAGAAGCTATAGTTAGACTCCAACCCTGTCTCACATCTGTGTTTTCTGCTTGGTTTGTGAAGTCACGTAATTGTCCCTGCACCATTAAGCTGTGACTACATCATCTACGTTGCAGCAGGGGGTGATGCTGATTTCCCCCAGTATTGGTCTCTGGGGATACAGCTTCTGTTAGATCTTCAGAGTTGGGCTGGATTTATCTGCTTCTCACGTCTGAAGCTGTATGAAGAGTGTTGTCGTTGGAGTGTTGAAGGGGGAGGGGAGGTGGTTGATACAGTCTGGCTACCTAAAGGACCTCCAATGCATTAGTCAATCCTTGTATGGTACATGGCATGCTCAAGAGCTGTGCATGGTCATTGAAGCTAGACCGTGTGTGGTCAAGTTGAATTAACTGGCATCAAATAACTGCTGCACTTTTTCACAGCAATGTTTTCCCTCCCCTGAAACTTCTCTGACAGAAATTGCATCTGTAAATGTTATGGAGGGTGCAATATAGCGTACATCTCCCAGTAAAGATGGTTTTTAATTAAGTAATGAGCTGATTTTAATAAATCTCTTGCCGAGAGTGCATCCAAGCTCAGGGTTAATTCTCTCTTGGAGTAATGATTTATACGCTGCTGATGTGCTTGTTCTGTCACATCCAGAGTGCTGACCGCATTTAATCACTGGAGCTATTTTATTTAAGCGTTTTTCCTTTGTGTTGTTTTAGAATTAGCAGTGAGGCTTGAAAGGCCTTGATCCTCCAATCCAGCTCTCCATTGACACCCCTGTCAAAAGTCTGACTGATAGCGCTTATTGTGAAGGGATAGTGGACTATAGTGGTCGCACGCACAAAAAAGAAATGGTTTAGGATACATTAACAGACAAGAGTTTCCCAGCCATTGAATCTATAGTTCAATGTTGATAAAAGAGCTGCAATGTTGCACTGTTGTGTTTGGTGACGAGCATATGGGTTTGCATTGATGCTGAACATGACTCTTTTCTGCCCTCCTCGGAGGCTGGTATCCCCTCAGCAGATTCCCTTTATTTTCCAACTCGATTCCACTCTTAAGAGTGCTTCCAAGACAGAATCTGGAGTCTAGGTCACACAATACTCTCACATTTATAGATAGGTGAAGCTCCCTGTTTGGGCAGCTATCAATCCCTCAGTCAGGGAGCTCATACTCGCAGCGGTTATCTGCTGGGCCTCATTGAAGTCCTTCCACCCCCCCATCAGCACCGGCCAAATCACCAATAACAGAACCTCAGAATTTGACTTGTGCAGCTTGAGTCTCTCTGGTCATTGGCCTTGGAATTACTTGTAAAAATATCCCATTCGTTCACCCAAAAGAGGCGCTAACTGTTTCCAAATGTGAAGGGAAAACTATAATAAACAAAGCTGTTAAAGTTCACAATGCAGTTCATGGTTTTGTGTGTCATCATATGTGAAGCATGGTTAGAAAAAAACATCGTTAGGAACAGAATAAACCAACTATAAGTGACCAATATTCTGTTAAAGTGGAACATATATTAGGTTGTCACTGTTGCAGGCAGTAACTTAGCAACTGTGAATGATAAACATAGAAACCTACATTTCCCCATCTTTCTCACAGTGCATTCGAATCCCCATTGTTTTTCTTAAGTCCAAGGCACAAAATTATTTCAAGTTAACAGCCTAACATTGCGTTCTGACTCTCTGACAGAGCATCTTACCCAGTCCCTATCCCCGTGTTCATCATGCTAATCCCCCTAACTACACACCTGGGAAGACTAAGGAACAATTTAGCATGGCCAATCCACCTAACCTGCATATCTTCAGACTGTGGGAGCGAACTGGAGCACCCGGAGGAAACCTACGCAGACACAGGGATAATATGAGGACTCCACACTGATAGTGACCTACGAATCAAACTCGGGTGCCTGGCGCTGTGAAGCAGCAGTACCAACCACATAAATTCAATCATAGTGTTATCTCCAGCGTTGGCGACACTGTGATTCCCACTGGCCGCAAGGGTTTTGGGGCTTGCTGGTGTTGGCACAACTAATGGACATTTTAACTTTTCAATTTTTTAAGTCCAGTCGTGGCCATCTATGGAATTTGTCTTGCGTAAATCACATTACTAAGTTACATTACCACTAGTATTAAATGTTATGTGTTCTGGCGCCTACAAAAGCCAACTTTTACCTCGGAGACTAATTGTTCATTCTGGCGGTTTGTTGGCTTAGCTTCCTTTCCTCCTCCAAAGTGTTCATGTTTTTTCACTCCCAGTAAAAAGGCCATAAACCTCTCTTAACTTGAGGTGAGAGGGAGGAGACTACCTTGAGGCCTGAATAATGTTTAATCCTCTCCATGCAGTTGCTTGGTTGCGAGCAGTGGAGAGGCTTGCAGGTCATAGAGAACTTGAGAGAGATGCTTTTGGGGGGTTTTGGTCCCTGGTAGACTTTACCTTGGACCAATTGCCTTTGATGAAATTCCAAACTATGCACAGCTCCAAGAAGACATCTGTTCTGGTGAAGGAACAGACACAATTTGGATCAGGAAAGCGTATTAGAGCTTCTAGCTCTTATGAATCTCCTACTGCATTCTTTTTCTATACATTCGAGGGACATGGGCACTGTTGGCTGGCTGGCTGGTATTTATTGCCCGTCCGTAGTTGCCCAAGGTCAGTTGAGAGTCAACCACATTGCTGTGGCTTTGGATTCATGTGTAGGCCAGACTAAATCAGGGTTACAGGTTTTCTTCCCTAAAGGACATTAGTGAACTAGATGAGCTTTTCAGATGATTGGTCATCAGTAGATTCTTAATTCCAGATATTTTTTATTGAATTCATATTCCACCAGCTGCCATGATGGGATTCGAACCCAGGTCCCCGGAACATTAGCTGAGTTTCTGGATTAATAGACTAGTGATGATGCCACTAGGCTATCGCCTCACCACGATTCATGATCCAACTGCCCTATCACCCTCTTACAATATGTGGCATATTCTTTCATGGTTGTAGGGGGACCTTGAATACGTTTCCATTGTTCATGTACTTGCCTTGGTAATCAAGCCAATAACTTGTAAGGATAGAGGCATCATCATCTGGTATTCTGGTATTGAAACAGAGACAGCAAATGCTCGGAATAATTGGTAGTTCAGGCAGCATCATCTATGGTGAAAGAAGAAGATTTATTGGGCAGGATTTTACAGCCTTGCTTGAGTTAGATCATAAAATCCCACCCGAGGTCAGTGGAGATTTCCGTTCTGGGAATTGGGGTGGGTGAGGTGGTCGAATGTCGGCCAACATTTTAGGTCTGTAATCTTTCCTTAGAACTAATGCAATTCTGTCTTTACCTCGTGATGGTCAAGAATGGAACATTGGCTAATTAGTTCTTCCTGAGCTTTGGGAATTGGAGGCCAGTTGTTGCAGCTTTACTACCATTGCTGACAAAGCTGCAGGGAGGCTGGAAGAACAGGCCCTAACAGCACCATGTTATAGGTTCATGAGTGCTTGTATGAACTCAGTCAGCACATAACTGGAGGTTAGTAAAATCTGTGACACATTACCTCATGGGCTGACAAGTGGCAAGTAACATTTGCGCCACAGTAATGCCAGGCAATGACCATCCCCAATAAGAGGCATTCTCACCACTGCCCCTTGATATTCAATGGTGTTATCATCACTGAATACCACACTGTCGATATCCTTGGAGGTATCTCATCTGGACTCACCACGTAAACACAATGGGGCAAATTTTCCCTTCTCTCTCTCCACAGGGATCGGAGCGGGTGAGGGGCAGACCATGGAAAAGTCTGTTCACCTCAGGCGGGATTTTACGGTTTAGAGATAAGAGCAGTCATAAAATCCTGTCCAGTGGCTACAAAAGTAGGTCAGAGGCTAGGAATACTGCAGCGAGTAACTCACCTCCTAACTCCCCAAAGCCTGTTCAACATCTACAGAGCACAAGTTAAGAGTGTGATGGAATATTCCCACTTCCTGGATGGGTGCAGCTCCAGCAACACTCAAGAAGCTTGACACCATCCAGGATAAAGCAGCCAGCTTGATTGGCACCACGTCCACAAACATCTACTTCCTCTACCACCAATGCACAGTGGCAGCAGTGTGTGCTATCTTCAAGATACACTGCAGCAATTCACTAAAGATCTTTAGACAATAACTTTCAAACCCATGAGCACTTCCATCCAGAAGGACAAGGGTAGCAGATACCTGGGATATACCACCTGCAAGTTCCTCTCCAAGTATCTCACCATCCTGATTTGGAAATATTACCGCTGCCTTGCAGGCATTGGGTCAAAATCCCTCCCTAATGGGTCAACCCCCAGAACATCGATTGCAGTGATTCAAGAAGGCAGCTGACCACCATCTTCTCAAGAGCAACTAGGGATGGGCAATAAATGCTGGACAGCCAGCAGTGCCCATGTTCCATAGTGAGTTGAATCTCCAATTTGTAACCCAACTTCATCACATTCAGTTACACTCAAATGTACTTCAGTGCTTCAATGGAAGGTTGTAATGTCACTCTTTGTTCCTAACAGTTTCATGGGAAAGGGCCAGAATCCCTGGGGTTCTTCAGCGACTTGGATTCACGTATTTTGTGATTGCTCTGATGGAGACTTGTTGTGCCACCAAGGAACTGAAGCAATACACGGTGAGAAATCCTTTGTGATGGCACACCATGCAACACTGCCTATAGGATGTTGGGTTCAATTGTTTGGTGTTTGATTTTGTGTGCCTGTTGACTGACCTCGTGTAGTGTGCCATCAGTTGAGCCTTTGGGTGATGTGGTTACAGAGAAAGAAAAACTGGATGTAAGCTGGGACTTGCAGGTTTTTAAAAAGATAAGCTTTTGTGATAAAGTCCTACTCATACAACACTGCGTCATCTCTGCATATTTTCGAGATACCAAGTGCAATGATCTTGCAACCTGGTGCTCCAGCAGAAACAATCAAATGGGCGGTTAGTTATTTGTCACAAGCTTACAGATACCTTTCTGACAGGTCTCACAAAATAAAACCTCAATCATCCAGAATCTCATAATTCACAACAAAACTCCTAAATATTACTGATTTGATTTGATTTATTATTGTCTCATCTATTGGGGTACAGTGAAAAGTTTGTTGCGCGCTATACAGACGTTCATAGAGAAAGAAAGGAGAGAATGCAAAATGCAGTGTTACAGTCATAGCTAGCATGGAAAAAAAGATCAGCTTCACATAAGTCCTTTCAAAAGTCTGATAGCAGCAGGGAAGAAGTTGTTCTTGAATTGGTTGATACACGATCGCAGACTTTTGTATCTTTTTCCCAACGGAAGAAGGTGGAGGAGAGTATGTCCAGGGATTAATTATGCTAGCTGCTTTTCTGAGGCAGCGGAAAGTATAGACAGAGTCAATGGATGAGGTGCTGGTTTGTGTGATGGACTGGGCTACATTCACAACACTTTGTAGTTTCTTGCAGTCTTTATCAGAGCAGGAGCCATATATAGCTGTGACATATTTGGAAAGAATGCATTCTATGATGCATCTGTAAAAACTGGGAGGACAGTAGTGGACATATCAAATTTCCTTAGTCTTTTGAGAAAGTAGAGGCATTGGTGAGTTTTCTTAAAACAGTGTTGGAGTATGGGGACCAGGACAGGTTGTTGATGATCTGGACACCTGCAACACGCTGACCCTACAGTCCATCTGATGTGATACCAGTGTCCACTTTTTAATGTTGCGTGTATGTACATGTTGCAATTTCATAACTTCTGTTTCCTCATACATCTTTGCTTGCTGTGATTTTACCCTCAGGATTGCATTTGGGCTCCTGTCAGGGATATTCTGATCTACTGGCCTGAATGGATATTCATGTTTTTACTGGAAACATTGTGGCTATGCCTCACGTTTCTGCTACCTGTCCCAGGATGCCCCAGGTAAGTCCAATGGAGTAGCTAGTTTTGCTTTTGGGTGTAAACATTCCCTGTGGTGGCTATCCAATCAGCATATGGGGCGGCACGTTGGCAAAGTGGTTAGCACTGATGCCTAACAGCGCCAGGGACCTGGGTTTTCTCCAGGTGCTCCAGTTTCCTCCCACAGTCCAAAGATGTGCAGTTTAGATGGATTGGCCATACTAAATTGCCCCTTAGTGTCAGCAATTAGTAGGTTAAATAAGTAGGGTTATGGGATAAGGCCTGGGTGAGATTGTGGTTGCTGCAGACTCGATGGGCCGAATGGCTTCCTTTTGCACTGTAGGGATTCTATGATTCTCGTTCTTCAAAACTCCAACCTATCTGTCTGTGCACAGAATGATCCCATGTGTAGAGCAAATGATTTTGGTGTTGATGGGAGTTCAGAGGTTGAGGAGTAAAAGTTGGCCAGGAGAACTTGCTGCTTTTTATACAGTGCTGTGGAATCTTCTAGACTCACCTGAAGAGCCTGGGATTGGTTAGCCAGCTTAGATTGGAGTGTGTGAGGTACCTATTGGATGCTAACTTAATTGTCAGGCTTAACTGAATGGGGCCTTTGATTGGTCAGTGGACAAACGTGCAGCTATCGGTGAGCCACTCAGCAGGAGGCGTCAATATGGATCACACACTCAAGAGACTGGTCTATACTGGCATCGTTCTGATCTGCTACTGCTGGTCCAAACTAACACACACCTGGAGTCTTGGCTTTTATTGGTAGAGGGATTGAATTTCGGAGCCGCAACGTCATGTTGCAACTGTACAAAACTCTAGTGCGGCCGCACTTGGAGTATTGTGTGCAGTTCTGGTCCCCACATTATAAGAAAGATGTGGAGGCATTGGAGAGGGTACAGAGGAGGTTTACCAGGATGTTGCCTGGTATGGAGGGCAGGTCTTATGAGGAGAGGCTGAGGGATTTGAGGTTGTTTTCGTTAGAAAGGAGGAGGCTAAGAGGGGACCTGATCGAAACATATAAGATGATTAGAGGTTTAGATAGGGTGGACAGTGATAGCCTTTTTCCTAGGATGGAAAAAGCTAGCACGAGGGGACACAGCTTTAAATTAAGGGGTGATAGTTATAGGACGGATATCAGAGGCAGGTTCTTTACCCAAAGGGTGGTTCGGGAGTGGAATGCCCTGCCTGCAGCAGTTGTAGATGCGCCAAGTTTGGTGGCGTTTAAGAGGTTAGTTGATAAGTATATGGAAGAGAAGGGAATGGTTTAGTTTGGAGGGGCATTGCTTTTTATATTGGTCGGCGCAACATCGAAGGCCGTAGGGCCTGTTCTGTGCTGTAATGTTCTATGTTCTATGTTCTATGTAACACTGAATCAGTACAAAACCTGGTGTGTGTGCTTGCCTCTGCTTCTTAAGCTGTAAACTGAATGTTGCAATGCAGAACATTCTGACATTACACTTAGGTTTGTCTTATTTTAGCGGTTTCAAGAAGGCTTTTTTAAGGCAGAACAGGTTCCAGAGAGCAGGGCTGAATGAAGGGAATGGATTTTAGTTAGGGTAGGAGAATGAAGGGCACAAAAAAAACCAGAGGACGATAGAATGTAGGAAATACTAGTGGACATTAATGACACAGTGGGACAAGTCCACATTCGCCACTTTGATTGGGGAGGCACAATGGTGCACACCGCTGCCTCACAGTGCCAGGGTCGTGGGTTTGATTCCTGGCTAGGGTCACTGTCTGTGAGGAGTTTGCACATTCTCCCCATGTCTGCATGGGTTTCCTCCAGATGCTCCTGTTTCCTCCCACAGTCCAAAGATGTGTGGGCTAGGTTAAGAACATAAGAACTTAAGAAATAGGAGCGGGAGTAGGCCATCTAGCCCTTTGAGTCTGTCCTGCCATTCAACAAGATCATGGCTGATCTGAAGTGGATCAGTTCCACTTTCCCGCTTTCTCCCCATAACGCTTAATTCTCTTGGCTTTCAAAAACCTATCTACCCATGACTTAACTATATTCAGTGAGGTAGCCTCCACCACTTCAATGGGCAGAGAATTCCAGAGACTCACCACCTTCTGAGTGAAGAAGTTCCTCCTCAACTCCGATCTAAACTGCCCTCCCCTTATTTTGAGGCTGTTCCCTCTAGTTCTGCTATCCTTTCTAAGCGGGAAGAATGTCTCTATCTCTACCCTATCTATCCCCTTTATTATCTTACATGTCTCTATAAGATCCCCCCTCAGCCTTCTAAACTCTAATGAGTACAGACTCATGATTGGCCATGCTAAAGTTGCCCCTAAGTGTCGGGGGATTAGTAGTGTAAATAGGTGAGTTTAAGAAGATAGGGGCTGGATGGGAATGTGGTTGGTGCAGACTCAATGGCCTCCTTCCATCTTAAAGAGATTCTACGAAACTATGTGGAGGAATCCAAAACGTGGATAAGAATTTTAAGTTTGGTTAAAGGATTCCTCTCAGGTGTGTAGGGAGAGAACAGTCCTGAGCTGAGATAGTCATCATGAATTGGCTGTGCATCTGCTGAATAATAGAAATTGGCTTGTAATGAGGTGACTAATCAAACAGACACTACATCAAATGATTTATACTACCAGACAATCCAACGTCTCAGGGCTTTGTGTGCATCATTTCTCTCCATGTGCTGGTGATTTTGGATGGTCAGGTCTGGCAAGCTTCACGCAGCTTGCCGTGGGAACTCTGTTTATTTATCGAGCGGTTCTTTATGATTTATTGCCTTATGTTACAGACCTTGCTGAGGGATATTAGATAATCATATTCTGTCAGAGACAATAGGGTGGGTGGAATGAGAGGCCATCCATCTTCTGGGCTGCTCAGCCCAGGGGTGTGTCACTTTTAATCTGAAATGTTCTTGATGATTTTTTTTATTTTCTCTCTCTTTCGATATAAACCCTCCAGTAGCTACAGAATGCATTTTGCAAAGGGGATGAAAATTGAAAGATACATTCTAAGGATTGGATATTTATCTAAACAAGAACATCTACATCCAATGTTATTGCTGCAAGGTTTTCCATATCATCTTTCTCAGTCTGGTATTTCAGCCAAGTTCGATTTGGAGTATCTCCTCCTCTTTGAACTTCCTCCACCCCCTTTTCTCATCACTCTCCATCCTCCCCTCTACCCTCCTCCCGTCTCGATCCTGATCCACTAACCAGTGGCTGGACCAGTGATCACACATACATCTTTACATAATCCGTGCCACCCCAACTACTTTGTAGGGTTATGGCAGAGGGAGAAAGATGTAGTGTGGGATTAAATTCAATAGCTCTTTCAAAGAGCTGGCACAGGAACATTTGGCTGAATGGCCTGTGCTGTAGAATTTTCTGATTCGAGATATATAATGCATGCATATGTATCTGTCTAAGTGCAATTTTTTTGTGTCTGAGTTGCATCTAATTATATTCAGTGGCCCTCTTTGCCCCTCTGTTTTAGTTATTCAGACTGTTCTGTATGAGGAGATCCTATTTGCAAATCTTGCATTCTTTCCCATCTCTAATTATTCTTGAGATGGTGTTGGTACCTTCTTGAACCGCTGCAATCCATATGTTATAGGCAGGCCCACAATGATATTAGGAAGGGAGTTTGAGCTGTATGTTTTAGTATCCAAAAGACAGTGCCAAATTTCCTAAACAAACAAGTGCAATCACAGCAAAGTCTGGATCAAGAGGTCCTTCCACTTCTGTGACATGATGGCATTGGGGAAGGTGCAGAGGAAGTTCACCAGGATGTTGGCTGGGCTGGAGTGTTTCATGGTGGCACATTGGTTAGCACTGCTGTCTCACAGCACCAGGTTAAAGTCCAACAGGTTTATTTGGTAGCAATTGTTCCTTTCTCAGGTGAGAAAGCTTGTGCTACCAAATAAACCTGCTGGACTTTAACCTGGTGTTGTGAGGCTTCTTACTGTGCTTACCCCAGTCTAACACCAGCATCTCCACGTCTCGTCTTACAGCGCCAGGGCCCGAGGTTCAATTCTTGGCTAGGGTCGCTATCTGTGGGCGTCTTCAGGGTGCTCCAGTTTCCTCCCACAGACTGAAAGACGTGCTGATTAGGGTGCATTAGCCATGCTAAATTCTCTGTCAGTGTATCAGGTGCTGGAGTGTGGCGATGAGGGAATTTTCACAGTAATTTCATTACAGTGTTAATGTAAGCTTACTTGTGACACTAATAAAAAAACTGCTACAAAGAGAAGCTTGGATTGTTTTCTTCAGGGCACAGAAGGCTGAGGGGGATCTGTTGTGGTGTATAAAATTATGATGGACATAGATAGGTTTGATAGAAATAAACTTTTTAAGTAGAAGGTCAACAACCAAGGGGCATGGATTTAAAGTCAGGGATAGGACTTAGAGGAGATTTGAGGAAAGACATTTCCACCCAGTAGGTGGTTGGAATCTGGAACTCACTGCCTGAAAGGTTGGTGGAGATGAGAGCCCTCACAACATTTAGGAATCATTTAGATGAGCACTTAAAATGCCGTAGCATACGAGGCTATGGACTAAGTGCTGGAAAATGGGATTAGAACATTGGGGTTGGTGACTGTTGCAGACACAATGGGCTGAAGGGCTTCTTTCCATGCTGTAGAACTCTATAATTGGGATTTTGACCTGTTTTTCCACCAGTAATAAGGAATCACAAAGAAAATGAGAATCATGCATCCTATAATGCAACAGAAATTTCCTACAGAGCTCCTAACATTTGCTGTTTTCTGGAGCAGATAGAAACGTAGAAAATCGGGGCAGGAAGGGGCCATTTGGCCCCTCGATAATGTTTTAACTGCAATATTAACTCACCAAGGTTCTTTAGACAGCACCTTCTAAATCCACAACTGCTACCAACTAGAAGCACAAGAGCAGTAGACACATGGTAACATCTTCACCTGGGAGTTCCCTTCCAAGCCACACAGCATTCTGATTTGGAAATTTATTGGCTTTTCCTTCACTGCTGCTGGGTCAAAATCCTGGAACTCCTTCCCGAATGACATTGTAGGCATGCCTCCAACACATGGATTGCAGTGGTTCAAGAAGGCATCACCATCACCTCAAGGGTAATTAGGGATGGGCAATAATTGCTATCCTTGCCAGGGGCACTCATGTCCCATAAATTAATTTTTGAAAAAATCAAAACACAGGTTCAAATGCAGAAGACTCTTTGACCCAAATTTCCTCATTTTTCCAGAAGACTAGCCCGAACATTTCACAAGGTTACATAGAGTTGGCCAGGCAGAATGTGTTCACTCAAAACCTGACCACCTGAACTTGTGCCCCCTTGTAATTGTCATTTCTGCCCTGGGAAAAAGCTTCCAACTGTTCACCCTATCCATATCCTGCATAATTTTATAAATTTCTATCAGGTCACCCCTCAGTCTTTGTCTTTCCAGGCAGAACAATCCCAGTTTATTCAATCTCTCCTCATATCTCAAACCCTCCATACCAGGCAACATCCTGGTAAATCTTGTCTGTACTGTCTCCAAAGCCTCCACATCTTTCTAGTAGTGTGATGACCAGAATTGGACACAGTATTCCAAATGTGACCTCACCAATGTTTGAGATAACTGCCAACTTTTATACTTGATGCCCCATCCAATGAAGGCAAGCATGCCATATGCTTTCTTCACCCACTGGTGGCACGGTGGCACACTGGTTAGCACTGATGCCTCACAGCTCCAGGGACCTGGATTCGATTCCCAGCTTGGGTCACTGTCACTGTGTTGGAGTTTGCATGTTCTCCCTGTGTTTGCATGGGTCTCCTCCCACAGTCCAAAGATGTCCGGATTAGGTGGATTGGCCATGCTAAATTGCCCCTTAAACTATTCAAAGATGTGTAGATTCAGGGGATTAGTGGGGTAAATGCATAAGGTTAGGGGCATGGAGGTGGGGTGTGGACATGGGTTAAATGCTCTGTTGGAGAGTCAGTTCAGACCTGGTGGGCTGAATGGCCTCCTTCTGCACTATAATGACTCCATGATTCCATTTCAAGACTGTGATTCTGCTTGCTGTACTTATATCAGGTTTGAATCACTTTGCCCTCTTCCCTGTAAGTTAATGATTGCTCCCCAGTGCCATGAAATCTTTCCAGGAGTCTAGCCAGCTGGATGGTAACCAAGCAATGCACCCTGTGGAAATGTAATGAAATCAAAATAATTCATACTGTTGATGTTTGCTTACTGAAATTTCTTTATTACAGTAATAAAGAAATCTCAGTAAGCAATCATCAATGGTATTGTCAGCAATGTTGAGGTTTTGAACTCCCATGTTTCTTGAAGGAGTTTTGTTTCATCCTAAGCAATTCATTATAATGTAATTCAACATAGAGTCGTTATGGCACAGAAGGAGGCCATTTGGCCTGTTGATTCCATGCTAGCTCTCTGAGGAGCAATGCAGTCAGCCCACGTTCTATTCCCATACCCCTGCAGTTTATATTTTCCCAATTTCCCGTTGAAATCATTGGTTGTCTCCAGTTGCTCCACCATCAATACCCGGGTTATTTCTACTCGCTGCTTACATTCCTCCCATATCTCTCACCCAGAAGCTAAATCTGTGTCCGCTAGTCCTTGTGCCATCATCTAATGAGAAGAGATTTTCTTTTGTGCACCATATCTATCGCAAACTTGTAAGCCTCCATCAAACCTCCCTTCAACCTCCTGTGCTCCAAGGAGAACAACTCCAATTTAATCTCTAGCTAACATCCCTCATCCCTGGAACCATTCTGGTCAATTCCCTCTGCACCCTGCCCTCCCCATCCTTCTGAAAGAGTGGTGAGCAGAACTGGAAGGCTAGTTGTGGCCTAACCATGCTTTAGTTGTTTCCCTGCATACTGGATAATAGGCTATATCTTCCCCCTTTTACTATAGTTCTTAATCTCAGGCCTGTGCGGGAAGTATATCCAATTCTTGAAAATAAATCCTTCTCCATTGCTGTACTCCACCATTTGGGTGTTATTAGAAGATGACACATTTACATTGAATCATAGAATCCCTACAGTGCAGAAGGAGGCCATTCGGCCCATCGAGTCTGCACCATCAACAATATCACCCAAGCCTTATCCCTATAAGCCCATACATTTACCCTGCTAATCCCCCTGACACTAAGGGGCAATTTAGCACAGCCAATCCACCTACCCTGCACATCTTTGGACTGTGGGAGGAAACTGGAGCGCCCAGAGGAAACCCGTGCAGACACAGGGAGAATGTGCAAACTCTACACAGACAGTGACCCGAGGCTGGAATCGAATCCGAGTCCCTGGCATTGTGAAGCAACAGTGCTAACCACTGTGCCAACATACACCCTGTGTGGTTTCCTAATAAATGTGGACATAGGATTTTGTAATGAAACTGTTAACAGGGAGTTTGTATCGATGCAAGATTTTGGATAGGTCCGTACTATAGTCTAACTTCAGAGCCTGAACTAAGTCTTACAGTTGCTTTGACTGATCCTTGCGTCAAGTCCAGATAGGAGGTATCACATCCTGGCGGAGGTATTAGACCTGGGTGGCATCTGATTGTTTTACATTGAACGATGGATTTTGAATTGGCTGATGTCACTCTGTTTGACTTTTCAGAGGTTATCTTGGAGCTGGTGGCATTGGAGATGATGGGAAATTTCCAAACTGCACTGGAGGGGCAGCAGGTTACATCGATAAATGGCTGCTGGGAGTTGGTCACATCTACAGCCAACCCACGTGCAAGGTAATAAGTGTGAATCCTCAGCCGTTCGCGCCAGTGGGATTCTCCGGTCTTGCTGCAGTGAACGGAGAAAGTTGGCTGAATGCCAAATTCTCCATCCTCACTGATGGAGCACAAATGGACGGAGAATTCCTGCCAATGTCTCTCTGCTCTGAATCGAGATCAATTCAAATAGAAATAGAACATTCTAGAAGTACTCAGCAGATCAAGTGGAGAGGGAAACAGTGTTAACTTTCTGGGTTGCTAGGCTTTTGTCAATGTTGGAAAGCAGGAAAGTTCATGCCAGGCATTCTGAGGAAAAGCAGGAGTGTGTGGGATAGACAATAAGAAACAACTTTATCGGATCTGGAAAGAAGGACTGGACAACTCTTGTTATCAGATTTCCAGAATGTAGCAAGGCAATGTCTGAGCAATTGGATAGCGAAGTTCGATGGGATATTTCTTCCTTGAGGATTGTTACTATTATCCTCAGCGTGATAAAATAATATGTGTATGTTTTTCCCATTTTTCTCATGCTTTTGTGTCATCCTTTTCTAAACCATCTTATGTCAATGATAATGATGATGGGACAGCATGGTGGCACAGTGGTTAGTACTACTGCCTCACAGTGCCAGGGACCCAGGTTCAATTCCTGGTCTCGGATCACTGTCTGTGTGGAGTTTACATGTTCTCCCCATGTCGGAGTGGGTATCCTCCAGATCTCCAGTTTCTTCCCACAGTGCAAAGGTATCTGGGTTAGGTAGATTGGCCATGCTAATTTGCCCCTTTGTATCAGGGGTAATCAGCTGGGTAAATATTTGGGGTTAAGTGATTAGGACCTAACTGGGGGTGGGAGAGATTGTCGATGCAGGCTCAATGGCCTTGTTCTACACTGTAGGGATTCTAGGATAACATATAATTCCAAAGATCACTTGATGATGAAGCTCAGGGAGTTGAGAGTGTGACTCTGTTGAAATTTCTGAGGGATCTGAGTTTCCATTAATTCCTGTTTTTAACCTCTTATTTCAGCAATTGTACCACACCACTGAGCCTTTCGATCCGGAAGGAGTGCTGGGGACCATCAATTCTGTTCTGATGGCATTTACAGGACTGCAGGTAAGAATGCAAAACACAATGGAGCTTGTCTATATCAGTAATGATATTTCATATCAAAAGAATGGTTCTCGCTCATTCAAAAGTTCTCAGCTCAGGAAGACAGGGATTACCTTAGCTCACTTTGATCGAATAAGTACATGAGTCTTGTGAAGGTACAGCACGGTGGCACAGTGGTTAGCACTACTGCTTCACAGTGCTAGAGACCTGTATTCAATTCTGGCCTCAGATGACCTGGCTGCGGGGAGTTTACACATTCTCTCTGTATCTGCATGGGTTTCCTCCAGGTGCTCCGGTTTCCTCCCACAGTCCAAAGGTGTGCAGGTAAGGTTGATTGGCCGTGCTAAATTGCCCCTTAGTGTCAGAGGAATTAGAAGGGTAAATAAGTGGAGTTATGAGGATGGGATCTGGGTGGGATTATTGTCGGTGCAGACTTAATGGGCGAAACCCTCCATCTGGGACCGAGAACATAATCTATTGTATGAAATCAAGTGTAAATGAAATCTGCCAGAGTGTTGGATATTGGTTTTTCACCCCAGTTCTCAGTTCAGTATGCCTAGTTTCATTGGTTAGAACATTGAATATAGGTGTTGGGATGTCTTGTTGAAGTTGTACAAGACATTGGCAAAGCCTCACTTGGAACACTGTGTGCAGTTCTGATCATCCTATTATAGAAAGGCTATTATTAAACTATAAAGAGTGCAGAAAAAATTTACTAGAATGCTACTGGGACTTGATGGTTTGAGTTATAAGGAGACGCTGAATAGACTGGGACTTTTTTCCCTGGAGTGTAGAAGGTTTAGGGGTGATCTTATAGAGGTTTATAAAATAACGAGGGGCATAGATAAGGTAGATAGTCAACATCTTTTCCCAAAAGTAGGGGAGTCTAAAGCTATAAGGAATATGTTTAAGGTGAGAGGGGAGAAATACAAAAAAAGTACAGAGGGTAAATTTTTTTTACACAGACGGTGATGAGCCTCTGGAACAAGCTTCCAGAGGTAGTAATAGCGGCGGGTATAATTTTGTCTTTAAAAATCATTTAGACAGTTACAAGGGTAAGGTGGGTATAGAGGGATATGGGCCAAATGTGGGGAATTGGGACTAAAAACTAAAACCATATGCACTTACTGAGTTCCATTCCCATCTTATTCATGTGTTTGTCTGGATACCCGCTATTGTAGCTGCTCCTACCAGCTCCCTGGGCAGTGCATTCCAAACATTCCCCACCCTCAATGCAAAAAACTTGCCTCGCACATCTCCTCTCAACTTTTCCCCACGCACCTTGGACTCTGTGCCCTAGTGCTTGACTTTTCTACCCTAGGAAAGAGTATTCTCAGGGCTTTAGGAAAATGAGAAGTGATTTCATGGAAACGTATAAATTCTGAAGGAGCTTGATAGGGTAGAAGCTGACAGATTGATTTTACTGATGGGGCAATCTATAAAGCGCAATCTGAGGGATAAAGGGCTGAGGAATGGGACGAGGAGACATTACTTCATTCAAGGGATTGTGAAACTTTGGAATTCTCTATTCCAGAGGGGTGCTCCAAAGTTCGATACCTTGAAGGCTGGGACAGACAGGATTTCAGGGAATTAAGGAAAACGGGAAGGGGAAGTGGAGTTGAAGCAAAGATCAGCAATGATCGCATTGACAGGTGGGGCAGGCCATCCAGCCCACTCCTTCTCTTCTTCCTTTTCCGAGGCTCTGGGAAAACAGCGCGTATCAGTAAGGATGGAGTGTTTGGTGACGCTGGATGGGAAACGGCCAGATTATTACTTCAAACTAAATGAGGAACGAAGGATAAGTCATTGAACGCAAATTGAAAACAGATACCAGGAAAACCGTCTTTACTGGAAGAGTCAAAAATGGTTGGCTTAACCAAGGGTTGAGTAATAGCGGTTAAAACATTAGGATCTTTAAGATACAAGTTGGGTGGTATTATGGAAGCGTTTGTATATTGGAGCAATTAAGCACAGAGTAAAGTCCGACCAAGATAGGCTTCCGTGGCTGTAATGGTCTGTGATCCTATTTGTGGGAAGGAGAGTCAGTATTTTAAAATGTTTTTAACAGAGTGAACACAGGTCATGTCCCACTGCAGACTGAATGCTCTCGCTCTCTCACTATGCACTTGATGAAGTGACTGTGTTAGGAATGTCCATTTGGAAGAAAATAAACGAGGTGCTGTTACAAATGCCTTTCAGCTGTTCCCCTTCTTCCCACAAGGAAAAAAAATTAAAGGAGACCTGCCTTCGACTGATTTTCCACACACAGACCATGTATTAAAGGTGCAGATCTCCAATGCTCACTGCTGTCTCCAAAGCATCCTGTGATTTTGTCATCGAGCTTTAAAACATCAATCAGAGGCAATTTGGAAGCAGCCGTGCTTCATAGAACTTTTCCTTGAACAGAGTCAGCTCATAGAATTCCTACAGTGCAGAAGGAGGCCATTCAGCCCACTGAGCCTGCACCAACCACAATCCCACCCAGGCTCTATTCCGCAACCTCTCATATTTATCCTGCTAATCCTCCTGACATTAGCATGGCCAATCAACCTTAACCACATTTCTTCGAATTGTGGGAGGTGACTGCAGCACCTGAAGGAAACCCACACAGACATGGGGAGAACGTGCAAACTACACACAGACAGTGATCCAAGGCCAGAATTGAACCGGGGTCCCTGGCTCTGTGAGGCAGCAGTGTTGAGCACTGTGTTACCGTGCCACCCTGTGGTATGCCTGGCATTCTTTTCATGATGCCAGACCAGCTGCACCTGAAGCTGGAGCTTTCTTCAGTGTTGATGCATTGTGATTTGTTCCAGTCACCTGCAATCACTGCAGGCCTTATAGTATCTTGGCAAAAGTATGGGTCGTTCCTTTTTTGTTCCTGGGATTCAGGAATCATTTCAAGGTTGCTGCTCTAAGATCCCTCTGGAGTTGTGCATGGAGCTTATCTCACATTTTATTGTGGATTTATTCACTTGGTTAACGTCTTGTGAACTGGAACCTCGAAGTCGCTCTACTCTGGTATACCCCACCATTCAGAACAGTTGTACAGACAAATTTGATGCATCCCAAAGTGACTTCAGCTAAGATGTTAGGTGGTTCTTGAGCAAACTAGATGTTAGAAATACGCGCACGGCAAATACTAAACAGGGACCGCTTGCTGTACAGTTGAATCCAGTTAATAAAACCTAATAACCACATTATATGCAGTCTAAAGCCATATTCCAATGGTGTATTTGGTCAAACGCTTTGGAGAGGCAGCCATTTTGCAAATGTTTGCAAATCCAAAGTTGTCCAACCAAAGGAAAGCACAGAGAGCGGGATTTTCCAGCCACACTCACAACAAAACCAGAAAATCCCATCTGAGGCCGTGGACCTTTGTGTGGTTTCCACTGCCGACAGCTATGATTTCCATGGTGGGCGGGTTGGGAAAATTCCATCCAGAGCCTTTAAACACAGAATCAAACTTTGCCGCAATTCCCAATGGACCTACACAGCTAGAGCGTCCAGTTAGGCCAATTTTGTATTTTAAAAAATGTTTAGATGGTCACATGAGTAAGATGAGTATAGAGGGATATGGGCCAAATGTGGGCAATTGGGATTAGCTTCAGGGTTTATAAAAAAAGGGTGACATGGACGAGTTGGGCCGAAGAGCCTGTTTCCATGCTGGAAGCCTCTATGACTCTATGTACATGTTAGGTAGATTGGCCATGCCAAATTGTCTCTCAGTGTCAGGGGGGTTAGCAAGCTAAATACATGGGATTATGGAGAAAGGGCTTGGCTGGGATTGTTGTTGGTTCAGACTTGATGGGCTGAATGGCCTCCTTCTGCACTGCCCTAGAATAGGGATTCTATGATTAACAACTCTTCAGACAAAGTACTGGTTGCAAAATGCCTTCCTGAGTTTGAGAAAGGCTCTGTACAAATGCTGTGGTTATCACTAATATGCTAAGGTGTCCTGTGTTCCAATTGCGGCCACTGCTTCTGGTTCCCTGTGCTCCCAGAATGGATGGTCTGGCCCTGGAATCAGAACTGTGTATCAGATAAATTGTGTCATTAACGCTGGCATTCTGCGAGGAATTTATGATATCATTAACTAGAGGTTAGAGGTTTTGGAAGATATGTCATGGCCTGTCTGTGACACAGTTAGGATAATGCAAGTGTTTCAGCTTTTTTAATCTGGGCGCGAGAGGTGATTAAATTAATATCACAGCTCGGGAGGAAGTAATAAATTAGTAACTATCACTAGATTGACAACATTTAAAAACAATGCATACAATTATATCCAAAGAATAGAACAAACGCTGCAAATCTCCAGCGTTGCTTTTTATCCCCCCTCCTGTACAGAATGGGTTTAACTCCAGTCTATGCCTGGACTGTTCTTCTGTCCTGTTGTCTTGATAGCTGAGCTGACTGGCGTTCATGGCAGGCTGAAAGCTGGCAGGAATTTCTCTTCTCAGCGATGATGAATTGTGTGCAGCGATTTGTGACGGGGGAGCTCTCTTTCACTCCTGGATCCAGCCCCTAAAATGATTGAATTGCCTCCTCTTATCTGTACAATACACAAAGCCAGCCAATTTTGTAGTGTCTGAGAAGGCAAAGCACTGCTTAGAATCATAGAATCATCCAGCACAGAAGAGGCCCTTTGGCCCATTGAGTCTGTACTGACAAGCACAAAACATCTGAACTCCCACCTAACCCCATCTACCATTTGGCATCCTTTCTGGCTGTATCACAGCTTGGTATGGCTCCTGCTCTGCCCAAGACCGCAAGGAACTACAAAAGGTATGAATCTACCCAATCCATCATGCAAACCAGCTTCCCATCCATTTGCTCTGTCTACACTTCCCGCTGCCTCAGCAAAGCAGCCAGCATAATTAAGGACCTCACACATGCTGGATATTCTCTCTTCCACCTTCTCCTGTCAGGAAGAAAGATACAAAAGTCTGAGGTCATGTACCAACTGACTCAAGAACAGCTTCTTCCCTGCTGCTGTCAGACATTTGAACGGACCTACCTTGCATTAAGTTGATCTTTTTCTCCACCTTAGCTATGACTGTAACAATTCATTCTGCTCTGTTTTGTTTCCTTCTCTATGAATGGTATGCTTTGTCTGTTTAGCACGCGAGAAACAATTTTCATTGTATATTAGTTCATATGGCAATAATAAATCAAATCAAATCTAATCTAATACCAGTACTTGACCTATAGCCTTGAATGTTATGACATGTCAAGAGTAACACACATTGACATGCAGAATCATAGAATCCCGGCAGTGGAGAAGGAGGCAGTTCAATCTTGAATGTACAATACTTTTGTAATGTTTCTCGTAAGTGTTGCTCACTTAGTAGTCTTTTGACTTAGAAAATTGAGACTTTCATCCTCACTCCAGAACTTGCCTACAGCCTAGGCTGATAGTTCTGTGAAACAAACAAGGATTACTGCGTTGTTAGTGTGCAATCCTTTGGGTGAGATGCTAAACTTTAGGGCATTCTATTTTGCTGCATAAAATCGATATTACTCCTCTAATCCCCCTAACTTCACACTTTGCGACTCCAAGGGGCAATTTAGCATGGCCAATCATCTTTGGACTGTGGGAGGAAACCGAAGCACCTGGAGAAAACCCATGCAAACATAGGGAGAATGTGCAAATTCCACATAGTCATCCAAGGCCGGAATTGAACCTGGGTCCCTGGTGCTGAGAGGCAGTAGTGATAACCATCTGCCACACGTAAAGAAGTGGGAATAAAAACTACTTACAGACAGAATACACATTTCTACCCATATCACATCACGCAATGTATATTTCCATGTGTGTTTGAAACACATCTATCTATAGTCAAAGTGATTTCAGGAAGGAAATTTTACACACCCCCTCAAAAAGCAGGATTCATTCTGTGGTTGAAACTTGGGTGGTTGATTCTATAAACTGGATGGTTTAAGATGCCACAGTGTCATTTATGTTTTGAGTTTTCTTGTGAGTTTTTCTGATCGCACAATTGATTTTATTTTGCCAGGCGTTGAAAATAATTCCTGTCGTTGAAATATTCTGTCACCCTGTATGCAAGCATTGTTTGCGCTTTAGAGGTTGAAAGGCATGCGTGGTTGTTAAATGGGTAAATTAGAAATATTTTGAGAAATAATTGACTCCTGACCAGAAACCCTTCGTTTAATTAAATTGACAAGGGTTAGTTATAGTAACCTTGAAGTCTACACAGCTGTGCGAACAAAGCTAAGGAAAATGTTGTTGGGAATATCTCATATTTCCATTCCACTCACATTAACAGCTCTGTTGTCTATGCAAGGCTCCCAGTTGGGTCCAGCTGCCTTCTGATGTCACTCGGATTGATTGAGAATTCCCTGTGCATCAACTGGGTGTGGAGGGAAATGTACAGGAGAATTCCACGAACATAGTTTAAAGAGACAGCCCCTCAGTCTTTGCTAAAAGGCTTTCGTTCAACTGTCAGAAGAAGAAAATGAATATATTTACTCTTGGGAGCTAAGTTGTTTAGAAACAGTTAACTGTGCCTTGAATTAGAGATTTGTATTTAATGCACCACAACTGCCACAAACAGTGAACCTGGGCAGATTTAAGGCTACATTCTCCGTACACCTTTAATAATCTTTAATAATCTTTAATAACCTTACTCTCAAGTTTCTGGATCCAAGTACGTTTAAGAGCCTCTTACTACTAATCTGCCAATGGCACAGGGATAATACTTGCATTTATACACCATTTTGACACTTCAAAATCTCTAAAAATTCTTTTTGCTAAGGATTACCTTAATCCATGCAGCCATTCTAAGTGCCAAAACTACAAAGGTGAATAGTCGGCCGTCTTTGGCTCTCAAGGCAGCAGGAAGTATAGACAGAGTCAATGGATGGAAGGCTGGTTTGCGTGATGAATTGGGCTAATTCACGACCTTTTGTAGTTTTTTTGCAGTCTTGGACAGAGCAGGAGCCATACCAAACCATGATACAATCAGAAAGAATGCTTTCTATGATGCATTTGTAAAAGTTAGAGAGAGTTGTAGCTGACATGCCAAATTTCCTTAGTCTTCTAAGAAAGTAGAAGCATTGGTGGGCTTTCTTAACTATAGTGTCGGCATGGCAGGGGGGAGGCGGGGGGGAGGGGGAACAGGACACGTTGTTGGTGATTTAAAAACTTGAAGCCCTCGATCCTTTCTACTTCGCCCCTGTTGATGTAGAACTTCGTCCTCATTGATGTGCTTTTGCATATCATGTAAGCATTCTCCGAGGCGGCCTTCATGACACACAACAACTCAGAGTCTCTGAACAGAGACTGATAGCCAAGTTTCGTACACGAGGACAGCCTCACCCAGGATCTTGGGTTCATGTCATACTGTAACCCCCCTGACTTGCCTGGGCTTGCCAAATCTTATAACTGTCCTGGCTGGAGACAATACACATCTCTTTAACCTGTGCTTAACCCTCTTTCCATTTTCCTAGTATCTTTAGGACTTGATTACCTGTAAAAGGGTGGTGGGTGCATGGAATCAGCTGCTGGCAGTGGTAGCGGAGGTTGATGCGCTAGGATCTTTTAAGAGACTTTTGGATAAGTACATGGCACTCAGTAAGATAGAGGGTTATTGGTAAGCCTAGTAGGTAGGGACATGTTCAGCGTAACTTGTGGGCAGAAGGGCCTGTTTGTGCTGTAGTTTTCCTATGTTCTATGTTCTATTTGCTGTACTTTTTTGAGACTTCAGCCTTCAGTACAAGATTAAGTTCCTCTTTTAATGATCAATGTTCAGCTTTCTTTGTAATTAATGATCTGTTAATAAAATTGCATTCTCAACAACCGCACATCTCAAGAAACACCAGTTGATCATTAATTACAGGGAAAATCGCATTCTGTAAGTTACGTTAAAAGGAATAATTTATACTCGTCAGAGTATTCTCCAAACTTTCTTCCAGAGGCGAGAGAACACTAATCCAACATTAGTGAATAATGCATTGATACAAAGCCTGATTTAATGACATTTGATCATATGCATCATACCGTATAGTAGTAGGGACAATGATGAATGGATGAGAGTGATTGTGAGAAGCAATTGCTTCGGCTGTTGTGTTGACGGTGGATGCTTAGTAAATAGTCACTGTTAATGAAAAATAAGACCTGCGTTTACATTGGAGCCTTATCACATGTCTCAAAAATATTGCAACTTAGAAGTCTTCTGTCTGATATGGTTAGAATCATAGAATCCCTACAGTGCAAAAGAAGGCCATTTGACCCATCAAGCTTGCACCAACAACAATCCCACCCAGACCCTATCCCCATAACATATTTACCCTGTTAATCCCACTAAGGATCAATTTAACATGGACTATCCACCTAATCCACAAATCTTTGGACTGTAGGAGGAAACCAGAGCATTTGGAGGAAATCCACACAGACACGAGGAGAATGTGCAAACTCCACACAACAGTGACCTGAGGCCAGAACTGAAGCCAGACCCCTGGTATAGTGAGGCAGCAGTGTTAACCAATGTGCCACCATGCCACCCTGGTTTGAGTGTTAATGGTCAACTGTGTACTAAGCATCACCGGTGTGGTTCAGGAGCCCCACTCTGGCAAGACTGTCTCTGATGTATTTGCTGTGGAGAAGCAGAATGGACCGAGAGAGTGAACAGTTGAACTGCCCCTGTTCTCTTCGGATCTTCTCACTGGCTGAGCATTCCGTTTATCCTTGTCTCTTCAACTGCCTTTCTGGTCAGCCTCCAGAGATCACGGCCATCAGAGGCCATCTCCCAGTTGCCTGTGTCAATGTCCGCCATCTTCATATCTCGCTTGTCATGGATGTGTGGACTCCTAGAAGGTTGTGACCCAGTGGCCCATTCAGGTCTTTGGGTAAATGGCCACCATCGATCTGATAAACACGGCTAAGGCAGTGCAGGCATCGTTGTCTTGGTAATGAGTGCATGTTAATGGATTTAGTGTACTCCAGGACCTCTGAATGGATAAGCCTGCCCTACTAAGAGATGCCAAGGATAAGTCTGAGCTGGTGAAGGTGGAAATTGCCCCTTTCTCCTGCACATCACATGTTGTCCAGGTCTCACTGTAGAGGAATGTACTAAGGACCCAGATTTGGTAGACTTCGGGTTGATGTTATTCCACACTCTCTAACCCAATGTGGACAAAGCAGCTCCAGCTTCTATAATGCACTTGTTGATTTAGGCATCGTGTGATTGATCACTGAATGTGATACCTTCACCTTAACGTTATGTTTGTCACAAATAGGCTGACATTAACACTGCAATTTAAGTTACTGTGAAATTTTCCACACTCTGACACCTGTTTGGGTACACTGAGGGTGAATTTAGCATGACCAATCCACCTAACAAGTATGTATCTGACATTGTGGAAGGAAACCAGAGCACCTGAAGGAAACCCGCTCTGACACGAGGAGAATGTGCAGACTCCACACAGACAGTGACCCAAGCCAGGAATTGAACCGGATCCCTGACACTGTGAGGCAGCAGTGCTGATCGTTGTGCTACCGTATGACCATTGTTGTGTAAGTAACTGCTGCATTATAAAGGCCTCACAAGCAGTGACATGGCAAAGCTGTGTTTTTCTGGTGTGGGTTGTGGAAGGAATGTGGGCAGGGACACCAAGAGAGCAGCTCGCCCTTGTTGAGATCATGTCATTGGATCTTCAGCATCTAACAAAATCCTCACAATATCTTGTTCAAATGTATGGCAAACACACAGTTCTAAAATAATTGAATAAATGCAAAGATGGATGAACACAGTGATGGTGGCTCAAAGTCGCAACACAAGCCGGATTGTCATACACAAGAACAGGAATCTGGGACCAAAAGAGAAAATGCTGGAAAATCTCAGCAAGTCTGGCAGCATCTGTGAGGAGAGAAAAGGCAAAGCAGGAATCTGGGACTACCAGTGGACACTGCTTGATATAAGATTGGTCTGTTGCTAAACAGAGAAACATGTTGCTGAAGTTTTTCATCTTGCACTCATCAGGACAAATGCAAGAACAGCAAATTTCAAACCTTCATTTAGCCAAACACAACAAAACAAAACTAACTTGGCATAGCTTTATACCCCCACCCCCTCCCAAACTCTCCAAAAAAGACAAACAAACAAAATTGCAACAAAGGTTTTCAATATTTCAACCTCCCAGATTTTCTGGTTGATCACAAGTCCTTCACAGTTTTGAGTAAGGCAGCACAGTGGTTAGCATTGCTGCCTCACAGTGCCAGGGACCTGAATCGATTGCCGGCTTGGATCACTGTCTGAATGGAGTTTACACATACTCCCCGTGTCTGCGTGGGTTTCCTCCAGGTGCTCTGATTTCCTCCCACTGTCTGAAAGACATGCTGGTTCAGTGTATTGACCTGAACAGGTGCCAGAGTGTGACGATTAGGGGAATTTCACAGTAACTTCATTGCATTAATGTAAGCCTCACTTGTGACACTAATAAATAAACTTTAACTTTGGCTTGATTTGCAACAGCCGAGAAGAGCGAGGGGTAGCTGGGGAGGGGGGAGGTGTGAGTTGTGGGGCAGCTATAGGCATCGGCACAGAAGTAATTTGAATTGGCTGTCCTTGCAGAAAGCTGAAATGTATCAGTCAGCGCCCTGTTATAAAGGAGTTTGGTGAAGTGAATGCTTTTCATGTTGCAGTGACTTGCTTTGGAAACTGTGAGAAGAGGTGGTGAAAGGTTTCGTGATTGATGAGTAGGTTTGGCCCCTGTCAACAGCTGGTGACCATGTGCAGTTCACGCCTTCGCCAACACTAATGGAAGTGCACAGACACCCCTGGCTCTTGGAATCTCACCTTGGTGAGGGGGCACGTGACACACGAGCTGTCATTCCCCCCTGCGCTCCCATTCCGGAATACCACAGGCTGTGAGGAATGTCTCTGTGGAGCAATACTCGGCCTAGATCAAAGACAGTGCTTTTATTTTCAGACACTAATGCATACGTCTATGCATGTGGTTAGAACTGCTGCCTCACAGTATCAGGGGCTCAGGTTCAATTCCAACCTTGGGTCACTGTCTGCATGGAGTTTGCATGTTCTCCCATGTCTGCATGGATTTCCTCCAGGTGCTCTGGTTTTCTCCCACAGTCCAAAGATGTGCGAGTTAGATTGATTGGCCGTCCCTTAGCATCAGGGGGATTATAGAATAATAGAATCTATAGTGAAGAAGGAGGTCATTTGGCGTAATGAGCCTGCACTGCCAACAACCGCATCCAGGCCCTGTACCCATACATTGACCCTCCTAATGCTCCTGACACTAAAGGGCAATTTAGCACGGCCAATCTATCTAACCCACACATCTTTAAATTGTGGGAGGAAACTGGAGCACCCGGAGGAAACCCATACAGACACGGAGAGAACATGCAAATTCCACATAGACAGTGACTTGAGGTTAAAATCAAACCCAGGTGCCTGGTGCTGTAGGGCAGCAGTGCTAACCAATGCACTGCCTAATTAACAGGGTTAATATGTGGGGTCACAGAAATAGGGTCTGTGTGGGATTGTTGTTGGTGCAGGCTTTATGGGATGAATAACCTCCTTCTGCATTGTCTGGATTCCATGATCCAACCTGGAATAATGAGAAGGAACTCTGGAAATGCAGCACCATTTGGACCTTTAGCCTGTTTCTTCGGTGTGTTGCAGAATTTGTGAACTCTTACCAGGTGCAAAGCAGATCTGTGTTCATAGCTTGTCTACCTTGTTCCATCTTCACGTACCAATGTAGCTGTTCTGGAGAGATTTGGATGTCCATCATCTAACCATGCCTAGGTTGACCCCTCTATCTGCTGTCTCTACTTTATCCTCTAGAAATGATCATTGATGCTTTTCAGCTCCGATCTTCCACAGATCTTCATTTGTTGTCCAAGTATCTGGGTGGGTGGAATGTAATGTCCTACCTCTTTATCTTCTATATTTATAATAATTCATCATGAGAGCTCGTGAGCAGTTTAATTTGTAAGTTCAGGCTAGTCAGTAATTTTTCATTTATTCTTTGAAACCTTTAACTACATTAACAGTCAATGGATGCGAACTGGACATAAGAGAGGAGACCATCCCAGCCTCAATGTTCCCAAGTTGCTGTCAAACATGTGTCCTCCCAATGGGATTATTGGAAGAAGAACCAGGAGTTCTGCTGGTGCCTTGGCCAATGTTCAGACCTCAGAAGAAGCGACGTATGCCTGAGTTTATAATTTTCAATGAAACCAAGATTCAATTCACAGAAATCGTGGAATTATACAATCCCTACTCTGCAGAAAGAGGCCATTCGACCCATCGATTCTGCACTAACTTTCTGACAGAGTATCCTACTCAGGCCCTCTCCCCCTCTCTATTCCTGTAACCCCCACATACATTCACCATGGATAATTCCCCCCCGTAACCCGCGTATCTTTGGAGTGGGAGTCACAGTGGCACAGTATTTAGCATGGCTGCTTCATAGCTCCAGGGACCTAAGTTCAACTCTGGCCTTGGGTGACTGTATGTATGGAGTCTGCACGTTCTCCCCATGTCTGCTTGGGCTTCCTCCGGGTGCTCCAGTTTCCTCCCACACTCCAGAGATATGCGGGTTAGGTTGATTGGCCATGCTAAATTGACTACTAATAATGTTAATGGAGGGTGAGCAGGGTAAATACATGGGGTTATAGGAATAGGGCCTGGGTGGGATTGTGGTCGATGCAGACCCAATGGGCTGAATAGCCTCCTTCTGCACTATAGGGATTCTATAATCCTAAGCAACTCAGTCAAAATAACCACAAATCCATTTATTTTGCTGCTTTTTGGCCCTGCAGTATACAAATTGGCATTTGCTGCATTTGCCTAGAAAACAATGGCTATTATGGCAAAATAATCTACTGGGACTCCCTGAGGGTACAGTGGTGGACAGAATGCCAATTCTTCCGATCTTTCCTCTTGGTGTTTTCAGTAATCAAGCGGCAGACAAAGGAAATGGAACAGAGTTCCCTTCTCCAAAATATTTTACTGATAGATCATTAGCAAGTGAGCATCAATATCCCATTTGTAAGTCTGGCATCTACAGGAGAGTTAAGCTAATGTTGGAGAGGCGATTAACAGAATGCTTCATATTCTGGCTACGGATTTGCTTGTTAATCAGTTGTTAATTATTTCTCAATAAGCTTGTAGCATTGACGTCATAATCATTAATCCTGGAGTGTGAATATATCCGTCTGCCAATGACACCGAGTACATTGGCACTCAGCCCAGAGTTGGACAAAGAAATGGCCTAAAGAATTATAACCAAGCATTATTTTACTGGAGAAAAGTCATTTTAAATGCTCTGGCACAGTGGTTAGCACTGCTGCCTCACAGTACCAGCGAGCCAGTGGCATAGTGGTATTATTGCTGGGCAACTAATTTGGAAGACCTAGTGGAATGTTTTAGGACTTGGGTTTGAATCCCAGCAGGCAGACAGTGAGATTGAATTCAATAAAAATCTGGAATTAAATGATGACCATAAAACCATTGTTGATTGTTATCAAAACCCATCTGCTTCACTAATGTCCTTTAGGGAAGGAAATCTGTTATCCTTTCCTGGTCTGGCCTACATGTGACTGCAGAACCACAGCGATGTGGTTGACTCTTAACTGCTCTCAGGGATGGGCTATAAATGCTGGCCTAGCTAGTGATGCCCACATCCTGTGAACAAATAATTTTTAAAAATCTGGGTGGCTGTCTGTGTGGAGATTGCACATTCTCCCCAGCTTGCGCAAGGTTGTAAAATCTCATCCGAGAGCAACAGAGAATTCCGTTCTGTGAGTTGTGTATGCCCCAACTCCGGGGCAGGTGTGGCAGTAAAATTCCAGCATCTGTGACTGTGTGGGTTTCCTCTGGTGCTCCGGTTTCATCCCACACTCCAAAATATGCAGGTCAGGAGACCAAGCTACAGTGAATGTGTGAGGTTATGGGGATAGGGTAAAGGAGAGTGCCTGGGTTAGATATTCTGTCAGAAAGTTGCTGCAGAATCGATGAGTTGAATGGCCTCTTTCTGCACTGTAGGGAATCTATGATTCCACGATTTCTATGAATTGAATCTTGCATTCATTTGAAAATCGATAGCACTGCCACCTTACAGCACCTGGGATCCGGGTTTGATTCCTGTCTTGGGTCACTCTCTGTGTGGAGTTTGCATGTCCCCCCCATGTCTGCGTGGGTTTCCCTTGGATGCTCCAGTTTCCTCCCACAGTCTGAAAGATGTGCTAGTTAGGCGCATTGATCTGAACAGGTACTGTAGTGTGGCGACTAGAGGAATTTCACAGTAACTTCATTGCAGTGTTAATGTAAGCCTTACTTTTGACTAATAAACAAATTCTAAACTTTAAGGTGTGTATTGCTTCTTCTGGTTTATGCTGTTGCTGAATCCCCAGAGTAGATTGCTTCAATTCAGGATATATTGACAATGTAAGTTACAACAAACTTATAACCCACTGTTTGTTCAGTGCAATTAATTGTTTCCATGTGTCTAAGACTTATATTCAGAACTTTCTTTGAGTGGTTCACTTCTTTGAAACTGTTGTCTTGAAGTTGGAGTTCATACAGGAAATCAATCTCAGGTACCCAGTGTCCCATTCATAAACTGTTAGAAGTGAATTTTTATTTGATTTGATTTATTAATATCACATGTATTAGTATACAGTGAAAAGTATTGTTTCTTGCGTGCTATACAGACAAAGCATACCATTCATAGAGAAGGAAAGGAGAGACTGCAGAATGCAGTATTAGAGTCATATCTAGGGTGTAGAGAAAGATCGACTTAGTGCGAGGTAGGTCCATTCAAAAGTCTCATGGCAGCAGAGAAAAAGGTATTCTTGAGTCGGTTGGTACGTGACTTCAGACTTTTATATCTTTTTCCCGAAGGAAGAAGGTGGAAGAGAAAATGTCTGGGGTGCTTAATTATGCTGGCTGCTTTTCTGAGGCAGTGGGAAGTGTAGACAGATTCAGTGGGAGGCTGGTTCGCGTGATGGATTGGGCTACATTCATGACCCATTGTAGTTTCTTGCAGAGCATGTTATTGTTTCTGTAATAATAAAATCTGCTGTCTTCACATGTTCAAATAACCTGTTGACCCAGGTATAGTACGCTATATTTTTATGACATCTCAGTGTAAATATCTCATCAGAGCCCATAGTCTATACTTACTGTGTAATCCTAGTTATGCTACATGGAGTTCCAGATTTTTTTTCTGGGACAAAGTGTTATTTCATTATTGGGAGTGCATTCCAATATTCCATCCATTTTTCCATGAAAATTGATGGCCTTGGAAGTGTTTCATATTCACTGTAAAAAGGTCTGTTCATCAAAACAGCAATCATGACACAGGACTAATCTACAGTAGCAATATGTATAGAGAGTCATAGGTGTTTCCAGCATGGAAACAGGCCCTTTGGCCCAACTTCTCTATGCCGCTCTTCTTTAATGAGTAAGCTAGCCCCAGTTGCCCATGTTTCCCTCTCTACCCATCTTACTCATGTAACTGTCTAAATGCTTTTTAAAAGACAAAATTATACCTGCCTCTTCTACTACCTCTGGCAATTTGTTCCAGGCACTCAGCACCCTGTGTGTGAAAAAATTGCCCCTCTGAACAGTTTTGTATTTCTCCCCTCTCATCTTAAACCTATGCCCTCTAATAGTCCATCAGAGAGCAGCAAAGCAGTGACAATGATCAGCTATTGCAGGGGAGGTTTGCCTAGAGGCAGTCACTGCTACCAGAAGGTGGACTTCCAGAAGATACCCTCCATATTTGAGTGAAGTCAAGCATCCAGAAGAAGGCAGCAGAATGGCAATACTGATTGGCTGTTGTAGGGAAGATTTGCATAGGCGCAGTCACTGCTTCCAGAAAGTGGTCTGTGGAGGAGCTGTTGTAAAGGGACAATTATGTATAGATACGAAACACTTCACTGAGATTGAATTTTTCTTTGTGGGACAACCAACACTCCCTCTCACCTTCCTGCTCCACCCCAACATGCGTTTGGTAAACCACTTCTAAATTACTTCAGGACTTGGGCTGACTGATTGTGTACTGGGAGCTTGATGGGAGATTGGTTTCAATTTGGACACTGAACAGTTGTTGGACAGAGGCAGTTCCAAGCCATCCGTCTAGGATGGATTCGAACCAGAATCTGAGCAGTGGAATTTTTTCACCACCTAGTTATCCGTCAGGGTAGAAACGTTCAAATTCCCACTGGAGGCTGGTGCTGATTGTACACAGGTCAAACACATTGAAGGACACAGTGTTTCTCTGAGAGTTTTGGAGAGTTGGTGGCCTAGTGGTGTTATTGTAGACAATTAATCCAGAAACTCAGCCAGTGTTCTGGAAATGTGGGTTCGAATCCTATCACAGCAGATGGCGGAATTTGAGTTCAATAAAAAAAATCTGAAATTAAGACCATGAAACCATTGTCGATTGTTGTAAAAACTCATTTAGTTTCACGAGAATCATTGAATCCTGAGAGTGCAGAAGGAGGCTATTCAGCCTACCATAGAGGTCTATAAAATAATGAAGGGTGTAGACAAAATAGATAGTCAATGTCTTTTCCCAAAGGTCAGGGAATCTAAAACTAGAAAGCGTAGGTTTAAGGTGAGAGGGAAGAGATAGAGAAGTATCCAGAGGGGCAATTTTTTCACACAGAGGGTGATGAGTGTCTGGAACAAGCTGCCAGAGGTAGTAGTAGAGACGGGTACAATTTTGTCTTTTAAAAAGCATTTAGATAGTTACACAAGTATCATGGGTACAGAAGGATATGGGCCAAATGCGGGCAATTGGGATTAGCTTAGGAGTTTAAAAAAAATAAGGGTGACATGGACAAGTTGGGCCAAAGAGCCTGTTTCCATACTTTAAACGTCTATGCTCTATAACACTGCACCGACCAGGCCCTATTCCTATAACTCCACATATTTACCCTGCTAATCCCCCTGACACTAAGGTTAATTTAGCATGGCCAATCAACCTAACCCACACATCTTTAAACTGTGTGGGAGGAAACTGGAGCACCTGGGAGAAACCCATGCAGACATGGGGAGAGCATGCAAACTCCACAGACAGTCACACGAGGCCGGAATTGAACCCTGTCCCTGGTGCTGTGAGGCAGCAGTGCTAACCATTGTGCCACTGTGCCTCTCTATTTGTCCTTTAAGGAAGGAAACCTGCTGTCCTTACCTGGTCTGGCTTACATGTGACTCCAGAGACACAGCAATGTGATTGAATCTCCACAACGCTTGGGCAACTAGGGATGGGCAATAAATGCTGGTGAGCCAGTGATGCCCATGTCCCATGAATGAATAAAAAAAAGTTGCAGGCTTTCAGTCTAGCTGGTACTGAAGTCTAGTCTTGGAAGCTAAGTGACAGTGTAGGACTACCAATTGCCCTCCCACTGCTCAGCGCCAACCTGTCCGAAAACCTTCTGCTCAATGCCACCTCTAATCTCTTTCTTTCTAATTTCTTTGCAGGCTGGAAAGATCGTTCTTATCTATCGTCCCAACAACCTCAGCATCCTAAAGCGCTTCCTTATTTGGGCTGTTGTATTGGTGAGTCAAATTAATCATAACCACAGCAAGAGATGAGTGACATTTGAGCTGTTTTGGTGCCAGCAATGGTTTTCAAAGGGAGACAGTAGATGGCACGGTGTCACAGTGGTTAGCACAGCTGCCTCAACAGCGTCAAGGACCTGGGTTTGATTTCTGGCTCGGATCAGTGTCTTCGCAGAGTCTGCCTGCTCTCCGCTGTGCCTGTGTGGGTTTCCTCCAGGTGCTCTGGTTTCCTCTCTCAGTCTGAAAGATGTGCTGGTTAGGATGCATTGGCCATGCTAAATTCTCCCTCAGTGTACCTGAACAGGTGCCGGAGTGTGGCAGCTAGGGGATTTTCACAGTAACTTTATTCCAGTGTTAAGGTAAGCCTACTTGTGACTAATAAATAAACTTTAACTTTACCTTTTAACCATGGAGGAAGCCCAAGTTGTCAATGCAGCCGAAGGAAGCGGTGTCTCTGGCAGTTTTCACAATTCACAAATGAATCCATTTGGAATAAACGAGTTAATGAGGTTGTTAAGATGTCAGAGAAAGGAATTTGATGTGAACGCGTTAACTACAGCATTACTCATATTGTGCAATGTGGGTTCATAACAAAGGTCAGCGAACTTTCTTGGCAGCTAATTGAATGTGAGAGGAAAAGGAAGTGGAGACAGAATCAACATGGGCTTTCTAACGCCTCTCCAAAGTCTCCAGAATCGCGGTTTCGCCACTTGGAGCCGTGGAGTTCGACCTGCAAGTATTAATTGCTCAATCTGGTGAAATACTTATTCGTGGACAACAACAGATGCGGAGGGAAAATACTCAGAGAAGGAAAGAAATAGTGAGAAAGAAAGAACGTTAAAAGAAAGATAAGGAGAAAGCTGAGGGAGCAATGGAATGTCTCCCATTGTCCGATGTACAGTGTCAAAATTTAAAATCTTCAGCTTGTGTTGGAACCATGGCATGGCTTTGCCAGTCTTTGTTTCTAACCTCTGTTGCCACAAAGTCTCAGTTTTTTTGACTTTGTCTTCTTTGGCATTCTCCGTTTGCCCAACTATTGACAGCTGTGACCTCAGCCACATGTTATACGAACAATAGGGCATGTGCCTACCCCATCATTCTCCCACCCACCCTGAGACCAAAATCAACTGACTTTTGATCTCTGCTATGGCAGTCACGGGGGATTGTCGATAGATCTCTGCAGCAATGAAGCTTTATTCGCTCAGTAAACAAAGGTGACAGGAGGTTGGCCTCCGTGAGATTATTACAATCTTTCAGGGAATCAGGGGAGCAGACAGGAAGGTGGAGTTGAGATAGAAGGATGATTGTACTTAATAACAAAGCAGATTCAATGATTGAATAGTCGTACTCCTGCTCCTAATTCTTCTATCCTGTCTTTGAATAGCACTGCAGTCTCTCATACCAAAACGGGGTCATGATTTGGCATTTCTGTCCAAAGATGTGCGGGTTAGGTTAATTGGTTCTCGTGTAACGGGGATTAACAGGATAAATATGTGGGGTTCCACGAATAGGGCCTAATTGGGATTGTGGTCAGTACAGATTCAGTGGGTCGAATGGCCTCCTTCTATAATGTAGGGATTCTATTCCATGATTTCATTTAAAGAAAAGACAAATGAGAAGCGATTGAGGACTCTGGTCCTGTACTCAGTGGAATTTAGAAGAACGAGAAGGGATCTCATTGATATTTACAGAATACTGAAAGGCCTGGGTAGCAAATACATGGGGAAAGATGTTTCCATTAATAAGAGAGACTAGGATCTGAGGGCACAGCCTCAGAGTAAAGGGACGACACTTTAGAACGAAGGTGAGGAGAAATTTCTTCAACCAGAGAGTGGTGAATCTATGGAATTCATTGCCACAGAAGGCTGTGGAGGCCAGGTCATTGAGTATAGTTAAGACAAAAGATGGCTACGTTCTTGATCGGTAAGGGGGATCAAAAGTTATGGGGAAAAGGCAGGAGAATGGAGTTGAGAAACCTATCAGCCATGATTGAATGGCGGAGCAGACTCCTTGAGCTTAATGGCCTAATTCTGTTCCTATATCTTATGATCTTATGGTTTTATAGCTTTTAGCAATACAGTGCACCAAACTACAATGAAAGCTTAGATAGCGTACTGTAGCAGATTTGTGACCCACACTCTTGGCATTAAAATTCCTGATACCCTATTGTCTGCTAAATGAAAACTTGTCATGTTTTCTGACAATATAGACCCCACCTCCCCTCTCACCAGCACCCCCCCCACCCCCGCCGCCTCACTGCCCCCCGCATCCAGTGTAGACCACTGTAAGCCCCTACAAGTTGCGGAGAGTTCCACAACTTTGGATTAATCATACGGACAAGAATGCATTTTGAAAAAAAAAGGAAATCCTTCCTCTACTTATCCCTATCTAATTCATGAGCACAGGCAATAATTTCAATAGCTTCCGTGTTCCGAAATGTGATGGGGCTGGCTGGTTGAGATCCACTGTCCTAAATTGATGATTCCAGTTGTCAGAAAGCGATGATGTAATGATTTATTACCTTTCCCTGGTGCATTCCCTACCTTTGCACAGGACACTTAAAACAGTGCATTGAATCCATCTGAGATTCATTGAAAATTGTGCTGTCTCAGTGGTACTTACAAAGAAGTGTACATCCGATGGCACACTCGGAGAAAAATTCATTACTTTTTGTCCACTAGATTACTAGACCCACAAGGGTGCAATCAATTCGCTCTGACGCTGGTTCTCAAGCTGATCATTTCTAAACCTAGGTTCCAGAGAATGGATAATTTTCTGTGAACAGTCTGCCACCCGGTTAAGTATTGAAATGGGAAGTCTGGAGATGTGTTTCAATGCAAATGCTGTACTAATGACCTATCACACTATAATACCCAGTTCTCTGATAATACTATTTGAATTTAGACAGAAAACTCCATATTTCAACATTGACTTAAAATATCTTACAATATGTGTGTTTTAAGGAGAAGATTCAAGGACTGAATGTTCAGATGGCTGAAAGCACAATGATGGAGGCCTAGTGGTATTTTTGCCAGACTGTTAATCCAGAAACCCAGCTTGTGTTCTGGAGACCTAGGTTCGAATCCCAGCATGGCAGATGGTGAAATTTGAATTCAATTTTTTAAAAATCTGGAATTAAGAATCTACTGATGACCGTGAACTCATTGTTGGTTGTCAGAAAAACTCACTTGCTTCACTTAATGTCCTTTAAGGATGGAAATCTGCTGTCCTTGCCTGGTCTGGCCTACATACCAGAACCACAGCAATTGCCACAGCAGGGTGACACAGCGGCACTGTGGCTAGCACTGCGGCCTCGCAGTGCCAGGGACCCTGGTTTAATTCTTGGCTTGGGCTACTGTCTGTATGGAGTCTGCATGTTCTCCCATGTCTATGTGGCTTTCCTGTGTAAGTAGGCTTACACTCGCACTGAAATGAAGTTACCACGAAAATCTCCTAGTCGCCACACTCCAGCATCTGTTTGGGGACACTGAGGGAGAATTGAGCATGGCCAGTGCACCTAATCAGCATGTCTTTTGGACTGTTGAGGGAAACCGGAGCACCCGGAGGAAACCCGGCAGACACGGGGAGAACTGCACAGACAGTGACCCAAGCTGAGAATCGAACCTGAACCCCTGGCATTATGAGGCAGCAGTGCTAACCACTGTGCCGCCCATAATTCTGTCATGTCAGAATTTATTACTCTCGGAAACATATATTTAAATTCAAGGAGGCCTAGACTCCTAACTGCAGCTTTTTACTCCATTCTTAAAGTTACATCGCCAATGCTCAAAGTTGACTGGGCAAACCTAATCCATTCCTCCCTCACACCAAAATACCAAATTCAAAATCCAATTGAATCCCATTCAAGGTCTCCGTAAGAAAGACAAACAAGACCCCAGCTAACAAGATAAATTATTGCAGTCCATCTTGGGCTTGTTGTGACACTTTGGCTAAAATTTTACTCCCTTGTCTGCCACGGAATCAGAGTGGGCGAGGGGTGGAGCATGGGATGGTCTGTTGACCGTGGACAGGATTTTATGGTTTCAGGATGAGAGAGGTCGTAAAATCCCACTTTTAATCTTAGCCAAAAGACTTGTAGAGTCCAAGAAATGATTGGTTCTTAATGTCATTTACATTTAGATGCACCTGTGGTGATGGAGGACTTTAATAATATTCTACTAATGTAGAAGTTCCTCTGTTCTGTACTATCAATGCATATTGTCAGGTAAAACTGCTACCAACTTCACATCAGCTTTTGGTTTGGATAAATGTGATGGAAAGGACTGCACATTTCCCTATCCTGAAAGATCTTTTCCCTTTTCTCTCATGTTTCATGTTGATTTATTTCTCTCTGTTCAACAAAGCAAAGGGTCCAAGCCCGAGGGAATGGGACATTTTACCAGTTCGGTGTCAATGCTAAGCGTCTTTGTGTGAACTGGCACACAAACCAGCTGCCACATTTCAGCTTCTTTGCTGAGGTGAGGAGTGTGTGTTTGCAGAAGCTGGCTGCAAGATAGCAATATGTGGCAGTGCGCTACATATTTCCAATCGACTAATTCCATTTTTTTTTTCCCTGGGACATTAAACTCCTTCCTAAATACGGTTTGTCCAGAGAGATTAGCGGTCCACTCCATCCCGTTTCATATAGAGCATGCTGCCTCCTTATAATTGGCTGATGTGGTAAGTGCCTAAGGAGCCTCAGTTTCCACCACGTCAGGACACATTTGTACTGTGTGTGCTGAGCCATGGGAAAGAATCAACGCAATTGTCATTCATTTTACCACTTCTGCTTCAGTGGTTCTGCAGCCTGCAGATAGGAGTCAGGATGGAGACTGGCTGCAACAAGTGAAGGCCTCAAACAGTCACAGCTCAAGGAAGCAGCAATACAAACAACCTTTCTCCCAAAACGAGACAATAACGGGAGAGACAGAAAATGCTGGAAAAAACTGACCAGGCCATGGGAATATAGAATTCCAACAGTGCTGAAGAATGCCATTCTGTCTGTGTGGTGTTTGCCTGCTCTCCCCATGCCCGTGTGGATTTCCTCCAGGTTCTCTGGTTTGCCTTCCACATGCCCCAAAGTGTGCAGGTTGGTGAGTTGACCATGTTATGTTGCCCCTTATTATGTTACTCCAAGTTGTGTAGGTTAGGGAGATTAGGGGTTACAGCGATGGCGTGGAGGGTGTCTAGGTGAGATGCTGAGTCACTGTAGACAAATGGGCCGAATGGCCTCCTTCTGCAATGTAGGGATTCTATGAGTCAGTGAGATAGATCTTTTCAATAAGGGAATAAAGGATAATGAGGATAAGGTGGGAAAGTAGAGTTGAGGATTATCACATGAGATCAGTTGTGATCTCATTGAATGGCAGAGTGAACTCAATGGGCCAAATGGCCTACTTCTGCTCCTTGATCTTAATTGCGCCCTGAATCATTCAGTGAGATTGTGGCTACTCTGCAACCTAATCATGGTATTATCGCTTGATTATTAATTTAGAAACTCATCTCGTGTTCTGGGGATCTCGGTTCAAATCCTGCCACGGCAGATGGTGAAATTTGAATTCAGCAAAAAAAATCTGGAATTAAGAATCTACCGATGACCATTAACACATTGCCAATTATGGGGAAAACTCATTTGGTTCACTAATGTCTTTTGGGGAAGGAAATCTGCTGTCCTTGCCTCGTCTGGCCTACATGTGACTCCAGAGCCACAGTTGACTCTCAGCTACCCTCTGCACATTCCCCCTGTGTCTGCGTGCGTTTCCTCTGGATGCTCTGGTTTCCTCCCACAGTCCAAAAGACGTGCTGGTTAGGTGTGTTGTCTGTGCTAAATTCCCTCCCGGTGTAGCTGAACAGGTGCCAGAGCGTGGCGACCAGGCGGTTTTCACAGTAGCTTCACTGTAGTGTTAATGTAAGCCCACTTGTGATACTAATTAATAAACCTTAAACTTTGTACTCCATCCATCTTGTTGTTTTGTGGGATTTTGCTATTTGGTAACAAGTTGCTGCACTTTGATATTTGAAATGCTTTAAAATGTGTCGAAGGAATGTGATGAAGTGTTACATCAAGCGAGTGTTACTGACTAATTGGCATGAATTAAAACGGTGGGCCCATCAACAAATAATTCTTTGACTGAAGGTTTCATTATGGAATATGGTTTATGCTAATCCATCAACACCCGCTCCCTAATCCTTAGCCCAGTGAAATATGGTCTGACGTCCCATTATTGCTACAATTCACCAGCTGCCCAGCTTTGTCACAAACATAAACTGTCAGCGCAAGGAAAGGATCAAACTTAATTTTGTTGGATGGCATTGAGTGACAGGAGCAGGGTAGGTGAATGAAAACTTGACAGATGGTACTTCAACTAGCTGACGCGATTTACTCTTTGAAAAAAGGATGAGAAATTTATAATTGATTAGGCGTAATCAATTAGACGAGGTCGCTGACATCACTCGTATGTTAATTGTTAGGTTTTGCCGTGATTTTCTGATTAATCCACATTCATTTGAAACCCAGCCATTCTGATGTTATTTTGCAGTTCCTTGATTTGTTTCTATATCTGCTTGGTTCGGCCGGGGTAACACTCGCTTTTGCATGGGTTTCAGAACTGTCACCAAAGCACTTTTCCCACAGAGAAATAGCCTGAAGCTCAGTGGCTGCTACATAAACAAATACAGCAGCCACTTTACCCACAAGGAGATCCATTTTTTAAATTTTTACTTAAAGTCACAAAGCCAATACTCAGAATGGGATGGGGCAAACCAAATCCATCTCATTGCTTGCTCCAAAACCAAATTCAAATTCCAATTGTATCCCATTGAATGTCCCCCCAGGGGAGACAAACAAAATCCAAGCTGACAGGATGAGGCATAGAATCATAGACTCCTACAATGCAGAAGGAGCCATTTGGCCCATCAAGTCTGCGCAATGCCACCCAGGCCCTATTGCTATAACCCCATGCATTTACCCTAGCTGGTCCACCTGACAGTAAGGGACAATTTCGCGTGGCCAATTCACCTAACTTGCGCATCTTTGGAATGTGGGGTGAAACCGGAGCACCTGGAGGAAACTCACACAAACACAGATAGTGATCCAAGCTAGGAATCGAACCCAGGTCCCTGGCACTGTGAGGCAGCAGTGCTAACTGGTGTGCCACTGTGCCACCCCAATCAAGCATCTTAGATTTGACCAGACCGTTGATTTTAGCTAAATGATGGCACAGTGGTTAGCACTGTTGTCTCACAGAGCCAGAGGCCCAGGTTTGATTCCCGGTTTGGGTCACTGTCTGTATGGAGTTCGCACACTCTCCCCCATGTCTGCGTGTGTTTCCTCCAGGTTCTCTGGTTTCCTCACACAGTCCAAAAGACGTGCTGGCTGAGTGCATTGGCCACGCTAAATTTTCTCTCAATGTACCTGAACAGGTGCCGGAGTATGGCAACTTCACTGCACTGTTAATGTAAGCCTGCTTGTGACACTAGTAAGTAAATATACCTCTCGATGCCATTAAAATCTAAAAATGTATCCATTTCGTTCAGTGACTTGGCTTCCACAGCCCTCTGCGATAGAGAATTTCACTGGTGTACCACCCTTTGAGTGACAGTGAATCAAATGTTGCCCTGGGCCATCTCAGGTATGGAGTTTGATCCATGGCTTGCTGTACACATTGAGGGAACTCTAGTGTTCCTGAGTTTCTGGGGCATGAGAGAATGACATTAAATTATCTACTGACTGAGTTAAGTGAGGACAGATGAGAGGGAGGATTGAGAGGAGGAAACCAACATGGCCTGGATGAGCTGAATGGTCAGTTTCTGCTCTGATGGAAATTTGAACTAGGTACCCAGCAGGATCTCTAAATGAACATCCGCCCGTACAATTGTTTAGGTCTTGTACAATCTCATAAAAGCTGCTCATTTCATTTGATTAGTGTGTAGACTGGCTTTAAGACTAACTGGTGCAATGTAACTCGCTTATAGGTGGAGTGGTTACTTACAGATCAATACCAATGAAGATCAATTTTCAATAGGGGAATTGTCCTCTCTTTGAAGTTGCCGGGAGTGTTTTAACTGTTTGGAAACAACCGATGAAACAATGTCACTCATGCCGCGAAATTGCCCTCTGCCTTGGAGGTGTGGTTGCTTTATAGGCAAATAGTCCAACCTTGGATTGAAGATTTTTTTCTAGACTGGAGTGAACGAAGATTTGAAATTCCTGCAAAAAGGAAGTGGACCACATTACTGATGTTCGCATCTCTGTAAAAGCTCACATTCTCCGGGTCCACTGCTGCCCTATTCTGTTGCAAAAGTAATTTGAACATTGGAACCAGTCACATTTTGAATCAGAGAACCATAGAATCCTCCAGTGCAGAAAGAGGCCATTTGGCCCATCGAATCTCTACAGCCCTCTCTGGTAAGAATTCCACAGGTTCACCACCCAGTACCCCCATGCTTTTACCCGAGCTAGTCCCCCAGGAACTAAGGGGTAATTTTTTCATGGCCAGTTCACCTAAACTGCACTTCTTTGGACTGTAGGAAGAAATCGGAGCACCCGGTGGAAACGCACGCAGATATGGAAAGAATGTGCAAACTCCACTCAGTCACCCAAACCAGGTCCCTGGCTCTGTGAGACAGCAGTGCTAACCACCATGCCACCGTGTCACCCCAAGTTTTGGAAGTTAAAGGTAAAAAATAGGTAGAATTGAGAAGTAGGAGACCTGCCTATAGTTAACCCCTGATGGTTACTTGTAAATCTGTCTTACAACTAGGTAAGGTGGCATACTGGTTAACATTGCTGTCTCACAGTGCCAGGGACACCGATTCAATTCCAGTCTCAGATCACTGTCTGTGTGAAGTTTGCACATTCTCCTCATATCTGCATGGATTTCCTCTGGGTGCTCCACTTTCCTCTCGCAGTCCAAAGTGTGAACAACAAGCGAACACACTTCAAAAAGTATCTCATTGGCTGCAAGTTCAGAGGTACTGTATTAATGCAGTCCATTTTCTTTTAAAAGGATCCCAAGTTTAGTCTGCACTTTAACACTCAAAGTCTATTCCACAAATCCATTAGAAACATAGAAGATAGGAGTAGGAGGAGGCTATTCGGCCCTTCGAGCCTGCTCCGCCATTCATTATGATCATGGCTGATCGTCAACTTAATAGTCCAATCCTGCTTTCTCCCCATACCTTTAATCCCATTCGCCCCAAATGCTACATCCAGCCGCCTCTTGAATACATTATGACCAGAATTTTACAGCATGTCTGTCCCAATTCCAGGGGCGGGTGAGGCTCGGGGAAAGGCATTCTCCGTTGGCCTTGGGTGGGATTGTATGATGGATGTGCCGGTAAAACATATCTGTTGCTGACCCTTTTTACTGAGGAAGTGCATTCTGCCCATTTAGCTTGTGTCCACCTTGTCTTTGTGCATTTGAATTTGTCGCCTGACTTTATCTTTTGTACTTCAACCCCCTCGGTTGTTTTCTTTACCAGCCGCTAACCCGGTTAACCCGATACAATATCTTGTGCTTAATCAATGCGAATTGTTAAAAATTGCTGTCAACATCACTTGTTTCTCATTCCAGCTGCTCACAGGTTTCCTTCCTTTTAGTTCTTATTGACCAATCTCTGTCTTTCCTTCTCCCATAGGGATTTATTTCTGCTGTCCTCACAAAATGTGAGAGAGAGGGAGGATTCATCCCCGTCAATAAAAACCTCTGGTAAGTATTGCTTCAAACTGCCGGATAAAGCTATTCCATTGGAAGGGCACAAATGGGAATTCTTTAATTGGAGGCTGTCAGAGTGTGACTTATATGGTTTTTCAGGCTCTTAAGGAAAGAGAGACTTGTATTCGTATTACTTCCGATTGCACCACTCGGAAATATCTCAAAGTGCTTCACACAATCGGAGCATATAATCGCTGGGCCTTGGATAGACTTGAGTTTCATAATTACATAAACGTGACCCCACAAACAGCAGTGTGATAATTAATCGCTTAATCAAAGAAAGGGAAAAAGAAGTCTGGCTTTTCAATAGGGCATTTTGCCATCACCTGTAGGAAGTCACATGTGACTGAAGTTTCTATTTTCCCAGAAGGGAAAAAAAGCAGTTTCAACCAGGTTAAATCCTAACCGGAATAACTTGCCTTTACTTGGGATCACCCAGAGTATAGGATAACAGAATCGTTACAGTGCAATAATGGCCATTTTAGCCCATTGAATCTGCACCTACCACAATCCCATCCAGGCCCTATCCCCATAACCCCATGCATTCTAGTCCCCCTGACACTAAGGGGCAATTTAGCATGGACAATTAACTTAACTCGCACATCCTTGGAGTAACTAGAAACCTACCAGTAATCAGCTGGAAAGCATTTATAAGCCCAATTCAGGCTATGTCCAGTTGTCTTATTCATTTATGGGATGTGGATGTTGCTGGCTAGGCCAGCATTTATTGCCATCCTCAGTTGCCCGAGTGCAATTGAGAGTCAACTGGATTGAGATGGATCTGGAGTCACATGTAGGCCAGACCAGGTAAGGATAGCAGATTTCCTTCCCTAAAGGGCATTAGTGAACCAGATGGGTTTTTTTGACAATCTACAATGGTCATCAGTAGATTCCTAATTCCAGGTATTTTTTATTGAATTCAAATTCCATCACCTGCCGTGGTGGGATTTGAACCCGGGTCCACATAGCATTAACTGAGCTTCTGGATTAAGGTTAGCGATAATAACCCCACCAGGCTATTGCCTCTTCTTGCTTGGGTAAACTTTCCTCCTGGCCTGTAAGCAGCACTGTAAATGTGTTTATCTGATGAACCCGACTGTTTTTTGTTGGGAGAATTCAGAAGCTTGAAGTGAGACAGAACCGATATCAACTGATTTGGGACTGTTAGTGATTTAGAAATTAGCGATTGACTTGGATACTTTAGTTCCTTTTAAAAAAACATTCTGATCTTTGTCATTTATTCAGTCCTCATCCTTGATTCAAATTATGTGTGTGTTACCATCTGTTGGCAAGCATACAATATTATATTGTTTATTGATTATCTGCCTTCTGAAAAACATGACAACAGAAAGAGGCAGCGATGTATTTCCTTTCAATGTCAACTTTTATTAGTGGTTGTTTCATGATTGGAGGAATAGGGGATGACAATGAGTACATTTAGCTTGACAGGGAAGCATAGGTATGCAGGGTTCGGGTTTCCATTGCAAGGGAGATTCACTATTCTCCTGGCCCTCACACACAGAAAATCTCATCACACTGTCTTGTTTGGGAACAGCTGATACTTTTGTACGAATGAAAGGGGTTTTGAGGCCAGGCTTTAGCTTGTCCTCTCTTCGGGATTGGGTGGCATGTATTCAAGTCCAACTCAGGGATGTGAACTCATGGAGAAACATCATATTTGAAATCATGAGAAAGCCACCATGGAGTCCCTACAGTGCAGAAGGAGGCCATTCAGCTCATCGAGTCTGCACTGACCACAATCCCATATTCCCATAACCTCTCACATTTAATAAAAGCAAATTACTGCAAATGCTGGAAATCTGAAACCAAAAGAGAAAGCATTGGAAAATTTCAGCAGGTCTGGCAGCATCTATTAGGAGAGAAAAGAGCTGACATTTTGAATCCAGATGACCCATTATCAAAGCCTTTGACGAAGGGTCATTTGGACTCGAAATGTCAGCTCTTTTCTCTCCTTATAGATGCTGCCAGACCTGCTGAAATTTTCCAATGCTTTCTCTTTTAACCCCAGCTAATCTCCCTGACATGAGGGTCAACTTATCATGGTCAATCCACCTAACCCGCACATCTTTGGACTGAGAGAAAACCAGAGCATCCTGAGGAAACCCACGCAGACATGAGGAGAACCTGCAAACTTTGCACTGACAGTGACCCGAAGCTGGGTCCCTGGTGCTGTGAGGAAGCAGAGCTAATCACTGTGCCACCATGCTACCCATTTTTAATATCTAATATTTGAGAGGTGGTTGGTCAGTTAAATGTACCTTCCTGCAGCGGCTAGTGCAACCTGATAATAAAATGTTGTGTGAAAAGTCAGCAACAAGCCGTAATAAGACATTCAGATGTTAAAATGTCAGCTACAGCCTTTATTCTGTGAATGATCAATTGAATCTGAAGAGATCTATATGGTCTTAATGCACTGGTATCAAGGTTTCAAAGCCATCAACACTGATCAAAGCCTTGGCTAACTTGAACCTTGCTTTCCAGATAATTATATGGCAGGTTTCTGTCGATTACTCTCTTCTCCCGTGAGATCTTCTGGGGCAACCAGGGCTTTGATCTCAAAGGGAGGCCCATGCTTTCTCAGTCCCTTTGTGTATCACGGTGCCACGCAGGTGAGCTCTCTAAGACATTCCAGATCCTCAAGTTATACTGACAAAGTTGTCAGCCCTGGTTTATACTGGAATTCCCTGGAACATGCCCTGCTACCATTGCCAGCAAGATCGGAGAATTTGGCGCTCAGTCAAATCTTCATTCATTGCAGTGGAATCCCAGCTGCGGTGAGGTTGGAGTTCTGACCTTAGTATTTTCAGTACAGCTAGTGAAGTGCGTAACATTGTTATTTTTAAGATAAGGGAGTCAAATAATTATCTGAGGATCCGAAGAATTATGGGGAGTGGGATTAACTGTCTTGCTCTCACAGAGAGCTGCATGCTCATCATAAGTTGAGTGGCCACCTTTTGTAATGGATACTGTTTAACAATTTGTGCTGTTTAGGTCCCTGTCCTTCATCACCACAACAGGCTGTTTCTCGTTCATCTTGCTGAGCCTGATGTATTATATTATCGACATGAAGGAGTGGTGGGGTGGAGAGCCATTCATCTTCCCAGGTAAGCATGATGGGGAAGCACCTGGCACAGTGGTCAGCACTGTTGCTTCACAGCGCCAGGAACCTAGGCTAGATTCCTGGCTTGGATCACTGTCTGTGCGGAGTCTGCGTGTTCTCCCCGTATCTTTGAAGGTTTCCTCCACGTGCTGCGGTTTCCTCCCATAGTCTGAAAGACATGCTGGTTATGTGCATTGGCCATGTTAAATTCTCCCTCGGTGACTAGGGGATTTTCACAGTAACTTCAGAGGAGGTTATGGCTTAGTGGTATTATCGCTAGGCTATTAATCCAGAAACTCAGCTAATGTTCTGGGACCTGTGTTCAAATCCCGTCATGCCAGATGGTTGGATTTGAATAAAAAACATCTGGAATTAAAAATCTATTGATGACCGTGAAACCATTGTCGGAAAAACCCATCTGGTTCACTAATATCCTTTTGGAAAGGAAATCTGCTGTCCTTACCCGGTTTGGCCTACATGTGACTCCAGAGCCACAGCAATGTGGTTGACTGTCAACTGCCCTCCAAGGATATCTAGGGATGGGCAATATCAAGGGATGGCCAGCCAGTGACGCCCATGTCTCACGAATGAATAATAACTGCAGTGTTAATGTAAGCCTACTTGTGACGCTAATAAATAAACTTTAAAACTAAGCAACCATGTGCCATACACAATATTCTAAACCTCACAATCCAAGAAGTAAGAATCTCCAGCAATATTCTCAAAGATGTGCAGATGTTGGTGTTAGACTGGTGTGGGCACATTAATAAGTCTCACAACACCAAGTTAATGTCCAACAGGTTTATTTGGAATCACGAACTTTCGGAGCGCTGCTCCTTTATCAGGCAAGTAACACTGCGAAAGCTCACTATTCACAATTGCATTTTGTTTAGAGAGACTCAGAACAAAATGACATCTTTATCCATTTTGACCACATTGTACAGAAAGATAAGGCTTGACATAATTTCAAAGCCAAGATAGAAATTAGGAGCAGAAGGAGGCCATTTGGCCCCTTCGAGCCTACCCTGCCATTTGATTTGATCGTGACTGATCCTCTATTTCATTGTTATACTCCAGAACTTTCCCCATATCCCGTGATGGATTTAGGGTGAAATTTTCTTGTCCCGCCATGGGAATCGTACTGGGTGGGGCAGGACCAGGCAAAGGTCCGTTGATCTTGTGCGTGATTTTCCAGTTGTGGGAAAAGCATGGCTGGAAAATCTCTCCCTTTGAGAAAGCCATCTATTTGCTGTTTAAATATGTTCAGTGCTTTCTGTGGTACAGAATTCCACAGATTTGCCACCCTTTGAGTGAAGAAACTTCTCCATATCTCAGACCTAAATGGCCTCCCTCATATCCTGAGACAGCGAGACACCCCCGTCCCTCAGTCAGAGTCAGAGGAACAACATCCCTGCATCCCGTCTGCCCAGCCCTATTAGAATTTTATACATTACAATTAGATCCCCTCTTATTCTTCCAAATTCCAGTCAATACAGGCCCAAATAATCCAATCTCTCCTCATATGACAATCTGCCATCCCGAGAATCAATCTGGTGAAACTTTACTGCATCCTCTTTGTGGCAAACATATCTTTTCTTTGATAAGGAGACCAAAACTGCATGCAACACTCTACGTACGGTCTCACCAATGTCCTATACAGTTGCAGTAAGACATCCTTGCTCCTGTACTCAAGTTGTCTTGCAATGAAGGCCAACATACCATTTGCCTTCCTAACTGCTTGCTGACCCAGCATGGATGCTTTCAGTAATTTGCATACTAGGGCACCCAGATCTCTTTGCACATCAATATTTCCCGATCTATCACTGTTTAAATCATACTCTGCCACTCTGTTTCTCCATCTGAAGTGGATAAGTTCACACTTAACTGAGGTAGTTGGGAAATCTGAAACAAATAAAAACTGCAGTGCAGGTCAGGCAGCATTTATAAGGAGAGAAACAGTTACCATTTCAGGATGAGCTTTCATTAGAATTTAGGATATATCCACAGGTTAACTGAAGTCAGATTTTGAGAGTAATGCCACATTATTTTCGTATTATAGAGTAAACAATCACTCAGTACAACTACTGATAGAGGGAGGCCTAGGATGCTGTACTTATCACAGACCTGATGCACCATTAGTGTCCTGCCTATCTCAAACATAGTTCAGGTTACAAGTTGCTTTTTGTCTCACCACTAATTTCTAACTACACATTGATATCAGTAGATTAGAAGTTGCTGGTGTGGAAAAGGCAGGTTAATTAGTGGCACAGTTGAAACAGAAGTTAGAGAAATATTAGTTTAAAGTTTATTTGTGTCACAAGTTGGCTTAAATTAACACTGCAATGAATCATAGAATCCTTACAGTATAGAAAGAGGCTATTCGGCTCATCCCACCCAGGCCCTATCCCCATACCCCCATGCATTTACCCTAGCTAGCCCTCTTGACACTTAGGGGCAATTTAGCATTGGCAATCCACCTAATCTGCACATCTTTAACACTGCAATAAGAACAAAAAGAATAAAGAAAATGACACAAATGATCCAGACCCTTTGGCCCTTAAAGCCTGCACTGACCATGCTGTCTGACTGAACTAAAACCCCGTACCCTTCTGTGGACCATATCCCTCTATTCCCGTCCTATTCATGTATTTGTCAAGACATCCCTTAAAACTCACTATCGTATCTGCTTCCAGTACCCCCCACAGTAGCCAATTCCAGGCACCCACCACCCTCTGAGTAAAAAACTTGCCTTGTACATCTCCTTTAATAAAGTTAGTGCAAAAATCCCCTTGTCACCACACTCTGATGCCTGTTCGGATACACTGAGGGAGAATTTAGCATGGCCAATGTACCTAAACAGTGCGTCTTTTAGAGGAAACCGGAGCACCCGGAGGAAACCCACATGGACTCGGGGAGAAGGTGCAGACTCCGCACACACAGTGACCCAAGCCAGAAATTGAACCAGATCCCTGGAGCTGTGAGGCAGCCAATGCTAACCAACCACTATGACATTGTGAAGAAGTCAGTGAAAATAAAATGCAAGTAAAAGAGTGCAATGCAATGAAAGTTGTTGCTTCTCTGACCATCAGTATTTCTCATCTAAGCCTTAAGCACACTCCAGAGTCTGGAAGGGAACCAGTTATAGTTGGTTTAAATGATAGCAGATGGAATACGGAAGGTTTAATGAGGAAAAAGAATGATTCTGAAGCAGCTATTTTCGTTCTGTCTAATGCAGTTATGAATTGCATCATTTGAACTGAGTTGGCCCACTGCCTTGGTTCCAGTGAAGTGCGTGTGTCTACTGCAGTCCCTATATCGTCAAGTGTTATTTATTGATGTAAATGTTCAGCTTACAGGGCAATGAAGCACAGTTGTAGGAAACAGTTTATTAACATACTTAAGAGTTAACTCTTTTTCTTTAGGGTGTTTAAAACGAGAAAGGTTTCGAAGAGAATAAATAGTGGAAAATTTATTTCCAGTAATAAGGGTGAAAAAGCTCTGGATTGGTACCAGGAGTGTAATGAGAGAGATTGGAAAGCTATTTTCTCTGCACAGATTTACTGGAACAAATGGCTATTAAAGTTGATTCAGTTGTGCCATTTACAGGGGAGTCTGGTAAAAATTGGAAGAGCAAAGTTATTCACGGGTGCAGGAAAATTTAAGAGAAGCGATATTAAGATTAAATATCTTTGATATAGCATCTCAGGGTGGCTAAAGAGCAGCTGTTCCCCTTAGATGAAGGGTCAGTCATGAGGGTACACAATGTAAGGGGCAAAGGTTTAGGAGGGATGCGAGGCAAAACCTTTTCTACCCAGATGGTGGTGACGGTCTGGAATGCGCTGCCTGGGAGGTGATAGAGGCGGGATGCCTCACCTTTAAAAAGATCCTGGATGAGCACTTGCCACGTCATAGCATTCAAAGCTTTGGACCAAGTGCTGGTCAATGGGATTCACACATGTTGGTGCAGACTTGATGGGCCAAAGGGCCTCTTGCACTGTATGAGTCTGTGACTCTATGATCTCACTCTGGCATAGGAACAATGGCTGGATTTTATCGCCTTGCCCGTCCAAGGCCAACAGAGTGCCATTCTGCAAGCCTTGCCCCCCACCTCCCCACCCCACCCATCCTGGGATGGGTGGGGTGGTAAAATTCCAGCAAATGTGTCAAATGGCAACCTTGTATACCCAACCTTCCATGGTTTTTGTCTGTAACTTCACCTTAGTTTGCTGGGAATTTGCACTCCCTTGACTGAGCTGAGACACTTGACGGCAAGGTCAGATGCACGGGGCCCTGCGTGGGTGGAAGCGGACAGATACAGCAAGGAAACGTGAACAGCCTGAACTTGCAACAAGCAATATTATTGTGTTGTCCCTGTTGCACTGGTGGCTGAAGGAGAGAGGGTTCGAATCTTGGGGTAGAGAGCTGGAAAATCTTCCTCCTTCTGCCCCTCTCTTCCTCCATCAGCTTCTGGCATTGAGTAAGGAAAGGCGCTGAGCAAAGAGAAAATGTAAAGAAGGGAAAGGAAAACGTAGAATGTGGTGACCAAAACAACAGCCAAAGAGGATGCAACTTTTATTGAGGAGACTTAAGGGGCGATATCGTTTGGAAAGAGTGTGTCTTCCCAAAGATATGTGGGAAGGAATGTGGTATTGAATACTGGCCATCGGTGGTGGAACAGGGAGACCTGGAGAGCAATCGAATATGCATGGCAAGGATGATCAAGTGAGGGCATTGAAGACCGGCTCTAATCTTTATTGTTCTCTGTCATTGACCAGGAATGAACTCAATCTTTGTGTATGTTGGACACTCTGTCCTGGGCTGGTATTTCCCGTTCAGCTGGGAAATGAAACACATGAACACACATGCTGAGCGCCTCTTGCAGGACCTGGTGGGAACAGCGATATGGGTGCTCATCGCATACATGTTGTACCGAAAGAAATTCTTCTTAAAGATTTAAATCTTCTCAAGAAAATGTGAATGGAATGTGTTGGAATATGTAATTAAAATAACACAATTGCTACAACATGTCCACAGCAGACACCATCTCCCTGGCCATACACTCAACCCTGGAGCACCTAAATAACAAAGACACCCATGTCGGACTCCTATTCACAGACTACAGCTCAACCTTTAACACCATTATTCCTGTGAGACTCATCTCCAAACTTCATGCCTAGGGCTCGATTCCTCTCTCTGCAACTGGATCGTAGACTTCCTAACCCACAGGCTGCAGTCAGTAAGGATAGGCAACAACACCTCAACCACGATCATCCTCAACACTGGTGCTCTCCAAGGCTGTGTCCTCAGCTCCTAACTATACTCCTTATACACCTCTCACTGTGTGGCCACATTCCCCTCCAACTCTGATTTTCAAGTTTGCTGATGACACCAACCATAGTGAGTTGGATCTCAAACAATAACAAGACAAAGTACAGGAATGAGATAGAGAATCTGGTGAACAGATGTGATGGCAATAATCTCTTCCTCAATGTCAACAAAAAGAAGGAGATTGTCATCTGCCTCAGGAAGTGTAGTGGAGGGCATGCCCCAGTCTACATCAACAGGGGCAAAGTAAAAATGGTTGATAGCCTCAGGGTTTTAAATGTCCAGATCACTAACAATCTGTCCTGGTTTAAACATAGAACATTACAGCACAGAACAGGCCCTTCGGCCTTCGATGTTGTGCCGACCAAAATAAAAAGCAATGCCCCTCCAAACTAAACCATTCCCTTCTCTTCCATATACTTATCAATTAACCTCTTAAACGCCACCAAACTTGGGCATCTACAACAGCTGCAGGCAGGGCATTCCACTCCCTAATCACTCTTTGAGTAAAGAACCTACCTCTGATATCCGTCCTATAACTCATACACCTTAATTTAAAGCTGTGTCCCCTCGTGCTAGCATTCTCCATCCTAGGAAAAAGGCTATCACTGTCCACCCTATCTAAACCTCTAATCATCTTATATGCTTCAATAAGATACCCTCTTAGCCGCCTCCTTTCTAACGAAAACAACCTCAAATCCTTCAACCTCTCTTCATAGGACCTGCCCTCCATACCAGGCAACATCCTGGTAAACCTCCTCTGTACCTCTCCAATGCCTCCACATCTTTCTTATAATGTGGCGACCAGAACTGCACACAATACTCCAAGTGCGGCCGCACTAGAGTTTTGTACAACTGCAACATGATGCTGCGGCCCCTAAATTCAATCCCCCTACCAATAAAAGCTAAGACCCCATAAGCCTTCTTAACAACTTTATCCACTTGACTGCCTACTTTCAGGGATCTATTGACACATACACCAAGCTCCTTCTGTTCCTCCACACTATTAAGAGCCCTACCATTAGCCCTATACTCTACACATTTATTGTTCCTGCCAAAGTGCATTACCTCACACTTTTCCACATTAAACTCCATTTGCCACCTCTCGGCCCAGCTCTGCAACTTGTCCAAGTCCCTCTGCAAACTATAACACACCTCTTCACTATCTACCACTCCACCGACTTTAGTGTCATCTGCAAATTTACTGATCCATCCTTCAATACCCTCATCCAGATCATTTATAAAAATTACAAACAGCAGGGGCCCCAAAACAGACCCCTGAGGCACACACTCGTCACCGAACTCCACGATGAATATCTCCCATCAACCACCACCCTCTGTCTTCTATCTGCCAGCCAATTTCTAATCCAATTAGCTAAATTACCCTCTATTCCACACATCTGCATTTTCTGTAGAAGTCTTCCATGGGCCACCTTATCAAAAGCCTTACTAAAGTCCATATATACTACATCAACCGCCTTACCCCATCCACCTCTCTGGTCACTTTCTCAAAAAACTCAATGAGGTTAGTAAGGCATGACCTACCCTTCACGAAACCATGCTGACTATCCACAATCAATTCATTTCTCTCTAAATAACTATAAATCCTATCCCTAATAATTCTCTCCAATACTTTGCCCACAACAGAAGTAAGACTCACTGGCCTATAATTCTCTGGAAGGTCTCTCTTCCCCTTCTTGAACAATGGGACCACATTCGCTATCCTCCAGTCCTTCGGAACCACACCCGTAACCAACGACGACCTGAAGATCAGAGCCAGAGGCTCTGCAATCTCCTCTCTTGCCTCCCAGAGAATCCTAGGGTAAATCCCGTCCGGCCCAGGGGACTTATCCAACTTCAAACCTCGAGAATTTCTAGCACAAGCTCCCTATCTACTACAATACTTCCCAATTTGCAACCCTGTACCTCAGTGTTCTCCATAGCTACATTTCCAGCACTCTGCGTGAATACTGAAGAGAAATATTTATTCAGTGCCTCACCAATCTCTTCAGGCTCCACGCACAACTTCCCACTGCTGTCTATGACTGGCCCATGTTTCCCTCCAGACCTCCCCCGCCTCCCCCTCCCCATGCCGACACTATAGTTAAGAAAGCCCAACTACGCTTTTTCTTTCTCGGGAGACTAGGGAAATATAGTATGTCCCCAACAACTGTGACCAACTTCTACAGATGCACCATAGCATTCTTTGCAGTTATATCACAGCTTGGTATGGCCCCTGCTCTGTCCAAAATGCAAAAGCCTACAAAACGTTGTGAACTAAGCCAAATCCATCACTCAAACCAAGTTTTCATCCATTGACACTGTCTGCATTTCTCACTGCCTTGGAAAAGCAGCCAGCATAATCAAGGACCCCACATATGCAAACATTCTCTCTTCCACCATTTGCTGTCAGGAAGAAGATACAAAAGTCTGAGGTCACATACCAGCTGACTCAAGAACAGCTTCTTTCCTGCTTCTGTCAGACTTTTGAATGGACCTACGTCACATTAAGTTGATCTTTCTCTATACCCTAGCTAGGACTGTAACACCACATTTTGCACCCTCTTCTTTCCTTACCTATAAATGGTATGCTTTGTCTGTATAGCGTGCAAAAAATAATACTTTTCACTGTATACCAATACATGTGACAATAATAAATCAAATCAAATCAAATCCTGCATTTTCTTGTTAATCTCCTTCTCTCTCCTTATTCAAATGCAAATCCTTATTTGTATCCCTTGTGTCCAGTACAATCTGTACAGAAAGATCCTTCCGAGATCTCTACGCAACAACACAGGCTGTGTGAATTATAATCAGACAACTGCTCTAGCTAACTACATCGATTTCTTATCACATTAGTTTCTGGAATTTTATCCAGAGTTTTGGTGGATCACCAATTTGCAAATATCTTTTGATGAAAACTGTAAACAATACCTATGATAAATACCAAGAAATTGTTTATTGGGGAAGGGTTTTTTGTGTTTGTAAAGTTCTGGACTGTTGAAATTAGAAGTAGCCTGTTTTTACTATCAAATCAAATAAAAGAAATTGTCAATTTCTTGTAACTTGTTTCCCACCACATCAAATCACCCAAACAATCCAAAACCATCAATTTGCTTTGAAGTGCAGTGTTTGCTGATTTGTTCGCAAGTTGGGAATGGATCTGCCATGGGCGGCATGGTGGCACAATGGTTAGTACTGCTGCCTCACACTGCAGGGACCCAGGTTCAATTCTGCCCTCGGATGACTGTCTGTGTGAAGCTTGTACATTCTCTCCATGTCTGCATGGATTTCCTCTGGGCACTCCAGTTTCCTCCCGCACTCCAAAGGTGTGTGGGTTAGGTTGATTGGCCATTCCAAAATGACGCTAGTGTCAGGGGGATTAGCAGAGTAAATATGAGGGGTTATGGGTATAGGGCCTGTGTGGGACTTTGGGTCAAATGGACTCCTCCTGCACTATATGGATTCTACAATCAGATGATAAAGCTTCCTTCACTATCCTGATGCAATATAATTGCCATTTGAATGAGAATACCTTACTACATCAACATGACATTTCCACATTAATTGGGATGTTGTTAATGTTACTGAACTAAATATCCAGAAGCTCAGACTGATGTTCCAGAGTGCCAAAATCAAAAATCTCCACACGTGAATTGGCTAACTTCATAACATACCTTGGAGTTTCTGAATTGGTCCCTGAGAAGAGAATGAGCTCACATTTGCCTACAGTGAGATCAACTTGCCACAGTTTTGTCCATTCCCTCAATATATCGATTTCTCTGTAATTTTATATTTCTGTCTGCACTGCTTATAAGACCTGCTATCCTTGTGTCATAAACAAATGTGGCTTCCTAACCTACCAGCCGTGCTGTGAACAAATGCGGTGAATGGTTGAGGGTCTGATACAGACCCTTGTGGGATGCCACTGGTCATATGTGCCAGTTAGGTTAGCGTAGGTTAGAGGGATTAGTGGGTATAATATGAAGGGATAGGGGGTTAGAGCCTGGGTGGGATTGTGTTCAGTGCAGACTTGATGGGCCGAAGGGCCTCTTCCTGCGCTGTAGGGTTCTATGATTCTATAGTTAGTGTACCCACCGACTAACCTTACACTCTGTCTCCTGCTGCTTGGGCAATCTCCTAACCAGCTCAATAATGTGCCTTCAATTCCACAAGCTTCAACTTTAGTGAACAATCTCATGCTAAGGGACTTTATCAATTGCTCGCTTGAATTTCATAGAACATAGAACATAGAACACTACAGCACAGAACAGGCCCTTTGGCCTTCGATGTTGCACTGACCAATATAAAAAGCAATGCTCCTCCAAACTAAACCATTCCCTTCTCTTCCATATACTTATCAACTAACCTCTTAAATGCCACCAAACTTGGCGCATCCACAACTGCTGCAGGCAGGGCATTCCACTCCCGAACCACCCTTTGGGTAAAGAACCTACCTCTGACATCCGTCCTATAACTATCACCCATTAATTTAAAGCTGTGTCCCCTCGTGCTAGCTTTCTCCATCCTAGGAAAAAGGCTATCAATGTCCACCCTATCTAAACCTCTAATCATCTTATATGTTTCGATTAGGTCCCCTCTTAGCCGCCTCCTTTCTAACGAAAACAACCTCAAATCCCTCAGCCTCTCTTCATAAGAACTGCCCTCCATACCAGGCAACATCCTGGTAAACCTCCTCTGTACCCTCTCCAATGCCCCCACATCTTTCTTATAATGTGGGGACCAGAACTGCACACAATACTCCAAGTGCGGCCGCACTAGAGTTTTGTACAGTTGCAACATGACGTTGCGGCTCCGAAATTCAATCCCTCTACCAATACAAGCCAAGACTCCATATGCCTTCCTAACAACCTTCTCAACCTGACTGCCTACTTTCAGGGATCTATGCACATACACACCAAGATCCGTCTGTTCATCTAGACTACTAAGAATCCTACCATTTGCCCTATACTCTACACATTTATTATTTCTGCCATAGTGCATTACCTCACACTTTTCCACATTAAACTCCATTTGCCACCTCTCGGCCCAGATCTGCAACTTGTCTAAGTCCCTCTGCAAACTATAACACCCCTCTTCACTATCTACCACTCCACCGACTTTAGTGTCATCTGCAAATTTACTAATACATCCTTCAATACCCTCATCCAGATCATTTATAAAAATTACAAACAGCAGGGGCCCCAAAACAGACCCCTGAGGCACACCACTTGTCACGAACTCCACGATGAATATCTCCCATCAACCACCACCCTCTGTCTTCTATCTGCCAGCCAATTCCTAATCCAATTAGCTAAATCACCCTCTATTCCACGCATCTGCATTTTCTGTAGAAGTCTTCCATGGGCCACCTTATCAAACGCCTTTCTAAAGTCCATATATACTACATCAACCGCCTTACCCCCATCCACCTCTCTGGTCACTTTCTCAAAAAACTCAATGAGGTTAGTAAGGCATGACCTACCCTTCACGAAACCATGCTGACTATCCCCAATCAATTCATTTCTCTCTAAATAACTATAAATCCAATCCCTAATTATTCTCTCCAATACTTTGCCCACAACAGAAGTAAGACTCACTGGCCTATAATTCCCTGGAAGGTCTCTCTTCCCCTTCTTGAACAACGGGACCACATTCGCTATCCTCCAGTCCTCGGAACCACACCCGTAACCAACGACGACCTGAAGATCAGAGCCAGAGGCTCTGCAATCTCCTCTCTTGCCTCCCAGAGAATCCTAGGGTAAATCCCGTCTGGCCCAGGGAACTTATCCAACTTCAAACCCTCATATAATAACATCTATAGGTATCCACCTGTCCACTACTTCAATCTCCTCTTCCAAACATTTGATCGGATCCATTAGGGGTGATTTAATCTTTTACAAGCCCATGTTGCCATTCACTGATCAATTGAAATTATAGGTGCAGATAATTTCCCAACAGCAGATGTCAGGCTAGCTGGTTTATAACTCCCTGGTCTCCCCCTCTCATCTTCCTGAAATAATGGAGTGATTGTGCACGGTTTTCCAATCTCAGAAAAGGGCTTCTAAGCTGGGGAGAGCTAGGGAAGTTACAGAAACTGGGATTTTACACAGCTTTCACCTCCAGTTTTATTTTTGATTTTTTTCATTGTACATGATCATTGCTAGCAAGCGCAACTTTTAGTGTCCATCCCTAATTGCTCTTGAGAATCATAGTTATCATACAGTGCAGAAAGAGGCCATCTGGCCCATTGCGTCTGCACCAACCACAATCTCACCCAGGCCCTACCCCTGTATCCAAACACATTTACTCACCAATCCCTTTAACCTCATCTCAGGACACTCAGGGCCAATTTTAGCATGGCCAATCAATCCTAACCTACACATCTTTGGACTGTGGGAGGAAACTGGAATACCCAGAGGAAACCCACACAGACACGGGGAGAATGTGCAAATGAGGCAAAAGACGGTTTATTAGCCTTGAATTAACCTCAGCACCTGTTTAATGATTACTTACTGACCTAGCTCAGGAGCACTTAATTGGGTATAAAACAGGATGGCATGGTGCTACCGTGGTTAACACAGCTGCCTCACAATGCCAGGTAGCTGGGTTCGAATCCCACCTGGGTTCGAATTGGCCACTGCCTGTGTAGAGTTTGCATGTTCTCTCCATATCTGCATGGGTTTGCTCTGGTTTCCTCCTACAGACCAAAGATGTGTGGGTTAGGTGAATTGGTCGTGCCAAATTAATGTCGGGGGAAATAGCTAGGGTCAATGCATAAGGTTATGGGGATAAGACCTGGGTGAGATTGTGGTCAGTGATGGGCTGAATGGCCTCCTTCTGCACTCTAACAATTCTATGAATCCATGTTGATGTGTCTAAAACACATAGGAAAATCAGAAAGTTATGAAAGGTTCCGTTTAAATGTAAGTTTTTCTTTCTTAGGATTACTGATAAAAGGTAACCCTCCCTCTCCCCCCCATATCCAGATGGCTATTTTTACAACAGGATCCGTGAACATCACTAGCACCTAAAAGATTATTATGGAAGGAGTTGGGTGGGGGTGGAGGGGGAGGGAGTAGCGGGGAGAGTTTTCTGGATGTTTATGCTGACAGGATTCTCTGGCCCTGGTGCAGTGAATGGAGATTTGGCTGAGTGCCAAATTATCCATCCTTGCCTGCAGTGACAGCAGGGCACGAACGGCTAAAGAATTCTAATGCATTACTTAGAGGAAAGCAAAGAAAATCTCTCATCATCCTGCCTTAACTAATGCCATCAAAAATCAAGTTATCTGACAATGTCTGTCTGTGGGATCTTGCTGTGTGTAAATTGGCTGTTACATTCCCTACATTACCATAGTTATTACACTTTTTTATTGCCTGTCAAGTATGTTTGGGAGGTCTCCATCAATGCTCTTTCTTTCTCTTTAGCCTTTCCCAAACTCACTGTAGAATAAAGATTGAACCTGCTGGGTTCCTGACCTACACTGCACTAGATTGCTCGTGGGGAAATTCCTTTCTTTGTGTGTAGAAATGTAACTTATTTAACAAAAACTGGTCACCAAATTAAGCTGGCTGCATTGCTATGTGGTATAAGGTCATGTCACTATATCACAATCACAGGAGCAAAACAGCAGTGACATTGAATGTCACTGAATGCCAAAGGGAAATGTGCCTTTTATTTATAACACCCTAGTTTCTCTCTGCCTTGTTGTGAAGTACAGGCCCCAAAGCACAATCACGTTTATTAAACAGTAAATATTCAATAATGCGATCCCTCTATATCAGTGCAATGATTGCGAGACATTGATGAGATGAGCACAGTTATCTTCTAGTCCTTGACTACTTTACGCACACTGTGCTGTGGAAAAACATGTTGGGGAGTTGCTGTGATATTCCAACTCTGTGTACGTGCTTAAAACCAGGTATGTACACAAGGTATCTAAAGACAGAGTCTGGGTACCGGTGTTGCTTCTAAAAATCAATGCTTCTGTCTGCAATCACTAAGGATTTTGATGGTAATTGTCAGGTAATTAGCCTCAGTTCCCACCCAACCATTAATACCAAACTCTGTTTTTATAATTGCAAATCAATTAGACCGTTCAGTCAAATATTATAACTCTGAATGAATCCTTTTTGGAAAGAAGCTTATCCCAGGGGATGGAGTTGGATATGATTTGAGGAAAGGTAAGGTTTGGGGTTTAGGTTTGGGAAAATGTAACATAATATAATTCAGGTGTTTAAGACAATTAGGTAAGTACTCAATCATTTTATTATTTGTAGTCTCGGAGGAATTTTTGTGGTTTATAGTTTGTAAAGGTTATAGCCAGTAGTAATGAGGAGCAGGAAAGAAGGCCCATAGAGAATTGGACATAATCTGAAACACAATATCTCCCAAAAGTTTAATTTAAAGGGGTAAGACATAATAGGACAGCTCCAAGCCATGGCCTGCTCTTCGTGCTCCATGTGGGAGGCCAGAAACATTTCCAGTGTCCAGGGCCAGCATGTGTGCAGGAAGCGTCTCCAGCTGCAACTCCTGGAACCCTACGTTTCAGAGCCGGAGCGGCAGCTGGGGACACTGTGGAGCATCCGCAAGGAAGAAGGTGTGTGTAGATAGCACATACAGAGAAGTGGCCACATCACAGGCTCAGACTCCACAGGCATTGTAGGAATCTCCTGTCGCTAATCCCCTGCAAAACAGATGTACCAGCTAGAATTTTACCATCCTGCCCATCACAGAGTGGGTGATGGGCAGACCATGGAAAGGTCTGTTGACCTTGGATGAGATTTTACGATTTTGGGATGAGTGAGGCTGTATAATCCTGCTCACCATTTTAGATACTGTTGAGGGAAATAGGAGAAAACAGCCAACTCCGTTGCACCACCGTTGGTTCTACTGCAGAAAGGAGGAATAAAAAGTGATGCAATAATTAGAGAGGATTCAATTGTAAGGGAAATAAATAGGCATTATTGTAGCTGCAAATGAGACTCCAGGATGGTGTGTTGCTTCCCTAATGCTAGGGCAAAGACATCTTGGAGTGGTTGCAGGACCTTCTAAAGGGGAAGGGTGAACAAACAGGGGTAGTAGTACACATTGGTACAAGTGACATAAGTTAAAAGAAGATTTGTGGTCCTAAAAGCAGGATTTAGTGAACTGGGAAGCAAGCTAAAAAGTAGGACATCAAAGGTAGTGATTTCAGAATTACTACCCGTGCCACATGCTAGTTAAGAATAGAGACAGCGGGATACATAGGATGAATATGTATTTGAAAAGATGGTATGAAATGTCGGGTTTCAGATTCCTGGGACATTGGGACCAGTTCTGGGGGAAGTGGAACTTTTACAAACTGGATGAGTTACACCTGGGGGACAGGATCAGGACTGATGTCCTTTGAAGGGAGGAGGGGGTACTTGCGAGAGTGGCTGGGGATGGTTTGAATTAATGCGATAGGGGGGGTGACAACCTTTGTAAGAATTCAGAGCAGAGGAATTAAGAATAAGGGTAAAAGGCAGTAAGGAGAATAAGGAAAGTGATTGGCAGAGAAATCAAGGACCAGAGTCAGGTAAGGACCGAGTAAAAAATAGTAGGAAAGGGAATGGAAATGTTAAAAGTGCTCATTTTAAGGTTTTGTACCTGAATGCTCAGAGCATTTAAAACAAAATGGATGAATTAGTTGCACAGATAGATGTAAAGAAGTATGATTATAGTTGGCATTGTGGAGGCATGGCTCCAATTTGACCAAGAATGGGAACTAAACATTGAGGGTTATCCATTGTTTAGGAAGGATAGACGGAAAGTTAAAGGTGGTGGAGTTGCATTGTTGATTAAAGATGATATTGATACGATATTGAGGAAAGATATTAGCATAGATGATGTGGAGTCTGTATGGGTTGAGTTAAGAAACAACAAGGGGCAAAAAACATTCATGGGGCTGGTGTACAGACTACAAAACTGTTGTGGTAATGTTGGAAAGCACAAGACAGGAAATCAGAGATGCATGTGTTAAAGGAACATCGATGATTATGAGTGACTTTAATCTGCATGTAGATTAGGAGAGTCAAATTAGTCACAGTACAATCGAGGAGGAATTTTTGGAGTGCGTATGGGATGGTTTTCTGAAGCAATGTGTTGAGGAACCAACAAAGGAGCAGGCCATCTTGGACTGGATATTGTGCAATGAGAAAGGACTAGTTGGCAATCTAGTTGTGAAAGAACCCTTGGGGATGAGTGACCATAATGTGGTAAAATTCTTTGTCAAGAAGGGTAATGGTGTAATTGATTCTGAGACCAGGATCCTGAATCTCAATAAAGGTGATTATGACAATATGAGGCATGAATTAACCATGACTGACTGGGAAACATTATTGAAAGGAAAGACAATGGACAGGCAATAGCAGGCATTTAAACAACAAATAGGTGAACTCCAGAGGCTATTTACTCCTGTTTGGCACAAGAGTATTAAGGGAATTGTGGCCAAACCGTAGTTTACAAGGGAAATTAAAGATAGTATCAGATTCAAGGAAGAAGCATACAAATAGGCAAGAAAAAGCAATAGACCCGAGGATTGGAAGCAGTTTAAAATTCAACAAAGGGGGACTAAGTAATTAATTAAGGGAAAAATAGATTATGAAAATAAACTGCCAGGAAACATAAAAACTAAGTATAAAAGGTCTTATACTTACGTAAAGAGAAAAAGATGGACAAAACGAATGTAGGCCCCTTAAAGTCAAAAATGGGCAAATTCATAATGGGGAATGAGGAAATGGCTAAGGAATTAAATTCGTACTTTGCTTCAGTCTTCACAGAGCAGGACATGAATAATGTATCGTACATTCTGAGAGAAACAAGTTTTAATAGCAGCTGAAAGACATCAGCATTTGTAGAGAAATGATTTTGGGGAAATTGATGGGATTGAAGATGGATAAATCTCCAGATCCTGATAATCTTCACCCCAGAATACTTAAGGAAGTGATCCTGGAAATAGTAGTTCTATGGTTATTTTCCAAAATTCTTTGGACTCTGGAATATCTGCTATAGATTGGATGGTAGCTAATATAAGTTTGCTATTCTAAGAGGGAGGTAAAGAGAAAACATGAAATTATAGATCAGTGAGCCTAACATCAGCACTGGGGAAGTTGCTGGATGTCATTATCAAGGATTCCATAACTCAGTATTTGGAAGGCAGTGGTATAATCAAACAAAGTCAGCATAGATTTACACAAGGGAAGTCATACTTGATGCACCTATTGGAATTTGTTGAGGATGTAACTAGTAGAGTTGACGAAGGAGAACCAGTGGATGTGGTTTATTTAGACTTCCAAAAGGTTTTCATCAAGATCTCACATAATGGACTACTATGTAAAGTTAAAGCATATGGAATTGCAGGTAATGTCTTGAAATGGATAGAAAGCTGGTTAGTAGATAGGAAGCAAAGAGTTGGCATAATATGGCTTTTTCTAATTGGCAGGCAGTGATTAGCAAGATTCCTCAGGGATCTATACTAGAATTCCAACTGTTCACAGTATATATTAATGATTTGGAAGAGAGGACTGAATGTACTATTTAGAAATTTGCAGATGATACAAAGTTGAGTGGGAGGGTGAGTTGTGAGGAGGATGCAAAGATGCTTCAGTGTGATTTGGACAGGCTGAGTGTGAGTATCTGCATGGTGGATGCAGTATAATGTGGATAAATGTGAGGTTAAATAGTAGTAATAATAGGAAGACAGATTATTACTTGATAGGTGTAAATTGAGAGAGAGATGGATAGTCAGTGAAGCTTTAACATCCTCATGCACCAGTCACTGAAAGTAACATGCAGGCTCAGCAGGCAGTAAAGAAGACAAATAGTAAATTGCCCTTCATAGGGAGAGGATTTGAGTATGAGGATAGGGATGCTTTGCTGCAATTGTATAGGGCATTGGTGAGGCCACACCTGGAGTATTGTGTCCTTATTTAAGGAAAGACATCCTTGCTATGGAGGGAGCACAGCAAAAGATTACCAGCTGATTCCTGGGACTCTGCATAGACAGTGACTCAAGTCGGGAATTGAACCTGGGTCCCTGGCCCTGTGAGGCTAACAGTGGTAACCACTGTGTCATTGTGCCACCCCAATCATAGTAGAAATCTGGAACTCTCTCCCTAAAAAGGAAAATTTCAAAACTGAGAAAGGCAGTTTATTTTTCTCAGATAAGAATGTGAACAGTTCCGCTGCCAAGTGTTACAAACAGGAGAGAGAGAGAGAGAGAGAAAGACAGGTAAATTGTGCCAGACCCTCTTCTCACCTGCCTATAGCAGAAGGTGTTTTGAATTAGTGTGTAGTGCCATTGTTTCCCAATCCTTTGGTTTTCATGATCTAATTTACTAACAACTCAGAAGGGTGGTTAATTTCATATTCAGAAGCAAAACCTGGGAAAAGAGGGATGGCAAATTCCCACTCCAAAACACTCAGGTACACAAAGAAAAAGTGAGTTTTACAGTGCAAAACTAGAGAAGTGAATAGTTGTCCATATGATTTTCAGAATCTAAGAGGGCAAATGTTGGAGGGGTTTTCCTTCCTAGCAGGGTTCAGTTCTCATGTGTTTCTGCTTGGAGGTAACGATACATAAACCTTTGAAATGAAGGATACTGTAGCACAATCGGCTTTCTGTGCTTAGACTGCCTGGCAGGCCTTCATAGAATTATACAGTGCAGAAGAGGCTTTTCAGCCCATCGAGTCTGCACTGTCACAAGTAGGCTTACATTAATGCTGCAATGAAGTTACTGTGATCACCCCCTAGTTGTCACATTTCGGCGCCTGTTTGGGTGCACTGAGGAAGAATTTAAGCATGGCCAATGCACCTAACCAACACATCTTTTGGATTATGGGAGGAAACCAGAGCATCCGGAGGAAACCCATGCCGAGATGGGGAGACTGTGCACAGATAGTGACCCAAGCTGGGAACTGAACCTGGGTTTCTAGCACTGTGAGACACTGTTGGTACATAACAGGGTAACAAATGCACAATTCAGGTATAAAAGATCAAGGGAGAGGAAAATTCTCCGGTGTTATACCTCAACTCACTGAGCCCAAATTAAATAAAAAACAACCTTTACTTCAATCCGCTTCTCCGTATTCTGAAACTTTTTATAAGGTGTTGACATTCTTCCATTGCGTGAAAACAGTGAGCAAGTGGCTGGTGAAAAGGTTATCAGTTATATGATATTTAGCTAAAATACAACCAGTGCTGCTAAATTGGAGGGAGTGGTGACTAAGCCAGAGGATTAGCAAACACACGCACTTCTCAAACATGTTCACTGCGACTGTTCAAACAGATTTTATTGCAAATCTTATGAAATGTCAGGGCCGTAGAACAAATGGAAACAATTGTGTGTGTTTAAGAATTCTTGTATTAAGTATACATATATTGACAGCTATTAACTAGTTACACACAAGGTTGAAGTCTACTCCCTGTCTCGTCCTTTATTCTCACTCTGGCATTTGCATTTCCACTCTCTTCTCCTTTTAATCCTGCCATACCCTTCTCTCTCTGGTTCCTAACTGCCCAAACTGCCAAGCAATCAGCGCTCTATTCCTCCTGTGGTATTATGATTGTTTGAATTTTTGTATTCTTGCATTTGTCCTTAAAGTTTATTTATTAATGTCACAAGTATGCTTACATTAACACTGCAATGAAGTCACTGTGAAAATCCCCTAGTCGCCACAGTCCAACATCTGTTCGGTTACACTGAGGGAGAATTTAGCACGGCCTTTGCACCTAACTGGCACGTCTTTCAGACTGTGGGAGGAAACCAGAGCACCCTGAGGAAACCCGCATAGACACGGAGAGAACTTACAGACTCCCCAGAGGCAGTGATGCAAGCTGGGAATCGAATCCAGGTCCCTGGTGCTGTGGGGCAATGGTGCTAACCAAATTGCCACCGTATTAATTCCTGATGAGTGCAGGGTAAAAAACTTTGATGAGATGTTTCTCTTTACAGCAATATTCAAATTCTGCACTGCCAAGCGACAGAAGAAACTGTTTACTGATATGATTAGACCAATAAAAATGACCACTGGTGATTCCATTATACATTTTATGTAAAAATGTGTTCTCTTATTTACCACAGGTGAAACCTATGAGAGAAGCTAAGTCCTGCAAATAATCAGGGACAATTTGTTTTCTTTGGAAATGTTTGTTCTGTAATCATAATTGCTTTGAATGATAAAGAACTAACTTATCTTAGTTGTCAGTGATATCTTAATTTGATATTATTTTAAAATCCAATCTAATTAATGTTTATAGATCTTAAAGTACAAGGATTTGTGGCTGGAATTTTCCGGCCTCACTGCAATGGGTTCCCGCATGCCAGATACAGCCCAGTTATTCTATTGTGTGTTAACTTTGGAGGAACTGGAAGATCCTGGAAGAGGGGCAGGAAAATTCCAACCAATATATTTCTGTATCTGGATGCAGTAATTTGGCCAAACTGTTTACGTTCATTATTCATACATCCTATTCCCTACTTTTGCTTCCATTCTGGTTACAGAACATAGAATAGTAAAGCACAAGAACCTTTAGCTCACGATGTTGTGCTGAACATGACATCAAATTAAGCTAATCCCTTCTGGTCCAGATCCCTCTATTCCTTGCATATTCATGTGCTTATCTAAAAGTCCCTTAAACGCGCCCATCATATCTGCCTCCACCACTATTGCTGGAAGTGAGTTCCAGATGCCTACCACTCTCTGTGTAAAAAACTTGCCCCTCATATCTCCTTTGAACTTTCTCCTTTCACCTTAAGTGCACGCACCCTCATATTAGATCTTTCAACCCTGGGAAAAAGATTCTAACTATCAACCCTATCTATGCCTGGCACAATTTTATAGACTTCTATCAGGTCTCCCCTCAGTCTCTGCTGCTCCAGAGAAAACAACCCTAGATTGTCCAGCCTCTCCTTATAGCTCATACCATCTAATCCAGGCAGCATCCTGGTAAAGCTCTGGCTAAAGTCTCCACATCCTTCCTGCAACATGGCAATCAGAACTGAATTATCACTTCACATTTCAGAGACATGAAAGAAACATCTGCATTATTTGTTAACAATGTCGAGATATAGAAACACTATCTGTTCTACGAGCTTACTTCTAAAAAACATCTTCTTCCCTTCGTGGCCTCTAACAACAAGAATGATAAAAGCTACAATGCTGTAGAATGTCATCGCATCCAAGTTCCCTCCACAGGCCATCCTCACATGGTCAAACATTCTTCATAGTAGCTAAGCAAATAGTGGCACAATGGTGAGTAGTTAACACTGCTGTCTCACAGAACCAGAGAACCCGGTTTGATTCCTGGCTTGGATCACTGACTGTGTGGAGTTTGATGTGGACTGGGGTAAACATAGTAAGAAGTATCACAACACCAGGTTAAAGTCCAACAGGTTTATTTGGTAGCAAATGCCACTAGCCTTCAGGCCTCTGACCCTACATCAGACACCCGAAATCTGGTGGCATTTGCTACCAAGTAAACCCGTTGGACTTTAACCTGGTGTTGTGATACTTCTTACTGTGTGGAGTTTGCACATTGTGTTTCCTCCAAGTGCTTCAGTTTTCACTCATAGTCTGCAAGACATGCTGGTTAGCGTGCATTGGCCACGCTAAATTCTCCCTCAGAACAGGTGTTGGAGTGTGGTGACTAGGAGATGTTCATAGTAACTTCAGTGTTAATGTAAGACTTTTTGTGACACTAATAAATAAATAAATTTTGTTATTCAGAGGATTTCTACCTTATATCAATGTGACAGCATTGTCATCATGAAGACTGTATCCAGGTCCATATCTACCTTCTTGGGATCTTGGTCAGCAAATGTAGCCTTGTCAATGCTGTGCGTAAACATTGAATGAAACAAACACTGCCTTGGCCTTGATGTGTGCTTTGGGTTTGCATTTCGTGAATGCTTTCAGTTAAGAAGCCTCCTTTTCTATCAATATTGAATGTCTAGTGAAATTACAGGTGCATCAAATATGCCTGGGGACCATCAGGAAGCAATAACTGTGACACTCTACATGAGAAATCCAACCTCTGCGGCGCAATATAAGAAAAACTGGCCTCATTGAATTACAAGGGGAAATCTAATGGGGGAAGGCTGGGGTTGGGGTGGTGGGGTTATGCGATGAACATAAATGGCTTGCCATTTTTGGCTTTTGCTGTAATCTAAACCTTTCGATTGGATTATCTAGACTGAGAGGCATCCAGAATACTTTGTGCAACCCTATTAAGTCAACGTACAAGACTTAAAGTCATGCATCAAACACTGACTTTCGCTTTCCAGCCCAGCTATTTTATAATTGTCTCTATCCGTTGTTTCACTGTAAACCAAGTCAGAATGATTGAATTCGCCCAAATGTTGTTTTTTTTTCAAAAGAACAGAAAATCAATACTAATCTTTTAAATACCTCTTTTTTTTAATGGTTTGAGAAATTACCTGCTTTGTTTTCCTCATCTATTAGAGTCTGAGCTGTTGCTATAACAATGAGGTTAGATGGGGTCAAAGATGCCACTCGAAACGTGAATCTATCCAAAATCATTACAATTAATGCGGTATAGGAGAGTTTCTAAAGGGAGGTTCTTATTTCCAAGACACTTATGCCTCTACATAGAAGTGTTGTACCTCTTGCTAAAGGGATGGATGGATAATGCAGCTGTTTTGTGAAATTTGAAATATTTTAGATGCGCTACTGGACTGATCTTCCTGCTACCCTCTTCAACTCCAGATACAAAATTCCGACTCTTTGCAAACATGCTTGGAGCTTCGTCCACTTCTGTCTGTCCCTTTGAATGACAGGTTAGGACAGGGCAGTATTGTTGCAGGAGTATTGATCAGTTCTGGGTAACATATGGCTCCCAATCTTTATCTGATACAGAGCCATCTGATCCCTAAAGGAGGCCCTGCAGGCAGATATCTGATCTGTCTCTCTGCATTTTCACTGTCATTCCAACAGATTAGAACTGCGACATGTGCCTGACAAAGCTTTTCTGAGTCCTCCTCCAGAATTCTCCAAATGGGAATAATGCCCTGTCCAGAGTCTCATTCAACATCAAATGGGTATGAGTGTCCTCTGTAATTATTAGTGTATATAGGTAAAAAAAACTCTCCAGCCTTTAGAAACCAGGCAAAAAAAGGTCATGGCTGGCTGCATAATAGATAGTGGTGTCTATTAATAAAGGGTTGTGTTTTTTATTATATATCTGTTGGAGTAGAAACTACAGCCAGTGAATCTGAGTGAAAGTTAATTTATTAATCACAAGTAAGATTTAAGTTAACAATGCAATGAAGTTACGGTGAATTTGCCCTAGTCGCCATACTTCGGGTCAGTGCATCTAACCAGCACATCTTTCAGTCTCAGTAAATAGTCTCACAACAACAAAGTCCAACAGGTTTATTTGGTAGCATGAGCTTTCGGAGCATTGCCCCTTCATCAGGTGAGATCTTTCAGATTGTGAGAGGAAACCTACACAGACATGAGGAGAATATGCAAACGACACACACAGTGACCCAAGCCAGGAATTGAACCCAGATCCCTGGTGCTGTGAGGCAGCAGTGCTAACCACTGTGTCACCATGCCGCTTGGTGTCAAAGAGCATGGAATACATAACTGTTTTACAGGCAGGATATTGTTATAAAAAGTGGGAGCCATAAGAATTGTGTATTGTGCTAAAGATCGTGGTTTTGGGGGATTTAGCACAGGGAATTAGCACCCAATCCCATCATAGTAGGATCTTTGCTTCTAACCTGTTTGAGGAAGATTCTTTCTGTTTACAGAAAACATATTTTCAGATTTCCTTTTCCAATTTCAGATTTGTGGTGTCAGTTTTTTTTGTGTGATACAAGCCTCCTTTCCCTCGGATAACTTTATGAGCATCATCAAGGTGAGTTTCGGTTGTCTTTGCTTGCCTCCTCAGTGACAGCCAATCCATGTTTATGTTTCACCCATAATTAAACCCTCAACAGTCATAGACAGAGAGGCTTCAAGGATGGCTGGAGTGAGAATTGGGTGACACAGGAATATATAAATTAAGATTACTTGACAAAGATACACTTTGACATTTTCTGTGCTGAGAGAATTTAAAGTGCCCATGTACAATAGAAGAAATTGCATTGGAAAGAATATTATGTTGGTTCATAAGCAGTTGTAAAAATCGGATATAGGATTTAAAGATCATAAATAATTTTTTGGGTTTGGGTCATCCATTACTTGAATATGAATAGAAGATGCTGGAAACATACAGCAAGTCAGATAGAACTTAAATTATTATAAGATGCGTTTTTTTAAAAAAGGTAAGCGTATTGGCTTTTTATTAATCTCTGCTTGCTGTTAGTTCTTTATTTAAAAGGATCCAGTAGTTTGTGTTAACTAAGTTCAGCATAAAAAGAATATTCCTGCTGAGTGCTTATGGGTGACACTGTGACGCAGTGGTTAACACTGCTGCCTCACAGCGCCAGGGACACAGATTCAATTCTGGCATTGGGTGACTGTGTAGAGTTTGCGTATTCTCCCTGTATCTGCGGGAGTTTCTTCTGGGTGCTCTGGTTTCCTCCCACAGTCCAAAAATGTGTAGGTTAGGTTGATTGGCCATGCTAAATTGACCCTAGTATCAATTGACCCTGGGCCAGGTCACTGAGTGCCTTTAAGACAGAGATAGATAGGTTCTTGATTAATAAGGGGATCAGGGATTATGGGGATGAGGAAAAATATCAGCCATAATTGAATAGTGGAGTATACTTGCTGGGCCAAGTGGCCTAATTCTGTTCCTATGTTTTGTGGTCTTATAGTGTCAGGGTAAGTATGTGGGATTATGGGATAGGGCTTGGATGCGATTATGGTTGGTGCAGACTCAGTGGGCTGAATGGCCTCCTTCTGCACCATAGCGATTATATGAAAAGGATCCAATAATTTATGTTAACCAAGTTCAACATAAAAGGAATATCGTAAACTCGCTGTGTTTTTATGAATTATGCATTTTCACTGGTTGCTATGACTGCTGTCAATGCAGCACATGCACAATTGTAATGTCTTACTCCCTGATCTCACTGTCAGCAATGGAAGTGGGAATTCATTTCCCCATTTTCAGTATGATATTCATCCTCTCCATTTCATTCTTTGGTTTTTTTTTAAACCAAAATTCAAACTCGTAGCATTCTGACTGGGAACACGTGACTCTGTATGTGGGATGTTACATTTCCCAGTTTCCAATGTGAAAAAGAAAGTTGACATGACCATTTATCCACAGATAAAGTGCGAAAGACCAACATTTGCCTGCTGTTGAATATCAGTGGGGCAGCATAGTGACACAGTGGTTAGCACTGCTGCCTCACAGTGCCAGGAACCCAGATTTGATTCCTGGCTTGGGTCACAATCTGTGTGGAGTCTACATCTTCTCCCCAAGTCTGCGTGGGTTTCCTCCGGTTTCCTCTCACAGTCTGAAAGATGTGCTGGTTAGGTGTATTGACCCGAGTAGGCACTGGAGTGTGGCAACTTAGGGGAATTTCACAGTAACTTCATTGCAGTGTTAATGTAAGCCTTACTTTTGACTAATAAACTTTACAGTGGCAGTTTACCGTGTGATTGAAACTGGTTCTCTGATTCTGAAAACCTTATATTCCAACACTCCTCGGCCATTTGCAGATTAGCACTAATAATACAAAGGTTACAGAGAAAGGCGATGTGTGCCTCTGTTGCCTTTCAAGAACTGTGAGGCTTAAAAATATTTTTTAAAGCATCCCCAGCCTGATTCCAAAACCTCTGTGTTCATCTACAAAGAAATTGGACCTCCTGTTACAATAGCCATCGGCGCCTCTCTACATGAACAGTCTTTGAAGGAACTTTTTAGTAAATCTGGATCTCACACCAGCCATCTGATCTACAATTCCAGAATGAGATAAAGCTCCCTTCTTCACTGGACTCTCACAGACACAGGTGCTGTTAGTGATTCTGCTGTTGAATATTTATAGAGTGTGCTACCTTCTTTACTGAGTGAGTGGTGTGCCCCTGATATGGCATTTAGATTATTAGGGGTGAGTCTGTGAATAAATAATCACAGGATTAATTTAAAGACACAAAAGACTTCTGCTGGTGATTTATCCAAACACTGTTTGGCAAAAGCACCTCTTTACTATTTTAAACCATAAGCCACACTGATTATTTGAGGGAATTAGAACATAGAACAATACAGCACAGAACAGGCCCTTCGGCCTTCGATGTTGTGCCGACCAAAATAAAAAGCAATGCCCCTCCTAACTAAACCATTCCCTTCTCTTCCATATACTTATCAACTAACCTCTTAAACGCCACCAAACTTGGCGCATCTACAACAGCTGCAGGCAGGGCATTCCACTCCCTAATCACTCTTTGAGTAAAGAACCTACCTCTGATATCCGTCCTATAACTCATACCCCTTAATTTAAAGCTGTGTCCCCTCGTGCTAGCTTTCTCCATCCTAGGAAAAAGGCTATCACTGTCCACCCTATCTAAACCTCTAATCATCTTATATGCTTCAATAAGATCCCCTCTTAGCCGCCTCCTTTCTAACGAAAACAACCTCAAATCCTTCAACCTCTCTTCATAGGACCTGCCCTCCATACCAGGCAACATCCTGGTAAACCTCCTCTGTACCCTCTCCAATGCCTCCACATCTTTCTTATAATGTGGCGACCAGAACTGCACACAATACTCCAAGTGCGGCCGCACTAGAGTTTTGTACAGCTGCAACATGATGCTGCGGCTCCTAAATTCAATCCCCCTACCAATAAAAGCTAAGACTCCATAAGCCTTCTTAACAACTTTATCCACTTGACTGCCTACTTTCAGGGATCTATTGACACATACACCAAGATCCTTCTGTTCCTCAACACTATTAAGAGCCCTACCATTAGCCCTATACTCTACACATTTATTGTTCCTGCCAAAGTGCATTACCTCACACTTTTCCACATTAAACTCCATTTGCCACCTCTCGGCCCAGCTCTGCAACTTGTCCAAGTCACTCTGTAAACTAAAACACCCCTCTTCACTATCTACCACACCACCAACTTTAGTATCATCTGCAAATTTACTGATCCATCCCTCAATACCCTCATCCAGATCATTTATAAAAATTACAAACAGCAGGGGCCCCAAAACAGACCCCTGAGGCACACCACTCGTCACCGAACTCCACGATGAATATCTCCCATCAACCACCACCCTCTGTCTTCTATCTGCCAGCCAATTCCTAATCCAATTAGCTAAATCACCCTCTATTCCACACATCTGCATTTTCTGTAGAAGTCTTCCATGGGCCACCTTATCAAAAGCCTTACTAAAGTCCATATATACTACATCAACCGCCTTACCCCCATCCACCTCTCTGGTCACTTTCTCAAAAAACTCAATGAGGTTAGTAAGGCATGACCTACCCTTCACGAAACCATGCTGACTATCCCCAATCAATTCATTTCTCTCTAAATAACTATAAATCCTATCCCTAATAATTCTCTCCAATACCTTGCCCACAACAGAAGTAAGACTCACTGGCCTATAATTCCCAGGAAGGTCTCTCTTCCCCTTCTTAAACAATGGGACCACATTCGCCATCCTCCAGTCCTCCGGAACCACACCCGTAACCAACGAGGACCTGAAGATCAGAGCCAGAGGCTCTGCAATCTCCTCTCTTGCCTCCCAGAGAATCCTAGGGTAAATCCCGTCCGGCCCAGGGGACTTATCCAACTTCAAACCCTCGAGAATTTCTAACACATCCTCCCTATCTACTACAATACTCCCCAATTTGCAACCCTGTACCTCAGTGCTCTCCACAGCTACATTTCCAGCACTCTGCGTGAATACCGAAGAGAAATATTTATTCAGTGCCTCACCAATCTCTTCAGGCTCCACGCACAACTTCCCACTGCTGTCTATGACTGGCCCTAATCTTGCCCTAACCAATCTTCTATTCTTAACATATCGAAAGAAAGCTTTAGGATTCTCCTTAATCCTATCAGCCAACATCTTCTCGTGTCCCCTCTTAGCTCTCCTCAATTCACTTTTTACCTCCTTCCTAGCTAATCTATAGCTATCCATTGCACTACCTGAGCCTTCAAGCCTCATCCTGACATAAGCCTCCTTTTTCTTCTTAACCAGCAAATCAACTCTTTTCGTACACCAAGGCTCTCTTACTCGTCCATTTCCTCCCTGCCTGACAGGGACATACTTATCAAGGACTCGCAGCAGCTGCTCCTTGAATAAGCACCACATTCCAGATGTTCCCAGTCCCTGTAGTTCCTAGTCCAATCTATGCACCCTAATTCTCTCCTGATGGCCTCATAATTACCCTTCCCCCAGCTATAACTACAGCCCCCAGCTTCATGCCTATCCCTGTCCATCACTAAGGTGAACGTAACCGAATTGTGGTCACTATCACCAAAATGTTCACTAACTTCCAAGCCTAACACCTGGTCTGGCTCATTGCCCAGCACCAAATCCAATGTAGCCTCACCTCTAGTTGGCCTATCTACATACTGAGTCAAAAAACCTTCCTGCACACTCTGTACGAAAACTGACCCCTCTAACGAGCTAGAGCTATAGCTATTCCAATCAATATTAGCAAAGTTAAAGTCCCCCATCACAATTACCCTACTACTTTCACTCCTAATCAGAATTGACTTCGCAATCCTTTCCTCAACCTCTCTAGAACTATTAGGAGGTCTGTAAAAGACTCCCAACAGGGTGACCTCTCCTCTCCTGTTTGGAATTGTGGGGTTTTGATTTGTCTCACCACCACCCCCTGGCCTGAAAACCAAGCTTATGCCTGAAACGATTGGACCAGGGCAAGAATTTTCCAACCTTGCCCATGGTCGGGATTCTCCCGTCCCCTCCGATATCTTATGAACGGTATTTTGGCAGAGAGCCAATTTCCCCGTTCTTGCAGGCCATGGTGGTGGAGAGAACGTGATTGGAGAATCCCGACCCAGGTATTCTTGTGTAAAATTTCTAACGCAGCGCATTTAAAGCTCTGAACTTTTCCTTTTGGACACACTTATGGATATTCTCAGGCTTGCTAGGAGCACTAATCATTTGATCCTTTACCCTAGACATATTTCAGACACTTTCTTAAGGGCGCCACCCAATCCACGCTGATCATGAACAGGTGTTCCACAAGCTCCTGAATAAGGTATACCGGCTTTGCTTTATCCACACATCCTGGCTTACAATGTTTAATTGCTTTACCCTAGTGCGTTGCTGTTTTGACTCCAACATTGCTGTAACAATAACATGCGGCGGAATTAAATGAAAAAGATTCAAAGTGCCAAACCACCGGGAAATCTAGAGGGAATTGCGCCAGTTATCTAGACGAGCTGTCTAGATTATTTCAAAACAGTCCATGGGAGATTTGGTTTGAAGAGATCTTGCAATGGAATGGCCAGCCCAGTCCAGCTAAGGTTTCAGTCCTCCTTGTATTTTCTGTGGATCATGTCTGTCTCTCTCGCTGATGTAGTGTCCTTCTTGTCCGAGGATTGATGATCATGGTCTTTGCCATGGTGGTACCATGGGACAGAATGAGGTGACCTCAGCATGTATAGGGCTGTTGGTATTGTTCTGGGCCAGAGTCTAGCCATTCGAGCTAACTGACCCCTAGATATTGGGCGGCATGGTGGCACAGTGATTATCACTACTGCCTCTGAGGGACCTGGGTTCAATTCCGACCTCGTGTGACCGTCTGTGTGGAGTTTGCACATTCCCCTCATGTCTACATGGGTTTCCACCGGCTGCTCCGGTTTCCTCACACAGTCCAAAGGGTGTGCGGGTTAGGTGGATTGACTGTGCTAAATTGCCCCTTCTTGTCCCAAGATGTGTAGGTGGGATGGATTAGCTGAGGTAAATGTATAGGGTTATTGGGATAGGGCAGCGGAGAGTTGCCTGGATAAAATACTACTGAAGTGGAGATGCTAGCGTTGGACTCAGGGAAACACAGTAAGAACTCTCACAACATAAGGTTAAAGTCCAGCAGGTTTATTTTGTAGCAAAAGCCTCTAGCTTTTGGAGCCATGCTCCTTCAAGGAGACTCCTTACTAAGGTACTCCTAGCAGATAGTTGATGCAGACTTGATGGGCCGAATGGCTTTCTTCTGCACTGAAGGGATCTTATGATTTAAGAAAGTGTTGCCTTTGATGCTTTATCTAATGCATCCCCATTAATCAGCACCATTGCTAACAAATTAATTTTCACTCATCTCATTGTTTGTGTGATCTTATGGGCACATTTTGAGTTTGTCTATACAACAACCATTATACTTGAAAGCGTTTGACAGGCTTAAAATATATTTCTAAGAGGCACGAGGGGGCGCTCAGTAATTGTTACTGTTTTTCAAGGTACGTTAATTTTCATTCGACTAGAATATCCCAACCATACAATTCACTTCTGCACAGTTTGAACCTGTTGCTTTAACCAGTGACGTCAAATTTGTTTCCAGCTCGAACTCCTATTCACTGTTTGAAGCAACTGTATACGAGATAGATAGATTTCTTTTAAAAGCCACTATCTATGTTTATCTGGGGGGAGGTGATGGCCAAGTGGTATTATCACTAATCCAGGAACTCAGCTAATGTTCTGGGGACTGGGGTTTGAATCTCGCCACAATAGATGGTGGAATTTGAATTCCAAAAAAAATCTGGAATTAAGAATCTACTGATGACCATGGAACCATTGTCGGAAAATCCTATCTGAGTTTACCAATGTCCGTTAGGGAAAGAAATCTGCTGTCCTTATATTGTCTGGCCAACATGTGTTGTTCAGAGCTACAGCACTATGGTTAACTCTTAACTGCACTCAGCTGTATCAATCAGGGGCAACTAGGGATGGGCAATAAATGCTGGCCAACCAGTAATGCTCACATCCCACGAATGGATAAAATATTGAGGTGATGATACATTTCTGCTGCATTACTGATGAGCTCGCTTATTTGTTTAAGGTTTTCCAGTCTCTCATAGTAATGAAGCCAATTTTTGTTCCCTTTGATTTAAGAGTGGTTCTAAGAGTAATTTTGTGATTGGTGCATTGCTGATTCGTTGTCTAACAGGTCTAACCCCTCCTTCCTCTGTTGGATTAGTTTGTGTTTTTAAATTAATAATTAATTGTGATGGATTCCGGTTACAATTTGCTGGTTTTAATGCACCGACTATGGAATAAATCTCTCTCACATTCTAGTTCTCAGACTCATTCCCATCCAACTAAAGTGCATGTCATCCAGGTTTAGTCCAGATTTATGCTTTGAATTAAAGTTCCTCAGTGTAAATGGTAAACTAATGTTTACACATTCACCGTGGGGCGGCACAGTGGTCAGCGCTGCTGCCTCACAGCACCAGGGACCTGGGTTCGATTCCCGGCTTGGGTCACTATCTGTGGAAGTTGCATGTTCTCCTCATGTCTGAATGGGTTTCCTCTGATTTCCTCCCATAGTCCAAAGATGTGCAGGTTAAGTTAGTTGCCTCTTACTGGCTTGGGCTGTAAGTGTTAGAGCAATTAGCAGCATAATTATGTGGGATTTTGGGGAAAGAGCCTGGGTGGGATTGTGCTGGTCCAATGGGCCAAATGGCCTCCTTCATCACTGTAGGGATTCTGTGATTCCATGCCACATAAAGATAACTATTCTCTCCTAGTGTCTGATATAACCAAAGTAAAGCAAATAAATTGGAATCCAATTAGTTACCGACCTCTTTTCAGCATTTTGTAGACTCCAATAGCACTATGGGTACGCCTATATCTCAGAGACGGTTCAAGAAGGCACAGTGGCACAATAATGTTACTTCACGGTGCCAGAAGACCTGGGTTCGATTCCCGGCTTGGGTCACTGTGTAGAGTTTGCATGTTCTTCCCATTTCTGTGTGGGTTTCCCCCTGTGCTCCAGTTTCCTCCCACAGTCCAAACATGTGCAGGTTAGGTTGATTGACCATGCGTCAGTTAAAGAGATTAGTGGGGTAAGTATGTGGGGTTATAGGGATAGAGCCTGGGTGGGATTGTTGTCAGTGCAGACTCGATGGGCTGAATAGCCTCCTTCTACACTGTAGTGTCTCTACGATTTCTATGCAGGCAGCTCATCACCATCTTCTCAAGGACAATTAGAGATGGGCATTAAATGCTGGTTTAACCAGCAATATCAACATGCTATAAAAGAATTTTTTAAAAGTTCCTTGTTACTGCCAATGATGTATACAGGCTCAGCATATAACTGAAGGTCAGCCTGGGACATAGCGAAAGAAACACTTGCATTCATATAGTACCCTTTGCAACCACATGGCATCCCAAAGTGATTTACAGCCAATGAAATACTTGTGAAATGTAGTCACTATTGTCACAATGGAAGGGCGGCAGCCAATTTGTACACAGCAAGCTCCCACAAACAGTGCTGTGATAATCACCAGAAAATCCATTTGAGTGATGTTGGTGGAAAGCAGCACCTCTGACACTGTGGCTCTCCCACAGTTGCTGCTGTGTTGTGTCAGCCTAGATTTTGTACACTAACCACTCATCACCATCTGGCTAAAGTGGCACAAATGCTACCCAATGAGTCAAAACTAACAGTGGGAGTGAGTTCTTAACTAATTCAAAATGCAACCATTTGTAGAAGGTGGCACTTTGTTAGCACTGCTGCCTCACGGCACCAGACACCTGAGTTCAGTCAAAGCAAAATACTGCAGATGCTGGAATCTAAAACAAGAACAGAAAATCCTGGAAAATCTCAGCAGGTCTGACAGCATCTGTGGGGAGAGATTAGAGCTCTAATATAGAGCTCTATTCCCTCTCCAAAGCTGCTGAGGCCTGCTGAAATATTCCAGCATTTTCTGTTTTTGACCCAGATTCGGTTCCTCAGGTTGGGTTACTATCTGTGTGGAGTCTGCACATTTTCCCTGTGTCTGCATGCGTTTTCTCCGGGTGCTCCGGTTTCCTCCCACAGTCGAAAACACATGCTGGTTACATGCATTGGCCATGCTAAGTTTTCCCTCAGGGTACCCAGACAGGCACTGGAGTGTGGCGACTAGGAGATTTTCACAGTGTTGTAATGTTAACATAAGCCAACTTGTGACACTAATAAAATAAATAAACTTCAAAGTTAAAATCGGGCCTATTATGACTGTAAATTTAGGGGTATAGCTTTTAGAGGCGAAATGAGAATTAGCAACATTGAGTAGAAATTGGCTGTTGTTAAGGGTGGCACAATGGTTAGCACTGCTGCCTCACAGACCCGGGTTCAATTCCAGCTTTGAGTGATTGTCTCCCCATGTTTCTGCATGGGTTTCCTCCGGGTGCTTTGGTTTCCTCCCATACTACAAAGATATGCAAGTTAGGTGGACTGGCCATGGTAAATTGCTCTTTCGTGTCCAAAGATGTGTAGGTTAGGGGGATTAATGGAGTAAATACATGGGGCTACTGGGTTTGGACACATATCCTGCAACATACCCTGACAGACAGTCAGTGCACACTCAATGGCCTGAATGGTCTCCTTCTGCACTGTAGGGATTCTACAAATGCATCTGATCTGGGAAAACCCATAAATCCATTCATAGCGCAAAATGTATAGTCTTTCTTTTGCATTGAGATTGAATTGCTACATGCTTGGAAATTGTGCTCACTACGTAGGTTCCTGTAACTGGATCTCACTTTCTCCAGAAGAGAGACAGCTTTGTGAAATGCAGTAATAACCAATCCAAAATTTTGAGTGAGGTTGAAGTCTTTGAGTAAAGCCATTATTGAACACGCTGAAAGGATCAAAAGGCAGTTTCACATTAAGATTAGTCACTAATTTTGCAACATGCATTTTTAATTATACAACAAACCTTCTTTCCCTTAGTAAATAGATTGAGGGGACACTTTCTGGGGAAAAAAGTCACTTAATTAGCATATTTGATTCAACATTGTGTTTCTGTGACTGCATTAGAGTTAAAATGAATAAATTAAAATCAAAATGAATAGACTTGCTTACTGGCAAATTAAGTGGATGAAATTCAGACTGAATCTTAAATCGCAATGAATAAATTTGTAAATAAGTCAACCTTGTGCAGAGAACTTGAAATGAGGTGAGACAGATTTGGTGAGTGCGACAGAAATTATTATAGAGAATTATAGAATAAAGTCCTACTTGATCTTTGCAATCTCTTCCAACCTTATATCAGTAAAAAGTCTCACAACACCAAGTGAAAGCCCAACCATTTCTCAGCCTTTCGGCTAAGTTCAAGTGTAGTTTTGCTGTCCTGTACTTGGTTGAAGCCATGAGGTTACATTGAGGCTTCATTTGAAACAATTTTTTAAAGTGGCATCTCAGCCTTTTCGCTAAGATGCAATTGAAATCAAGCCTTGGAGGAGGTGCAAAGCCTGCTCCAATTGGCTTGGATCACATAAATGATGCCCAAGACAGGAAGTGGCCAGTCTGTTTTCTCAGCGTGGATCAGGAATGTCTCACTGGTTGAGATTTTGAATTGGGAATATAAACAAAAAAAAACAGGTTTATTTGGAGTCACAAGCTTTCAGAGTGCTGTTCCTTCATCAGGTGAATGGAGAGATAGGTTTCACAAACACATCATATATAGACAAAGACACAATTGCAAGACAATGGTTGGAATGCGAGTCTTTACAGGTAATCAAGTCTTTACAGGTACAAACAATGCATCAAATCTTGACAGGTATAGATGGTGCCAACCCCTTCACTCACCTGTTGAAGCAGCTGCGCTTTGAAAGCTTGTGATTCCAAATAAAGCTGTTGGACTTTAACTGGTGAAATTTCTTACTGTACCCATCGCAGTCCAACAGCGGCATCTCCACATCATAACCTTATATCAGTTTGATGTAATCTTCAGCTCTCCAGTCCTGGCCATTTTGTGTTTGACTGAATCTCATTGTTGTAGCCAGAGACATCCGTATGCTAATCTTCCAATTTGCAACACCCTTCCCAAACTTTTTTCCTTTCTCCTTAACACGTCAGTTCTGAAAATTTTCTATCATTTCATTAAAGGAAAACTTTCACAAATCTTGCAGTCTCTGTTTCTTTCTAATTTATTTCATTTTCTCTCTCGCCTTTGCACCCCCCCCCCCGCCCCCCCAGCCTTAAATTACAAGGGACGTTTTCCAAGCTATGATGCTCATTGTGGGTTTAGTAGTGCTCGAGTGTTGACTTTGTAGTATGACCCCTCAGTGTGCTGCCTGAAATATACCACACAGGAAATATACACTAAATATCAGTAATAAATCTGTGTCATTGCCGATGGGGAGTTAAGAGCAAGTGTATTAATTAGGAAACGTGGGGTTAGAGGTGGGGGGATTAACAGAGTTGGACATACAGATGTAATTCAATACCCATCCTGTCCATTAATTTTATATTTCCTGATGAATTTTCTGAATGGAAAGAATTAAAGGGGATCATTTAAATTTTTTAAAATATTCGTTCATGGCTGTCACTGGCTGGTCAGCAATTGTTTCCCATCCCTAGTTGTCCTTGAAGGGCATTTGAGAGTTAACCACATTGCTGTGATTCTGGAGTCACATAGGTCAGACCAGGTAAGGATGGCAGATTTCCTTCCCTAAAGGACATTTGTGACCCAGATGGCTTTTCCTGACAATCAGCAATGGTTTCATGGTCGTCAGTAGATTCTTAATTCCAGATATTAATTCCAGATAAATCTGCGGGATTTGAATACAAGCCCCAGAGTATTGGCTGAGATTCTGGATAAATAGGCTAGTGATAATATCACAAGGCAATTCTCTCCCCCCTTGTAAATAATGAAATGTTATTTTCCCCTGTGTGTGTTATTTGGAGGACAGATTAATCTGAGGCAACTCAACTTTAAAAGATAGTGCTGGAAATACTCTGCAGCATTTGCAGAGAGAGAGAGAGAGGGCACAGTTAATGTTTTGAGTCCAATATGACTCTTCTTCAGAACTGAAGGTGAACAATGTTGAAATAACAGCAGGTAAGATCTCCACAAGTCTTGGTGTCCCAACTCTGCCATGGGTGGCACAGTGGTTAGTACTGCTGCCTCATGGTGCCAGGGGTGTGGGTTCAATTCCCAGCTTGGGTCACTGTCTCTGTTGAGCTTGCATGTTCTCCCCGTGTCTGTGTGGGTTTCCTCTGGGTGCTCCAGTTTGCCCCCATACTCCAAAGATGTGCAGGTTAGGTTAACTGGCCATGCTGAAATGCCACTTAGTGTTGGGGGATTAGCAGAGCAAATACACAGGGATAGGGCCTAGTTGGGATTGTTGTTGGTGCAGGCTTGATGGGCTGAATGGCCAGTTTCTGCATTGTAAGCTTCTATGATTAACCAATATGACTAATGGTGCATAAATTGGCTGCCTTGTTTGCCAAAATAAAGTATCTGGACATTGGAATTATCTGGACATTGAAGGCAGGATTTTCCAGCCACTGCTTGCTACAAAATTGGAAAATCTCACTTGCAGTCAATGGACCCTTACGTGGTCCGTAACCTCCCCCACCATCCCACTCCCTCCTTCCCCTGTCTACTACAATCCCCAGGGCAGGTGGAACAGGAAAATTCCCCCCTGAAAGTACATCATTGGCTGTGAAGCTATTTGAGATGTCCTTAGGATGCTCAAGGTTCTATATAAATGCAAGTTCTTTCATTCTTGCAGTAAAGACCTAAGCGCACAGGGAGGCACAAAGGATGTTGTGGAGATTTACTGATTTGGGAAGAAATCCATTTCTGCCAATTGACTTAACAGTGACTTATGCTATAAATATCGACAGTACGTGTGAAGCAATGAGATCAGGGATTTGTAGTTACACAGCTTGTTCACATGCTTGTCAATTGGGACATTTATAGACTCCTGTACAATTGTACTCAGATGTATGTGGACATATAAAGATTCTGGAAACCTGACTGTAAATTTAAAGTATTAGCATCAACAAGTTAAACATGGATAATGGTTAGAGCGTATCCTCCAATTTTTGTTACCACTAGACTTCATAATTCCAATTGGCTGCTCTCCCCCATACCAATAAATTGGATATCATCTAAAACTTTGACGTCTGTGTCTTGACTTGCACTGTCCCATTCACCTATCACTCCTCACTGACCTGCATTTGTTTCAGTACAACAACACGTCCCTTTTGACATTCTTATTCTGGTCTTCAAATCTCACCATCCCTCCCTGATCTCTGCAATCATCTCCATGCCCATAATCCTTTGTGATCAATACATTCGGGCAACTTCAGTCTCAAGTATCTTGAAGTTAATTCTTTCTAACAAAGGCCTTTAGCTGCCTAGATCCAGAACTCTGAAATTTCCTCCCTAAACATCTCTGTCTCTCTACCTCACTTTCTTCTTTTATGATGTGGAGATGCAGGTGTTGGACTAGGAGGGGCACAGTAAGAAGTCTCCCAACACTAGGTTAAAGTCCAATAGATTTATTTGGAATCATGAGCTTTTGGAGCGCTGCTCCTTCATCAGGTGAGTGGAGAGTAGGTTCACGAACACGGCATGTATAGACAAAGACACAATTGCAAGATAATTACAGATTGGAATGTGAAGAATGGTTAGAGTGCGAGTCTTCACAGGTAATCAAGTCTTTACAGGTACAGACAGTGCGAGTGGAGAGAAGGATAATCACAGGTTAAAGAGGTGTGAATTCTCTTAAGCCAGGACAGTTAATAGGATTTTTCAACCCAAGCCGATCTGTAACTATCTTGGAATTGTCAATATATATCCGTGTTTGTGAACCTACTTCTCCACTCACCTAATGAAGGAGCAGCACTCTGAAAACTCGTGATTCCAAATAAACCTGTTGGACTTTAACCTGGTGTTGTGAGATTTCTTACTGTTCTTCTGTCAGGCCACTCCTTCAATGGCACTACTAACTGTGACTAAATATATTCCTGAAGGTTTCATCACAGGACCTGACTAATATATGTGACAATAATAAATTAAATCAGATCAAATCATTCTAAATGAAGGATATTACTCATTTGCATGACTTGCAATTTATCTTTCATTTCTTATATTTTTGACTGCTTTCAAGAAAGGAGTGCAATGCTTCAAGTTATTAGCTTGGATCTTGTTTGTCCCTCTTGTTGGATTTTGAATTTGGTTTTCAGAGCAAGCAAAGTGATGGATTAATGATTTGCCCAGTCCACTCTGAGGATTGACTTAGTAACTTTAAAAATGGAGTAAAAAAAATTCTTTTAAATCCTGCTTAATGTTTTAACATTTATGTTTCTTATTCTTGTTCTTTTGTTTGTCTTAATATTAATTACATATTATTGTTTTCCAATCCCAGAGGCATTATTTAGTTCTGTTCATTTTTTTTCTTGTCATTTCACTTTCTGAATTACAGTAAGAAGTCTCACAAGACCAGGTTAAAGTCCAACAAGTTTGTTTGGTAGCACGAGCTTTTGGAGCATTGCCCCTTCATCAAGTGAGTGTTTTGTAAACTTGTTTCAGAAATAAACTAATTGTTCTATCTTTGCAAGGTGACAAAGCTACTTTTGAACATACTGACTCAGATCCCTCATTACCCTCCCATCCTCAGTGACACCCCAGTCCTGCATATTTTGCCCCCTCCCCACTGACACGCAAGCCCCAATGAATTTGCCAATTCCTCCCCCCAAGTTTATAACAGCAAAGCTGGATATTGCTGGGCAGAGGTTGCCAACCCTGAGACTGTATCCAGCTGTGGTATCATCTCACAAATCCAGTTAAAAAGTCGCTTCTCTCTCAGTTGCTCTCTCCAGTGAACTAATTGCTATTCAGTTCCCTCTATTTATTTCCTGGGTATAGCTATTTTTCTCTCTCTCTCCTGGTCATACCTTTTTGTCATTTCCCTCTCTATTGGTGGCACGGTGGTGCAGTGGTTTGCACTGCCGTCTCAGTGCCAGGGATCCAGGTTCATTTCTTGTCTGTGGGAGTCTGCTTGTCCTCCCTGTGTTTCCTCCGGGTGCTCTGGTTTCCTCCCGCAGTCTGAAAGACGTGCTGGTTAGGAGCATTGGCCATGCTAAATTCTCCTTCAGCGTACCCGAACAGGTGCCAGAGTGTGAGGATTAAGACACTTTCACAGTAACTTCATTGCAGGATTAATGTAAGCCTGCTTGTGATATATAAACACTATTTTGATTTGATTATTGTCACATGTATTAGTATCCAGTGGAAAGTATTGTTTCTTGTGCGCTATACCATTCATAGAGTGCAGAATGAGGTGTAACAGTCATAGCTAGGGTGTAGAGAAAGATCAACTTAATGTGAGTAGGTCCATTCAAAAGTCTGATAGCAGCTGGGAAGAAGCTGTTCTTGAGTTGGTTGGTACTTAACTCAGACTTTTGTATCTTTTCCCAATGGAAGAAGACCATTGTTTTGTGCTTAGTCTCCTCCTCAATAACTTATATGTTATCTATGATATCCCCCTGTGTTTTAACTCACTTCATTCTATAGAGATATGACTGGTCGCCTTTTGTGTTGTCCCATACCCTTTTAACCCTCACTGGTCAAACATTTCCACGGTTTAATTTTTTCCCTGATTATCTGTTGCCCCCCTCCCCTTCCTCTTGTTTTTGACCGTCCCTCCCTCATCCCCTCTCTTTATTCCCACAGAGACGGGAAAGAAAAACCCTCCTGATCTTGCCCTGACTCATAGCGTCACCACGAGTCTTATCTGAGAATTTCCCCGGCAACCGCCTCTAATCTCTAATTAACTTTTCGACCGATGATGAACAGCATCCAACCAGGAGCAGAATGGGGGCAGCGTATGTGTGTGAGAGAGAGACAGGAGGAGAGAGAGAGACACACACACAGCACACTAGACTAACAAAATAAACCCAGCCTGGATACAAGGGGAGCTGCTAACTGGTGTGGAAAAAAATAACTCTTAAAAGGACAACTAGACTGGATGAAGGATGTTTTCACTCAAGGGATCCTGCACATTATTGGTCCTGTTACTGAACGAAGGTAAGGTTTTTTTTATATATGAAGGACGAGACAGAGGGGTGGAAAGTTTTGAGAGATTAAGCTGCACTGTGGAAAATTAACCCTCTGAAACTGACACATAAGTGGATTTCATTATGTGGAACAAACTTTGAAATAGCAAGGGATTTTTTAAAATAATATTTCGACTGCACGTTGCTTTAATTTGCCAAGAATTTTGATAGTTTTTTTGTTTGCTTTGGGCTCTCTTTTATTTGTGTCATGCTTTCTTCTCGTTGGGAAATAATAAAAAGTTCATTTCATGAGTTTGAAGTGGAAGTTTCAGATTTTTGATGCCGCGGGAATTATTATAACGCTTCCCCAGTACACACACACACACGCACACGCGAGATATAACAGTGAACAAGCAAGTTGTGGGTGTTAAGAGAACAGAAAAGTCTCTCGCCGCCTCCCTCTCCTGCTGGTTGCTGAGATTTCTCTCCCTCTGAATGTCAGTAAAGATACGCCGCGGTGGGTATAAGTTAGCGGGACTGGGAAGACGGTACCTATGGTTCAGAACCCATCACATATAATTAGATTTCCCGGGGGTGGCGGGGGAGCATGAGAAACAATTTTTAAATCCCCAGCTCCCCACCCAGAGTGGAGTGCAGTCAGATAAGAGTGTTTGATCCATCTCTGTACTGTGTGTGCAATCAGATTCAAGGCTATCTCCCCATGAACGTAGCTTCAAGCGCGCACACACAAAAAAAGGATATGTAAGGACTCAGTGAATGAATGACTGGTGTTGACCAGGAGCGGTGAAGTGTATCAGTCCCAGATTAGCTGTCAGCTCAGGCAGGAGGTGTCAGATTCAGGGGATGGAAATTGAACTAGAAAGTACTGGAGATGCAGAATGGAAGCCAGGAAGGAGATTTTGGTGTCTGGGGTGTAAGAGCCTTCTGGATAGTTTAGTTGAAGATTCTCCAACTTCCCATTTCCCTCCATAGATATTGAGGGCTTTATGGGCAGCATGGTGCCACAGTGGTTAGCACTGCTGCCTCACTTTACCAGGGACCCGGTTTCAACTCCCAGCTCGGGTCTCTGTCTGTGTGGAGTTTGCACGTTCTAGCCTGTATCTACGTGGGTTTCCTCCGGGTGTTCTGGTTTCCTTCCACAGACCAAAAATGTACGGGTTCGGTGGATTGGCCATACTAAGTTGTCCCTGAGTGTCAGCGGGTCTGGCTAGGTTAAATGCATTGGGGTTATGGGGATAGGGCCTGGATGGGATTGTTGTCAGTGCAGACTAATGGGCTGAATAGCCTCTTCCTCCACTGCAGGATTCTATGACTTTTGGTATGTTTTCATAGAAATCATAGAATCCTACAGTACAAAAGCAGGCCATTTGGCCCATCGAATCTGTACTGACCACAATCCCACCCAGGCCCTATCCCCATAACTCCATGCATTTACCTTAGCTAGTTCCCCTTTCACTAAGGGGCACTTTAAACACGATCAATCTTCCCTGCATTGTTTCATTTCGATTCTTAGCCTTGGCTGGTTTGTTTGAGGATTCCTGTTAACGTGGGAATAGGCTCATCAATGCCCTGTCTGGCTGTGGGAGGGTTTAATCGGTTGCGCGTTAAATCAATAGTAAAATAATTCTTGCCTTTCTGTATTGTTAATGATTCCCGGTGGCAGGTAGAGCCAGTGTCTGTCACTGCCGGGGAGGGAATGCGAATTGTGCACTGCCTGTTTGCGAATGGACTGTGAAGGTTAGTGTTGGCTGTGATGCATGTTGATTATAGAAAGGACCTTGTATCGGATGTGATGCATTGGAGCAGATTACAGAGCCGGTTGTTGGTGTGTCAGAGGCTGATGAATCCAGGAGGCCATCAGGATTCTGCTGATGTGCAAGCTCTGGGACTGAACATGTCACACCCTATTGCATTACCTCTGCTGTTGTGTACTGATTTAAAAGAAAAGATGCTTATCATTTTCCTTTGGATATCTGACACCACAACTGAAATGAGGGCAATTGTTGCGGCAAATTGTTCTTTCAAAGTGCAATACTGGAAAGTGTTCTTGAGCATGAAGTTGTGGGGGGGGCGGGGGGAGGAGGTGGGGTAGTTTCTTGTAAGATAAAGGTGCACAGTGTTACGGGTAATGTATTAGCATGGATAGAGGATTGGTTAACTAACAGAAAGTAAAGAGTCGGGGTAAATGGGTGTTTTTCTGTTTGGCAATCAGTGACTAGTGGTGTGCTTCAGGGATCAGTGTCGGGACCGCAACTTTTTATGATTTGGTGTTGGGGACCAAGTGTAGTGTGTCAAAATTTGCAGATGACACTGAGATGGGTGGAAAAGCAAAGTGTGCAAAGGTTGCTGAAAGTCTGCAAAGGGATATAGATAATCTAAGTGAGTGGGTGAGGATCTGGCAAATGGAGTACAACGTTGGTAATTGTGAAGTATCCATTTTGGCGGGAATAACAGCAAAATGGACTATTATTTAAATGGTAAAAAATTGCAGCATGCTGCTGTGCAGAGGGACCTGGGTGTCCTTGTGCAGGAATTTCAAGGAGTTGGTTTGCAGGTGCAGCAGGTAATTAAGAAGGCAAATGGAATTTTGTCCTTCACAACTAGAGGGATGGAGTTTAAAAATAGTGAGATTATGTTGCATAAGGCGCTGGTGAGGCCACACCTGGAGTACTGTGTACAGTTTTGGTCTCCTTACTTGAGAAAGGTTATACTGGCACTGGAAGGGGTGCAGAGGAGATTCACTAGGTCGATTCTGAGAGAGTTGGCCTATGAAGACAGACTGAATAGAGGCTATACTCATTGGAATTCAGAAGAATGAGGGGAGATCTCATAGAAACTTATAAGATTATGAAGAGAATTGATAAGATAGAAGCAGGGATGTTATTTCCACTAGCAGATGAAACTAGATCTAGGGAGCATAGCCTCAAAATAAGAGAAAGCAGATTTAGGACTGAGTTGAGGAGGAATTTCTTCACACAAAGGGTTGTGAATCTGTGAAATTCCCTGCACAGTGAAGCAATTGAGGCTACCTTATTAAATGTTTTTAAGGCAAGGATAGATACATTTTTGAATAGTAAAGGAATTAAGGGTTATGGTCAGCAGGCGGGTAAGTGAAGCCAAGTCTATGAAAAGAAAGCCATGATCTTATTGAAAGGCTTCAGGGGCCAGATAGTTTTTATGTTCTTATATCTCAGAGGGGGCATCGGTAACCAAAATAAGAAATGATTATTTGCATTTATATTGCAACCTTAGGATGCCATAGAATACTTCAAAGCTAATGAAGTACTCCAGAAGAGTTAGCATTGTTATAGTTATTGTTATTGCTAGAAAATGTATGTGCACAGTAAGCTTCCGCAAGCAGCAATGAATTAAATGACCAGATGACCTGTGTTGGAGATATTAGTTTAGAGATCAATATTGACCAAGACACTGGGAGAATTTCCCCACTCCTCTCCAGGGCACTCTGATTCAAAATCATAGAATCCCAATAGTCAGGAGGGGGCCATTTGGCCCATTGAGCCTGCACCAACAACAATCCCACTCATCCCTGTAACTCCACATATTTCTCATGGATGGCACGTTGGCATTGCTGTCTCACGGCGCCAGGAATCTGGGTTCGATTCCCGGCTTGGATCACTTTCTGTGTGGAGTCTGCGTGTTCTCCCCATGTCTGCGTGGCTTTCCTTTGGGTGCTTCAGTTTCCTCCCACAGTCCAAAAGACGTGCTGGTTAGGTGCATTGACCCAAACAAGCGGTGGACTGTGACTTCTAGGGAATTTCAGAGTAACTTCATTGCAGTGTGAATATTAGCCTTAATTTGTGACTAATAAAAACATACTTTATATTTTGCTAATGCCCCTGACACTAAGGGTCAATTTAGCATGCCCAATCTAGCTAACCCGCACTTCTTTGGACTGTGGGAGGAAACCAGAGCACCAGGAGGAAACCTACGCAGACACAGGGAGAATGTGCAGATTCTGCACAGACAGTCACCTGAAGCCGGAATTGAACCTGGTTCCCTGGCTCTGTGAGGCAGCAGTGCTAACCACTGCCCATCCAACACTTACTGTTGAGGAGCTTGAGGCTACACTGCTCTGGTTCAGAGGTGAAAGTTCCTAAGGCTGTCACCAAACCACCCAATAACTAACTTAAAATGAGACTGTCTCTTGTGGTCCCCCAAAGCAAGGAGGATACTTGCTACACAGTACAGCCTGTGGCAAGAACTGTGCGCATGGAGCCTTTTAATGGAGAAGGGTTGTTGCATTGCAGTTACAACATAGTTCTGACTGACCACGAAACTCTCTTCCTACCTCCCACAGACTATTGGGAAGGATTTGCAGAGTGATCATCAACCTATTTGACCACATTAAGAACATACCTTAGTGCCCATGTGCCTGCATTAGCAAAGAATAAAGTATATTTTTATTAGTCACAAGTAGGTTTACATTAACACTGCAATGAAGTTACTGTGAAAATCTGCCAGTCGCCACACTCCAGGACCTGTTCGGGTACACTGAGGGGGAATTTAGCATGGCCAATGCCCCTAACCAGCATGTCTTTTGGACTATGAGAGGAAACCAGAGAACTGGAAGAAGCCCATGCAGACATGAGGAGAACATACAAACTCCGCACAGACAGTGACCCAAGCTGAGAACTGAAATCAGGTCCTGGGCGCTGTGAGGCAGCAATGTTAACCTCTGTGCCACATACTCACCTTATTTATTGCGTGTGACATCTTGCTAGGTCCAAAATGCCTGATGCATTTTTCAAGAAACATGAAGTCACCGCCGTTTATTGCAGGTAAAGTACCCAAGCAGTATAAGGTGCTCTATAAATACAAGCTTGTTGATCATTAACAATAAGAATTCACAAATGTCCTTCACAACTCGCTCTAGGAGGTTGGATTCTCTGGTGTTTCCAGCAGCTGGGATTTTCCGTTCCCATTGCAGTGAGCAGTGGCTGGAATTCTCTGGCCGTTCACCCCACCATCACATCCCCCCACCCATTGCCACTGCTCTGGAGAATTTGCACTCGGCTAACTCTCCATTCGCTCCAGTGAGACTGGAGAATCCCAGCTGCGGACGAGGTCGGAGAATCTAGCCCAAAGATTTTGCTGGGTGTCAAACTTTCCCCGCTGGCAGCGGAGTTGGGGCGTGAAAATTCTGCCCGTATACATGTCCGTCTTCCGCAAAACATTTAAAATAGTTTCAGTTTTAATAACTCCGGGGCAAATACTTTTGGGAGTTGGTTGTGAAGTACTTGGACTGTTCCAAAAAACATTGTTACAGCTAACGACATTGTAATTCCTACCAAAGTCAGATATTATAAAAGGCTGCAGTGACCTCTTCAATTTTTAAAGGCCTTTGAAAGGTTTAATTTGTATCTCTTCAATAAATTTCCTTTCAAATTCCTTGGCAATATAGTAAGAATTTCAGAACTAGGATCAGGATGAGGTAATTCAGCCCCTCAAGCCTCCTCCCCTTCAATTCTGTAATACTCCTTCCTGTGTGAAACTTAACTACATTTACTGACTATCAACTGAGGCTTATAACAATACAATTTTTAAATTAAATTAAATGGGATGTGGGCATCATTGGCTGGGCCAGCGTTTATTCCCCATCCCTAATTGCCCTTGAACTGAGTGGCTTGCTTGGCCATTTCAGGGGGCAGTTATGAGTTGCTGCAGGCCTGGGAGTCCCATGTAGACCAGGTGAGGATGGCAGATTTCCTTTCCTAAAGGACTTGAATGAACCAAATGAGTTTTTACGACAAGGTAGCATGGTGGCACAGTGGTTAGCATTGCTGTCTCACAGCACCAGGAACCCGGGTTCAATTCCTGGTTTGGGTCATTGTCCGTTTGCATGTTCTCCCTGTGTCTGTGTGGGTTTCCTCTGGGTGTTTTGGTTTCCTCCACAGTCCAAAGATGTGCAGGTTAGGTGGATTGGCCATGCTAAATTTCCCCTAGTGTAAAGGGACCTGGCTAGGGCAAATGTATATGATTGTGGCTGGTGCCTGGTTGGGATTATGGTCAGTGCAGACTAGATGACCAAATGGCCTCCTATTGCACTGTAAGATTCTATGACAATGGTTTCATGGTCATCAGTCGATTCCTAATTCCAGATTTTTACTGAATTCAAATTTCATCATCAGCTGCAGCCAGATTTGAACTTCCAGAGCATTACCCTGGGTCTCTGGATTACTAGCCCAGTGACCAAACCACTGTGCCACTGCCTGCCCTGCAGAGTTAATGTAAATTGTTTTTCCCAAATACTGTGCTGTTGAAAATATTGATATTTTTGAAGGGCTACTACTTTGGTATTGAATGAGTTAAGTGGTGTGAGTTGTGTGAAAGAAGGGGAAGCTTTGTAAAAGACTATATTGTTTTCCTTGGTCACTGCAGACTGAAGACTAAATTGTGCAAATGTTATTTGTGTGCGTTATGAGTGTGACAAAATTAATTCACAGCTGTTCACAACTTTGCAGGCAGTCCAATATAAGCATAGTAATCCTTTAAAAAGATTCTCGCCTTGAAGGTAGTGGATCCCTTACCCTGTATACACAACTTGTGTCTATTATGCTCATCCTTGCATGTAGAATCATAGAATTCCCACAGTGCAGAAGGAGGCCATTCAGCCGATTGAGTCTGCACTGACCACAACCCCACGCAGGCCCCACTTCTGAAACAGCACATATTTACGCTGCTGATCCCCTGTTACTAGGGTTAATTTACTATGGCCAATCAATCAAACCAGCACATCTTTGAATTATGGGAGGAAACTGTAACACCTGGGGGAAACCCACACTGACATGAAGAGAATGTGCAAACTCCACACAGACATTCACCTGAGGCTGGAATTGAATCTAGGCCCCTGTGGCAGCAGTGCTAACCACTGCACCACCGTGCCGCCCACCTCAGCCCTCTGACAGCCAACTCTGCTTTTATACTTTCCAGTCCATCCTTTTCCCTTTTTCTCCTCTCCCCTCTATAAGAATTTTCCTTAAATCTCACCATTTCCCACCTCTCCTATCTCTTTTCCATGACAACCCCCTCATTCCTAGTACTTCAATCATATTCTGATTAGCCGGACAGGCAGATATCCTGCCACAAAACGGTTAACGTGGGTTGACTTGTTATCGATATATTTCTCCTGCTCTGTGGAGACTGATAAATATATAAGTGGCCATTTTACATCATAGGGCCCTTTTCTTTTAAGAGAAAATTGGGCATTACCCAAAACTGTAGTACAATTTCCCAACATTGGGTCGATATTGATGCTCTGAGTCTAATCTGAGCCCAGTGTTTTAATGTTATGAGTAATGTGGAGTGTAGGCATGAGTGAGTGAGCCACTCAGCATTGAGTCAGAGATAGGAAAAACATTTTCACTGCACTTAACATTTATTGCCTGTGTAGCCTGTCCACGGGGACTGTTATATCATAATTAATTGTGGAGACCCATAGTTCATGCAGCGCACTTTTTAATAACGAGAAATAAGTTCCTTGGGTCATTTGTTAGAAACTGTCTTAAGTTTTGTTGTGGGAGGTTGTAGCTGGGTAGATGTTATTCTTGTTGATCTGTTCATCATTCAGATCAGTCCTGATCCACTTGAAGGACAGATCAGGGTGATATGATGGTACAGTATTTAGCTTTGCTTCCTCATGACGCCAGGGACCTGGGTTCAATTCTGGCCTTGTCTGTGTGGAGTTTGCAAATTCCCCATGAGAAGTGGGCAGCGCAGGCTTGTAGGGTCGAAGGGCCTGTTTCCTGTGATGTGCTGTTCTTTCTTCTGCATGAGTTTTCTCCAGGTGCTCCAGTTTCCCCCTACAGTCCAAAGATGTGCAGGTTAGGCCATGCCCCTTAGTGTTCCAAGAGATGTAGGTTAGATGGATCGGCCATGGTAAATGCATGGGATTACAGTGATATGAAGGGAGAGGGCCTGGGTAATTTAGTCTGTCAGACAGTTGGTGACATCTCAATAGGCCTCCTCTTCACTGTAGGAATTCTATGATGAACAGGCTCAAGAAGCTATAAGTAACATTGCTGGTGGGTAATTCAACCCAGGCTTGAAGATGGTAGCTCTGATGCCCTCTGCGCAGTGGGTATAGCCATGAGGTGCCACCCTTGAGCATACCTGCATGTTTTCCCACTGTTGGCACTGCTGATCTCAGAGTTTAATAACCCAAGTTATAGATAAGTGAAGGAAACTGTTCTATTGGTAGTGGTTGGGGATGTATTTTCCCAAGTTCCTTTAGAGAAAGTGAAGCAGAGCGATGCAGGGATCATGTTTACTTTATTGTCAGGCTTTAAATAAACAAAATATGCTAAATAGAAGTTAATGGCTCCATCTAAGCGAATTACAAAGCAATAATTTAATCTTCGTCCATAGATGACATCATAAATCATGAGAATAAAAGTTGAGTCATTGGCGAATGTTGTCTGAAACCTGATCTGTGATCATGATGTACGATTCCTGTTCAGGGAGGCTGTCTTTCCCTGCATTCCTTTAATGCTCCTCTCCACTCTCGCATTTCATTGTTGGAAAGATACAGCCATGATGCTCCTACCACCAGCTGAATCTGATAACCAAATTTAAAAACCCTGGTATTTTATTCCAAAGGCATCTGGCGACCAGTGCGCGCTCTCTCTCTCTCTCCCTCGCTGTGCACAGATTGGCATTCAGGAATGAAGCACAGTAAAAAGCTGGCTGCCAGCAATGTTCCCTTCGGGTACGTGTCAATTGTACAAAGGGATGTGCAGTACAAATAGCTGACCACGCACACCAAACAGCATTCAGACAGATCTTTGGTGAGGACCCACTATCCTGTGGGTTTTATAGGTTTATCAGCCTTCTTGGTGCGTGGAGCCTATTCATAAATGTATCCCTAGGAATTAGGAACAGAAGTAGGCAAATTCACCCCTTCGAGCCTGTTTCACCGTTCAGTCAGATCATGGCTGATCTCTCCTGGGTCTCAAATCCACCTCCCTATCTGTTTCTCAAATCCCTTTAATCCATTTTTAAAATCAGAAATATATATGTATCTCCGTGAAACCATTTAATGATTCAGATTCCATCACGCTATGAGACACAAGTTCACCATTCTCGGCAAGTTCGTCCTCATCTGAGTTTTAAATCTACCGCCTCTCAGCCTATACCTGTGACCTCTTGTTCAAGATTGCCCCATAAGAGGAAACTTTTGGTCTACATTTACTTTATCAATCCCTTTCAGTATTTTATATACCTCAATCAGATCCTCTCTCATTCTTCTAAACTCCAGCAAGTAAAAGCCCAAACTGTTTAACCTCTCCTCGTACATTTGTAGTGGCACGGTGACACAGTCATTAGCACTGCTGCTTCACAGCACCAGGGACCCGGGTTCGGTTCCCGGCTTAGGTCACTGTCTGTGCAGAATCTGCGTGTTGTCTTGTGTCTGTGTGGGTTTCTTCTGGGTACTCCTGTTTCCTCCCACAGTCTGAAAGATGTGCTGCTTACGTGCATTGGCCATGCTAAATTCCCTCTCAGTCTACCCAAACAGGCACCGGAATGTGGCGACTGGGGGATTTTCGCAGTAACTTCATTGCAGTGTTAATATAAGCCTCCTGTGGCACTAACAAAAATAAACTTTGAACATTGCCTCCTTATCTGCCTTCCTGTTGCATCTGATCCTCTCAGCCTCCCCCACTCAATGCATTAACCCTTCCACATAATGTTTCCAATATCTAATGGTACATCTGATTATCATTTGTGACATTTATTGGAGTGTATTCTCCTTTTAGTTTAATTTGGTTTGCTCCCGTATAGTCCAATAATTTGGGTAAGTGGATTTCTGATATTGCTGGAAAGCAGTGGATCTGAGCACTCACACCAGTGCTTTTTATTTACACACCAACAATCAAAATGGACTTTATCCCGTGCGTTGTCGAACTAATATGGTCTGCTGAAATTAATCTTCAGAAGTCCAACATCTACCAGCTGAAAGGAATTTAGTGCCTGCAAAGTGTCAATTTCATCGCAATATCAAACTCCAGAATAAAGTGGGCACAGATGATGGGGGTGACATTATTAATGAAGCTATCGGAACATGCACTGTATAGATTCCTGTCTGCGATTTCTCATCTCTCGAGCTATCCCCTGTGGTCAGTTTGCTCTCCCAGCTGAGAAGAGGCCAAGCTACCCTCCAATGGGGATGAGGGTGGCATGGTGGCACAGTGGTTAGCACTTCTGCCTCACAGCGCCAAGGACCTGGCTTCAATTCTGGCCTCTGGTCACTCTCTGCGTGGGTTTCCTCCGGGTGTTCCGGTTTCCTCCCTCAGTCCAAAGATATGCAGGTTAGATGAATTGACTATACCAAATTGCCCTTAAATGTCAGGGGGATTAGTGGGGTAAATAATGTGGGGTTATGGGGATAGGGCTTGGATGGGATTGTTGTTGGTGCAGACTCAATAGGCCAAATGGTCTCCTCCTGCATTGTAGGAATTCTATGATTCTCTGAGTGAAAGTCAGATTGGCAACCAGCCCAATCAGGCTCGTTCGAGCGACTAGTTACAAAGACAGAGGATTGGATATCAGAATAATCACATGCATGTTACTTAGGCAAATAATTTCTTCAAAACTCTAGTTAAAGCAAGTTATTTCAAACATCTTGGATTCATTTGCAAGCAAATGCACACTCGCGCAATTTCTCTCCTACTCTCCCTCATCTTCTTACGGTCTGTCTCACAATCACTTTCCTCCCTTTCTCTCACTCTTTCTCATGTTCCATCACTCCCTCCCTCTCATACTCTCTCTCTCTCTCTCCCACATCCTTCTTCTCTTCCCATTCTTGTGATCTGCCCATTAAAGCACTGGCTGCAGGTTATCTGGATCTCCATCTGCTTCCCTGTTGTTTGCTCAGTTGCTGCAGGTTTAGATGTAAAACCTCCCATTCCTTATCCTAGCTGAGTAAAGTATTTGTATCATAGAAACCATACAGAGCAGAAGGAAGCCATTCCGTCTGTCAAGTTTGCACCGACAACAATCCCATCTATGTCTGATCCCCATATATTTAACCCGCTAATCCCTCTAACCTGTACATCACAGGACACTAAAGGCGAATTTGGCTTGGACAATCAATCTAACCCGCCCATCTTTGGACTTTGGGAGGAAACCAGAGGAAACCCACACAGACATGAGGAGAATGTGCAAACTCCATACTCACAGTGGCCCAAGCTGGGAATAAAACCCAGATCACTAGAGCTTTGAGGCAACAGTGCTAACCATTGTGCCACCATGTCGCTCCTATTATCTTCTCCAGATTTTGTTCTGAGTTTCTTCAAATTTAGAACAATTCCCCTGACAAGAGGCATTGATGGGGATTATTTTTCTTACCATTTCTGAGGTCATGTTTATTTCTGCAGGGACCTCTGACTATTCCTGTCCAGTGTTGTCCTTGGAGTGAGGACCTCACCTAATGCCCTTCGTTAGTTACCCTGAGAGAATGGTCAGCCATCTTCTTGTTGCACATTCATTTCCTTGATGATGTTGCTCCCATTGGAGTAAACAGCTCCAATGTTGACCCAGCAGCAATGAAGAAATGATGACTTGTGTCCAAGTCAGGATGTTTTGTCACTTGTGAATAAACTTGGACGTGAAGGTGTTGCAATTCCAGCCTCAGGTCACTGTTTATGTGGAGTTTGTACATTCTCCCCGTGTCTGTGTAGGTTTCTTCCGGATGCTCTGGTTTCCTCTCACAGTTCAATTTTGATTGATTGATTGGCCATGCTAAATTGTCCATTAACATCTGGGAGACTATCAGGGTAAATTCATGGGGTTCAGGAATAGGGCCTGGGTGAAATTGTGGGGTTGCTGCAGACTTGATGGGTCAAATGGCCTCCTTCTGCACTGTCGGGATTCTATAAACATTTGCTGTTTTTGTTCTTCTTGGTGCTATTGAAGTAACAGAAGAAGCGAGAAGGAGCAGACTATACAGACACGTTTATACAGTGACATAACACTATTGGTGGCTCCTATCCAACTGTCTTTCAGTACATAATACATGCTCTATCATTCAATCAAATCTTAGCTGATCTTTATTCTACATTGCGCACAAGAAACAATATTTTTCACTGTGCGCTCAGACATGTGCCAATAATAAATCAAATCAAATCAAAATCTTCTGTCCCCTTCCCATATCTTTTGATTCTTTTGGTGTACAAAATTCTACTCAATGACAAAGTTTATAGGCTGCTGCAATATGTTCTAGATGCTGGACTGTTCGAGAGCTGTTTGTGATGGTGGTCCATTTACTGAACTGTGCGGCTTGCTAGGCAACCACATTACTGTGAAGTCTGGAGTTACATGTAGGCCAGACCAGGTAATGATAGCAGATTTCCTTCCTGAAAACCCAGAAAGGTTTTTATGACGATCAACAGTGGTTTCATGGTCATCAGTAGATTGGATTTTATTGAGTTCAAATTCCACCATATGCTGTGGTGGGATTTGAACCTGGGTCGCCAGAGTATTCCACTGGACAATATTAGTGGACAGTAATATTCCTAGTGACAATATTACTAGGCCACCACTTCCCTTTATTTCTTGGAGCTAGTAGTTCACCCTGTGACTGGCAATCACTTGTTTGAATCTTTCTAACCAATGAATACAATGCAAGTATCCAAGGTGTCAGGGTGGTCATCTTCCCCTGTTCACCACATAACTGGAGTTCACTTCCTCTTTTACCTCATGCTGGGGACCATTTTCTAGGTTGTTCATTGATGCCAGGGAGCTTCCTGCAATTGGATAGGATCATCTGCAGTGTCTGGTGATCTCAATGAGGAAGCACAATCTTCTGACCTTTATCAAATCTTGGTCCCTGACTCATTAGAGTTGTTTATGGAATTCATTGCCGCAGAAGGCTGTGGAGGCCAGGTCATTACGTGTATTTAAGACGTAGATCGATAGGCTGTTGATTGGTAAGGGGATCAAAGGTTATGGGGATAAGTCATTGGTGGCATAGTACTAAGCATTGCTGCTTCATTGCGCCAGAACCCGAGCTTGGGTCACTATCTGTGTGTAGTCTGCTCATTCTCCCTGTGTCTGCATGGGTTTACTCTGGGTGCTCCTGTTTCCTCCCATACTTCAAAGATATGTAGGTTAAGTGGATTGGCCGTGCTAAATTGCTCCTTAGTGTTATGGGGACTAGCTAGGGTAAATGCTGTGGTTATGCGGATAGAGCGTGGGTGGGATTGTGTTGGTGCAGACATAATGGGCCGAGTGGCTGCCTTCTGCACTGTAGATTCTATGATTGAATGGCAGAACAGACTCAATGGGACGATTGGCTTAATTCTTCTCCTCTATCTTATGGTCTTATGTTTTCTTCAGAGAGAGAGCAGTAAATGATGTGCGACTTAGTTCAATGGGAGTTCGATACAATTCGACAAAAAGGATTTTTCTCAAAGATCCACGAGTGTGTAAATCACTTGCTCGTGCTAATGGTTCTGTGTGGTATGCAAACCCGTTTGCCGGGCGTGGTTATACCAGTTGGGGGACAGTCTCAGTAGCACAGGAAGTGTCTGCAAGTATCATGTTGTCCAGATGCTGTGTCTGTTATTGTAAGATGGGGAAAAGCTGCTGCTCATGAGATATAAACCAGCTGGTTTGTAACAAAGCTGCCGTTAGCATGGACAGGCTGAAGAAAATTAGGAGTAAATAGTGCAGTAAAATCCGGAAGGTAATGACCTTTATTACACACAGGAGATAGGTCTCATAATTCATGGGCAAGTGGTCTGTAATGAGTTATGTAGGCTTACCTCATGCACAGAGTGGGTTCCACCCTCCCCCACACTGAATATATTCATAGGACAGGTATTCTAGTCAAATTTATAGTTTCCCCTCTTCATTGATTTCTTTGGGGGAAGGGACTCCAAAGAAATAATTGCAGAATATTGGACTATAATATTTTGTTGAATTGTTTTCCCCCATTGGAAACTCACAAATCACAATCAGTAAGGAAAGGCACATTACCTCCTCCACAATCATCCTCAATACCTGTGCCTCCCTGGGCTGCATTCTCAGCCCCCTCCTTATCCATCTATGACTGTGTGCCCAAATCCCGCCCCCCCCCATTCAATTTTCAAGTTTGCTGATGACACTACCGTAGTGGGTCGGATCTCAAACAATGACAAGACAGAGTACAGGAATGAGATAGAGAATCTGGTGAACTGGTGCAGCAACAATAATCTCTCCCTCAATGTCAACAAAATGAAGGAGATTGTCATTGACTTCAGGAAGCATAAAGGAGAACATGCCCCTGTCTACAGCAATGGGGACGAAGTAGAAAGGGTTGAGACCTTCAAGTTTTCAAGTGTCTGGATCATCAACAACCTGTCCTGGTCCTCCCATGCCGACACTATAGTTAAGAAAGCCCACAACGCTTCTACTTTCTCAGAAGACGAAGGAAATTTGATACGTCCGCTATGACTCTCACCAACTTTTACAGATGCACCATAGAAAGCATTCTTTCTGATTGTATCACAGCTTGGTATGGCTCCTGTCTGCCCAAGACTACGAGGAACTACAAAAGGTCGTGAATTCATCCCAATCCATCATGCAAACCAGCCTCCCATCTGTTGACTCTGTCTGCACTTCCCACTGTCTTGGCAAAGCAGCCAGCATAATTAAGGACCCCACGCATCCCGGATATTCTCTCTTCTATCTTCTGCCATGAGGAAAAAGATACAAAAGTCTGAGGTCATGTACCAATCAACTCAAGAACAGCCTCTTCCCTGCTGCTGTCAGACTTTTGAATGGACCCACTCACATTAAGTTGATCTTTCTCTACACCCTAGACTGTAACACTACATTCTGCATCTCTCCTTTCCTTCTCTATGAACGGTATGTTTTGTCTTGCAGCATGCAAGAAACAATACTTTTCATTGTATGTTAATAATGTGACAATAATAAATCAAATCATATCCCATTGACTCCAGCTTTGCTAGGGCTCCTTGATGCCCCAATCAGTCAAAAACTGACTTGATGTCAAGGCCACTCACCCTTACCTCACCTCTTGAGTTCAGCTGTTTTGTACACTTTTGGAGCAAGGCTGTAACAAGGTCAGGAGCTGATGGAACTGAGTGTAAGTGAGCAGGTTGTTGCTGAGCAAGTGCTGCTTGATTGCACCATTGACTACACCTTCCATCACCTTTCTGATGAAGTGCAGACTCTCTGGGCAGTTACTGGCTGGATCAGGTTTGCCTTCCTTTTTGTGAATGAGAACATTTTGTGGTATTTTAAAGTCATCGCCTCTTCCAGAAATGCTCATCTTGAGGAATTGTGTTTATCTCTCTGATTTCCAATTGTCTATTTTATTCTGTTCACCTTCATTGCTTTCCATTTCTCTCCTGATTTCACTGTAAAATCTTTACAGTGCAGAAGGAGCCCATTCGGCCCATCAAGTCTGCATCGACCACAATCCCACCCAGGCCCTGTTCCTGTAATCCCTCACATTTACTCTGCTAATCCATTGCAATTAAGGGGCAATTTAGCATGGCTAATCAACCTAAGCTGCACACCTTTGGACTGTGGGGGCAAATCGGAACACCTGGAGGAAACCCATGCAGACATGGGGAGAATGTGCAAACTCCACACAGGCAGTGATCCAAGCTAGGAATTGAACCCAGGTCCTGGGCAGCAGTGTTGACCACTGCGCTACCCGTTCTGAAAAAGTGTTATATTCAACTTGAAAAATTAACTCTGTTTCTCTCTCCACAGATGCTGGCAAACCCGATGAGTGTTTCCAGCACTTTCAGTTTTTATTTCAGATATCCACTATCTTTTATACTTTCCTTTTAATGTTTAACTTATTATGTATGGGACAAAAATGTGACGGAATCTCCACCAGAATGGGGCACCAGAAAACTGAGTTGCAAAGATATGAGAGGAAAGGTAGTAATGGGTTGCTTGTACACAACACCTCATTGAATCTATCACAATACATCACAGGATTCAATGAATTATTTCAAAGTGCAGTGACTACTATTGACTGGGAAAATTATACGCACAGCAAGAACCCACAAACATGAGTGAAGTCAAATGGCTAGGCACTGCGAGTTGAAGGAGGAATGATGGTGAGGGTGTAATGTTCAATGGTTTAATTGGTCTGTGTTTGATATGTTAGTCTGATCACTAGTCGACATTGGATTTGATTGGTTAAGTCTGGATGTTGACTCAGAGATAAAGGTTAAAGTTCTCCCATCTCGGCCCACTACAGGAATTGTGGTGGGTGAGACAGAAAATTTCGCAGACCATTTAAAGATCCGTTGAGTTTGGATGGAAATTTCCCTCTTGAGGTGTGCAAAGCCGGAGAATCCTGCCCAAAGTAAATAGACAGCACAGAAAAACCTAGAAGCTGGAGATAGGAGTGCAGGTATTTTGTGATTTTTTTGAGATATTTTGAGGCACTGTGAATAAGCCTTTTGCACACTTAGAAATTAGTTTCATTGCTATGAGGTAAATCAAACCTGTAAATATTCAACTAGTTGGTAAATACACAATAAGGACATCAGACAAAGAGATGGAACAAACTGAGAGTCTTTGAGAAAGGCGTGGATATTCCAACATGAAAAGTGGACATGCATGGCAGGACAATCTCTCCAAGATTCACTTTAAGCAGACTTTTATCATGAGATTAAGCTCTTCAAGCACCAGACTGTGAATATGTTTGTTTGTCTTGTGTTAGACACTCCATTAAAATAATGGGGAAAAGGGCAACACGGTGATGCAATGGTTAGCATAGCGCCAGAGATCCAGGTTCGATTCCAGCCTTGAGTGCCTGCATGGTTCCTCTGGGTGTTCCTGTTTTCTCTCATAGATGTGCAGGTTATTGGATTGGCCATGCTAAATTGCCCCTTAGTATCCAAGTACATATAGGGGTGTTAGCTGCTATATAGCCCCTTAGTGTCCAAAGACAAATGAGTAAGACGGATTAGTCATGGTAAATGTGTGGGGTTACAGTGATAAGGCACGGGATGGGCTTGAGTGCGATGCTCTGTCAGCGAGACAATGCAGACTTGATGGGCCGAGTAGGATTGTGATTGGTGCAGACAGAATGGGCCGAATGGCCTCCTTCTGCACTGTAGGGATTCTATGATTTCTATGAATTAGTGAGGCTTGCTGAGTATAATTTTAAAATGAAGAAAGAAAAAGATGAGAACAGGGGATTTTTGCATTATACAGCAGCCCATCCAATCTTTTCAGAATCCCAAACCACTCTGCAGTGAATTCATTATTTGTGAAATGTAATTAATGTTGTGTAAGCAAATTAAGGAAAGCTTTTAGCAAGCGCTGCAACCGTCATGGTGAGTTTACTATTGAAAACATTAATTTTTCTGTCCTAAATCATGGCTTTCAAGTAAAATGTCAGCTTTGGTTTGGTTGACAGCACTTAGTGAAGCAGTTCTAGAGTTTTAGGGTACTCCTGGTCTAGGCTGATGCTGCATCATTGAGAGAATACTCCACTGCCGCAGGTACTGTTCTTGGATGTAGCAATAAGCCGTGATCCCGTTAGTGGCTCTGCGATAACTTGGGCTATGTGGAAAAGGCAGGATAGTGAAAGTGGCTCTCACCAAGGGCAGACATATTTATGATAGTCCAAATGGCTTTTTTCCCTGTTGTCACCATTTCTTGCTTCTATGACAGGCCAGCCTGATGGTATGGTGGTTAGCACTGCTGCCTCACAGCACCAGAGACCTGGATTCAACAGTGTGGAGTTTGCACATTCTCCCTATGTCTGCATGGGTTTCCTCCAGGTGCTCCACTTTCCTTCTGCACTCCAAAGATGTGCAGGTTAAGTGAATTGGCCATACTAAATTGCCCCTTAGTGTTCAAAGATATGCTGGTGAAATGGATTGGTCACGCTAAATTGCCCCTTAATGTCCCAAGATGAATACGAGAGCAAGTGGAAAAGGTTGTGAAGAAAGCATATAGTATGTTAGCCTTTATAGGAAGGGGTATAGAGTACCTTTAATGTTGCAGTTGTATAAAACGTTGGTTAGATCTCATTTGGAATACTGCGTCCAGTTCTGGTCGCCTTACTACCGGAAGGATGTGGAGACTCTGGAGAGAGTGCAGAGGAGGTTTACCAGGATGCTGCCTGATATGGAAGGTCTGAGTTACAAGGAGAGATTAGGCAAATTGGGACTGTTTTCCTTAGAAAGTCATAGACTTAGAGGAGATCTAATAGAGGTGTACAAGATTATGAAGGGGATAGATGGAGTAAATAGATTAAGCTTTTTCCTAGGATGGACTCAAATAGCACGAGGGGTCACGGGCTTAGGGTGAGGGGGGTAAGGTATAATTTGAATGCTAGAGGGAGTTTTTTCACACAGAGGGTGGTGGGGGTATGGAATGCGCTGCCAAGTAAAGTGGTGGAGGCAGGTACTCTGGAGTTATTTAAGAAATACTTAGATGGGCACATGAACAGAATGGGAATGGAGGGGTATAGAAAACTGATTTAAAATAGGGATCATGAGCCTTGGGAGTCCCTGGGAAGTGTGTAAATAGATGATGATATTTATGTACTTGTTTTTATCCTACAGCTGCTTTGGTCCACCTTGTTGTCTAACGAAGGGCATACACGCGATGGGTCGTGAGAGGACTGCTCTTAGATCTTTCTCGAGGGTATCCTAGTGCTTCACGTCCTTAGTTACGCTTGACCTGGACCATTTGATGGGCAACACGACAGCTCAGTGACTATTGCTGTGCTGTGCAGATACGTGGATTTGGGCCTCTGTCTGTGGGAGTTTGCGCATTCTCCCCGTGCTTGTGTGGGTTTTCTCCGGGTGCTTTGGTTTCCTCCCACATCCCAAAGGTGTGCTCTTAGGCTAATTGGCAAAACAAATTCTCCCTAAATTGTCTCAAATTTGGTTTTTAATCCATAGATCTATAAACACGGACAGGGATCGCGAGTAGAGGTGGGAACATTGGGGTGGCGGCTCGTTGGGCTGAAGAGCCTGTTTCCCGTGCTGTTTTGTTCTTTGTTCTTTGTTAGGGGGATTAATAGGGTAAATGCTTAGGGTTATGGGAATAAGGTCTGGATAAGTGTCAGTGTACACTGAATGAACTAAATGGTCTCCTTCTGCAGGCAGTCTATGATTCTCTGATTATGAAGGTTCTGTAGTGTCACGGATGGAGTAATGGGGTATTGCAGTGTCTGAGCCAACATTCTTCCCTCAACCAAAACCACCAAAAGAATAGGTTAGCTGGTGGTTCACCTTGTTCTGTTTTTGAGATATTTCTCCTGGCCCGTTGCGCTGCTGGAGTTGCGCAGTGCACCGGGAGACATCAGTAGGGGTTCTGTAGTCCAATTTGCGACTGGAACAGGGCCCTATCTTAAGCACAATGAGCCTAGCGCCAGAAATCAGTGTGAGGCTGATTATCACGTGGAAACCTTTATTTCTATGTTATTAGCGAACCAGGAACGGTATCATCCAGGCTCACTAATAAAGCTGGACCCAGGGATCAGGTGTGATCTCCCTGCTGGTGGGGACAGAGACTAGTGAGGCCCCCTCCGCCAGGAGATTGGGAACAGGGAAGTGCCCTTTGGCACGTTGCAGCCAGGCATTGCCTGCCAGGCACACTAGCACTGCTCACTAGGCAATGGATACAAAAGTGGACATCCAAAGTGGATCATAGATCATAAAACTCTACAGTGCAGAAAGAGGCCCTTTTCAGCCCATCGAGTCTGCACCGACCACAATCCCACCCCAGCTGTATTCTCATATCCCTCCATATTCTATCCACTAATCCCTCTAACCTACGCATTCCAGGATACTAAGAGGCAATTTTAGTATGGCCAATCAACCCAACCCTCACATCTTTGGACTGTAGGAGGAAACCGGACTATCCGGAGGAAACCACATCTATGTATATTTTATAAAAGAATACACACAGTGTGATCTAGTCCTTCACATTGCTTTAGTTCTGTTTCTCAAATAGATTTGCAGATTTGGTTGATTGGCCATGCTAAATTGTCTCTCGGGTAGGGAGGCTTAGCAGAGTAAATGTGTGGGATTACGAAATGGGGCCTGGATGGGTTTGTGGTCAGTACAGACATGATGGGCCGAATGGCCTCCTTCTATACAGTAGGGATTCTATGATTTTAAATGCTGCCAGACCTGATGAGTATTTCCAATACTTCTGGTTTTTATTTCAGATTTCCAGAATCTGTTGCATTTTGCTTTGGTTTATGAGACCTGTGTATTAATCTAGTTAACATTGTTTTTAGCGAATTGAATCAGTGTCTTTATATTGATGTAAATCATTGTGGAGAAACATAGCAGCTATTTGTGGAGGTTTAGTTGCTATGATGGCAGAATAAGATTATGGTAGAGGAAGGATTAAGCTTGGGGTTTCTGCTTTTTATGGTTAATGTGTGAATAGCCAAGCAGCCTTTATTGAAATATTGCTGAAAAGAGAGACATGCTTTTGTCTTGAATTCTTCAAGACAAATGCAAAAATACCAAATTTCAAATGATCACAAAAATGTATCATATTGTCATAAATTTTAAATTATAAAAAGTAATATCAATTGTAAGCACTGTAATATAAATTGTTATAATTGTCTAAAAATTATTCAACAGACAAAATAGAATAAATTGTTAAAAATTAAAAGGAAATAATATGTCTTATCACTAAGATAAATGTTTGTGTTTGCTTAAAATTTGATATTCTTGCATTTATCCTGATGAATGCAAGATGCAAAATTTCAGCAACATGTTCCTCTCTTCAACAGTATTCCAGTTCTGTACTATCCAAGCAATTATTCAATTTTGTAACACATGTGATCATGGATTGAGGGCCTGAACATCAATCAAATCCATCAATCTTGAGTTCATCTCCATCTGGGGTCCTCAGATGAACATTTTCACAGAATTTTAAGTGTTGATGCTTCATCATAAGTTTTGAATTTTTGTATTTGAATAAGAGAGAGTGATGGGAGCTGGGCGATTCCAGGTTATGTGGTTTATTCCACATGAACAGGTTTGTGGAGACGTGGAATCTTATCAGTGGCGACAGATTTAAATACCAAATCCAGTAAAGGCATTGCTTCAATAGAACAGTGGATTCCTGGTAGCAATTGCAAGACAATAACCTTCTCAAGGGGTTCTGGAGGCTTATGAAGAGAATCACGGAGACTTGGCATTGATTTTGAGGCATTAATCTAATTGAGGGGTACAGTTAAGCCACTGCAGTGCAATTATCAATGTTTATAACCATCATCAGAGTCCCAGTATTAGATTATTGTCTTCAAAGCAAACTGGATTATGTTTAATTTTAGTGGACATTTTCATTTAGTGGGGTTTTCTCACAGTGATTGCGGCCTGCAGCCTGTACTGAGGGGGTTAATAATTGAAATCATTGCAGTAAATTAATGAGGAATATTGGAGTTTATTCCTGGGGAATTCTATGTGTGGTATCTGGGAAGGAGACTTTATCAGCTTATCTGTACACCTCTACAAGACAGGAACGCTGCTTAACTCAGTATTACTCAACATGGCTACTGAAATCCAACAAGGACAGAGTAGATCTACCCAAGATGATATTTCAGGATGATATAATTCCACAAGTACAATTCTGAGTCATGAACCTGATGGCAATAAACACATTAGACCAATTTAGGGTATTCCAAAATGCCAGAGGAGGAGGTCCTGCATCCCTACTTGTGGGCCTGAAGTTTCAGGGTTCAGACCCTACTGCAAAACTGGGTGCTCACAGAGGGTATGTTCAGAACATGGCCAGATAGGTTGATTTCCAACTTCAGAATCAATGCAAGGTGCATGTGGTAGGTGGTAAGGGCAGAAGAGACTCCTGGTCAGTCACGCTTGATGTGGAATGTTGCCCCTCAAGCTATTGTTTCAGGAAAGATAAGTCCGGAAAGCAGATGTAAGCTTCGTCTGCCTCACGTATCTTGATACTCAAAAAGGGGTGGCACCATAGTTGGCACTGCTGCCTCTCAGTGTCAGAGACCTGGGTTCGATTCTCGGTTTGGGTCACTGTTTGTGTGGAGTTTGCGGGCTCTCTCCCCGTATGTGTGTAGGTTTCCTCCAGGTGCTCTGGTTTCCTCTCTGAGAGACATGCTGGTTAGGTTGCATGGGCCATGGTAAATTCTCCCTCGGTGTACCCAAACAGGCACCGAGTGTGGCGACTACGGAATTTTCACAGTTGTTTCATTGCAATGTTAATGTAAGCTACTTACATTAAGTAAGTAGATGGTCCCTATATGGGAATCTTCAACAATAGGCATAGCCTAAAGACAAGGATATGTCATTATGACGTTAGGACGGCGACGTGGGCTCGTTGGGCCGAAGGGCCTGTTTCCCGTGCTGTGTTGCTCTTTGTTCTTTGACTTGTGACACTAATAAATAGATTTTTAAAAAAGTCTTCGAAGTATAAGGTGCCGGAGATGATGTATGCTGGAATTTTAACAATTCATTGCTTTGCAAACAGTTTGAGTTATTTAGGCCAGTATTTTCCAAAGTGGGGCTCACCATCCGCAGATGGGTCACAGGATGTTGAGAAAGGGGTGGCCAAAAATGATCCCCCTATCCCCAAAGATCACATGAGCTTGTTTTCTACATTTTCTCTCTGGGTAAATTCTTGTTGCCGTATCGCGTGTGATCACACGAGGCAGGAATAATCAGGTCAGTGCATCCACTTGGTGCCAATTCATTTGGTGCCAATTTTCTTTCCCTCTCTAGTAAGCCAATGGACCATTTTTTTTTCATGAAAGACAGGGCCAGCGACAAGTAGGAAGTGAACTTTAGCGTGGGTCATGGGGGACGGCCATATGGTAAAAGTAAATCTCTGGAAAAAACATTTGGAAAGCTTTGGTTCAGACTTAGGTAAAGTAACAGTGTCTTTTACAAGCTCAAGATAACCTAATATGTTTCATAGACATTATTATGCAACAAAAACAATTACCAAACAGCAATAAAATTAATGACCAGATGATCTGTTTTTTGTTAATTTTGATTCAAAGATAAACATTGCTGTGCACACCAGGAGAACTCCAATGTTTAGACTGTGACATAGCGTCTGTTATGCCCAACCCAGGGGCCTCTGTTTAGTGTCTCATCTGAAAGAAAGTGTCACCATCAGTGCAGCACTCCCTCAGTACTATACTGGAGCATCAGCCTAGATTATGTGCACAAGTCTCTGGAGTAGGGCATGAATCAATGACCTCCTGAAATTGAGATAAAAGTCAAATTTGGCACATTGGTTAGTACAGCTTCACGGTTTGGGTCACTGTCTGTGTGGAGTCTGCACATTCTCTCCGTGTCTGCGTGGGTTTCTTCTGGGTGCTCTGGTTTCCTCCCACACTCCAAAAGATATGCAGGTTAAGGGCATTGTCCTTGCTAAATTCTCCTCAGACACTAGAGTGTGGGGATTTTCAGAGTCACTTCAATGCAGCGTGAATGTAAACCTACTTGTGACTAATAAACTTTAAATCTGGGTGAGCGTGGCTGAAAAATCCTGCCCAGTTTTATATTCAATTTGAATGTTATTGTGACTGATGACATTTGCTTGCTGTTCCTTTCTTGCTCCATTATTAACCGTATTGCCAAAAAAAAGAGTCACCTGCACTCCCAATGATCCAAATCAAATTCTGACCTTGTCATTTGATATTTCAACCTATTGGTTATTTCCGACGTCTGTGCAGTTTGAAGTTATTTATGAGCGGCATTTGACAGTGTTTTATTTACAGAAGAAGGCTTCTTTTTAGATTGTGTGGAATGTAGAATTATGAGTTTAGACTTATTTTTAAATCGTGTTGTGCTGGTTTATTTTTGCCTCTTTGCTTTTAGATTCTATTTTAAACTCATATTTTTTCCTGAACCCTTCTGAAGGTTGACGATTATTCCTGCTCTGGGGTTTCCTGTCATTTGCTATCTCTTTAAATGCCACCTCATTTGTTACAACTTTCTCCTGTGATGGCACATGGGGCATTGGTTTAAGGTATTATACAAAAGATGACTCTGCCGTCTAGGTTGGAGCTAATCTGTGATGTGGAGTTGCCGGCTGGGGTGGGCACAGTAAGTAGTCTCATGACAACAGGTTAAAGTCCAACGGGTTTATTTGGTAGCACGAGCTTTCGGAATGCCGCTCCTTCATCAAGTGAGAAGGAGCAGTACTCCAAAAGCTCGTGCTACCAAATAAACCTGTTGGATTTTGACCTGTGTTGTGAGACTGCTTACTGCAGCTAATCTAGATTTGATCAGCGATCAATCAATTTGTTGTTATCACGGCAGTTTTGATTGCGAGGGTGTTCTGGGATTCTACACAGTAGCAACAATAACTTGCTGGTACATTGCACTTTTCTTTATATCTTAGATATTTAGATTTAATATGTCAGATTGTCAGATCCATAGTGGCACAGTGGTTAGCGCTGCTGCGTCACAGCATCAGGGATGGACTGTGTGGAGTTTGCACATTCCTCTGTGCCTGCGTGGGGTTTTCCTCTGGGTGCTCAATTTCCTCCCAAGGTCCAAAGATGTGCACGTTAGGTGGATTGGTCACGATAAGTGTGTGGGGTTACAGGAATAGGACGAGGAGATGGTCTGAGTAAGATACTCTGTCAATAAGTCAGTGCAGACTTGATCGGTCGAATGGCCTCCTTCCACACTGTAAGGATTCTATGAGTGCAGAATTTGATGGTTTTTATTTCAGAATCGTGGCATCTGTTCACTTTTATATTTAGAACATAGAACGTTACAGCGCAGTACAGGCCCTTCGGCCCTCGATGTTGCGCCGGCCAGCGGACCCTCTAAGGATTATATAATCCCTTCTTCATAATTTATCTATTTAAACCCTGGGTGTCATTTTAGTGAGTGTGTGCTGGATTGTCTCTCTATTCCCTCCTTTCCCCCCCATCCCGATAAGACCAGTATATCTTTCATGGGGATGTGGCACTTAGAACTGAATGCACTGCATCAGCTGGGCCAAATAGAGGCTCTGGATGGCATAGCTTCCTCCTCTACCCAGTAATGAATGCTTAGAAGAGACTGAAGTGAGTGAAGGTGGGAGTGTGTTTGCAAGAACTGAACGCGATGAACATGGATTCAAACTCCAGCATCCCAGCCTCTGCAAAGCACCAACCTGCAGAGCAACAAAGTTATTAGTGACGTCTTAAATGTCAGGGACACATCACCATAGCAATACTTGAGCAGCAATTGGACTTGGATTGCCAACTCTGAGTGGATGTATCTCTGGAGGCCCCTGGCATGACTTCCTGTCATCAAACTCCAGGCTGACGTCCATTGGTTGACCAGCCTTTTGCCCGTCTTCTGTCTGAGACCAATTGGAAAGCAAGAGATTCATCACTAGCTTGATTGGACGAATCCCGGTTGTCAACCAGATGACTATTTTCCTATCTCAAATGTTTCTATCATTAATAAATATGATTGTTCACAGCAGATGAGGAAAATACTCCCATTTTTGTATAATGCTTCTGTCCAGCTCCTGTCAGCTGTGTCTTTTGGAGATTAATCTTTAATTCTTGGGCACTGTGGGGCAATGCTAAATCTGATTGAGATGGCAAGGCGAGCACAATGGTTACTGCTGCTTCACAGTGCCAGGGACCCAGGTTCAATTCCGTGCTTGGACCACTGTCTGTGTGGAGTTTGCACGCTCTCCCCATGTCTGAGTGGGTTTCCTCTAGACCTTTCTAAGGTACAGATGACAGAGAGCAACGTTGGGCCAGTGAGAAGCTATTTACGTTTGTGTAGCACTCCTCAAAACCCAGAACACAGTCCAGTCACTGTGGGGAAGGCAAACAAGGAGCTGGAGGGAGAAGGGGGTGAAAGAGGCATATTTGAAGTTATGAGGTGGATGGGGGTGGTTAAATTTTGGAGGGTGCTCCATGGGACATGAAAGGAGAGTCAGAAAGCCTTGCACGCCTCTAGACCTTTGCTTGATCACTGCATATCGCAAAGCATTTTACAGACAATGAAGTATTTTTGATATAGTCATTGTTGTGAGATAGAATCCCAAAGTGCAGAAGGACACCCACTGAGGCTGACTTCCTGACAGAGCATTGCCCCATCCCCGGAACTCCATGTATTTTCTCAGATGGAGAGTTCTATTAAGGGAGATTTTAAGTTGGCAGGGAGTTGCTCTTACCCTCTGTAGGTGTTGCGAGGTGATAGCTCTTTAGCTGTGGTGCAGGCAGGTTGTTGAGTTCCTCTTTATAACTGTGATGACCTAATCAATTTTCCTAAACCAGAATTGGTCTGATGTTGTCAACAACAGCAAATTCAAATTTGATAGATTCCTGATAGCTGAGTGTCTCCTTTAAACTGATAGGCTGATAAAATTCAAAAGCTTGTAAAGCCTGTTACCAAGGCAACCCTGATGCTTGGTCCTGGTTACAAATGTTGCAATCTGTGTACCCTATGTTTTAAACATCCGAGCATTGACACAGAACCAGCTTTTAAAGCGGCCATACTTCACAAACTCAACTTCACAACAGGAAGCAGATGTTCAATCGTGATCAAGGTGGAGGTGCATCGTCAAAAATAACGTTACAATCAACAAGAGCAGTCGTTGAGAGAGAACGGTGAGAGAGACGGAAAGAGAGGGCTGTCAGCAATCCACCACCATGTCTACAGGCTGACAGCATTCATCCTCACTGCAGGAGAGCTTGCAAGGCTCAGATAGAGCTCGGAAACCATCTGCCAACATTGGCATCTCATTTAAACCAGCCATCCGCAAGGCAAAATCATCCTTGACATATAGGAATGATGATGGACCCAAGGAAGTATAGACTGATACTAAAATAAGGATGGAATTTATTCTCTGCTTCCCGTTTTATGTATCCTCTGGCCTCATGCCATGCAGTGAGGAAACTGTAATGATGCCAGCATCCAATGGCTTTCAAGTGTCACAAAACATACTTGCCTAGGGGGTTCCGCTTTTGGACTGTTGCCAGAGACATGGAGAGCTGCAGTGTGGATTTACATGGAAAGCATTTGGAATATGTGAAATCTGTTACCTCAAAGGACTAGATTCTGGGACTATTCTCTGTGGAGCAGAGAGGTTAAGAGGAGATTTAATAAATGGATTCAGAATTCTGAAGAGTTTAGGAATGGTTTAGGCATAAGGGTTGGTAACCAGAATGTATGGATTTAAGAGAACTGGCACAAAAGCCAAAGAGTAAAATTAAAGAGAAATAATTTTTCGTGTAGTGGTTTTATTTTTCAATCATTCGTGGGACGTGTGTGTCATGGCCAGCATTTATTGCCCATCCCTAGTTGCCCAAGAACAATTGGGAGTCAACCACATTGCTGTAGCCCTAGAGTCACATGTAGGCCAGACAGGGTAAGGATAGCAGATTTCCTTCCCTAAAGAGCATCAGTGAACCAGATGGGTTTTTCCAGCAATGGTTTTGAGGCCATCTGTAATTCCAGATTTGTTTTTATTGAATTCAAATTCCAACATCTGCTGTGGGGAATTTGAACCTGGGTCCCCCAAACATTAATGAAGTTTCTGGGTTAATGGTCTAGTGATAATACCACTACACCATCACCTCCCTGTGTTGTGTTCATCTAAAATGTGCTCAATGAAAAGATATGGAAGCAGATCTATTGGTACCTTTCAAAAGTGCAATTCTTAAAAAAAGTGAGGGAATTGTATTAATTAGATAGTTGCTTTAAAGGTCCAGCATGGATGCAATGAATTTAACAATCTTCTTCACAAATGCTGTAGCGTTTGTGAAGAAAGCTTTGGGATCCCAGTTTTGTCTCCGGGCTAAGGGAGGAGCTAGGGGTAGGTGGGTGCAGGATAGGGGGTAAGATCTTTGTAAACTCAGCATGTTTATGAAGAATGGGTTTATGATGTTGCTTGTCTCTGAGCCCAGTGTACCTGCAGAGTCCGCCTCACCAAGCACAACCTAAGAACAAAATGTTACTCAGACTCTTCCCTCAAGTAATACCATCAGTACAGATTACCCACTCACTCCACTGCTGTTTATGTGACTTTGATGTGTGGAACTGGCTCCTGTGTTTACCTACATCACAGCAGTGATTGTAGTTCAGAAACAGAGCAATCAATGCATTGTGAAGATGTGATAAGATCCTAAGTAAATGCCAAGTCAATCCAAGCACTGAGATTAGTAGACGTTTCATAGATAAGGAAGGGTATTAAGAGATATGGAATCAAAACAATGAAACAGTCTTACCACTCAAATCAGCCATGATTTAACTTAATGGTAGAAAATGTTTAGAATCATAGAATCCCTGTGGTGCAGAAAAAGGGCCATTTGGCCCATTGAGTCTGCACTGACCACAATCGCATCCAGGCCCAATTCCCATAATCTCACGCATTTACCCTGCTAGCCCGCCTGACATTAGGGTCAATTTAGCATGGTCAAAAAACCTAACCCGCACATCTTTGGAATGTCGGAGCACCAGGAGGAAACCCATGCATGGGGAGAATGTGCAGACTCTGCAATTCATTTTATTAGTGTCACAAGTAGGCGTACATTTAACACTGCAACGAAGTTACTGTGAAAATCCCCTAGTCGCCATACTCCAGCGTCTGTTCGGGTACACTGAAGAAGAATTTAGCATGGCCAATGCACCTAACCAGTACATCTTTCAGACTGTGGAAGGAAACTGAAGCACCTAGAGGAAACCCACGCAGACACAGTGCAACCATGCAGACTCCACACAGGCAGTGACCCAAGTTGGAAATCAAACCCGGGTCCCTGACACTGTGAGCACTGCTGACCAACTGTGCCACAGTGCTGTGCTAGAACAGTCTTGAAGGGGCGGAATGGCCAACTTGGGTCCCAATGTGTCTTTGTCACCCATTCAAAACAGGAATCCAGTGCTTAAGGCCAAAAATGGCTCTGTAAAGACAAGAACCTGAGGGCTGGATGACTCTAATGTGCTTAAAAGCTGAGTAATGAATGTATTGGAGCGGTGCCCATGGTGCCGAGCTGTTTGTTTTACAGTGGCTGGGGTTAGATTGTCAGCTTGCCTCATGACAGAGAGTTGTGTTGAGTTAGTGGCTGCCCTGATTGAATGCACACAATACCTGCTCTTTATGGCGACTGTTGTTTGAGATGGTGACCAGGTGCAATGCGAGGTGTACCCGAAGCTGAGCAAACACACTGTTTACTCAAGAGACAAGGGTTTACTCAAAGAGAGATTAGCGTTAACTTGCCTCTGACGTTCAGTTAATTACAGCCAGATGAATTGCCCCTTTCTCTCGCTCTTTCAATTTATCTTTGAACAGTCAAGTTTGATTATATTTTTATTATTAATGCATCTTGGACTGCCTCGGTTCTATATGCCGTCTGCTTTATGGAGTATCAGATAGCGTGGAAATTAGTTTGACCTTGTCTATTTCCATTCACAATGGAAGAAAATGCTTTAAGTGCCTGATTGAGATTCTTCCCATCCACTGAAGACTCTACCCCTGGCTCTGGGTCAACATGAAGCAGGAAGTTGGTGCTGGATGGTCTTGAATGAACCGGAGAATTACAGAAATCTGAGGCACCAAATGAGGCCATTCAGCCCATTCTATCTGTGAAGGTTGACAATTAGCCATCCAGCCCAATCCCACTTTCCAGCTCTTACTCCAGATCCTTGTAAGCTTTGATTCTTCCAGGCCAATTCTCAGTCCTTTTATAAACATGATGAGGATTTCTGCCTCTACAATCCTTTCAGGCACTAAATTCCAGACCCACACCATCTTCTGGGTGAAACAACAGCCCCTCGATTTCTCTCTAAGCCTTTTGGAATTCTCCTGTACAGATTTAGGGAAAACTCAGTAAAGTTTCACAACACCAATTTTAAATCCAACCAATTTATTTGATAGTAAATTCGCGAGCTTTTTACACTATGGCCTTCGTCAGGCAAATGCAGTGTTCTGGTCTGTAGCACTCATACCAACACAGACAGTCAGAGATTGCTGATTAGAATGCGAATCCTTACAGCTAACCTGCTATTCAAGTGTTAAAGTGGCTAACAATGCGTGAGAAGGGAATCCTGAGCATTGGTTAGAGAATTGTGTATTTTCTCCAGACAGCACAGTAAGTGAGGTTTTTTGCTAACCCAGGCAAGTTACAGGGGTTACAGATAGTGTGTCATGAAGCCAAGATCCCTATTAAGACAGTCCTCATGTGTGCAGAACTTGGCTATCAGTCTCTGCTCAGCGACTCTGCGTGTGTCCCGGAGGCCCCCTTGAAGAACATTTACCCGTAGGTTGGAGGCTGAATGCCCATGACTGCTGAAGTGTTCGCCCACAGGAAGGGAACTGTTTCGCCTGGTGATTGTTGAGCGATGCTCATTCATCCGCTGTCGTAATGTCTGCATGGTCTCCCCAATGTATCATGCTTCGGGACATCCTTTCTTGCGACGTATTAGGTAGACAATGTTGGCCGAGTTGCAAGAGTATGTACCGTGTACCTGGTGAATGGTATCCTCACGTTTGATGATGTCGTCCATGTCTATGATCTAGCATGTCTTGCAGAGGTTGCTGTGGCAGGGTTGTGTGGTATTGTGGTCACTATTCTCCTGAAGGTTGGGTAGTTTGCTGCGAACAATGATCTGTTTGAGGTTGTGCGGTTGTCTGAAAGCAAGAAGTGGGGGGGGGGGGATGGCCCAAGCGAGATGTTCATTGTCATCAATGATATGTTGAAGTTCCCTTCCTGTGGGCGAACACTTCAGCAGTCATGGGCATTCGGCCTCCAACCTACGGGTAAATGTTCTTCAAGGGGGCCTCCGGGACACACGACAGCGCAGAGTTGCTGAGCAGAGACTGATAGCCAAGTTCCGCACACATGAGGACAGTCTTAATAGGGATCTTGGCTTCATGACACACTATCTGTAACCCCCGTAACTTGCCTGGGTTAGCAAAAAACCTCACTTACTATGCTGTCTGGAGAAAATACACAATTCTCTAACCAATGCTCAGGATTCCCTTCACACACATTGTTAGCCACTTTAACACTTGAATAGCAGGTTAGATATAAGGATTCGCATTCTAATCAGCAATCTCTGACTGTCTGTGTTGGTAAGAGTGCTATTGCAGACCAGAACACTGCATTTGCCTGACGAAGGCCATAGCGTCGAAAGCTTGCGAATTTACTATCAAATAAATTGGTTGGATTTAAAATTGGTGTTGTGAAACTTTACTGAGTTTACCCCAGTCCAACGCCAGCATCTCTACATCAGATTTAGGGAAGGCAGGGAGTAGGGCATGGTGGAATGTGATGGAGATTTGGGACCTTGACAGCATATTCCTACATTCTCCGGACTTAGTGAGATGTGGCCGTGTGGAGAGAAAGCTCCCCATATTTGGCACACAGAACCTCTGTCTATGCAGAGCCTGCTAAACATGGTGATGGGTTACTGCACAAATTGAACATCAGACAGAGTAAAAGATGAACAGCTTACTGCAAACAAACCCAAAGTCCAAAGATGTGCAGATTAGGTGGATAGGCCATGCTAAATTGACCCTTAGTGTCAGGGAGATTAGCAGGGCAAATAAGTGGGGTTATGAGGATAGAGCCTGTGTGGAATTATGGTCAGTGCACACTCAATGGGCTGAATGGCCTTCTTCTGCACTGTAAAATTTTATATAAATATACTGCAAGAAAGTGGAACCGAACTTTGTTATCTAATGGTTTATTTCTATAATGGTGAGCCCATCAAAATCTCTGTGGTCAATGCCTTAATCCCTGTGCTTGCTGATCTACACTGGCTTCTTATCAAACAACTACTAGATTTTAAGATTCTCACCCTTCTTTTCAAATCCCTCCATAGCCTTTCCCTTTCTCAATCTCTTCCAACCTCACAACACTCTGAGATTTCTGCACTCCTCTAATTCTGGCCTTTTTCATGTCCTTAATTTTAATTGCTCCATCATTGGTTGCCGTGCATCCAATTGCCTAGGCCTTGAACTCTGCAGTTCCCCCCCCCGACTTGCTTTCATAATTCAAGACACTCATTAAAACCCATGTCTTTGATCAATCTTTTGGTCTAATCCCTACAATGCAGGTGATGGCCTTTTGGCCCATTGAGCCTGCACCGACAACAATCCCACCCAGGCCTATCCCCACATATTTCCTGTCCTAACCCCCCAAGCTATGCAACCCGGGACACTAAGAGGCAATTTATCACGGGCCATGCACCTAATGTGCACATCTTTGGACTGTGGGAGGAAACAGGAGCAACCTGGGGAAATCTACGCAGACACAAGGAGAATGTGTAGACTCTGCACAGACAGTGACCCAAGCCAGGAATCAAATCCAGGTTCCTCGCGTTGTGAGGCAGCAGCGCTAACCACTGTGCCACCGAGCCACCCTGCTCTCATCTGATCTAATGCCTCCTTGTGTAACTCATTGGCATGTTTTGTTTGATAATGCCCCCTGTGAAGCACCTTGGGACAGTTCATCAAATCCAAAGGATGTTACATAAATAGAAGTTGCTGTTATTTCCAATTACATGACTGCAGCATTAGTGTGACATGGTTTCACTTAGGTAGGAGCCACATTGTCAAGCTGCGACATGGCTTCACTTATACGGTAACTGAATCACTGGGACAATTTCACCAATACCGGAACTGCCACATGACATGGTAGGTTTCGTACCTGTGGTTGTTCCGCGTGCCCTGCAGCAGAAAGCGTCGTCTGACATTACCACATTACACGTGTCTGTGATATCCCATCCCTGCTTCTTGCAGAATGAAACATTGAAAGCTGTGTGTGCTGTGATGACCTGAAATGCAATCCCCTCCTAACTGTGTTCGTCTGTGTGTTTATAGCATTCCTGTGGTGCAGAAGGAGACCATTTGGCCCATCAGGCCTGCACCAATATTGGTGGCATAGTGGACAGTGAAGAAGATTATCTAGGATTGCAACAGGATCTTGATCAGTTGGACCAGTGGGCTGGTGAATGGCAGATGGAGTTTAATTTAGATAAATGTGAGGTGATGCATTTTGGTAGATTGAAATGGGGCAGGACTTACTCAGTTAATGGTAGGGCAATAGGGAGAGTTACAGAACAAAGAAATCTAGGGGTTCATGTGCATAGTTTCTTGAAGTGGAGTCACAGGTGGACAGGGTGTTAAAGAAGACATTCAACATGCCTGGTTTCATTGGTCAGAACATTGAACACAGCAGTCCTGTTGAAGTTGTACAAGATATTGGTAAGGCCACACTTGGAATACTGTGTGCAGTTCTGGTCACCCTATTATAGAAAGGATATTATTAAACTAGAAAGAGCGCAGAAGAAATTTACTAGCGTGCTACCGGAACTTGATGATTTGAGTTATAAGGAGAGGCTGGATAGACTGGGGCTTTTTTCTCCGGAGCGCAGGAGGCTGAGGGTTTTCTTATAGAGGTCTATAAAATAATGAGGGGCATAGATCAGCTGGATAATCAATATGTTTTCCCAAAGGTAGGAAAGTCAAGGTTTAAGATGTGAGGAAAGAGATACAAAAGGGTCTAGAGGTGCAATTTTTCACACACAGGGTGATGGGTGTCTGGAACAAGTTGCTGGATGTATTAGTAGAATTGGGTACAATTTTGTCTTTTATAAAGCGTTTGGACGGTTACATGGGTAAGATGGATATAGAGGGATATGGACTAAACGTAGACAATTGAGATTAGCTTAGTGGTTTCAAAAAAAAGGCAGCATGGACAATTTGGGCCAGAGGGCCTAATTCCATGCAGATACAGGAAGAATGTGCAAACCCCACTCAGACAGTCACCCAAGGCCAGAATTGAGCCCGGGTTCCTGGCTGCTGTGAAGCAGCAGTGCCACTGTGCCTCCCCTTGGTTTGATATGAATGTCTGTTCACTGTTGATTACTCACTATGGGTGATTAATTAAACCTGATTGTGGGGACTGAGAAAGAAAACTATACCTTCTCTCAGAGGATCGCATTCTTGTGGCGTTCTCTTCCCCAGAGAGTGGTGGCAACTGGGTTGTTAAATATTTTAAGGCAGAATTAGATAGATTCCTGATTGACAAGGAAGTCAAAGTGTGTAGGGGTTACGCAGGCAAGTTTGAGGCCACAACTGGATGTGCCATGATTTTATCAAATGGTGGAGCAAGCTCAAGCAATTAAATAGCCTATTCCTGCACCTAATTTGTATATTTGTGGAAATGCGATGGAGGTTAAAAGAATGAGGAGGGATCTCATTGAAACTTAGAGAATACTGAAAGGCCTGGATAGAATGGATGTAGGGAATGTTTCCATTAGTGGGAGAGACTCAGATCCAAGGGCACAGTCTGAGTCTAAAGGGATGACTCTTCAGAACCGAGATGAAGAGGAATTTCTTCAGCCAGAGAGCGGTGAATCTATGGAAGGCTATGGAGGCCAGGTTATTGAGTGCATTTAAGACAGAGATAGATAGGTTCTTGATTGCTAAGGGATTCAAAGATTACAGGAAAAAGGTGGGAGAATGGTGTTGAGAAATTTATCAGCCATGATTGAATGCTGAAGTAGCGTCAATAGGCTGAATGGCCTAATTCTGCTTCTATACCTTATGGTCTTATGAACTGAAACAAGGAGCTGCAAGCACAATAGGAGGTAAATCAATTTCCTGCATGAACACAACCTGGAGTTTATCTCCTTTGCAAATCTCCCAGTCAGGAAACACAATACTCAGTACAGGACAGCGTTTTGTCCAATGATGTGTGAGTGCAGCCTTGATACTGAGTCGGGTATAAATTGTCTAAGGAATCTGCTAAACCCCAGGGATTGCAGTGGTTCTAGCGAATAATTAAGATCCTAGGAAGCTGCTTGATGAGGAGGAGAAGATGCTGTTTTGCTTCCCATCTTATCTCTATGTCTCTCTCTCTCAGTGTGATGTCTGCACCTCTGTGGAGCCTACTTATCCCAAAGTTTCTTTCGGAGAGGAAAAAATTGTGCAGGAAATGAAAAATTAAGCTGAATGTGAAAGTGTTAGTGAGAAGTGAAGAAAATGACAACATGCGCATGTCTCCATGAGTCAGTTTCAACACTGATTAATTGATTGAGTGCATGTCTGAGCACTCCTTGAGACAAACAGGTCTGTGGGATTAAATGGACATCCCAAGAGGGTTAGGAGATAGTGATTGCTTAAGATAGTCAACTGAAACAAATTTCACCACGATGCCCAGTATTCTGTTTTCTCTACCCTCCCACCACCTCAGGCAAACATTAATTTGTTATGGATTAATTCTCCCTATAGATCACACCAGTTCTTCTTCACACAGCACTGGTGTAATCTTGCTGGATGTTTTACTGGTCACGTACACTGATTATATTAGGGCAACACAGTGGTTAGCACTGCTGCCTCACAGCAAAAGGGACCCGGTTCGATTGCTGGCTTGAGTCACTGTTTGTGTGGAGTTTGCACGTTCTCCCCAGGTCTGCGTGAATTTCCTCCAGGTTCTCCGGTTTCCTCCCACAATCTGAAAGACGTGCTGGCTAGGTACATTTATCCGAACAGGCGCCAGACTGTGGCGATTAGGGGAATTTCACAGTAACTTCATTGCAGTGTTAATGTAAGCCTTACTTGTGTCTAGTAAATAAACTTTATTTTTCTTAATCATTGACCATCCCAAACAAGTAGCGATGATATTATGGCAGTAATTAACTAGCATTCAATAACAGGTTTGTTACATTTGGAATCCCTCTCTGTGGAATCTGTAGTTCTGGTGGATAGTTCAGAGTATGTCAGCATACTCACATTAAACAAGATAGTCTCAAAAGAATAATCCCCATCTCTGGGTTCAACTGAGAGGTGATTCTCCTGGTCTGCGATATAATTAAGGGCCTCACTTGATGAGATTACAATCTTGTAATCACTCCTGCAAATCCATTATTTTCTAAAGATGCTAAAATGTCATTAAACTGTGGCCTGTAATGAATATGGTTTGTCCATCACTGTGTTTATCACTAAACGTAAATGACTTTCCCACCTCATCTCAACAGCATCTCATTCTTGTCTCGCTGTCTCTGCTCACAGTAGCTGGCCTTAGCAACAACATTCTAATAAAATGACCACAAAGCTATTGACTTGTTAGCAGTTCCCAGAATACCCACACCCTTCAATTATTAAAAGGTGTATATTTAATGCTGATGTTGTAAATTTGAGTTTGTGAAATGCGGTCCCTTTAAAAGCTGGTTTTGTGTCAGTGCTTGGGTGTTTAAAACACAGGGTACACAGATTGCAACAATTATAACAAGGACAAAGCATCAGGTTGTCTTGGTAACAGGCTTTGCGGGCTTTTGTATTTTGACAACCTATCAGTTTAAAGAAAATACTCAACTATTGGTGAGCATTGTTCATCCAGCACTAAGGATACTTCCGTTGCAAGCAATAAAAGACTAGATCCACAAGGTAAATCAAAGAAAAAGGTTTAATAAAGAAACTTCATTACAAAGCACTCACACCACACTCTAACCCACAAATGCTCCCCACAATCCCCATCTGCTTTCTATTTATACCAGCCCAGCTGACTTCCATTTTGCCATTGGTTACATTGTCTACGGGGTCAGCTGACTTTCACAGCATGTTACCATTGGTTCAATCTAACAGATTCCAATGTTATCATTGATTGCATTATGACAAGCACTGTGGCCTCACAGCTCCAAGGACCCAGGTTCAATTCCGGTCTTGGGTGACAGTGTAGAGTTTGCATGTTCTCCCCATGTCTGCATGAGTTTCCTTCAGGTGCTCTGGCTGTCTCTCACACACCAGAAATGTGCAGGCTGGGCAGATAGGCGATGCTAAATTGCCCCTTGGTGTCCCAAGATGTGTAGGTTAGATCAGTTAGCCATGGGAAGTGTGTGGGATTACAGGGATAGGGTATGGGTAAGATGCTCTTCGGAAAGTTGGTGCAGACTCAATGGACTGAATGGTCTCTTCTGCACTTTAGAGATTTTATAAAAGCGCTCCTTGGTCTTTTGGCTAGAATCAAGCCCCAAGATCAGGTGCAATGCCTTATCTTGCCAGCTTGGATTTTGTTTGTCTCTCTTTTGATGACCTTGAATTGGGTTCAATTGGATTTTGAATTTAGTTTTTGAAGCAAGCAAGAAATAGACTTGGATTTGCCTGGCTCACTCTGAACATTGGCTCTAAGAATAGAGTCAAAAATTCACTTTAAATACAAGTAGAAGAAAGCAAAAGTAACTTGCCCTGTGTGCAGATATACAGATCCAGGGGTAAAGGTACACAAATCTAAAAATGCAGGTGTGCAGATCTATGTGAAACTAATACACTTATGAATGGATGCACAGGTACAGATGTGCAGGAGGCCAAATTGGAGGGATAGAGAGATTTTGTACATTGTAAGACTGAAAATGTTGATGAATTAGGGGAGTTTGAGACCATGATAAGATTTGAATACAAATTTATTTTTCAATTGAGGTGTCAAGAGTTCGACAAAGGCAGTGTATAAATTGCAAGTTGTTGTCCTTTGGCTGTGTTTACTATGGGCTGGTCACATGATGTTTAATGTGGAGATGTAGCCGGACATCTCTTTACTCTGGGGGCATCAAAGCCCCTTGTTTTCACTATCACTGCTACATTATAATCCCCCAAGCCTCAGAGACAGCGCTAATTGTTTTAGTGTAAGGTCTGTGTGAAAATATTATGGTAAAAAGGTGGCTTCAATCTGAACGTTCAGGTCAAAGCAAGTTTAGAGATTATACAGATAAAGCCAGTTAGGATCGATCCACAGATCCTTTAATGGAATTAATGATCTCATATATCCGTGAAATGTACTTGGGTCTTATGGTTTCCCCTGGTGTTGGAAATACTCAAAGAACCTAGATTTTGCAAACTGGTGTTCACAAATCCTGGGGGTGTCTGCACGTGAGTGTGTCTGCACGTATGTGTGTGTCTCGTCTGAGTATCTATAGCTCTTGTTTGTGCATTGTGTGTGTGTGTCTGCGTGTGTGTGTGTGTCTGCGCATATATGGATCTGTGTGTGTGTGTCTGCACATATGTGTGTTTCTACATGTGTGTGTCTGCACGTGTGTTTCTATGTCTGTGTTTGTGTGCGCGCAAGTGTCTGCATGTGTTGTTTGCACATGCATTTGCATATGTCCGTGTATGTGTGTGTCTGCATGTGTCTGCACACGTGTGTCTGCATGCCTGTATGTCTGCACATGTGTGTATGTCTGCGTGCATGTGTCTGTACATGTGTGTATGTTTGTGTGTTTGTGCACGCATGTATGCCTGTGTGTGTGTGTGTGTGTGTGTGTATGCTGTACAATGGCTTCTCTTTTTCATTATTTATTACAAGAACATTTCTCAGGCTATCAATATGCTAACAAAAACAGAACATTTTTCAGTCAGGAAATAGGGACCTCAGTGCTTTTACCCACCTTGCGTTATGCTGTTTTACCATACGCAGACCCTGAGTGCACATACATGAGACTAACTCCTTCATAAACTTTCCGTTAACATTCAGTATTATGCTGACAACAGATTGTTGTGGGTCTTTGGACCTAATGTATCTTTGGATCATTTATTGATTGCAGTCAAAAGAGGGAAAAAGGCAAATGATAAATTTCTTTAAAACATACTCTGTTTACCCTTTCATTCATTCACTGGATATGGGTGTTGTAGCAAGGCCAACATCTGTTGCCCATCCCTCATTACCTTAAACCAAGTGATCTACTTGATCATTTCAGAGGGCAATCGACAGTCAACCACGTTGCTTGGCTCTGGAGTCACATGTAGGCCAGACTTGGTAAGGATGGCAGATTTCCTTCCCTAAAGGACATGAGTGAATCAGATGATTTATCCGACAATCAAGAGTGGTTTCATGATTATCAGTAGATTCTTAATTCCAGATTTTTTTTAATGAATTCAAATTCCACCATTTGCTGTGACAGGATTCAAACTCAGTTTTTACACCAATTGATAACTGTTGGTTATCGCTGCACTGACATTAATTCCAGGGGAATTAATTGAATTTAAAGTCCACCAGTTGCTGTGGTGGGATTTGAACCCATGCACTCAAGTGATAGCCTGGGGCCTCTGGATTACTAATACAGTGGCATTGCCACCTACACCAGTGTTCTCCAAAGTGGGTGGTCACAGACGTTGATAAAATATGGATGCCAAAAATGATCCCCAATGATCATCTAACCTTTTTGCCCATTTTCTCTCTGGATGAATTCTCACTGCAATACCAGCTGTGATCACACGAGGCAAAGGTAATCAGGTTAGCGTGTTTGGTATGTACACTTGACTCCAATTTTCTTTCCCTTTCTAGTAAACCAGTGGATCATTTTGTCATGTGAAAGAGAGGGCCAGTGACAAGTAGGAAGTGAACTTTAGCGTGGGTCATGGGGAGTGGCCATTTAGTGAAAGTAGATGGCTAGAAAAAGCGTTTGAAAAACGCTGATCCACTCCATTGTATCTTTGAACCTCTGCAGTCTCTGTGATGTAGGTACATCCGTAGTGCTGTTAGGGAGGATTTTGACCCGGTTACAATGATACCTCTCCGAATCAGGATGTTGACTGACTTGAGGTGGAAACACAAAATGGTTGAAAATGCCATCATGTTCCTCTTGCCTTTTCCGAAACTTGTGACGCCCTTTATTGTAAAAAGGTTTATATGTAAGAAGGCGGACAGCACCGTAATTATTGCTTATCAGGTGGCATTTTGAATTTAATTTGAAATTAAAGTAATTGGACACCTCAGCTCCTGGAAGGAAAGAATACGTTGAGGGTGGTTTGGAGATTTATTTTAACAAAATGACCTCTAGATTACCAGCTCTGTCTTCTTGGATTTCAGAGTGAGGTCTGCCCTCCAATCTACAGTTTCAATCAGCTTTCAATTTGCAATCGATATGAATAAGTCCCAGTGGATCCACAAACTCCAGATGTGACCTTCCCTGGGTGGAGCACCCTCTAGTGTTCATTGTATTTGGAAGATTTACTTTCCATCCCAACATGCAACTTCTGAAAAATATTGAACTGTTTCTAAAAGTTCTAGGGCATTTTATTTACTCCTTTCACACTCAATGGCTTAACTTTAATCCCCAGTATCTGACTAATTGTCCTTTTCTGTCTAGGGCAGCACGGTGGCACAGTGGTTAGCACTGTTGCCTTTCAGCAGCAGGGACCTGGGTTCGATTCCTGGCTTGGGTGACTGCCTGTCTGTGCGGAATCTACACATTCTCATTGTGACTGCGTGGGTTTTCTCCGGATGCTCCGGTTTCCTCCCACAGTCCGAAAGATGTGCTGTTAGGTGCAATGGCCATGCTAAATTCTTCCTCAGTGTATCTGAACAGGCGCAGGACTGTGGTGGCTTGGAGATTTTCACAGTAACTTCATTGCAGTGTTAATATAAGCCTACTTGTGAGACTCATAAATAAACTTAACTTTGCTGAGGAAGAATTTAACACAGCCAATGCACCTAACCAGCACACCTTTGGACTGCAGAAGGAAACCCACACAGGTGTGAGGCGCAAGTGTAGGCTCTGCACAGACAGTGACCCAAGCTGGTATTCGAATCCAGATCCCCAGCGCTGTGAGGCAGCAGCGCTAATCATTGTGCCATCACAATCATGAATCTAATCCAATCTACACAATTTCATTCCATTTTGCTTTCCTGCCATACTTTAGAATGGCACTGAGGAAGATGGAACACTCTGCAAGCCACCCAATGGGTATATCTAAGATGGTATGCACATTGGGGATTGGAGACAAAAAACAGTAAAGAAAATGCAGCAACTTCAACTGAGGGTTTCAGCACACCTCTGTGCTTATTGACAAAAGTATTTCTTGGCACCACAAATCTGCCATTAATTTAAAGCCTCCCTGCTTAATAATGTCAATTATAAGTGTCTATTAAAGTCAATTATTATTATTTTCTAATCACTGTTCTAAATGTTAAGTAGACAGAGTGGAAGTGATTGCATTTTAAAATGCTGTTGATCGTTGCAGGAGCAATACATGCAATCTTCTGCATTGATGGTGAGGGCATATCTGCTGGTTTAGGATAGGGCAGTGAAACTGCCTGTTATCATAGGACGGAGCGAGATGGGGGAGTGGGAAATCAGGTCAATAAATTGTGATAGGTCTGTGGTGCATCATGATCTAGAATAGCAAAGAGTTTAAAGAGGATATTGTTCTAAACTGGGGCGGCCCAGGTTTTGTGTAAGGTGGAACCACAATGTATACAGGGATTTGAGCTTTGCTGGCAGCAGATGTAAACTTCAGCTGAAAATTTTCTACATGCAACAATGACTACAATTCAAGGGCACTTCATTGACTGTTAGATGCTTTGGCAGTTCTTAAGTTTGTGGAAGGTGCTACAGAAAGCAAAATCTTAATTTCTGCAAAACATAAGATCTTTATCTTCTGATTTAGAATTTAATGAGGCAACGGTTATTAAAATGGAGCTTTCTCCCGACCTCCTGGTCCACCGATTTGGAACAGGGTCTGTGTTAAGTGGCAAGGTGTTTCCTGAGTTGGGCCAGTAATTGAATGTGTCCTGCACACTTGTGAGACGATGGCAATATCCATCTCCCAAGCCAATGTTTGATGTGGTTACTATATACATTAAATGCACAACATGGAAGCTATTTGCCTGCATGGACAGCAAACATAATGTCCTTAACTGGCCTTGATCTCAGTTGATGTATCGAGTATTTTGCTGAAAAGGTACATATGATATCACTGCTTTTGGCTGGGATGACCTCTCATGCAGAAACAATAATTTTCAGATATATTAGACGGAAGCAATTTACCGGAAATGAACCTGTTGTTATTAATGTAATTATATCCCCACACTGCCAAAAATTAAAGCGTTGGCTAACTGGGTCTGTTAGTACTATTGCGAAGGCAATATTGACTTCTTTCTATTAATAATCTCCCATCGATAATCCGAGATGAGTTTTCATCAATTAAAGGCGTATCACCTTCCTCAGATCACCATTAACCATGGAGAACTTACAACTTTTCCGATTAATAGAGGGCTACCACTGAGCTGTGTCTATAGCAGGTCTCAGACCTGAGCAGGGCAAGGCAGGCACTTGTTGAATACATCCTTTTTTTAAAATCATCTTCAGCCCTTGCCTAGCTTTCTATATTGAAAGGATATCGCAAGGTCATCTTGCTGCTGAATTGGGAGATGGAAATAGAAGTGGTCAAACCTAAAGAAAGACTTTATTACATTAGTGGACCAGTCAACCAATGCTCTAGTTTTTGACAGTGGTGGGGATATAATTACATTAATATAGCGCCAATTCACGACCTCAGGATGCCCCCACTCTGCTCACTTACAACCATTCAAGTACTTTTGAAGTGTGTTCACTCTTCCGATGTAGGAAGTGGTTGAATCTTTTTGTACACCATAGGCTCCTAGCAACGTGATAATGACCAGATCATTATTCTTTCATTCATGTGGGTGCCACCGGCTGGGCCAGCACTTGTTACCCATAACTAATTTGCTCTTGAACGGGGTGGCTTGCTAGGCCAGTGCAGGGGTTAGTTGAAAGTCAGCCATATTGTGGCCCTGGAGTCACATATAGGCCAGACAGAGTAAGAATGGCTGATTTCCTTTCCTAAAGGGGCATTAGTGAACCAGATGGGTTTTTCTGACAATTGATAACCTTCATTACAGAGATGAGCTTTCAATTACATATTTTTGAGTTGAATTTCAGTCCCAATGGCTGCCATAGTGGGATATATGTGTCCAGAAGATTTGGATTACTAGTGCAGTGGCATTGATTCTACGCTACTGTCTTCCCTGCTTATGTTATTATTCTATTTATTGTGGTTGGATAAAATGTTGACCAGGACACTGGGGAGAACTGATCCAATTGGATGAGTGAGAATCCATGGTTAAAATCTTTGTCTGAAATTGAGTCACAGATTCCCTTCAGCCAGAGGAGCGGAAAGTGGCTAGGGTTAAGAGGTTTGAGCTCGGAGCCAGTGGAGGCAGGGGGAAGTGGAGGTGGCATGGAAAATCTCAGCAGGTCTGAAGGTGTCTGTGGAGAAAGAATGGAGCCAATGTTTCCAGTTTGGATGACCCTTCATTACAGCCTGCAAATAAATGCCATGTCTGTTTTTATCTGTGTACGTGTGTCGAACTTTTTTGCATGTTGATGATAGCCAGTTGGAGTCTGTTCCCTAATCCCTGCTCTATGGCATTCATCTGTCAGGTGTTTTCCCATATGTTTCTATTAGAGGGACACTCACTGGACACAGCCCCATCTGCTTCCTGTCCTTTCAGATTTGTTACAGCCTGTGTGGTGTACCAGTCAGCCTGTGTGGATGAAGGTATATTTCACATTCTGATATTTTCACTGTGCCGAAAGCTGCCTGGGTGTTAAGCTCTGGAATTCCATCCAGAAACCCCTCTACTTCTTTTCCTCAACCTTTCAGATACTCTTTTAACTTGACTCCTTTTGAACAGGGTTTTGATCAACTGCCCTCATATCTCCTTCCCTTAAGGGAGTCCAAAACCAGACGGCATAAGGTGAAGGTCAGAGAATCATAGAGGTTTACAGCATGGAAACAGGTCCTTCAGCCCAACCTGTCCATGCTGCCCTTTTTTTTAAAACCCTAAGCTAGTCCTAATGCCCACATTTGGCCCATATCCCTCTATCCCTGCTTTACCCATGTAACTGTCTAAATGCTTTTTAAAGAACAAAATTGTACCTGCCTCTACTTCTACCTCTGGCAGCTCGTTCCAGACACTCATCACCCTCTGTATGAAAAAAATTGTCCCTCTGGACACTTTTGTATCACTCCCTTCTCATCTTAAACTTATGCCCTCTAGTTTTAGACTCCCCTACCTTTGGGAAAAGATATTGACTATCTCGCTGATCTATGTTCTTCATTATTTTATAGACCTCTATAGGATCACCCCTCAGCCTTCTACACCCCAGGGAAAAATGGTGAGAGGGGAAAGATTTAAAGGGGATTTGAGGGGCAACCTTTTCACACAGAGGGTTTAAAGTTTATTTATTAGCGTTACAAGTAGGTTTGCAGGAAGTTATTGTAAAAGTCCCTCAGTCACCACACTCCTGTGCTTCTTTGGATGCTCTAACAGAGAATTTAGCACAGCTTAATGCACCTAACCAGCATGTCCTTTGGACCGTGGGAGGAAACCCACACAGACATGGGAGAACATACAAACTCCACACAGGTTTCCTCCCACGGGATGAGTTGATTAGGTGCGCTGACGGGCTAAATTTCTCCCTCAGTGTACCCAAATAGGCGCCAGCATGTGGTGACTAGGGCATTTCCACAGTAACTTCATGTAAGCCCACTTGTGACACTAATAATTAAATTTTAAACCCTCTGTCCCTCAGAGCTCTTTTAAATCCTTCCCCTCTCATCTTCAACCTATGCCTTCTAGTTTTGGACTCCCTTAAGATAAGAAGGCATGAGAACAGTTGATCAAAACCCTGTTCAAAGAGGGTCAGGTTAAAGGAGTATCTAAAAGGTCGAGAGATCGTAAAGAAGTAGAAAGGTTTCTGGATGGAATTCCAGGGCTTAACACCCGAGCACCTTTAGGCACAGATTCCAGTGAAAATGTGCAACATACATTCATCCACACAGGCCGACTGGTACACACACAGGCACACAGTTACAAATCCTACAGGCAATGACCTGAGCCGGGAATTGAACCCAGGTTCCTGGCCCCATGGGACAGCAGTGCTCACTGCTGTGCCAACGTGCTGCTCTGATACATATATATGGAATGAGCTGCCAGAAGGAGGTGGTAGAGGCGGGTACAACTACAACATTTAAAAGACACTTGGACAGGTGCATGGATGGGAAAGGTTTAGAGGGATATGGGTGAAATGCAGGCAAATGGGAGTAGTTCAGTTTCGGAAACCTGGTTGGCATGGAGAAGACAAGCCGAAGGGCCTGTTTCTGTGCTGGATATCTCTGTGACTCTATAATTCTACTTGAATTGAATTCACACTTAACCTGGTCATGCTCCTGTGTGATGTATTGGGCAGTGTTGCTACTTTAATGATGTTAAAGGCATTATGTAAATGCAACAAAAACAGAAAATGCTGGAACATCTCCAGCAGGTCTGACAGCATCTGTGAGAGAGAGAATAGAGCCAACATTTCGGGTCATTTAGACCCTTCAAAGAGTCATTTAGACTCTTTTAGACCCTTTGACTCTAAAAGATTCCTGTTGTCAGACCTTATTTTCTCACTGGCAAAGAGCTTGCAAATAAACACGAGTTGGTGCTGTGTGTGTGCGTGTGGACCCTTTCTTCATGTTGATGATGGTGTGCCTGTGTGTGCCTGTGTGTGCCCGTGTGCGTGTGTGTGTGTGTGTGCCTGTGTGCCTGTGTGTGTGTGTGTGTGTGTGTGCCTGTGCGTGTGTGTGTGTGCAGTGAGGGAACTGTGGGGATCTCCGTACCATCAGATTGGTGAATCTGGAATCGATTCCAGTCTCGGGTCACTGTTAATGTGGAGTTTGCATGTTCTCCCTGAGTTTGCCTCCGGGTACTCCAGTTTCCTCCTATACTCCAGGGATGTGTATTTTAGGTTGTTGGCCACAGTATATTGTCTGAGAGAGAGGTCCAAGCATGAATTTAATGGTTGGGTTGAAAGGGGAATGGATGTTGTCTGGATGTGACCTAAGCCATTTTTGAAAAATTCTATCATAAGGATACATGTCACTGACTAGACCAGCATTTGTTGCCCATCCATAATTCTCCTCCAGACATTAGTAGTGACCCACCTTCTGAAACTGTTGCAGTGTGTGTGGTGCAGGCACATCCACAGTGCTGTTAGGGAGGATGTTCTAGGATTTTGATCCAGCGACAGTGGCGGAACAGTTGATATATTCCCAAATTAAGATGGTGAGTGGCTTGGAGGGGAATTTGCATCTATGATGTTCCCATGTGTCCACTGCCTTTGTCCTTCTCAGTGGTTGAGATTTTGGGTTTGGAAGGTGCTGTCCTTGATGAGTTGCTGCAATGAAGATGGTACAGATTGCTGCCAGGGTGCATTGGTGGTGGAGGGAGTGAATATTGCAGGTAATGAATAAGGTTGTCAGAGATCCTTGGATACCAGCAACCTTAGGCACACTTAGTCGACTCTTAAAACAAACAGCACAGGAACCATGCATCCAAAGCAAGGTCTTTAATCATTTGTGCATAAGGACAACCCCCCTTGCCCCCATCAAAATGGTTGAAGTGGTTCTAATGTTACAAAGAAACAGCTCAGCAGTTAGAAACAAGAGATTTTTCACATATTTCATTGACATTCATATTTGCCAACTAAATCCTGGCTTTTTGTCCTTTCTCATTCGATGAAAAATTGACTTCTGCTAATCCTCTGCCCAAGACCGCAAGGAACTACACAAAGTCATGAATGTAGTCCAGTCCGTCATACAAACCAGCCTTCCATCCATTGACTCTGTCTACACTTCCCCCTGCCTCGGCAAAGTAGCCAGCATAATTAAGGACTCCATGCACCCCAGATATTCTCTCTTCCACCTTCTTCCATCGGGAAAAAGATACAGAAGCCCAAGATCACGTACTAACAAACTCAAAAACAGCTTCTTCCTTGCTGCTGTCAGACTTTCGAATGGATTTACCTCACATTAAGCTGATCTTTCTCTACACCCTAGCTATGACTGTAATGCTACATTCTGCACCCTCTTGTTTCCTTTTCTATGAACGGTATGCTTTGTCTGTATAGCGTGCAAGAAACAACACTTTTCACTGTATGTTAATATATGTGACAACAATAAATCAAATCAAAACTCTGGTCTGGTTCACTCTCCAGTGAAGTTCAAAAAACAATGTTTTGAGGCCTAGGCAAGAGAAGATTAGTCTAAAGCAGAGAGGCTCCCTTGAAGATCTGCAACTAATAATGTTCTCACAATCAGTTATAGAGAAGGCATGATTTTTTTTTTATCCTGAGCATTTTAACTTCCACAAGGTGTTGAAGGAAAATCGAAAAGTCTGCTGATTTTTCTGATATTCATGGTGTCCTCCTGTTGTGTCCAGGCTGAGCTTCTCCAGAAACACTAAACAAGAGATCGAATTAATAATGATGAACTAAATGAGACATTTCTATGATTCCTAACAAGATATCAATTCTGTTTCTCAAGCCATACATAAGAGCTGTCTAAATCTACGAATGTAACCTATTCTAACTCAGAACCTTTATTTCCAGAAACTCATCCCCTGCATCTTCTCACAAGCTTTGCCATCTGAATTCGCTGAGCTGAATCTCATTTCCTTTTTCTTTTGAAATCTCATTTATTTCTTTGTGAAGACTGGCAGCAATACATAAAAAGAAATCAATCCAGATTAGATCTATTTGGAGCCCTTCATGATGCAGAGAACGTATTTCCATCCCTGTTTTTGGTGCCTTACATTGGTTTGCGATAGCAATAACCTGATTTTAACGCTCTCGGCTTTTTTTTCCAAATCCCTCCGTGGTTTCACTTTGTCAGCATGGTGGCGCAGTGGTTAGTGCTGCTGCCTCACAGCGTCAGTGACCCCAGTTCGATTCCCAGCTTGGGTCACTGTCTGTACGGAGTCTGTATCTTCTCCCCATGTCTGCATGGGTTTCCTCCCACACTCCAAAGATGTGTGGATTAAGTCGATTGGCTATGCTGAAATGATCCTCATGTCAGGGGGATTAGCTAGGGTAAATGCATGCAGTTATGGGGATAGGGCCTGGGTGAGATTGTTGTTGGTGCAGACTCGATGGGCCACACTTCCACAGTGTAGGGATTTTCTGACTTTTGGTATATTTTCAACCTCTTCCCAAATGGTTTCATTTGGATTCTCAGCCTTGCCTGGTTTTTTTGAGGATTCCTTTTAACCATTCAATTGGTTGTGCGCTAAATCAGTAGTGAAATAATTCTTGCCTTCCTATATTGTTAACTAGGGGAATTTCACAGTAACTTCATTGCAGCGTGAACGTAAGCCTACTTATGACTAATAAATAAACTTTTACTTTACCTTCTACAGTCCCATAACCTTCTGAGAACCCCATGCCCCTCCAATTCCCCTGGTCTTTTGTACATCACCCATTTTAATCGTTCCATTATTGCCCCTTGTGTCTTCAGCTATCGAGCCCGTAAGTTCTGGAATTTTCTCTGCCTCCTCTTCCCCCATCCCATTCCCAAATCTCTCTTCTTTACCCTTCCTTTAAGTCACACTTTAAAGCCTATCTCTATCATGTTACTATGTGAGATGAACAGTTATTCCTGAAACTGTAGTGATACTGAGGGATCTCCCATGACATTGCACGTGGAATGTCACTGGATATATGAGTTGGCAAAGGCAGGAGTGATATAACATATGACATACAGTATGTTATACTGCTCTGACATATAGAACCATACTACGTTGAACTGACAGCACAGAAACAGACCATTTAGCCCAACAAATCAATGCTGTACGCACGCCTTCTCTCAACCTCTAAAGTGAACAAAACACGATTCTAATGGAAAGCTGTTTAGATAAGTACAATTCCCACTTATTCACAAAAAAAAATAGAATTTTACTCCCTCTCTAAATTACAACCTGATTTTATCTTTTGGAATATTTGCCTTTTTCTGTTGATTCTTCTGCCTGGCACTTCCATCTTCTTTGGTACCTTCGCTGTTGAGATGAGACTTTCTCTTAAGGCATAAATGAGGCTGTTATGCTAACAGATGGCAGTTGTTGTCTTTGCTTATTGCCCTACTGCCTGTTCTTTTATACCTGTGGTGACTAGTCATATCCCCCATAATAAGGATTGGTCTTCAATTGCCAAAAACATCAGTTTCAAATTCAATGAGTGCTTGGTATCTAAGTGTGTTAGTCTTGGAGGTGGGTGAGCACTTCGGTGATACAAACAAAGAACAAAGAACAAAGAACAACACAGCACGGGAAACAGGCCCTTCGGCCCAACGAGCCCGCGCCGCTGTCCTAACGTCTTAATGACGTATAGAGACCAATATAGGGACAATTTGTTACCCAATCGGCCTAAGAGCACATTTTTGGGATGTGGGAGGAAACTGGAGCACCCGGAGAAAACCCACGCAACCACGGGGAGAATGCGCAAACTCCCGCAGACACAGGCCCAAATCCATGTGTCTGCACAGCAACAGCGATAGTCTCTGAGCTGTCATGTTGCCCATATGATGGTCCAGTTTAAGCATACACTAACGACATGAAGCACTAGGCCACTCCTGAAGTAACATCCAAGAGCAGCCCTCGCACGACCTGCCGAATGCATGTACCTTGTTGGTCAACAAGGTGGACCGAATAGCCTGTGGAAACAAAAAGTATTTAAACAGTCCTCCTATATCCCTCTATCTGCAGACCGCTCATGTGGCTGTCCAAGAGACCCTTAAACAACCCTAGCGTGCCTGCTCCCCACCACCCCACTCGGTAGCGCATTCCACATCCCCACTACCCTTTGTGTGAAAAAATGCCCTCTAATATTCATCTAATACATAGCCCCCCTCACCCTAAGGCCGTGACCCCTCGTTCTATCCGGTTCTAATGGTGGAAAAAGCTTACCACCATTTAGTCTATCTATACCCCTCATAATCTTATATACCTCTAATAGATCCCCTCTCAGCCGACGTCTTTCAAGGGAAAACAACCCCAGTGCGTTCAATCTTTCCTCGTAAGACAGCCTTTCCATACCAGGCAGCATCCTGGTAGATCTCCTCTGCATTCTCTCCAGGGCCTCCACATCCTTCCGGTAGTAAGGCGACCAGAACTGGACGCAGTACTCCAAGTGAGGCCTAACCAACGTTCTATACACTTGCAACATCAAACTCCTACTCTTGTATTCTGTACCCCTTCCTATGAAGGCTAACATACCATACGCTTTCTTTATCACCTTTTCCACCTGTACTGCCACCTTCAGAGACTTGTGAACCTGCACCCCCAGGTCTCTCTGCGTCTCTATACTCCGGATAGTTTTACCTTTTATCCTGTAACTCCCCTCTACATTATTCCGGCCAAAATGCATCACCTCACATTTATCCGGATTAAATTCCATTTGCCATGTATCTGCCCAGTCTACCAACCTATCTATGTCCTGTTGTATTGCCTGGCACTGCTCCTCAGTCCCCGCCAATCCAAGCATCTTAGTGTCATCAGCAAATTTGCTGATCACACCACCTACCCCCTCGTCCAAGTCATTTATATAAATCACAAATAGAAGAGGTCCTAGTACTGAGCCCTGTGGCACACCACTAGTGACTGACCTCCAGTTGGAAAAAGAGCCTTCCACTAATACCTGCTGTCTCCTCCTCCAAGCCAGTTCTCAACCCATCTACATACCTGGCCCTGTATCCCATGCGCCTTCACCTTTTTTATCAGCCTACCATGGGGAACCTTGTCAAACGCCTTACTGAAATCCAAGTAGACGACATCAACGGCTTGTCCTTTATCAACCGTTTTTGTCACCTCTTCAAAAAATTCCACTAGATTCGTAAGGCACAACCTCCCCTTAACGAAGCCATGCTGCGTATCCCTGATCAGATCGCAGCGCTCCAGATGCTCATACATCCTGTCCCTGAGGATCCTCACCATTAGCTTACCTATAACTGAAGTCAAGCTCACCGGCCTATAGTTCCCTGGGTTATCCCTCTGACCCTTTTTAAACAACGGTACTACATTTGCAATCATCCAGTCCTCTGGGACCTCACCTGTGTCCAAAGAAGAGACAAAGATTTGCGTCAGAGGCCCAGCAATGTCATCTCTCACCTCCCTTAGCAGCCTGGGATAAATACCATCAGGCCCCGGGGCTTTATAAGTCTTTATGCTACCTAAAAGCCCCAACACTTTGTCCCTCGTAATGATTATTTTCTTTAACGGGTCCTCAAAATCCTCAAAGCCGGCATCAGACATCAGGCCCCTCTCCTGCGTGAATACTGACTCAAAGTATTCATTCAGGATCTCCCCCATTCCCTCAGGCTCTAAGCATAGTTCCCTTCCTCTGTCCCTGAGAGGTCCAATCTTCCCTCTAACCATCCTTTTGCTCCTTACATAGGAGTAAAATGCCTTAGGATTTTCCTTAATCCTACCTGCCAAAGCCATTTCGTGGCCCCTTTTTGCCTTTCTGACGCCCCTTTTAAGATCCCGTCTACACTCTCTATATTTTTCCAGCGCTGCCTCTGTCCCCAATTGCCTGGATCTAACGTACGCCTCCCGCTTTTTCCTGACCAAGTCCTCAACATCCCTAGTAACCCACGGTTCTCTAATCCTACCCTTCCCATCCTTCCTCCTTACTGGCACGTGTCTTTCCTGCAAAAATTTTAGTTTTCTCTTGAAAGACTCCCACATGTGCAGCGTCGACCTACCCTCGAACAGCTTATCCCAGTCGGTATCCCTAAGATCCTGACTAATCTGGCTATATCTAGCCCTCCCCCAGTTTAACACCCTTTCCTCAGGGCAGGCTTCATCTTTTTCCATTAATACCCTAAAGCAGACAGAGTTGTGGTCACTATTAGACACATGCTCTCCTACTACAACGTCAACCACCTGCCCTGGCTCATGCCCCAGAACCAGATCCAGTATAGCCCCCTCTCTAGTCGGGCTATCCACATACTGCTCCAAGGACCCTTCTAAAACACAATGTACAAATTCCTCCCCGTCCGCACCTTTCGCTCTCGGCACCTTCCAATCTACCCCAGGGAAATTGAAATCTCCCATTACAACTACCCTATTCTTCCTACACTTATCTAAAATTTCCTTACATATCCCTTCTTCCACGGCACGCAGACTGTTGGGCGGTCTGTAGTACACACCCAACATAGTAACCTCTCCCTTCCTATTCCTCAACTCCACCCATAGCGACTCAATTCCTAACTCAGCCATACCACCCTCCTTCTGCACTGCTATGATGTGATTCTTAACTAATAACGCCACTCCCCCTCCTCTCCTCAAACCACCTCTATCATGCCTAAAACACTTATACCCCTGAGTACTCAATTGCCAGTCCTGCCCTTCCTTTAGCCACATCTCAGTCACTGCCACCACTTCTAACTTCCTCTCGAACATTATTGCCTTCAGTTCATCTGTTTTGCCAGTCACACTCCTCGCATTAAAACACATGCACTGAAGGCCCTCAGGCACACTCTGATCTTCCCTCCTACTCTCCGGAGTTACCCTGTCACCAATCTCTCTCCCGCTCCCAGTTCCCTCTATCTCCCCACCCCCCCTCCATATTAGTTTAAACCCTGCTGAAAAACTCCAGCTAACTTCCCAGCTAAAATATGGGTGCCCTTCCCAGACAACTGTTCCCCGTCCCTCTTGTATAGATGCCCCTCCCTCCTGAAGACTTCCCAATGGTCTAAGAATCTGAATCCCTCCACCCTACACCAATCCCTCAACCACGCATTCAGTTGAAGCACTTCGTTGTTCCTAACCCTGTCATTCCCAGGCATCGGCAGCAGCCCAGAGAATGCCACCCTGGAGGCCCTACACTTCAGCCGGGCCCCCAACTCCCTGAACTGCCTACGTATGTCCCCCCTGCACTTTGTTCCTACATCCTTCTCTCCCACGTGGACTATTACATCAGCCTTAGCCCCTCCACCCTTCAAAATTCCCTCTACCCTCTCCGTAACATCCTGGACCCCTGCTCGAGGGAGGCAGACTACCATCCTGGAGTCCCGCTTTTGCCCACAGAACCGCCTGTCGATCCCCTTGACCTTCTCATCCCCCACCACTATCTCACATCCCTCACTCCTACTGTCCTCTGGGGCATTTAGATCCCCCTCCCTTGCACTCTCTACCTCAGCTGTTGCCCTACCCTTGATGTTCTGGGATGCCTCCTCTGGGGTGATCTTAGTGCCGTGACTCCTTTTCTTTTTCAACTTCCTCTCTGTTACCCACCCATCCCTTCTCATAGGCCCTGGGGTCCCTTCTGGACTGTGGTCCCTGTTCGTTAGCCCCTCGTTCTCTCTGACTATAAACATATCCTCCAGTCTCAGCTCCAACTGCCTCACCCGAGCCCTCAATCGTTGCAATTCCAAACACTTTGTGCATATGTGGGCTTTCGGGAGACGTGCTGCCTCCAAGAATGTCCACATATGGCAGCGAAACAACGGACGCGTTTTATCATGGAACTATGATAGTGACCACAATTCAGTTACGTTTACCTTAGTGATGGAAAGGGATGGGCACATACCGAATAACAGTAGTTATAGCTGGGGGAAAGGTAATTATGAGGCTATTAGGAGAGATTTAGGATGCATAGGGTGGAGCAGGAAAATGCAGGGGCTGGGGACATCTGAAATGTGGAGCATATTTAAGGAACAGCTTCTGCATGTCCTTAATGAATATGTACCTGCCAGGCAGGGAGGAAGTTGTCAAGTGAGGGAACCATGGTGTACTTGGGAAGTTGAATCTCTGGTGAAGAGGAAGAAGGAGGCTTATATAATGATAAGACGTGAAGGCTCAGTTAGGGCACTGGAGAGCTATAAATTAGCCAGGAAGGAGCTAAAGAGGGAGTTGAGAAGAGCTAGAAGAGGACACGAGAAGACTTTGGCGGATAGGATTAAGGAGAATCCTAAAGCTTTTTACAGGTATATAAATAATAAAAGATTGGTTAGGGCAAGATTAGGCCCAGTCAGAGATAGCAGTGGGAAGTTATGCGTGGAGCCTGAGGAGATAGGAGAGACACTGAATGAGTATTTTTCGTCAGTATTCACGCAGGAGAAAGACAATGTTGTCAGGGAGAATACTGCGATACCAGGTTGTAGACTAGGCAGGATTGAGGTTCATAAGGAGGAGGTGTTAGCGAATCTTGAGGGTATGAAAATTGATAAGTCCCCTGGGCCAGATGGGATTTACCCTAGGATTCTCTGGGAGGCTAGAGAGGAGATTGCAGAGCCTTTGGCTTTGATCTTCATGTCGTCGTTGGCTACAGGTATAGTGCCGGAAGGCTGGAGGATGGCAAATGTTGTCCCTTTGTTCAAAAAGGGGAGTAGGGACCATCCTGGAAATTATAGACCGGTGAGCCTGACTTCTGTGTGGGCAAGGTCTTGGAAAGAATTATAAGGGATAGGATTTATAAGCATCTAGAGAGAAATAAATTGATTAGGGATAGTCAGCACGGTTTTGTGAAGGGTAAGTCGTGCCTCACAAACCTTATTGAGTTTTTGAGGAGGTGACCAAAGAAGTAGATAAGGGTAAGGCAGTTGATGTAGTGTATATGGATTTTAGCAAAGCGTTTGATAAGGTTCCCCATGGTAGGCTACTGCAGAAAGTGCAGATGCATGGGATTGAAGGTGATTGAGCAGTTGGGATTAGGAATTGGCTAGCTGATAGAAGACAGAGGGTGGTGGTTGATGGGAAATAGTCAACCTGGAGTGCAGTTACAAGTGGTGTACCTCAAGGATCTGTTTTAGGGCCACTGCTGTTTGTCATTTTTATAAATGACCTAGATGAGGTGTAGAGGGTTGGATTAGTAAATTTGCTGACGATACCAAAGTGGGGGGAGTTGTAGACAGCGAGGATGGATGTTACAGTTTGCAGAGGGACATAGATAGGTTGCAGAGTTGGGCCGTGAGGTGGCAAATGGAATTCAATATGGATAAGTGTGAGGTGATTCACTTTGGTAGGAATAACAGGCATATGAAATATAGGGCTAATTGAAGGACCTTTAATAGTGTTGTCGAGCAGAGGGATCTTGGGGTACAAGTACATAGCTCTTTGAAAGTTGGCACCAAGGTTGATAAAGTTGTTAAGAAGGCGTACGGTGTGTTAGCTTTTATTGGTAGAGGGATTGAATTTAGGAGCCGTGAGGTTATGTTACAACTGTACAAACTCTGGTGCGGCCGCACTTGGAGTATTGCGTACAGTTCTGGTCGCCGCATTATAAGAAAGATGTGGAAGCATTGGAAGGGGTGCAGAGGAGGTTTACCAGGATGTTGCCTGGTATGGTGGGAAGGCCTTATGAGGAAAGGCTGAGGGACCTGAGGCTATTTTCATTAGAGAGAAGAAGGTTACGCGGTGACCTAATTGAGGCGTATAAGATGATCAAGGGATTGGATAGGGTGGATAGTGAGAGCCTTTTTCCTCGGATGGTGATGACCAACACGAGGGGACATAACTTTAAATTAAGAAGTGGTAGTTATAGGACGGATGTCAGAGGCAGGTTCTTCACACAGAGGGTGGTGAAGGCGTGGAATGCCCTGCCTGCAGCAGTTGTGGACTCGCCTACTTTGGGGGCATTCAAATGGTCGGTGGATAGGCATATGGATGATATTGGAATAGTTTAGCTTAGAGGGTCCGCTGGCCGGCGCAACATCGAGGGCCGAAGGGCCTGTACTGCGCTGTAATGTTCTATGTTCTATGTTCTAAGTGCCTAAGTCAATTGATTGGTTGATTTCAAAAAATTCAAAAGCCTGTTTGTTGTCTTGGCAACACTGCTGCTTGGGCCTTCAATGCACATATTTCAGTCCGAGTTCTCTAAATGCTCTTGCATTTTTTTAAACTCTCTAAGCACAGAAATAATTACCACCTTTTTAAAGGGACCATGTAATACTTTCACCTCTTAGCACTTTGTAATTTTTTTATAATTTTGCAACATCCCCATTCTCTTGCCTTTTCCCCATAACCCCTGACCCCATTATTAATCAAGAAGTAATCTAGTTCTGTCTTGAAGACATTCAATGACCTGGTTCCCACAGCCTTCTGCAACAAAGAGTTCCACAGATTCATCACTCTCTGGCTGAAGAAATTCCTCCTCATCTCTGTTTTAAAGGATCATCCTTTTAACTTGAAGTTGTGCCCTCTGGTTCTAGTTTTTCCTATTAGTGGAAACATCTTCTCCATGTCTACCCTATCAGGCCTCGCTGTATTCTGTAAATTTCAATAAGGTCCCCCCCTCATCCTTCTAAATTCCAATGAATACACACCAAGAGTCCTCAACTGTTCCTCACACAACAAGCCTGTTTGTGTTAATGTGAAAACACTGTTGAAATTATGAACTGGTTGACATTATATCATAGAATCTCTACAGTGCCCCAATCCCACCCTGGCTCTATCCCTATAACACCATTCATTCACCCTAGTTAGTCTACCTGACACTAAGGGGCAATTTATCATGGCCAATTACCTAACCCACACATCTTTGGAATGTGGGAAGAATCCGGAGCACCCAGAAACAGTGGTTAGCACTTCTGCCTTACAGCACCAGGGACACAGGTTCAATTCCCAGCTTGGGTCACTGCCTGTGTGGAGTTAGCACATTTTGCCATGTGTTTGCAAGAGTTTCCTCTGGGTGCTCCGGTTTCCTCCCACAGTCCAAAGATGGGTTAGGTTGATTGGCCATGCTAAATTTACGCATAGTGTAAGAGGGATTAGCAGGGTAAATGTGTGGGGTTAAGGAGCTAGGGCCTGGGATTGTGGTCGGTGCAGACTTGATGGACCAAATGGCCTCCTTCTGCACTGTAAGGATTCTATGAAACGCATGCAGAACGGGGAGAACGTGCAAACTCCACATAGACAGTGTGGAATTGAACCCGAGTCCCTAGCACTGTGAGGCAGGAATGCTAACCATTGTGCCACCCTTACATTAAAGAACACACCTCTGCCTCAAAGACAATTTTAGGCAGTTCAGTGAATTTTTATCGTTGTGGCTGTTTGGTAGATCCTCCAGGTTTGACCTGGAGTCTTCAGGGCTTGAAGGTCAATCTCCAGGACACTGCTATGGAGAAAAACCATTCAATCGTTAAAAAAAAGATTTTATCTTTCATTGTCTTTGAATATTTCTCTCTCCCGGATATAAAAATATTGAAAATGGGACGGGAGAGACATTATCAATTTGGGTAATGAATTTTCTGGCTTTCCCATTGCCGAATGCGAGCAGTGCGTAACGGGAATGGGTGTATTAGCCGACTAATGGCTGGTGCATGCGGGCAGGTCATGTGATGGGAACCTCCAGGAATATAGTTAATCATAATCTGATAGATACCGTTGTGCTGAATCACTGTTTTGTGATGGGGTTGCTTGAGGGAGTGCAGCTGTGCAGGACACAGAGAGAGAACGAGAGAGAGAGAAAGAGAGATCTTCCCCAGATTCCCTTACAAAGCTGCAAGCGACCTTTATCATGATCCTTTTTGCAAGAGTTGTCAAGGACTTGAGTTTAACATGAATGCACAAGCTCATAGCCTTGTCCGACTAAAACAAAGCATTGCACAATATGGCAAGAATGCTTGTTTAATAAGGAGCAGAGGGAGAAGCAAGAAAGTTAATGGACTTTTTACATGTGTCACTTCTATTGTCACAGATGCCTGCCTTTGACATAAAGAAGATCTTTTAAGCATTATTGGAGTGGAATTGGGTTGAAAAAGCCTGCTCTGATGCATTTGCAGATAAAATCCCACTAAGTTTAAGTATTATTTATTGGTGCCACAAGTAAGGTTACATTAACACTGCAATGAAGCTACTGTGAAAATCCTCTAGTCGCCACACTCCAGTGCACGTTCGGGTACACTAAGGGGCAATTTAGCGTGGCCAGTGCGCCTTATCAGCATGTCTTTTGGACGACTGTGGGAGGAAACTGGAACACCCTGAGGAAACCCACGCAGACACAGGGAGAACGTGCAAACTCCACACAGACAGTGACCCAAGTCGAGTATCGAACCCAGGTCCCTGGTGCTACAGGATAGCAGTGCTAACCACTGTGCCACCGTGCCGCCCTTGTATCTGTAACATTGGGAATACAACTGACTGATGGGTGCTTTGCCCAGTTTATCTGTGAAATGGTGAAATATTCCAGCTGCCTTCCAACAGTTGCTGACAAACCTCCACCACTGGGAGATGCCCTTCTGCTGGAGATCACCAGTGCCAGCAAGATGGCTACGAGTGGAATGACATGAGCAAATGGGTAATGGCACAAGTCTTTGCACTCGCCAGCCTCTGTGCTTGCTCTTCTGGGGACAAACCTCCCAATCCAATTCTGCAGTGTGTTGTCTCAAACCCACAGCTTTCTCACTGAGCCACAGCTGACAGCCCTCTTACGAAGGATCCCAAGTACTTTATGTTTCTGCTGCTCCCTCATTCCAAATACATATCGCTCTGTGCCAAAGACAGCATCCAACATGAAGCGCTAAATTGATTTTTTTTCCCCTTTCAGCCCAAACTCTCATGTTCTTCTATTACGTCCCCCTCAGCCTCCATCATTCCAGTGAGAACAAACCAAGTTTCTCCAATCTCTCCTCATAGCTAATACCCTCCACACCTTCCCCTTTCAGCCCATCCTCTCATGTTCCAAAGTCAGCGTTTAATATGAGAAGCATTTTAAGTCTTACTTGGCTGCTGGAATAACTCAGGTGTCAGTTGTAAAGGAACGGTGCTTTATTGCACAAAGTAAAATAAAACAAAACCACAAGCCTGTGGTGAACACAAACAGGAGTCAACCAAGACGATACAGTAATGGACCCGCTCAGGGGCCTGCTTTATAAAGGGCTCGGTATACAGGTTCACTTGATAAGGTAATCATCAATCATCATATTCTATGAGTACTGCATGGAGGTCAATCAGAGATTTCCCATGTAAGTCCTGTGGATTGTCACATTGCCACATGACACCTTGCAAATATTTACCTAAAGCATCAAATTCTTTGGGTTGCCGTCTGATTGAGGGCGTGAACCCTATTAATTGTTGCTGTTATCAATGCATTGACCAATCAGATGTAAACATTTATTGAATGAGAGAATATCTGAAACATGGTTTCATATTAAACTATGGTGATTGGACAAGGAAGCTCAGGTTCAAAAGGTCAGAGGTAAATTTTGGAGAGAGTAAATTTAAAGAAATTTGACAGGTTTTGTGTTTTGAAATTTCCCACAAGTTGTTGCTGTCACCAATTCCGCCACTTACGAGCTATAGAAAATAGATATTTGTTTTTTCCTTGTTTTCACTGTCTAGAGTACAGAAAAGATTTACCAGGGTGTTGTCTGGTGTGGAGGGTATTAGCTATGAGTAGAGGTTGGAGAAACTTGGTTTGTTCTCACTGGAATGATGGAGAACATTCATCATTCTCCATGATGCAACTTATAGAAGATTATGAGGGGCAGAGTGAATAGTCAGAAGCTTTATCCCAGGGTGGAAGAATCGATTACTAGGGGGCACAGGTTTAAGGTGTGAGGGACAAGGTTTAAAGGAAATGCACGAGGCAAGTTTTTTACACAGAGGGTGGTGGGTGCCTGGTTCTCAGGGGGAGGTAGTGGAAGTAGATATGATAGTGACTTTTAGGAGGCATCTTGACAAATACATGAATAGGAAGGGAATAGAGGGATATGGTTCCTGGAAGGTTGGGGAGGTTTTTGTTCCATTGGGCAGCAGGCTCAGAGGGCCAAAGGGCCTATTCCTGTGCTGTAATTTTCTTTATTCTTTATTCTATCTCTCTTGCCATTTCCATTTTTCTCTCCTCCTCTCCCTTCTGCTTTCTTTTTTATCCGACGCCAACCTTATCGATCTTCTTTCTATTTTTCTCTGCTTGCTCCCACTTCCGCCTCTCCCTCTTACTCTCCGTCTCTCACACACGCTTCTTCTCCTACCTTCCGTCCCAGTTGTGCTCGGATTGTACTTCCCCCGGAAGACCTACCAGACGACTGTGTACGTTGGCCAGCCAGCTGACACGCCACTCCTTCAGGTCTACGCCTTAGCTGATGAGGGGGATCGCACGGCCTACTTTGGGTTCTGCAATAACATGCTGAATGGATTCCGACAGCAGTGGTTCAGGATTGATGAGAGAACGGGGGTCTTTTACCTGAACAAGACACTGGAGGAGAGTGACCTCAACCTGCTGGGTAAGTATGGCATTTTTATTGTATGACCGTGTTGTTATCATTGATATTTCATGGATATCATCACTAACAATAAATTAAGATGGTTATAATTTAATAAGACTGGAATGATACAAAAGAGGGACTGGAAACAAAAGTTTTAAAAATACATCTGTTCATTGGATGTGAATGCCACTGGCAAGACTAGGCATAGAAGGGGAGGCAATAGGTAATGTCACATTACGGTGGCACAGGGGTTAGCACCGCTGCCTCACAGCGCCAGGGACCTGGGTTCGATTCCCGGCTTGGGTCACTATCTGTGTGGAGTTTGTACACTCTCCCCATATCTATGGGGGTTTCCTCCAGGTGCTCCGGTTTCCTCTCACAGTCCAAAGCTGTGTGGGTTAGGTGGGTTGGCCATGCTAAATTGCCTCTTAGTGTCAGGGGGAA